>CM062930.1:56877500-57502500 GCA_031878705.1 Tapirus indicus
TTTCATGATGGATTTTTCCCTGATTAAGTGCCAATTTCATTAGTTCTTGAAATTCCCCATCTCTGTGAATTAACAACTCCAGCACCTGTCAGATAATAGTTGATTAAAATAGATAATAACAGCATATTGAAAAGCTATGTTTAAATGAAACAAAGAATCCACATGTGAATTAGCTAAACTATAAAACTTTAACACCTTTAAAGTACTATTTCTAATCACTGTTAAGAATAAAAATAGCCTACCTATGATTCTTTTGGAAAACAAATCAATATCAAGATTTTCTACTTTTTCTAATAATATGCTATTCTTTCATACAAAACAAAACAAGTCTTTCAGAACTAGAATATGCCAAAATGAGTAGGTTCATTCTTTTCCCAGGTAAGTAAAATCTTAAAGTTTATCCTTGAAAATATAAAGTAATAGGGGCTGGCTCTGTGGCATAGCAGTTAAGTTCACACATTCCGCTTCAGTGGCCCGGGATTCGCAGGTTCCGATCCCGGGTGCAGACCAATGCACCGCTTGTCAAGCCATGCTATGGTGGCGTCCCATAAAAAGTAGAGGAAGATGGGCATGGATGTTAGCCCAGGGCCAATCTTCCTCAGCAAAAAGAGGAGGATCGGCAATGGATGTTAGTTCAGGGCTAATCTTCCTCACACACACAAAAAATATATAATGTAACAGAGGTTTCCCCCAAAATTTGGTATTTGAGATGATTTTAGTTGGCACCAAGAACTTAAAAAAACTTTTACAAAACAATCCAATTTAAAAATAAGCAGAGGAAACATTTTTTCAAAGACATATAAATGGTCAAAGGTACATGAAAAGATGCTCAACATCACTAATCATCAGGGAAATGCAAATCAAAACCACAATTGGCTATCACCTCACACCTGTTAGAATGGCTATCATCAAAAAGACAAGATATAACAATGTTGGCGAGGATGTGGAAAAAAGGGAACCCTTGTGCACTGCTGGTGGGAACATAAACTGGTGCAACCACCTCTGGAAAACGGTAAAAAATTAAAAATAGAACTACCATATGATCCAGCAAGTCCATCTGGGTATATATCCGAAGGAAAGGAAATCACTATCTTGAAAAGACATCTGTACCCCCATGTTCATTGCAGCATTATCTACAATGGCCAAGACATGGGAGCAACCTAAGTGTCCATCGATGGATCAATGGATAAAGAAAATATGTTTCACATGTATATTATATATATGTACATATATATTATATATAAATACACATACATGCAATGGAATATTATTCAGCAATAAAAAAGATGGAAATCTTGCCATTTATGACAACATGTATGAACCCTGAAGGCATTATGCTAAGTGAAATAAGTCAATCAGAGAAAGACAAATACTGTATGACTTCACTTATATGTGAAATCTAAAAAAGCCAAACTCACAGAAAAAGAGATCAGATTGGTGGTTACCAGAGGCAGCGGGTGAGGGGATTAGTGGGTGGAGTGGGGTGGCCGAAATGGGTGAAACTGGTCAAAAGGTACAAACTTATAAGAAAAATAAATTCTGAGGATGTAATGTACAGCATGGTAACTATAGTTAACCATGCTGTATTGCATATATGAAAGTTACTAAGATTTACCCTCTTAGCAACTAAGAGAGTAAATCTTAGCAACTTCAAAAAAGTCCTTAAAAAATGTGCAGAGGAACTGAATAGACATTTTCCAAAGATACACAAATTGCCAACAGGTACAAGAAAAGGTGCCACTTTCCTTGCCATTTTCTTAAAAGTTCTTATCACAAGAAAAAACATTTGTAACTATGTGAGCTGATGAATGTTAACTAAACTTATTGTGGTAATCATTTCACAATATATAGATATATCAAATCATTATGTTGTACATCTTAAACCAACACAACATTATATGTCAATTACATCTCAATTAAACCAGAAAAAAATTAAAAACAACAAAAAAAAACCCAAAGCACTAAACAGGATGCAAAGATATTTTATTATAACAAAATGCAGCGTTTTTTTTTTAAGCCACAAAATTGTATATAACAAACTATGATAGCAAATAAATGAATAAAACTATAATGTAAAGAAATTTAACAAAATACAATTATAGTGAATGCTTCCTTATGCCTGGTCTCAGAATTGAACTGATCTAAAAGGCTAGCTATCATCTCCACCCCACTGCAGAATTAGGATGCAATCTTACCTAAATACCCTCACTGTACTGTGCTAAGTAGGGAATAATACTTCAGAAAGAAAATGGTGTCAAAATTCAGAATCAATTTTAAAACTATCAGTACAAGTTTATTAAAGAGTAAAAAGTATAGACACGCCTCTTCAAGTTCCTTTGATATTAAGTTCCTCTCATTTTTACAGGACTTATTCTAATTCAATAGACAAAAGACTGAACTGCATCCTCTGTCCATGTACTAAGAGTATTCATTTTAAATAATACAAAGCTTTTTCTGTAAAAGTGCATTCTATTTAATGGATCTATAATTCCCAATCCTCTCAAGTCACAGGAGGAGAAAGCTACTTTTCCACTGCTATAAAAGCTATATTTAAAAAGTTATTAACCAAATAGAGTGGTACACGTTAGTTCCATGACAACTTTCAAGAAGTCTACAGTTTGACCTATCTGTATAGTACCAGAGAGTAGTAAAGATTCTTTTTAGATTTTATTGTTGAGTAGAGAAAAAGTATTCAACTGAAGTCTCAGTTCTAGTTTCACCCATCTAGTAACCTCCCTTATCCACCCTAGAGGCCAATCTCACAGGAGGTTTACAATGAAGACCATTAAGGTCCTTTCTACATATTCTACACATTCTAAAGTTCTACATATATGAGAATATGAATATTCAAATAAAATGGTGGCTAGAAATTTTTCCAATGGGCACATCCCACTAATATTTAACAGTTTCAATGGAAATTATAGAGAAATTCACACCCGAAATACAAGGTTTAACTCTGTAGTGGGGTGGTGACGATAACTAGTCTTTATTGAGCTCTTCCTGTGTGTACTTATTCATTACCATAAATCCTCACAACAACCTTATGTGATAAGATACTGTTCTTTTTAAGGACAGACTTGCTAATTAGTGCTAATAATGCAAGTCTTAGTCATGACCTACTGAATAATCTGTGTGCCTGGCTCATAGCAAGCATTTAATAAGTGCCTAGGAAATAAAGTGAAAACTTGCATTTCACTTTTTGCTCATTTTGTAATAAATTCCTATTTAATCCCACAGGTATTTATTAATAAAATATCTGAAACTGGGATTCTTCTATTAATACATTTCTTTGTAGGCTCTTTTTCTAAAAACAAAATAAACAAAAAACAACCCTAATATCCCTAAAATTAGGAACTTTTTTCAACTGGTAGCCTTATCTGATTCCCTCTCTCCTCCTGAGGGGATTAATCACTGAAGAAAACAAGTTCTCTGTCACTTCTCTATTGAGAGTCTATCAAATTTCTCTGCCCTCGAAACACTTCGCTAGAGAAAACTTTAACTAATGATGGGGTAGAGGGAGGGAGAAAAGGTCTATTAGGACTGTCTCCTCTTCTGTCTCACATCTTTAAAAAGGTTAATCCTTCCCATCTGTTTTCTCCTTAAAAAATTTTCTTTAATTGTGGTAAAAAAAAAAAACACATAATATAAAATTTACCCTCTTTAAAAAATTTTCAGAAAAAAAAATCTGTTCCCTGTAGAAAATTAGAAAGCACAGAAAGGTATAAAGGAAACAAAAACATCTCGTAAACTCAAATCCACAAAACAACCTCTATTCAAGTTGTATGCTCTTTTATTTCCACTCATTTTTAAGCTGCATTCGGGGAACCAAGCCTACAGTAAAGGGCTAGTTTATGAGAGCATTAACTTTTTTGATTCCAAATATTGTTCTAATCTCCATTTAACAAGCCTTTTTTGGTTAATTTCAAAAGACAAAAATGAATAAATGTGTAACTAGAACTGTAAGAGAAAATAAAATACTGCTAAAATAAAAATACTGTGTTGTTATCTTACGTAAATGATGCAAAGAAAATATCAATTTGAAAGTTGCAATCAATAATTTAATAGGATCTAATCTTCCTGTTCTCACACAAAGTAAATATATACAAGAAAATTGCAGAAATGATGGGGGCTTTTTGTTTTTAATTCAAAAAGAAACCAGTTACCTGGTTTTCCTCTCCAGCCTGTAATAACTTCTGGTTTCTTGAAATTGCCAGCATTTCTATAAGTTCTCTAAAAAATAAAAACAAAGAATAAAAAATATTTGCAAAGTAAATACAATTGAAACTTTCTTAACTGAACTCTACCTGGCTGGCTGGATCCAGGCCACCCACGGCGTGCTCCAGCCCACAGCCCACCGTGACAGGGACTTCAGCCCTCACCAGCTGCACTGCACTCTCACCAGACTCAGCTGTGCTTGTGACCAGACCCATTTATGCAAGTTTTACTGTTATTATAATTATAGAAACTAATATCCATTTCACAAATACCAATAAAATATGATTGTGAATAGAAACAGTTGCTTCTATAAAACCTAAGCTGAATGCTTGGAAGACTCAACAGAGGTTTGCAAAGGGCAACTGTAAAAAACCAAGGGAAAGTCATAAAAACTCAGCAAGTCTGCCCTCACTGCTTGATGAGTTCTCATTTCACTTTAAAGAAACCAAATTGTAGACAATGCAAGAAAAACTCCTACATTTGGGGTCTGCAGGCCAAATAAAGCACATCTGTGGTTTTTGTAAATAAGGTTTTCTTGGAAAACAGCCTCGTCCCTTCATTTACATACTGTCTTCAGCTGCTTTGCCACCACACTGGCAGAGTTGAGTAGTTGCAGCAGAGAGCTTAGGGCCTGCAAAAACTAAAAATATTTACCATCTGGCCCTTTACAGAAAAAGTCCCCTGACAGCTGTCCTACATAAAAAGATTAGTGAAAATACTAAGTTTATATGTCTTAAAGTAAAATAAAACAATTAAGGAATGGATGAATCATTTTTTAAGGATTTTCTACTTTAATTGAATTTTTAAATTAACCCAACAGGTATCAGCTAAGAGGGATTCTTACACATAATAAAATTCTTTCTTTCTAGAATGCTCATTTACTAGATATGCCAATTTTCCTATAGGAAAATTGGTATAAATATCAGGAAAAAATGTATAGCAGGTAATAGATATATATTACTTTCAAACTTGTTGATAGATAAGACTTTTCAGAAATTATGCAGGAGGGGACAGCTTCACAATTAGCCACCTGACACTACTAGTCAGCCCCTTTGTATCTTCTCGCAGGCTGCCAGGCTGTTTTCACCTTCATTTTTCCACCTTCCTTCCTGCTAGCCTCATACTATTTTTCTGGATGGTGCCAAATGGACCCAACCTTCCTCACTACTACTTCCCCACACCATTATGTATGATTTAATTAGCTAATTAAGGAAAAAGTGGATATAGGAATGGAAAGTCTTCATTCAGTCATTCATCAAATATTTCTTGAGTGCCTATTATGTGCCAGGCACTTTCTAGATGCTTGGGTTATAAAAGTGAATGATGGGCACTTAAATTCTAATACAGGAGACAAGAATAACCAAGAAAATACATAAATAAAACCCGAGTGATAAGGGTTAGAAAGAAAGTAAAGCGGAGAGTTACATTAGAGAGTGTCGGTGAGGTGGTCTGACTGCTCACACTGGGTGGTCAGGGAAGCTTTTCTAAGGGAATATCTTTGAAGTAAGACATGAATTAAACGAGAGAAGCCAGCCACGGGATCTGGGAGAGAAGAACACTCAATAAAGATACAGCTAGTTCAGGGGCCCAAAGATGGGTTTGAAAAAGTGTGGCCAAAGAGCAGTAGGCGCTGGAGAGCAGGACACACAATGAGGACAAGGGAGGGAGGACCAGGTGGTGTAGGGCCTTGCAGGTCATGATAAAGGATTACTATTTCATTCTGAGTGCAATGAGAGCCACTGGATCATTTTAAGCGAGGGAGTGACATGAGCTGGTTTATGTTCTTTAACTGCTGAGCGATCTGGAGAACAGATTCTAAGAGGGCTAGAATGAGAATCGTTTGCCTGTAGTGTTCCAGGCAAAAGATGACATTGGCTTTGACTAGCTCCTAGCCACTAGGATTTAGTAATGGAAATGGGAGAAACATGGACAGATTTAGGATATATTTTGGAGGTAGAGCTGACAGGACTTGCTGATGGATTAGATATTTTCTGAAAATAGCATGTTACATTAACCTTTTTCTGTATCCCACAGATGAGATATAGACAGTTGAGAACCTCTAGTCTAAATAAAAGCTGGTTTCTGGGGGGAAGGGATGGTGGTGAGAGGAGTGGGGGGTGGGAGATGTGGAATGAGCCTTTTTCTGCCTTTCTTGAAAATCTGGGAGTCTAAATGCGCAGGAAACCTTACAAGGGCTTGCCCTAGGCACCAGAGTACGGGGAGGGAGAAGTCTGTAAGACTTAGTGCTGTCCTGTAACAGTCTAGGACAAAACTCTGATGGAACCCCCACGCCCACTCTCTGGTTACAGGTGTGGGAGACAGAGCCCTGTCACACTACAGAAGCAGCAGCTGTATTCCTGGCATACCAAATTAGAACCCATCGACATTTCCCCATAGAAATATAACTTACAGAGGGGTTAATCCTACATTATTAGTGGCACTACACTTCAGGTGAATTATAGGTAAACAGAATTAATAGCCTGGTGTGGAAACCTCCAAACTCCTATCAATAAGGTTTCTGTAGGACAATGAGTTCTGAGTTACCAACAGGTTAAGAAAAACTTTTAGACTACACTCTATCTATATGTTTCTATTTTTGAAATTCCTCCAAAGACTACCTCATTCTATCACATTTCACAACGTAATAAAACACTGAAAGGCTATATAATCAGGTAACAGTAAAAAATACATCCCAAAATTCAAACCCACTGTTTTCTAAAGTCGAAGTTACATTAGTGAGGAGTTTTTTTCATTTTTCACACGAAATGCAAACGCGAAAAAATTCCATTCAGAGGATAGTGACAAACTTCACAGATCACAGAATCAGTGTATGCAGCTATGTCCGAGCACATAATGGGAGTTTTCTGAAAGCCAATCACTGGAGCAGCCTCATTTTGTGGAGAAGTTCCAATGAGTCTTAAGTGACAAACCAGAAAGTGACATCTCTTCCACTACCACCACCAACCATCTCCAGGATCATAAAAGATGAATTTTTACTTACCTGTCACTCAGTCTTTCTTTAGAGATGAACAAATAAAATACATGGCAGGTAAGTCACGAGAAAACCAGAGCAAAAGAAAAACGAACTTCTAAGACAATGGTTGTTACCACAGGCTGAAGAGTGCCTCAAGAAGGAAGCAAATAGGAAGGGAGGAATCAACAGATTTGGTGAGGAGGACTACAGATTAATGAGAAATCAAAGTCATTTTGGCATTCCTGGAGAATGGGCAATTGAAGAACTAGAGCTTCTTTTAGAGGAAGCAAAAGAGAACTCAGCACCTCAAGTGATCGTGTACAACTGGAAAGCTGAAGGAGTTTCAGAGACAGTGAGGCTCTTGAGGAAAATTTAAATGATTCACCATTACTTTAGTGGGTAAATACATTTCATCAAACAGAAAATGCTCTACTTGGTAATCAAGGAAAGAATCAAATATGGAGGGGGATAAACTAGTCAAATCTAGATACAAGAGGGGCCGCCCGGTGGCATAGCAGTTAAGTTTGCGTGCTCCGCTTCGGCGGCCTGGGATTCACAAGTTCGGATCCCAGGCGCGGACAGACACACTGCTTGTCAGCCACGCTGTGGCGGTGTCCCATATAAAGTAGAGGAAGACGGGTACAGATGTTAGCCCAGGGCCAGTCTTCCTCAGCAAAAAAGAGGAGGATTGGCAACGGATGTTAGCTCAGGGCTAATTTTCCTCAAAAAAGTCTAGATACAAGAGAGTTTCAATTTAGTTTCAAATTTAATGTAACTGATAGATTACTTAATTATGCTATTTCAACTGAAAAATACATGAATAGCAAGTATATGTACTCCAACAGGTACCAATAGCATCAGGAAAACACACCTCAGACACATAACCCAGCAGCCAAACGACCCAGAGGCAAGATCTCAAGATGGACCACTGGGTTGTCCAATGTCAGAAGAAATTCTGAAAGACTTACTCTGGATGGGTAGGCTCAGAAACACGCTTCCTGAACTTGGTGACTATGAAATATATACAAGGGATACTCAGCAAAACAAACAACTCATGTTACACCAAGTAAAGCTCAGAAAAGAAAAGAATTTACTGGGCTCCAGAGTAGAAGAGTGAGAAATAATAATTCATTGAATATACTAAGGCAAAGATTTGGAATTCTAAGACTAAGACCTACTCAGAACAAAAGGCAGCAGACACCACTTCCCAAAGGAGGTGTCACTTCTTCATGAAGTCAACATATTTACAGAAAAATTAATCGCTACCATCCACACCACACGGTTGGTCAAAATGAACAAATAATAAGGAACATCTTACTGGTTAGGTTGAACGCACTGAGTTTTTCAAATGACAGTTGGTCCTATTTAGAACAGCAGTGGACGGTTTACGTGCTGTTAATTTGGTGTTTAATAGCTAACGAAGAATAAGAACTCAACGTGAACTGAATGAAGCTTCAATTAGCTGTCCCCAAGATAGTCATGTCACACAGAGCAGAGATGTGAATAATTTAACTGCAAAATTCATACCACGAAAACCCTGTCTTGCTAGGGTCTTTGTACTAAGAAATCATGCTAGTATTCATTGGATAGAATGAACTAAAGAGGATACCGACAAGTTCTCCACCACAAACTACAAAGCCAACAAAGACGGAAATGAAGTAGCACTTGTATTAATCTGCGTAAACATTTACACAGCAGCAACACATTAAGACAGCTGCCTTGTGTCTGTGAGTTTCTTGTTCACTGTATTGACTGCTGGCTGGCTGAAAATTCCACATGCCCCATTTGTCGTCAGGCAGTATGAGTCTAATACCATTTAAACAGTAGATTAAACACATAAACTATTTAACTTCTAAGGTCTGTGTGTTTTTAGGTTTTTATTACATCATTTAATATCGTGCTAACCTAGTAATTTGGTAAGTAATGCTTGCTATAGCAAGGGCTAAATTCACAGCAAAGATAAAATGCTAATTTATTAGAAGGTCAGGTAATACAATATATAACATTTATTCTAAAACTGTCCAAGAATGTGGCTGCAAAATAGGTGACTTTTGAGCTGGATACTGAATGAATGATTCATCAAGTTGGAGGTGGAATGGAAACGGCACTGAAGATGAGGAAGTATGGCTAGATTTTGAATGGGGAGCATTCACCGAGGCTGGAGTGAAGGGTCTGGGAGGGTGGAGGGGTGTGGCTGCAAATGAGGATAATAGGATGGATTAAGAGGAGATGGAGAATGGCCTTACCATATACTAAGCTAAAGAAAGTTTGGACTTTATTTCACTGAGTAATGGGAATCTACCAAATATTTAAAGCAGAAAAGTGACACGAGATGCCTTTTAAAAATATAGCTCTGCTCTTGGGCAATACGGAAGGATAAAGTGCAGAAGCATTAAGGCAAGTAAAACAGTCGAGGCTGCATTAAGAAATAGTTGTAACAATGCAGATGGGAACGAGAGGTCAAATCTGAGCAACATTTTAGGAGGAAGAACCAAAACAATTTTAACATCCAAGTGAATGTGAGGGAGTTAAGGAAGGCTCCAACTTGACAGACCACCACGAAAGATGACAGAATAAGGGGAATGACATCCAATTTGATCTCCTCCCTCTACCACACACGCTGCACTCCAACCATCCCGAAGTTGCAATTCCACCACCAAGTCGTGCGTGCTCTTGTTTCCAGGCCTTTGCACATGCTGTTCCAGCCACCTGGCTCCCAGGGAGGCTGGTGAACTCATTCTTCCCATGCAGTCCTTCCTCCATTGAAAGCCTGCCCTGAGTACAACCGGGACAGACACCTAGTCCCGGGGCTTCCAAGAGCCCGCAGCGCAGGTCTTGATAAAAACAGCCTCCGCGCGACAGTCACTGTTTACACGTCTGTGTCTCCCCCTGACACTGGCTCCTCCACGTCGGCATCTAGTCCCCCGCTCACTGGTGTCTCCCAGCGCAGGGAACCGGGGGCGTTCCTTAAATGTTTCGTGAGTGTCCGCGGACGAAGGGACTCACACCGGGCTACGGCTAACGTCCGCTACGGTTCTGATAGTCTGGGGGCTCCAGGTCCACCGTCATTATTAACATGCCCTCTAAGGGGAAAAGGCCGTCTCGGAGTCCCGGAGGGTTGCAGACACTCGGGCACTGTCTTTGGGACTGCGCGGCCGTCCCCGTCGAGCCCCGGCAACCCGCGCCAACGCAGGGCCGGCGGTCCGGAGTCAGTCCTCCCGCCCAGCCCCAGCCAGGCCCTCAGGCCGACGCCATTACCTCGACAAGACCTCCAGATCTTCCAGCGCAGACAGCAGCCGCTCTCGCGTGCTGTTACCGCCGGCCGCTCCCGAGCCGCCGGCCTGCCGCTCCTTCTCCTTCTCGCCACTCGAGGACGCCGCCATGCTTCCCACGGGCCAGCAGCCGGCCCCGGCGCAGCTGCGCGCTGGCGACGAGAGGCGGAAGGAAGGGCCACCGAGGCGAGGGAAGAGAGGCCCGGCCGGAGCGCCCCCTGCGCGCCTGGAGGTGCACTGCAAGCGCGGGCGCCATCTGCTGGGCCAGCGAGGGTTCCTCCAGTCCAACCCTGGGAGTGAGAGCCAAACCCAGAGCAGGGGACGCAACTGCCCGTCAGGTTCTCCTGTGCTTTCGGGTATTCAAGCAGGAATGCGAGGCTTCTGCTTGACGGATTTTAAACATTTGAGGGAATTACATAATGACCTACCTCTGTGGCCGTTTCTTCGTGAAATGGGCCGGGGTCCTCTCACTATTAACCCCTCTTTAGTCTACATTCCCGTAACGCTACTCCCACCCTCCTGTTTGGCCGCTCGTGGGGGCTGTAAGCACCTTAGGACTGGAACTATGATCTATCTTTTTTTTCTTTTTTTTGTGAGGAAGACCAGCCCTGAGCTAACCTCCGTTGCCAATCCTCCTCTTTTTGTTGAGGAAGACTGGCCCTGGGCTAACATCCGTGCCCATCTTCCTTCACTTTATATGGGACGCCGCCACAGCATGGCTTGACAAGCGGCATCTGTCTGGGCTTGGGATCCGAACCTGCGAACCCCTGGGCCGCTGATGCGGAACGCAGGAACGTAACCACTATGCAACCTGGCTGACCCCTGATCTATCTTTTATTCCTTCAGTTTTTCTTTATTGTGGAAAAATACACATAACATAAAATGTACGTTGTTAACCATGTTTAAGTATAGTTCAGTGACATTAAGTACATTCATATTGTTGTGCTACCATCACTATCTCCATAACTCTTTTCATCTTGCAAAACTGAAACTGTACCATTAAACAACTCCCCCAATTCTGCCTCCCCACAGCGCCCGGCAACCGCCATTCTACTTTCTATCTGTATAGTTGCTCTAGATACCTCATAAAAATGGAATCATACAGTATTTGTCTTTTTGTATGTGGTTTATTTCACTTAGCATAGTGTCCTCAAGGTTCACCCATGTTGTAGCATGTGTCAGAATTTCATTCCTATTTAAGGCTGAATAGTATTCCATTGTATGTGTAGACCACATTTTGCTTATCCATTCATGTGTTGATGGACACGGGTTGCTTCCTCGTTTTCATGATCCGTATTTATGATCCTGTATCTCTCAGCAAAATGTGTTGCTCAGTGCTCAAGATGACCATTGAATGAATCAATTTAGTATGTAAGTGGTAGTTAATGAAATTAATGTAGCACATATTCCAAATCAGAACTGAATGTCAAAGCCAAAAATGTTCCTTAGCCCACTTTTCCTCGGGAGAACAATGTAGTAGGGGACTTTTCCTACCAGGAAAACCCAAAGCCGGGGAATGGCAGGTTCTATGTCGGGCCAAGTTGCGGCTATAAAAGATGAGTTGAAGAGATGTCACCTACAGACAACAGCTGGGAGTGAGGCTGAAGTACTTGTGATCCCCTCATTCCAGGCTCCTGTCCTCTGGTCTGTCCTTCTGCTGGGCACCTAGAGTTGAGGATTCCCTCAGGACTCATGCTAAATAAATTCATTCATAGCAACTGCTATATAATCGAGAATGCCGATTTATTCACTTACAATGAAAAGTAATAGTGCCAAGCACAATTTTACTCTTAGACGACCCTACACAAGAAGCCAAATTATCACCAGAATGTTGTTTGGTAAACTTGGATCAGAACAAATGAAGATAGATAAAAAACTAACAAATGCAATCATCAGGATTTATGTCTCCATAGTGTAGGGATATTTGTGTTAAAGAGATCGGAATATTTGTGTTCATAGGCCAGGGTGCCTTCTCCCCTACACAGTGCAAAGACACACAGACACCTTTTGTTTTCCAACCATCCCCCACTTCTGCTCCTGACCAACTCTTTCTATTAATACAGTCAGTTCTCAGGTAATGGAACAAATTAGATGTAAGTTTTCTCAATTACAATTGCATTCTAAGCATGCCTCCCAGTAGCTCTAGTCAATAATCTCTTATGTTAAGTTTCCAAGGGACAAAACTCTTACACTCTGTGTGGGTTTTGTTTACTCAACTCCCACAGGTTCATCTTGGGCCATGATTCTGGTGGGGGGAGAGGGAAGATCATATTAGTGTAGCTTCCACATAAATATTCTGTGAGGATTGTAATCTATTTAAAAATGACCAATTATAGGTCCTACTCTACAGACATTGAGGGTCAATGTATGGACAGTATATGTGGACTCCAGACCTCCTCAGATTTATTGCAAATTCATATGCACATTGAACATTGTCTATAGACTAAGTAATAGCATTATCCGCAGATATACTCTTTTGCAAACTGTGCAGATCCAGGTGTGATAAACAGAATATGAACGATTTATAATAAATATTAAAATTAAATATGAATATTTTATAGCTGTTATAATAACTGAATTCATGGTAACTTTGAGTATAAAGTATTTTCTCAATCTATAGATTCAAAAAGGATAAGTACTACCTTCTTGTAAAATTTTGTATATTTAATCTGCCAGGTACTATTCTAAGCACTTTAGAAAAATGAACTCATTTAATTTTCATAACAGTCCCAGAGGTAAATGCTGTTCTTATGGCTACATTACAGGTAATGAAGTTGGGAGGCAGAGAAATTCAGAGAGTTGCCCAAGGTCCTACAGCGAGTAAATGGCAAAGCCGGGATCTGAACCCAGAGTCTGGTTCCAAGGTCTGTGCTTTTAGCCACTGGTTGTCATGCTTCTCTTTTTTTAAAGAAAGAGGTGCCTTCATGTACTGAAAAAGGATTGGTTAGGGCTAGTCTCAATACAAGCACTGTCAAATGCACAGTTTGGAATTCTGAGTAAAAAGCAGCTACAAACCTTTGGGGTGGCGGTGTGGGCCTGCAGCAAGAAACTCAGCCAGGCCTGTCCCCAAGAGTCAGTCAAATAGGTGGCTGCATACACTATGTGTGGTTTTTTAAATTATTTTTATTTTCATCAAGCAATATATATACATACTTGGTTAGAAGTCAAATAGTGCTCAAAAGCTAACAAAAACAAAAAAATTTCTCAGTCACCACCTCCCCAATCCCCACATCCTGTCTCATCCCTCTCCCTAGCAGCAAACACTTTCAACATTTTTAACTGTTTCTTCTATGTGTTGCTTCCATATTTTTAAATAATACTCATACATTCTATACCTCTATTCAGCTCTTTTAGAAATTCATTGCTTTTCTGTTACGACGAATGAGGATTTTCTCTCTCTTACATATCCTGTTACCCTTCCTCTAGCCTCTCAGTAGATAGAATCCAACTTTTTGTTAAATCAATCACCAGTGCTTACATAACTACACTATTTACACGTAACTATGTAATTATTATTTGTTTGAGATGCCTCACAGATATCTCTGAAGAAATTTTTTTTTAAATGGAATAGAACAGAAAATTTCTAAAACATCAAAGTGCATTGCACTATTTTGTGGAAACTTTTTTCAGTTATATATTTATGTATGTGTGTACTGGGTCAAAGATAAACTATGTTTTTTACCATGGATTGACAAAGTTTGCAAGCATTGGAGAGTAAGGCGTAGAAAAACAACACATTCTACCTGAAGGGCCCTGAAGGGAGAATCTGTATAACTGCTGCATTCAGGGGGCAGAAAATTAAAGCAAACATATACAAGTAAAGTGGTGTGTTGACATGATTATCTGAGATGCGGTGCACAGATGGAGGGTGTTATGGGCTAAATTGTATGCCCTCAAAATTCGTATGTTGAGGCCCTAACCCCGAGCACCTCAGAGTGTGTCTTTATTTGCAGGTAGGGCCTTTAAAGAAATGATTTAGTTAAAAACGAAGCCGTTAGGGTGGGCCCTAATCCAATCTGACTGGTACTCTTATAAGAGGAAATTTGAGAGACCAGACATGCATGTGTACAGAGAAAAGATCATATGAGGACACAGCAAGAAGGTGGCCATCTGCAAGCCAAGGAGACAAGCCTCAGGAGAAACCAAACCAACGCTTTGATCTTGAACTCCAGAACTGTGAGAAAATAAATGCTGTTTAAGCCATCCAGTCTGTGGTAGTCTGTTGTGGCAGTCCTAGCAAACTAATACAGAGGGGTTGCAAGCCAATGGGCGTCTGGAGATTTCTAAATATTGGCTTGCATATACCTTTGACTTCCTTGCCCCTGTCTTGACTTGTCTCATTTCTTTGGCAAGACCACACACTGGGCTAAATGCAGCTGTGCCTACTGCGTGCCTGTATGAATGCTGCTGAAAATGGCTGGAGGAAAACACACAACCTAGTCAACTGGTTGTACTTGAAATTCTTGATGTCAAACCCCAAACCTCCAATGAGGCCTTGACACTACGGGGCAATCAGACTGTGATTGCCCAGTTTAGACTCTCTCCACTGTCCTCGACATAATTTCACACCATTTCCTCTCTCTCCAAACCTCTAACACCTCCTTCTCCCCCATCCCACTCTCAATTTAAGACCTTGCTTTCTAATTCACTAAGAGGAGAAACCACAAGAGAGGTCTTCAATAGACTGCCCCCACTACATTTGCCCACCCATCAGCATTGCACCCACAGTCCCGCCAGCTACTGCATATGAACGGCCTCTGCTCCTGGCTAGAATACATTCTCCCACTAGCTTTATTCCTTTTCGAGGGCATTGAACCAGAAGTTCACCCATCTCCCACCTTGTCAGTTTTTCATCCTCTGCTCATCATTCTCATCATCATACCTGCTGCTATTTTTCCTATTTTAAAACCTTCTCTCGACCCCACTTTCCTCACTAGCAATTGCCCCACTTCTTTGCTCCCCTATGCAGCAAAGCACTTCCAAAGAGTCATCTAAATATTTTGTTTCCGATTCCATTCCTTCCTTATACTGATTTCAATTAGTTTTTCACCCTCACTTCCCTACTAAAACTCAGCTTCTAAAGGTCATCAGAGACCTCCATGGTGCTAAATGCAATGGTCAGTGGTCAGTCACTGTGTTTGATCTCTCAGCAGCCCTGGACATGTCAATCACCTTCTTCTCCTTAATAACACTTTCTTCACTTGGTTTCTAGGATGCCAGACTCTCTTCCTTTTTCTCTTTCCTCAGTGGTCTCTCCTCTCAATCTCTCTGGCTGGTTCCTCCTCTCAACCCTGACTTCTGAACAGTAGATTGTTTTAAGGCCATTTCTTAGTCCTATATCTACACTTACTTTTGGTCATCTTATCAAGTTTAGGGGCTTTAAATACTATCTGTAAATTGACTCCCAAATTTATATCTCCTACCCAGACCTGTTGTCTGAATTCAGACATGTAAATCCAACTCCTAATAGATACTTCCACTTGAGTGTCTAAAAGATATAAGCAAAACTAAATTCCTGATCTACACCCCCCCACCCACCTGGACTACACTACCTGTCGCCTCCCTCAACTCAGTTGATGGCAACTTCTTCATTTCCATTGTTCATGCAAAAAATTTGGGATTATCCTTGACTTCTCTCCTTATTTCTCATACACCACATTGAATCCATCAGGAAATCAAGATAGTTCTGCCTTCAAACATGCCCAGAACTCGTCCACTTCTCACTTTTCCACATCTAATTGAAGATCCACATCTCCATCATCTCTCACCCTTGTTTATTGAAACTGCCTTCTGACTGTTCTCTCTGCTTCTCCCCTGACATTTGCAGAGTATTCCCAACACAGCAGTCAGAGTGATCCTCATTAAAACTCAGGTTAGATCATGTTATTCCTCTGCTCAAAGCTCTGCAGTGGCTCCCCATTCCACTCAGAGCAAAAACCAAACACAACGAGCTACGAGGCCTGATGTAATCTGAACCTGGCATGACTTCTCTGACCTTTCTTTCTTTACTTCCCTCTGTTTCAGCCACTCTGGTCCTCAGGCTCACCAGAACATTCCTGTCTTAGAGCCCTGTCATTGCCCATTCTCCCTGCCTTCATCCGTTGGCCCCCGATAGTCACATGGCTAACCTTGCACTTCCTGCACAAGTCTCCCTTTCTCAAAGAGACCCACCCTGGCCACCCTGTTTATTACTGCAATCTGACCGCCACATCCCATCACCTCTACCCTGCTCTACTTTTTTTCCATAGCACTTATCATTTTCTAACATCCTATATAATTTAGTTGATATGTGTTTTGCTGATTGTCTCTTCCACTAGAATGCAAGCTCCACGAAGGCAGAATTTCTTGTCTCTTTTGCTCACTGATATGGCCTCATTGCCAGAACACTGTCAGACCCAGAGTGGGCACCAGTAACAATGACTGGATTTGTTGTTGACTGAGGTGTTGAAATCACCAAAGACACTAAAAACAAACTGTAGTTATCTATAGTTTTGCCTCTAAATGGTAAAACCGTATTTTCAATCCATATTCTCTTTGAGGATTCCCAAAAGCAACTCCAAATATTTATAACATCCTCAGCTATAAACAGAATATTCTGCAGTGTGGTGGTGGGCTCTATCCCGGGCACCTTGCAACTCATTTAACACTAGTTTATCCAAGCCTCTCTGTTCCGAAGCTCCTTTCCCTAGCCAGCTCCCAAGGTAAGAGTGAAGATTGATGTGCAAAGTCAAAGCCACCAAGGGTGGAGTGGAAAGTCAGACTCAGGCATTTCTCTCCCAGAAGTCAGGCAGTGAGAAAAAGCAAACAAGCCCACTACATCCATTAACTCTCTTCTCCAAGAAGCAAAAAACCTTGAGACTGTACCTCAAAGCATGAGCCTCAGAGACCTTAATCCCAGGTAAAAATAACACTCAATTCAGGATCGATCTCTGATGTCAAGAATCACTGTTTATGGTTTCTGAAACCAAGAATCACCTCTCAAAAAGCCACTGAGGGGAAGGGGTGGGTTCCCAGTGAGTTGCTGGCCTTTAAGGCAACAACTTCAATTTTTAAATCAATTACAAAGCCTCAAAATGTGCCATTTTAACTGCTTTTGATAAGCCAAGTTATCTCTGGTAAATAGAGCTGGCACTGCTCTATATCAAGAGAAGTTTCACAGTCTGAACAAGGCCCCTTATCTCCTTCATCCTCCTGTCCTAGTTGCACTGTGACGCCTCCATCAGAAGAACTCTCTTCTCCTCACTCCAAAAACACAACACACAAAAAAACTTCCACTGTCCAAAATTGCTCAATGTTAATTAAAGCGAAAAGTGTGGCATTTGTCTTTAACTCCCTACATTCCTGTGCCTTAAGAATAAAAAACAGTGTGGGTTAAACATCTCATTCTCTTTAAATATTTGTGCTGTGGTTTCAATGGAAAGGTTTTCTGGAATCAACAGACATTCTAAAAATAAAGTGTCATCTTCTCCCCAAAATTCTCTAGGCATCATTAAAAACTTACCACTTCTCAGTAACTCAAAAGAAATGTGGGCATTATCATTGGTCTCCTATGATAGATTCATTTATTCTTTCTTTCTTTTTTTTTTTTTTTTTTGGTTTAATCTACTCAACAGGGGTTTTTTGTTTTTTTAAATTATTGTATCGAGGTCGTGTTGGTTTATAACATTGTGTAGTTTCAGGTGTTCATTATTACATGTCAGTTTCTGTATAGGCTGCATCTTGCTTACCCCCAATAGTCTAGTTTTTATCTGTCACCATACATACATGCCCCTTTACCCCTTTCACCCTCCCCAATCCACTTCCCCTCTGGTAACCACTAATCTGTTCTATTTATCTGTGTGTTTGTTTATCTTTCACATATGAATGAAATCATACGGTATTTGTCTTTCTCTGTCTGACTTATTTCGCTTAACATAATACCCTCAAAGTACATCCATGTTGCAAATGGGACAATTTTGCCTTTTTTTACAGCTGAGTAGTATTCTATTGTATATATATATACCATATCTTCTTTATCCATCCATCAGTTGATGGGCACTTGGGTTGCTTCCACTTCTTGGCTATTGTGAATAATGCTGCAATGAACATAGGGGCGCATAAATCTCTTTGAATTGTTGATTTCATGCTCTTTGGATAAATACCCAGTAGTGGGATAGCTGGATTGTATGGTAATTTTACTTTTAATTTTTTGAGAAATTTCCATACTGTTTTCCATAATGGCTGCACCAGTATGTATTCCCACCAGCAGTGTATGAGGGTTCCCTCTTCTCCACAACCCCTCCAACATTTGCTATTTCTTGTCTTGTTAATTATAGCCATTCTGATGGATGTAAGGTGATATCTCATTGTAGTTTTGATTTGCATTTCCCTAATAATTAGTGATGTTGAACATCTTTTCATGTGCCTGTTGGCCATCTGTATATCTTCTTTGGAAAAATGTCTGTTCATATCCTCTGCCCATTTTTTGATCAGGTTGTTTGTTTTTTTGTTGTTGAGTTCTATGAGTTCTTTATATGGTTTGGAAATTAACCCTTTGTGTGGTAAATGATTTGCAAATATTTTCTCCAAGTTGGTGGGTTGTCTTTTTGTTTTGTTCATAGTTTCCTTTGCCTTGCAGAAGCTTTTTTTTTTTTTTTTTTTTTTTTTTTTGGTGAGGAAGACCAGCCCTGAGCTAACATCCGTTGCTAATCCTCCTCTTTTTGCTGAGGAAGACTGGCCCTGAGCTAACATCGTGCCCCATCTTTCTCCACTTTATATGGGACGCCGCCACGGCATGGCTGACAGGCAGTGCGTCGGCGGGCGCCCGGGATCCGAACCAGCGAATCCCGGGCTGCCAAGCGCGGACTAAACCGCTGCGCCACCGGGCCGGCCCCTTGCAGAAGCTTTTTAGTCTGATGTAGTTCCACTTGTTTATTTTTTCTTTTGTTTCCCTTGCCTGAGAAGACACAGTATTCGAAAAGATACTGCTAGGACTGATGTCAAAGAGTGTACTGCCTATGTTTTCTTCTGGGACTTTTATTGTCTCAGATCTTACATTCAATTCTTTAATCCATCTTGAGTTAATTTTTCTGTATGGTATAAGATAATGGTCTACTTTCATTCCTTTGCACATGGCTGTCCAGTTTTCCCAACACCATTTATTGAAGAGACTTTCCTTTCTCCATTGTATGTTCTTAGCTCCTTTGTTGAAATTAGTTGTCCATAGATGTGTGGTTTTATTTCTGGGATTTCAATTCTGTTCCATTGATCTATGTGTCTGTTATTCCTCCAGTACCATGCTGTTTTGATTACTATAACTTTGTAGTATATTTTGAAGTAAGGGATTGTGATGCCTCCAACTTTGTTCTTTTTTCTCAGGATTGCTTTGGCTGTTCAGGATCTTTTGTTTCATATAAACTTTATGATTCTTTGTTCTATTTCCATAAAGAAAGTCATTGGAACTCTGATTGGGAGTGCATTGAATCTGTAGATTGCTTTAGGTAATATGGACATTTTAACTATGTTTGTTCTTCTAATCCATGAACATGGAATATCTTCCCATATCTTTATGTCTTCTTTGATTTCTTTCAATAATGTCTTATAGTTTTCAGTGTATAGGTCTTTCACCTCCTTGGTTAAATTTATTCCTAGATATTTTATACTTTTTGTTGCTATTGTAAGTGGGATTGTATTCTTGACTTCTCTTTCTGGTAGTTCATTGGTGTTCAGAAATGCACCTGATTTTTATAGGTTGGTTTTGTACCCTGCAACTTTGCTGTAGTTGATGATTATTTCTAATAGTTTTCTGGTGGATTCTTTGGGGTTTTCTATATGTAGAATCATGTCATTTTAAACAGTAAGAGTTTTACTTCTTCCTTTCTAATTTGAATACCTTTTATTTCTTTTCCTTGCCTGCTTACTCTGGCCAAAATCTCCAGTACTATGTTGAATAAGAGTGGCAAGAGTGGGAACCCATGTCTTGTTCCTGTTCTCAGAGGGATGGCTTTCAGTTTTTCACCATTAAGTATGATGTTGGCTCTGGGTTTATCACATATGCCTGGTAATATGTTGAGATGCTTTCCTTCTATGCCCATCTTATTGAGAGTTTTTATCTTAAATGGATGTTGAATCCTGTCAAATGCTTTCTTTGCATCCATTGAGATGATCATGTGATTTTTATTCCTCATTTTGTTAATGTGGTGTATCACATTGATTGATTTGTGGATGATCATGGTGTATGATCCTTTTAATGTATTGCCCTATTTGGTTTGCTAATATTTGTTCAGCAAATATTTATTAAGCTATTTTTATGTGCCAGAGACCACACTAAATGCTGGGCATATAGGGGTGAACAAGACAACAGTAATCAGAGAAGACTTCCTAGAGGAGGTGAAAGCAGAAACTCCTAAGAAGGTAGGAGTTGGCTGGTCTAAGTCTTGGAGATGGGGAAGGAAGACTGCAGGGATAGAGGAAGGAAGAACTAGAATAAGGAATCAATGTCAGAAAGAGAATGATTAAAATATCTCACCAACTATTGGTGGACCTCCAGAAAGATATGTCCACATCCCAGAACGCGTGAATGTGACCTTATTTGGAGAAAGGGTCTTTAGAGAACTAATTAAGTTAAGGATCTCAGCATGAGATGAACCTGTATTATCCAAGTGGGCCCTAAGTCCAATGACAAGTGTTCTTATATGAGACACATAGAAGAGAGACACACAGAGAAGAGGAGAAGGCCATGTGAAGACAGAGACACAGATTGGAGTTATGCAGCCACAAGCCAAAGAATGCCTACAGTCACCAGAAGCTGGGATATCCAAGGAAGAGTTCTTCCCTAGGGCCTTCAAGGGAGCACAGCTCTGCTGACACCTTGATTTTGGCCTTCTGGCCTCCAAAACTGTGAGAGAACAAGTTGTTTTTAGCCACCCAGTTTGTGCTAATTTATTACAGCAGCCCTAGGAAACTAATACAAGATGGAAGAAGTCTAGTTTGCATGAGTAAAAGCGCTAAATTCAATTATAAGGAAATACAGGTTCATTTCTTCTCAGTACGTAAAACAAATTGCTAAGTGTTTCTTAGGTGCCTGAATAGATTAATAAACTAAATGCATTTATATTAGGGTGAATTTGTACATCATTAGCTAAAGAAACTAAGAACACTTTGTGCTCATAAGTAGAAACCCAGGTTATGGAATACAAGTTGAGATTCAGAGGTCATCTGTTCTAGCCTGCCCCCAGCCTATGATTAAACTCTTTTTGGTAGAGGGAAGTTGGCCACCTCACACGTCAACCAATTCCATTTATATTGAGCCCAAATGTGCCTGTAGATAATTTTCACACATCAGGCCCAAACTCTGTCTTATGAGGTCATAAGCAAAACATTTAATCTCACTTTCACAGAACAGACTATCAGTTTTTCTTTCTTCCCTTTTTGTGCTCAATAAAAACTGTATTTATAGAATTTACAAGGAAAAACCAGTTATATTTTCAAACATACATTTCAAAGTCTCAGTCTTAGATTTCAAAATAAAACCTGAATAATTATTTTTTTAAAAGGGGCTAAATATTGTGCTGGATGTTTATATATAGTTATTATTTTTTTCAGTTTTATTATGATGTAATTGATATATAACATTGTATAAGTTTAAGGTGTATAATGATTTTATATGTATATACATTATGAAATGATTCCCACAATATGTTTAGTCAACATCCATCACTCAAGTTTTAGTTTTAACTATGATTTATTAAAGTGTTCTTTCTTATTATAAAAGTAATTATAAAAAAATAAATAAAACAAAAAGCAAAAAAAGAAATATATATTTGTCTTTAAAAATCTAAAAAATATAAAGAAGAAAAGTAAATCATGAAAGACCCCAAATAGCCAAAGCAATCTTGAGAAAAAAGAACAAAGCTGGAGGCATCACACTGCCCAATTTCAAACTATATTACAAAGCTATAGTAATCAAAATGTATGGTATTGGCACAAAAACAGACACATAGATCAATGGAACAGAATAGAGAGCCCAGAAACAAACCCACACCTGTGTGGTCAATTAATTTATAACAAAAGAGCCAAAAATATAAGATGGGGAAAAGACAGTCTCGTCAATAAATGGTGTTGGGAAAACTAGACAGCCACATGCATAAGAATGAAACTCAACCACTCTCTTACACCACACACAAAAATTAACTCAAAATGGATTAAAGACTTGAATGTAAGACCTGAAACCATAAAACTCCTAGTAGAAAACATAGGTGGTAAGCTCCTTGACATTGGTCTTGGCAATTAGTTTTTGTATCTGATCCCAAAAGCAAAGGCAACAAAAGCAAAAATAAGCAACTGGGACTATATCAAACTAAAAAGCTTCTACACAGCAGAAGAAATCATCAACAAAATGAAAAGTCAACCTACTGAATGGGAGAAAATATTTGCAAATCATATACTATCTGAGAAGGGGTCAATATCCAAAGTATGTAAAAAACTCATACAACTCAATAGCAAAAAAACAAACAATCCAATTTTAAAATGGCAGAGGATCTGAATAGACACTTTTCCAAAGAAGGCATACACATGGCCAACAGGTACATGAAAAGATGTTCAACATCAGGAATCATCAGGGAAATGCAAATCAAACTACAGTGAGATATCACCTCACACCTGTTAGAATGGCTATTATCAAAAAGACAAGAGATTACAAGTATTGGTGAAGATGTGGAAAAGAGGGAACCCTTGTGTACTGTTAGTGGGGATGTAAATTGGTACAGCCACTATGGAAAATAGTATGGCATCATCAAAAAATTAAGAATAGAACTACCATATCATCCAGCAATTCCACTTCTGGGTATTTATGCAAAGAAAATGAAAATGCTAATTTGAAAAGATATATGCATCCCCATGTTCACTGCAGCATTATTCTCAATAGCCAAGACATGGAAACACCTTAAGCATCCATCAACAGAAATGGATAAAGAAGATGTGGTGTATATATAAATATACACACACACAGAGCAGAAGATTCAGCCATAAAAAAGAATGAAATCTTGACCTTTGCAACAACATGAATGGACCTTGAGGGTATTATGCTAAATGAAATAAGACAAACAGAGAAAGACAAATACCATATGATCTCACTTATATGTGGAATTAAAAAACAACAGCAAATCAAGCTCATAGATACAGAAAATAGATTAGTGTTTGCCAGAGGCAGGGGGTGGGAGAAATAGGTGAAGGTGGTCAAAAGGTACAAACTTCCAGCAATAAAATAACTAAGTTGGAGATATAATGTACAGCATGGTGACTATAGTTAATCTTACTGTATTGCATAATTGAAAGTTGCTGAGAGAGTAGATCTTAAAAGTCCTTATCACAAGAAAACAAAATTTTTTTGTAGCTACGTATGGTGACAGATGTTAACTAGACTTATTGTGGTGATCATCTTGCGATATATACAAATATTGAATCATTTTGTTGTACACCTGAAACTAATATAATGTTATATGTCAATTATATCTTACAAGTAAACACAAAAACAAAAAAGAAATATATGTTCATCGTGAAAAATCAAAAAACATAAAGAAGAAAAGAAAATTGCCTGTCATTCCTCCATTAAAAGACACACATTGTTAACATTTTGCTATATTTCCTTCACAACTTTTATTTATTTATTTATTTATTTATTGGTGAGGAAGATTCGCCCTCAGCTAACATCTGTGCCAGTCTTCCTCTACTGTGTATGTGGGACGCCACTACAGCATGGCTGCCGATGAGTGCTGCAGGTCTGCGCCTGGGAAAAGAACCTGCGCTGCCGAAGCGGAGCGTGCCGAACTTGACCACTAGGCCACGGGGCCGGCCCCTCCTTCCCAACTTTTTGTGTTTCATACCAACCATCCCTAGTTCCTTCAGTAGCCCCTCATTTGAAAGGTTTTCCATATCTTTCACCACCTTGATCATCATCTATTTCACCCATTCTAGTTGGTCCTTTATAAAATGTGGCAACTCAAAATGATGCTCCGGATACAATTTGTCTAGGGCTGAATAAAAGGGAACTTTTCTTATGCTCTTGAGAATCACTATAGTAAAGTGAAAAGATCAGAGACTTTGTACTATTATATACCTAGGTTCAAGTCCTGATTCCCTTGATTTATGGTCTCTGCATTTCGGGGTCTCCATCTACAAAATGGGGATAATCATGCTCCTTTGAAAGTTTGTTAGAAGGCATAAAAGAATGTCTATAAAGTGCTTGCTATATCATATGTGAAAATATTATAATAACTGCTAATGTCTATTGAGCCAGGTACTGCTTAATGCTCTATAGGTACATTTACTATTCCCGTTTACAAACAAGAGCACTGAGGCCCAGGAAGATGAGGTAGTCTAGCCCAGCTCACACATCTTGGGAGGTGGCAGCACCCACCCAGCTAGTCTGAATTCGGAGCCTGTGTTCTTCATCACTACACCATGTTGCACAGCAACTAACTTGATAACTTCCCTACTGCTCTCAAGCCATACAATGACAAGGAAGAATCTTAAATACATACTGCTAAGTGAAAAAAAGTTAGTCTGAAAAGGCTAAATGCTGTATGATTCCATTTATATTACATTCTGAAAAAGGCAAAACTATAGAGATGGTGAACAGATCAGTGGTTGCCAGGAGCTCAGGAGGAGAGGAGTGTTGAAAAGATGAAGCACAGAGGATTTCTTAGGGAGGTGAAGCTATTCTGTATGATATTGTAATGGTGGATACATGACACTATGCATTTGTAAAAACCCATAGAACTTTACAATACAAAGAGTGAACCTTATTATGTATGCAAATTTAAAAAGTCATTTAGGAGGTTGGGAGATCCCTGGATGAAATGCAGAATGTGGCAAAAGAATCTAACTATATTATAAATCAACCTCACTGAAGGAGGTGAGTGTAAAAGGTGCCGATCTAAGTAACTTTCATCTGTAAGACTAAAGGCAAAATAAATGGTACATAAACACTGTAGTCTAGTTGACAAAGTTGTTTCTCGAGGGAGCACAGGTTAGCAGTTCTGAAGCCACTCTACACGTATACTGGAATTGAACAAGTAAGTAAATAGATGGCAGATGTGAGAGCCAGGTTTCTCACTGTTGGGGAAGGAAGTTACAGACAAGCAAGGTGAGAAGGCTAGAATGATCTATGTGGTAACAGATTGGAGTTGGATACATCAGTATGAACCCATGTTTACTTAATAGAGATACAGATGGTTAAAATAGAAATATTTATGTGTGTGTGTGTGTATACATTAGTTAGTATACACACATATATTTCCCTGGTCTGTCAACTGAGAGGGCCTAGAAGCAACGATTCCTGCTCCCTGGTAGCAAGAAGGACACTAGGGTCTAGATCTTGGTTTTTGGTTTCTAATACCATTCTTCATTAAAAGAAACTAGGGCTCCTTGGAGAGATGGCTGAGTCTAGCCCTGGGACATGAAATATACAAGATGAGCCTGGAGCCTCTTATAGTGCCAGAAAGCAAGAAAGTGCTAAAGAGAAAAGAAAAGAAAAAACCCACAATGAGAGGGGTATGGCCAAGAGTCATGGGAGCCAACTGAAAGAGTCCCAGTGGTGAGAGCTGGAGTAATCTGAGTAACAAAATAAGTAACATAGTATTGTGTTATAACCTAAAATATGAAATAAATATCCATGAGTTCCTACTGATGTAAATAAATGATTGGATAAACAAACAAATTGAGGAGAACAGACAAATCTCTCATGCAGGATTCCAAGTAATTTATGTAGTTACTCCACCCTCAAGGAGGTTGTATGTAACTCCTCACTCCCTAAGCATGTACTGCTTGTGGAAATTTGTTTTCAAAGAGTACAGTAAGGAAAGAGGTGGGGGAGTAACCATACAGTGGAGAAACCTGACAAACACAACCTCAGCCAGGTGATCAACATCAAAGTGATAAGTCATGTTGATAGCAAGTACCCTTGATAGAATGTGATGAGAATGGCACTTCACCTCTGTGATCTTCCTACAAACCCAAAACCTCATCAGACAAATCCCAGCTGAGGGACATTCTACAAAATGGCTGACTCCTCAAAAATGTCAAGATCATCAAAACCAAGGAAAGTCTGAGAAAATGTCACAGTCAAGAGGAGCCTGAGGAGACGTGACAACTAAATATAAGGTGGTATCCTGGATGGATCCTGGAACAGAAAAATAATATTAGGAAAAACTAAGGAAATCTGAATAAAGTATGGGCTTTAATTAATAATAATGTATCAAAATTGGTTCATTAATTGTGACAAATGTGCCATACTGATATAAGATAATAATAGAGGAAACTGATGGGGAGCATATCAGAATTCTCTCTACTATCTTCACAATTTTTTCTGTAAAACTATTCTAAAATAAAAATTTATTTTAAAAATTCTTGATGTTTTTCAGATGAACTACCCTTAAACCATGTTTAAGTGTTCAACAGTGTTTACGATGTTGTAACTTAGGTAATTGTTGCTCAAAGCAGAACCAACTAGGATATTATGATTATAATTCCCTTCCTACAGTTTTTAGTTTTTCTGATAGTTTCTATTTCTTTTTCTTCTTGTAATCATTTACGATAATTCCCCATTTATTTTTCCAAAAGTTCCATCACATCAAGTAGTTTTTTGTACCCCCTTTTTCTGGAAGGCTTGCATCCCAGAGCCCTCTGGGGCCAGAGAAGGCCGTTTCATAAGAGGCTAATTCAATGCAGTCCAGGAGCCACCAGAAGACCATATAGCTGGACTTCTGGTGGTCTAACCTGACTTAAGGATAGAATTTATGGTAGCTGGAAGAGTGAATGAATTACATACACTCTGAATGTCCTTTCCTGCTTTTCTTAGCTAATGTTTGCTGAATGAAGTAGATATAATTCTAATCCGAAGCAAAGATATGTGATATTTCAGTTAGCCCCAGTAGCTTGATGCCTTCAAGAAACTTCTGGGATGCAGCAGCCGTCAATCAATACATCAGTGCTGCTGGGGTATAACCAATTAACCAAATACAAATCCACCTAATTATACCATCACCCAGTCCACACTTCTTCATTTGATGCACAAGGAATCCATGACAAACTTTGCCAAATTCATGAACTTCAGATACAATAATTTTTTTATTCTTCTCCATGTAGCATCCCTAAACAACAACAAGAAAAGTTTTGAGAACAAAGGAACATTTTTTTCACAGTATAATGTTCATTTTTCACAGAATAATATATGTTTAAATTTGTCCTCATGAATGTCAGCCACATCTTTTTAATTTCGTGTAACCATGTAGTAAATGTTCAGTATTTTTATTGAAATTGGCTCACCCAACATCTTAATGTGAAGGTCAGTTTTACATTCATTTTAACTTTTGTTTTCTCCCAGATCAAAATATTTGTTTTGGCTATATGGAGTGAGATTTCCCAGAAAAATTTCCTTTTTGGCTGTTAGTTAGTTCACTTCCTGTCTCTGAATCTGCAGAGACAATTCGGAAAAGATTAGCTATGGTCTCCATGCCGCCGGTTTGCTTTTCATTTCCTTGCATTTCAAATTCTGTTCATTTTCGTGTGTCCGCCTCTCGCATGATAGGCAGATGCTTGATAAATGTTTACTGATTTGATTTCATTTAGAAAAACAGGTTATGAGCTAAACAATACAGTTCAATTGGCAAAATTGGCCTCGGATTGCCTCAATCTTGTGTCTGAATGTTTATCACAAACCAGAAAGCACTGCGTGACCCCATGAGCAAATGAGTCACTGTATCCCCCCAAAGGCACAGAGATAAACATCGAAGTGCCAGGAAATGAAGAATTGAATCCACCTCAAAACCACCAAATTCCCAGCCAATTTAGCCTCCTCGGTATAACTACATCATCATTATTTCCCATTTTTTCCATTTACTTTCAAATACATCCAAGCTCATGTTATCTGATTCTGACCCTGGACAGAAGATTTTTACTATTAAACGCATAAGATGAATTTATTGCTAAATGTGTGAGGAAAAGCAATGAGGTTAAAGGAGGTTTCTTGGCGCTCATCAGGGCAGAACAGTGGCTTCTTTGTCTTTTCAGATTCTCTGCGGCTTGGTCCTTGCCTCTTCTTGGATAACTCGTTGCTCTTTGACATGCTGGGTGTCAGCCAGGTCGGGTCCTCAAACCTCCCCACGAGTTATTCCCCTCGGGCAGCCCCAAGCCAGCCGTGAGCACAGTGACTCCCTATCCTCAGCAGTCAGGCTTCCAGAAAGCTGCCTGCTCATTTTGTGAATCTAACACCTGATATAAAATTTCTCATTACAGATGCCAAATTCTCTCTCCTAGGAGATATGAAACTGCAACCACTCTTTGTTAAGACCTTTTATTTTCATTGGGAAGTCCTTGCCAAATGTTGGCCACATTTCACTCCATCTGATCCATGTTTTTTATCTCTTCTCAACCAGACAAATGCACAATGCCTCATTTGTTGGATGACCGAGCAATCCATTTCCAAGATAGACATGTATACAATGCTCCTGCCAGGCCAGTGTGCTGTGCAAAGGGCCCCAAAGGTATTTCCCAGGTTCTGGCAGGACTACCGCGACGTTCCTCAACAAAGGCCTCAAAAGGAGTTTAGATCATTTGATTTAGCAGCATCAGTGGTTCTCTTGAGTCTTTAGACACCAAGTGCACAGCGCATTTAACACTGGATTTGGATGTGAAGTGGTGGAATTAAGGAACATGAACGTCACTTGGCAAGTGACCATTCTGGCAGACGCATATTTAAATCTCTTTGCAAAACTGTGCCTTTTTGGCTTGTTTGCATCCTGAAGTATTGGTCAGTCAACCTTACGTCCCCAGCATGAGTGAAGAGCCTGGCCCAGGTCTGTGCGTCAAGGACAGTGAGATGGGGAGAAGCCCAGGGATTATAAAGCTCTAATTAGTCCTCTTCCTTATTCCAAATAATACTTGATATACATGCAGTTTCTGTTTGGAATGCACCCCAGGGACCTGGGTAGGCTCAGGTGGCCCCAGGCAACAGGGGAAAAGAAAGGCTGCTGAGGTCCAAACAGCCCTGAGTTGTCAGGATAAAGGATCAAGGTCCGAAGCAGGTAGGGGAGGGATGAGGGATCCCGGAGGAGTCTGCAGGGGAGAGCAGACAACACAGAGGCCCTGCTCAGGGAAAGTTGGCATACATTTGGCTTGACAGTCGTCTTTTTGCATTTCTCTCAGTAAAAAACTGAAGGGGGTTCAGATAGAAAAAAGTCTTATGCCAACTCTGGGCACGGCTTTCCCTTTCATTCATTCATCATTCTTTAAGCAATTTATTGAGCAACTACAATCCTACATACTGTTCTAGATTCTGATGATACAACAGATGATGAGCCAAACAAGTTCCCTGCCCTCCTAGAGCTTACCTTCTGATGGGAAGGCAGAGAGTTAACAGATAAACATATCAGATAATTTTAGTTTAGATAAATGTTATGAAGGAGTGGGAGCCATTTTACATAGAGTGGCCAGGGAAGGGCTGTCTGAGGAGGGTGATGTTGTAGCTAAGAATCAAAGGATGAAAAGGAGGACCTCAGTGTGAGATGATCTAGGGAAGAGAGTTCTAAGCAGAATGAATAGCAAGTTCAAAGGCCCTGAGATAGGAAACACCTGGGGGTGTTTGAGGACCTGAGGATGCTGGAGCACAATGAGTGAGACAGAGTGGATGGGAAGAGTTGAGAATGTCAGACAGAGGCCCCATCGTGTGATATCTTGCAGGTCATGGCAAAAAGATGGTATTTTAGTTTTGTTACAATAGGAGTGGACAGGGCAGTCAGTAGGTTGCTTTGGGTTGAACTTCACAGGATTCCTACAGCCTAATAGTCATTTAATATTCAGGGTCACAAAAAGAGATCAGATTTTGGGTAACTGTGCTAAACATTTCATTCGTATTTACTATCAGGACAACAGCCCCTACTAAGGAAAGCTTCTCTTCTCACAGACCTGCTTAAGATATCTCAATTAGAATTAAGGTGCATCCATATGCCACGATCTGGCCCTAATCCCAATATCTAACAGTATCAGTGAGCTATGGTAGGGCCTCTACTTATTTATCAAGTGCTTATTAAGTGAATGTTATGTACTAGGGATGCAGTGGTGAGCAAGACAGACACATTCCTTGCTATCATGAAGCTTACACTCTACCTAGAAAGACTGACAATTAAATAGGCAAAACATACATTGTTTTGCTGTGATAGGGAGAATGCAGTGCTATGGGAGTATAGGACAACATAGTCAAGTAACCTCATCAAGGAAGACTTCCTGGAGGAAGTGATTGTTTAAGCTGAGAGCTGAAGATTAAGTAGAAGGCCAGTTGTAGAAGAAGAGGAAGAGTTTTTCAGTTGGAAAGAACAGCATATAACCAGAGGTGAGAGAAAACATGGTATATTTTAAGCAACTTAAATAATTTCAGTAAGATGGGAGGCAGAATACAAGACTGAGAAGCGAAAAATGAGGTTAGAGATGTACGTAAGAACCAGGTCATGAGGCTAGATCATGAAGAATCTTATAAGGGTGTTAAAGTATCTGTACTTTATCATGAAGGCAATAGGAAATCTCCGAAGGGTATGGAAAATGGATTGGGAATAGGGGAAGAAGGTGGTGGGAAAAGTCATTGTACTAATTCAGGTGAGAGATGATACCAATTTGACCAAAATAGTAGCCATAGGGATGGAGCAAAGTTGACTGATTATAGACACATTTTTCCACAGCCTAAAAAGATAACCTGAAGCCAACCCTCTCTCTAAGGAAGTTAAGCCAAAAAATGCAGAGAAAAGCTGAAGAGGCCATGATGGGCTGTGTAAGCCAAATTTATAAAGGCGTAAATCCCAAGAATATGCAGACGCCATGAGGAAGAGGAAAGATATGCAGAGTGTAGGGAAAGAAAAGGGTAATAGGAAGAAAGAGATCATGTGGCCCATGGGAGAGGGAGGGGAGCCAGTGGCAGTGTCTACGGCTGGCCCAATTCCTGGTAACGTTCTAGGTTCAGTTCCCACAAGGTTCAGCCCTATCATGTGTTCTGTGCCTGGATTCCCATGATCCCTGTCTCCCTTATTGCCCCACATAAGGGAGCCTCTCCCCCTCCATGCACAAGCTAGCTTGATTGAGTTTTGCTTCTTGCAACTTAAAGAATCTGGATAAAATAGTAATTATGTTATACAAACTAATTCTTCAAGAAGCTAATTAATTAAAACAGAATGCAAATTGATATGATTGTAATGAGAAATACAACTTCTGAGTGATCATAGATGTCCATGTACATGGATCAACTACTTTTCAATATGGTAAGCCCGACCACAAAGAAAAAGTGGCTTGGAGAGCACAGACTCAGAACAAAAGTATTGAATGTCCTTAATGTTTGATGGACCCGTTTCTCTCCAACTCCTTCTCCAGGGGGTGGTGCTGAATCACAAGAAACCACTTCTGCAGCAAGAGAGCACAAACCCAGAGGCAGTTACTCAAGGACACATGAGGCAAAAGAACCAGGGAGAGAAGCTGACTCTTGGTTAAGAAGCACTCCAGTATATTCTGGAGAAGTCAGGTCAAACAGCAAGCAGGGAGTGAAGGGTTGATAGAAATTCAAGGTAATCAATCATGTTGGATATCAGGAGGATGGGGCAGAATGGAATAAGGCTCAAAGAGAGGTGGCAGTTGGAGGTTCAGTTTGGTTGGGTATAGTACAAGAAAATTAAGCAACCTACCATATTTCAGGCTTTGTTTTGGGGGACAAAAGATGAAGATCTGGTTCATGCTCTTAAGGACTTACAATTCAGTGAGAAACACAGACATATACACGGATGACATAATGTGGTGAGAAGACAGGTAAGCACAGGTGCTATGAGTTTACAAAGAGCATTTAGCTCAATCTGGGGCTTCAAGATATAACAGTAGAGCTCTGATACAATGGCTGAGTCATACTTAAACAAGGAATCTTAGGAAGAGCAAAATTTTAAGTGTATTTGGAAGGAGCTGATGTACTAGAAGCAGGCTGTATGATTAGTCTATAAAGTGAGAGGTAGGGAATGGCCAAAGAAAAGGCTGGAGAGTTAAAGAGAAGCCATATCATGAAAGGCATTTTTATTTCCAAAATAAAAATCTTGGATTTTTAAAAATAAATAATAATAAAAGTTTTACTCAATAACGAATAAATCCTAAATATACCCTAAATCCTAAAATTTATATGGAACAAAAATAGATCCCAAATAGCCAAAGGAATCCTGAGAAAAAAAGAACAAAGCTGGAGGTATCACACTCCCAGATTTCAAAATATACTAAAAAGCTATAGTAATCAAAACAGCATGGTACTGGTACAAAAACAGACACACAGATCAATGGAACAGAATTGAAAGCCCAGAAATAAAACCAAACTCCTATGGACAGCTGATCTTTGACAAAGGAGCTAAGAACATACAATGGAGAAAGGAAAGTCTCTTCAATAAATGGTGTTGGGAAAACTGGACAGTCACATGCAAAAGAATGAAGGTAGACGATTATCTTTCTCCACACACAAAAATTAACTCAGAATGGATCAAAGACTTGAAGGTAAGACCTGAAACCATAAAACTTCTGGAAGAAAATATAGGCAGTACACTCTTCGACATCGGTCTTAGCAGCATATTTTCTAATACCATGTCTGACCAGGCAAGGAAAACAATAGAAAAAATAAACCAATGGGACCACATCAAACTAAAAAGCTTCTGCACAGCAAAGAAAACTACCAACAAAACGAAAAGAGAACCTAACAACTGGGAGAAGATATTTGCAAACCGTATATCTGATAAGGGGTTAATATCCAAAATACATCAAGAACCCACATGTCTCAAGAACAGAAAAACAAACAACCCAATTAAAAAATGGGCAAAAGATCTGAACAGACATTTTTCCAAAGAAGGTATACAGATGGGCAACAGGCACAAGAAAAGATTTTCAACATGACTAATTATTAGGGAAATGCAAATCAAAACCGCAATGAGATATCACGCTCGTCAGAATGACTATAATTAACAAGACAAGAAATAACAAGTGTTGGAGAGGATGTGGAGAAAAGGGAACTCTCATACACTGCTGGTAGGAATGCAAATTGGTGCAGCCACTGTGGAAAACAGTATGGAAATTCCTCTAAAAATTAAGAATAGAACTACCATACGATCCAGCTATTCCACTGTTGGGTATTTATCCAAAGAACATGAAAGTGTAAAGATATATGCACCCCTGTGTTCACTGCAGCATTATTCACAACAGCCAAGACTTGGAAGCAAGCTAGGTGCCCATCAAGGGATGAAGGAATAAAGAAGATGTGGTATATATACAGGAAGGAATACTACTCAGACCCTTAAAAAAAGATGAAATCTTGCCATTTGTGACAACATGGGTGGATCTTGAGGGTATTATCCTAAGCAAAATAAGTCAGAGGGAGAATATCAAAACCGTATGATCTCACTCACAAATAGAAGATAAAAACACCACCAACAAACAAACATATAGATACAGAGATTAGATTGGTGGTTACCAGAGGCGAGGAGGTGGGGAGGAGGGTGAAAGGGGTGACAGGGCACGTGTGTATGATGGTAATAGTCTTTGGGAGGTGAACATGATGTGATCTACACAGAAATTGAAATATAATGATGTACACCTGAAATTTATATAATGATATAAACCAACATTACCTCAAAAAAAAAGAGTATACCCTAGTTGCAAAAATTTGTACATCAAACATCATATCTTCCAACTAAAAAAAAAATTATAAATATAAGGAAACTTTGACAAAACACCATTATAATATAGCTATTGATAAGCAGCTTTAGAATTCCAAATATCACATTAAAAAAATAACAAACAATATATTGAAGAATATAGTCAACAAACTCAATTTAGTAGAAACATGTTAGGATATGAACACTATAAATAGTGAATATAGACCTTTCTCTTTGTAAACTAGAAAGAGAAAACATACATTCTTTCCTATTTTGACTGAGCATCAGCTAATGTTGATCATGTATTTAGCTACAAAGAAAATCTTAATAAAATATCCTAAATAGAAATTTTATAGGATATAGTCTCTGATTAGACTCAAGCTGGAAATCAGCAATAAAGTTGGACTTGGTCTTATAAGAAGTCACTGAAAGATTTTTTAGTAAAAGAGTGACACAACCATGCAGCAAATGGGTTAGAGGGGAGTCGAGAGAGATACAAGGAGGGAAACGAGTTAAGGAGATATTGCTCCAGTCCAGGAAAACAATAACGTGGGTCTGAGCTAAGACAGGAGTAGTGAGGAATGAAAGCAGTAGACAATTTAAGAAATATTTAGTAGATGAAATAACAAGAACTGACTCACTGATTGAATTTAGGAGGAGAGAGAGAGAGAAATGGATGAGGGGTGGTGGAGAAGAGTTCAACAATTAGATTAGGTGGTGACTTGGTGGTGGCAGTGTCATTAACTGGAGTGAGGAATACATGAGAAGTGACAGGTCTTGAGGGAAATGGGGAGTTCAACTTTGGGCTAATTGGGTTTGAGGAACACAGCCTGTAGTCCAATTTATGGAGAGAAATAAAACTGTGTAAATTGCCATTACCAGCAAGACTTTACTTTTTTGTAGAAGAAATTCAGAACTAAGGCCATGAAAGGTGGAAGAGTGTCAGGGTTCCTCTTCTATCTGGTGCCTAGTAGGGGATGGGAGTGCCTTATCAAAATATTTAATATGACTTTATACCTCCCACCTCTTACACCCAGGGTTCACCTGGGAACAATTAAGACATCTTTAGGCGAACGCTTAAGATGGGGGCGATAAACATCCAGTCCAGCTGGGAAGACAAGACTGGGGACAAGTGCCACAAATGTCCACTAATGCAACAGCTGATCAGAAAAAGGGACGGAACTGTGGTGACACCAGGAGAGCAGCCTTGCTTTTCGTCGTGGGGAGACACGGAAGTCTTTTAGGTACTGAGAGGGATCACAAACAATGGCCCACAGACAGGAATAAGCTTCCAGGGGTGGAAGGATCAGGACCCAGACGGGCATGCAGGGAGGAGGAGGAAGGGAGATGGGGCTGCAGCCTGGAAAGGAGTTAGTGCCAACAGGAGAGAGAAATGGCCATGTGGCAAAGATGGTATCAGTAAGCTACAGTTACTTCATGGGCTCTTATGTAAATTAAAGTCATTGAAATTAATTTTGCCCTGTGAATTTTCCTGAGAAGTTCTACACTTCTTTGGATAATTGATATCCAAGACCAACGAGATTCAGAAGAGATTTTCATCCAACAAAGACACAAAGATAAAGCCTTGCCTTTTGCTTTCGCATTTGAGGATTAAAGGACTTGGATTACATGAGGGGGCTTAGTAAGTGTTGATCACAGTGATTTAGAAAATCCTTAGGGCGTCAAATGGTGATGCAGCACAAGCCTTCTCAGAGAGCGTATTTCACACGTACTGCCCTGAGGGCACGGGGTGCAGAGGTCTTGGACAAGGCAGACCTGCTTAGCCTCTGTGGGGTCTCAAGCAAACCACATGACCCCTTTCATCTGCAGTTTTCTAGTCTGTAAAATGGGAATTGCAATTTTTTCATTTATTCAACAAGTGTTTTATGTGCATCTACTATGTGCCAGGCACTGTTCTACCTGCTCTATAGAGTTATTTTGAGAATTAAATGAAATAACATAAGTGAAAGTGCTTGGCGTGTCTACAATCTATCAGGTGCTAATCACATTCGTTTTTCTATCCAAGAGGATTTTTTTTTCCTGGAACAAGATGGGCATTTGAGCCATTATTGGATCAGGCCAACAATGGGCCAAGGCACTCAGAAAGTTTGTTACAAATGATAGGGTGTGTTGCAGAGGGAAAGAATTGACTGAATCAGGGATCCAAGAATGAAAAGACCTTTAATTTAATGATACATTTTTGAAGCAGTAGGATGAAGGGCAAAATGTTGCCCTTGGGAAAGTGAAGCAGGTCTAAGTCAAGGTTATTCTGGAAAGTGTGCAGAGGGTACAATGAAGCAGCAGGCACGTTCCAAGTTAAGACCCAGTGGAAATACTAATGCCCCACTGGGTGTAGAACATCAGGAAAGAACTGCAAGGTAGTTTGCTTCATCAACATGTACAGAGTTAAGGTGCATGACAAAATAATTGTTCTTCTGAGACATCTTTAACTGTAAATACTGCAATGCACCCACCAAAGCCTGGAGAGTAAATTTGCAATTCAGAATAAATATTTTGAATTTACTGGATAAGGGCGCTGATGATTCAGATATTAGCATTTTCCTGTGCTCCAAGTAATTCATTTTAAGAAGGAAAGGAAGAAAAGCTGACTCAAGCTGCAAAACATGTTTTTTCCCAGTATTGCTTTCACTTCTGAAGTGAGTTGGTTCATTATCAAAGGGTGTGGCATTTTTCACTTCCCTTTTATAAACTGAACTTTAGCCCAGACCCCGAATTGCCTAATGAGATTGGTCAGAAGTCACAATGGAATGGGATATGCCTGATCCCCAAAGAACAAGGGGAAGATCAAGGCCATTTACATGTGCCCCTCAGTGCTCTGAGAGGCAATAACATTATTTATTACAGTGTGTGATAACTATAATCACCTATCTATTTTTCAACCTTTTCCAGTAGACTATAAGCTCAAGGGCAGGGACTGTGTATTATTAATCGTAACCCCAACTGCTTGAAAAGACCCTTATAGGAAAGGCTCAGTAAATGCTTTATAGTGAATGGATCAATGAATAGAGGGATGGATGGATGGAAGGATGGATCCTGGGTTCCTGGCCTTAAAGAAAAATTGCTATGACAATACAGGAAATGGTGTTCAAGTGAAGGGAGGACAAGATAAACTAATTGACTTGGTCCCAAAAGAGTCACTAAGGAGGGATCTAATTTTAGAGTCATTGGGAATAAGAAAACTTGAATCAGTTTTTAACATAATTTCTCCTAATCCATCTTCCCAGGAGTCTGGTCTGTATGTCCAGGAAAGAAAGCTGATATTGGATGAATAAGGCTACCTTGTGGGGTCCAAGAACAAGTAAGAGCTCCAGAACTTTCTGAGAAGGACAGAAGACCTGTCTACCTCATTCCTGCCCATGGAGTAGTAACCTCGAGAGGCAAGGGCTCTGTCTGCCTGAAGTAGACCGGGTTACAGGTTTCTTGGGCCACTGAACAGTCATCACGATGACAGCCTAAAAATGGTCACTTCCCATCATGGATGGACTATGGGGGAGTAAAAGGTAGAGAAGCTTTGGAAGTGGAGTCAGTGTGGACTTGTTTGCAGACTTCGGAGTGGCAGTGGTGAGCCCCAGGGGACTGTATTTGATAGCGAGGGATTTTGTCAGGTCAGCAGCCATAGGGCGCCCGCAGCACGAATCCTTTGTCCGCAGGGCATCTCAGACTGAGACTGACAAGATGGAATAAGAGAACAGCCATCCCTCAACCCCTCCAAAGAAATGGAGAAATGGCCCCCTAGTGAAAGCCCTGGCAGACCTGTAAGCAGCCAGGAGAGAGCAGCCTCCAGGGACAGCTCACTGGTCTGCAGAGCAGCCAGGAACTGAAAGAACTGGGGGGCTGGAGGGGACTGCAGTTCCCCTCCCTGAGCAATGCTGACCCAAGGGCCTTTGAGAGGAGGTTGTGCCACAAGAATGGTCATCAGAGAACATCTTTGCCATTCTACCGGCCTGTGGAATTTGGGACTATAGATAGGCTCTCTCAACTAACTGCATGGAAAACAGCCCTGGGGCTCTCTTGCATGAGGGTACCCCTGTTACATGATTTACATGGATGCCTAAAATTCCAAGCTTCTGTTGGAGGGGAGGGGCTGAACACACTGTACAAAAGGAAAGCTTAATTTTGTAGAAGATTATTCTATCACAGTTGCCTCTCTTAAGGAGGTAGCAGAGCACAGTATTTAAGTGCATGGACTTGGGAGCTAAATGCTCAGTCCAGGCTTAGTTTCTTTCAACTCTGCTACCCTGAGCAAGTCTCTTCACCTCCTGTCTCTGCTTCTGTGTCTGTACAAGGGGCTAATAAGAGCCCACGTCACAGAGTTGTTAAGACTAATGTAAATAATCCAAGTAAATGCTGACACATAATAAGCACTCAACAAATATTAGCACACATATAAAAATGAACTGAATTATAAAATTTGAGTCATATCACATTTGGACAAACACAGGCAAGATTGCTACTTAATTGCCCATAGATAGTGGTTTGTTATGGAGTAGGATGAGAGAGGATGAACTGGGACACAAATCAAAAACATTCATGATGATACATTCTTTTTTTTCTAAGATACTCAAAAATCCCTGTTGAACCTCTGAAGTGTTTATGGAACATAGTTTGGAAACCATTGCATTATCGAACTAAAAATAAAAGCTAAAACTGGTTATAGTGAGGCCAAGTACTTTACATCTGGCCCACTCATGCTGGAATAACCATAGGTAACTTTTAAAGTTGGCTCCATTGAGGACATTCCTTCTAACATTTGGTGCCTATGCAAACAGGTATGGCCCTGATCCTATTTGAAGGGTATATGATTGACACTGCCAAGGAAAACAGTTAACAGGAGACACTAGGTTGGAGGAAACAAAAATCTGTTATTTGGAGTTACTATAAATAGACACAAAAGCTTTTAAAATATATACAATACAACGTTGGTGAGATACTGAGTAAAACATTTAAGTGCCTGTGAATTTCGTATAAAAATACACACAATGAGGTTTTAACAAATAACACTAAAAGATAAAGTAATGAGCAGGTTAGATAACAAGGACTAAGAGATTAACAACCACCTCATGTTTGCACAGAGCTGTAAGAAAAACTGGCCCATGTTTCTGAGTCGAGTTACTTAACGTCATTTAAAACTATGACATGAACTATAATCTCTATTTCTGTCAAAAAAAAAAAAAAGGCTTTGAAAAGTAGGTTGTCATTCAAAATGACTAGAGCTTAAATCTGAGAATCACTGATTTTTAAGCCTTGTGTTTTTAAAATATGACCTCTGGGTGGTGAAGGTGAGGGAAAGTCTCTGAGGAAAAGATATCTCGGGCGCCTGGGAATTCTTCATCTCATGTCTACCCTCCCCTCTGGTCCTTCCCCTCTCCCTTCCTTACCCTTTGTCTCCCCCACACAGCAAAGGGTTGGGAGTTGAGTTTCATGTATTTAATTACATGAAATAATTACATGAATTATGTGTTTTGCCTAGAAGCAAAAACACACTGGACAAGACTATAATCAAATGATAATGCTATGACAGCAACTATTTAAGAAAGCCCGGCTTACGACCACAGTTTTGCTAGTTCCAAATAAAGACTAATAAAGTTAATATTTTATGTACTTAATAATATAGACTCTATATTATTATGCTGGGTGACAATTAGGCGTAATTGGTAAGCACTCACATATGTAACCTGTGCCACTTTCATATACGCAAATTATAATTTTACAGCTTAGATCGTCTCACTTTTGGTCCACACAACAGTATGATCGTGGCAAAGCAGGGTTGGGGTGAGGAGAACCTAGGCCAGAAGTAACCGAAGAGCAGAGGACACGTGAAAATAGGCTCTGCTTTCCTGGCATTTGGAGGTCTTGGCTTAGAGTGAAAGAAGAGAAAATACTAAGGGTGAATAATGGGAAAGCTGTTCATGTTGAGACAGGAAGGAATGGGATGTGGATGGAGAAGGGATTGAAAAAGAAGGAGGCGGGTTCTGATCAGGTAGGTAGACCTGTTCTTTGGCAGAAGAGGAACCTTGAAAACACTTAAGCATGTTCCTATGGACATTTTCAAGGGTAATTGAAATTTTTCATGTTCTCATCTCCCACCTTCTCCCACTCCCTCAAAACATTTACAGTACCCAAAATTCCTTAAACAAGGAGTAAAGTTTTTTATTCCACAATTAGAGACAAAGCTTGATAAGCAAACCAGCTGGCAGAAGTAATGTGAAACTCTTTCTCACTAAAATGTTAAAGGCTGATACTGGATCCTTTGCTATTTTGATAGGAAGAGGAAGTAAGAGAATGAGAGGGCCTGGCATGAGAAGTCTTCCCAAGGAAGGAAAGGAAGCATATTAAGTGATAACAACAGAAACAACTAACATTTACTGAGTACCTGTTTGCGAGGTTCTGTTCTAAGTGCTTTACATGAATTAGCTCATTTGATCCCCACAGCGTCTCATCTGAGGTAGGCACTATTACTAATCCCCATTTTACAGATGAGGAAACTGAGTCACAGAGAGGTTAGGTAACTTGTCCAGGGTCATAGTAGTAGGGCTAAGGTTTGAATTCTGGCGTTTCTGGCCCTGGAGTCCATACTTTTGGCCATAGCTGAAAGCAAATTGTCTCAGAGAGAAGATGGCCCACAAAACCTCCCTGCGTGGATGATGTTGCCTAAAGTCAGTCTGCATACTTCCAAGTGTTCGGCATAAGAAGGCGTCCCATGCAGAGGTGTCTCATCTTGCTGCAGCGCTGTGTGTCTGCTACTTCAAGTGACATCAGTGCTGGAAAGGTTATTACATTCAGTCCTGTGGAACATTTTGATACCTTCTGGGTCCCATGTGTGTACTGCTTTGCTGCCTGAACTAGTGATCCTGTTGCAGTTATTTAAGCTATCTGTGCCTCTGAGTCCACATTTAGAAACCGGGTTACTTCCACTTGTCAGCTCCCTGACTCAGAGGAACTCGGAGGGCTAATGGGCTGATACATACAAAGTGCTTGGAGGACTAACTGAACTTTTAGAGAACAGTATGACTTTGAAGTGGTATTTAAATTGACAGAAGTGGTAGAATATTCTCCTAGTAGCTTCTTTAGATGTTCATGGTTCAGCCGCTATGGCTGCCTGAATTCTGCTCTAGACTTTTAAACTGTGTAGCTCTGATGGAGGACGACTGTCTGGTAGACCTGGGAGACGCCCATATGGTCTGGGTTTGTTCAAATTAGGTAGAGATAAGAATTCCTAATTCCAAATAAGAATCTTCAAGCCAGGACTTTGAAAGCTATTGCTTATCAAAAAGATAAAAAGAACTGGATCCTCTCCATGGAGACTTTTAATCTAATAGCAAACACCATAGCTTAGCATTCAATCCAAATGATAGTGATCTAATTGACACCACCAAGGGCAGAACCAATTGAAAAGTTTAAAAAAAGATAATGATTAACAAAGAGATGTGGGTGAGGAGATGCCCAAGATAAAGAGAAGGGGGGAGAAGGAGTCTCAGCTGTAGGTGTGATTAAAGACCAACATACACAAAAAGAAGTACGAAGCCACGTTATTTTTTTTTAATGTGTTTGGTTAATCCATACTGTCTAATGGAATTTTCCTCCCATTTTTTTAAAGCATAGAAATTTTAGTTACCAACCTATGTCTTCAAATAAAACAAATGAAAGCAGAAGGGTGATCACAAAGTTTTTAATGATGCATTTATCAACTCAATGATTTAACCTTGTACTCATGTCTTCTAAGAGACAGAGTCATATCTGGGGGCAGTCATGCCTCTCCAGACCTGAGAAAGGAAGCAATCATTGTGAGCTAACAAATAAACATGACCAGTGGGAACCAAGGTGGAAATTTGGGAGCAGAAATAGGGCAGATTAAAATAGTTTACAAAAAGAGTTTGCTAGCAAGGGAAGGAAATCAAATGACATAAAGCAGGCGGTAGATGGTCAGGACCATACAGAAAGAAGGAACTACAAATCCAAAACAAGGAAAATGAGAGACAGTTTTTCAGAGTGCTGTTGTGATTCAAACAATTTCAGATAAAAGCTATAATAAATTCCAGAAAAGTTTAGATGTAAGAGATTGGGTTTGGCAGCATTCTCTCATATCTGCAGACTCTTCTCTTTAAACACGCAAGGCTGTTCCTCATCAAAGGGAAAATACTGATGGAGACTCCCTAGTGTAAAAGTAGGGAAGGCGTAATCTTCCCAGGAGTATTTGCAGATTAAAACTTCATCTTTACATGGGAAGGAATTTTCAGGTTGAAAGCCGGTGGGAAAGGTCTGAGAACCTTCCTGTTGTCCCTTCTCGAAAATCTCACTGAAGGCACTTTCTGCATTTGCCTCTGTCTTCCTTGGTCCCATTTACAGTGATGATTATCTATTTTGCAAACACATCTTCACATTGTCTTTGCCCGGGTTGAAAAAGGTTCCTTCCACTAAAGAACAACGGGATTTGTGTAAGGAAAAGGTCATTTAGGTAAAAATCATGCTGTGATATTTTGCTATGTCCGGTCTATGATAAGGTCATTGAAGGCTCACTATGGAGCAGGAAAGCATAAGGGAGACCGGTAGTCATTTAATAGTCCCATTTCACGTAGAAACGTTTATTGCGTTTGCTAAGAACTGGGGCGTCGGGGCTGGTGTTCCAAGTCTCTGTGCCCAAGTTTGTTTACACAGAAGTAAAGGGTAGCTTCCTCGCCCACATTCTGCGGGCCACCCCACCCCGCGCTGGACTCAATGGAAGGAAGGGAGGAGTAGGCACACAGAGTTTTGACAATGCTCCAGTTCTTTGCACCCCGAATATTTACTAAGACAGTCAGGTAATTCTTTAGAGATGCTGGGCCTAACCTACAAAAGCTGGCAGAGGGACAGAAGAAAGAAGTGCTCCCTCTGTTTGGTAAAGGTGTGCTCCTTGAGCCTATAATAAATGTAAAAGCAGCAATACAGAAATACGGAATTGTCCTACACCCTCTTCAAACTGATCCCCCATTTGCAAACTCAGCTTCAGGACAGTTAGCCTGTGCAGCTCCCACCCAGGCCTTACTGGGTCTACGGGCAGCTGTTTCCTGCTTGGAATAGTCTCTTCTCCTCATCTAAAGTCTACCTTTTCTTCTTAGATTCCTCTCCAGCCCTCTCCACAACCCACTTCCTGTGTTAAGCCTCTCCCAGTTGTCCCAGCCCACAGTAATCACTTTGTTCTTTGGCCTCCTACACCACTCGCCCAGCACTTGGTAATTTCTGTGGTGTTTATCTATTTATCCATTCAGCTCCCCACCCCCACCACTGGACTTTGCACGTAACAGTCAACCTTCACTCCAGGCCTATAAACAATGATGTATCGTTACAGTAGAGTCACTTAGGCATGCCCGCCTCAGGTTCATGTTTGTGTAATTTTTAAACCCAAATGAAAATTTTTCAATGGTTAACGTTTTTGAAATGTAGTAAATCCTTAACGTGTAATTGTTTTCAGACATCATGAATTTTATTAGGAGGCATGAGAAACGGCACTGGGCAGATCTGGGGTAAAAGGAAGAACAATTAAGTGAGGAGACTGAGAGGAATAAAGAATGGATTCACACAGTCCTAAACCCATACTGGTGTGGCCAACTGGTCGTGTTTACCTGGGACCTTGCTAAAAGTCCCGTGTCCTGGGCAATCCTCAGTCCCAGGCCAACTGTAATGACTGGTTGCCTACCAGGTGGCCAGCGAGCATTTTTGACAAAAAACAAATGCAAGTTTTAAATAATGGACTGAATCCTCTTTCTCCTCTCTCATCTCAAATCCTGGTGCCACAGGCCTTTCCACGGACACTCCACTGTCCAATGACAAGTGGAGGAGCAGGTACTAATGCCCGGTTCCCAAGAAGAAATCCTGGGTTTATTCGACTCTCTCCACTGCAGAAGCAATCTCAGGCCTGGGAGGACAAACAGTCAAGGGAAAAAGCTTTAAACAGAGTTCTCACAAAACAGAAACTAAAAGGAATATTCAGAACAGGAAGCAGTGACCTTGATGGCATTATTCCCAAAGGGAAAGTCAAAGGCAGAGCCAGAGGACAGCACACATCCAGGGTCCACGGGAACTCCAGCCGACACTGAGCGTCCGCACCAGGCCTGCCCAGTGCATCGCCAGAGCGTCTGTTTTGATAATGTTCCCATGCAAGCAACCCAGCTGTGACAATCCGAGTGGACAGATTAACAAGAAAACTGGAATCTCTGACTAGGAACACATCTGAATGTTGTAGCACATAGCAGAAAATAGTAACACATTCTGAGCACCAAAAATCCCCTGTACTACAGAATAGACACAATTTGAAAACGAAAATGGGCCTGAAATAAGCATAACAATACAATCATTAATAATGGTACACACTAAAATCGATTTGAACTCTATAGTTTGTATAAGTATGGGTATTTTTTTCCATAATAAAAAAACGTTAAGAATTTTAATCTGCATAAGGTATAACACAATAACTCAGACAATAAAAGCAGAACTGGGAAATGAGAATGTTACTGCCTGTCCACCACTCAAGATTAAGATGGAGTTGATTTCTTTAAGTAAAAGTTTCTGTGACCAAAAATGCTCCTGCGTCCCCTGGGGGTACAAGTGCAGTTAAGGCAACTCAGCCAGGAGCTAAAATTTAGGGAACACGGTGCAGGGATCCGATCTCACCGCCAGAGGGTATTCTTTTCTCTTCCGGATTGCCGGCAAGTTTATGTAACCACAAACTAACCCTAAACCAGCCCCAGCTAAAAATGGGCCAGGGCAGATCACAGCAAAGTGGATTAATTTATAATACTCACACAAATTCCCTCTTGCCCTCCCATTTTAGCGAGTGTTCAGTTTCCTTTAGTGGAAAGAGTCGTGCTGGCCACAAGCCAACCTACACAAACTGTAGAAAACAAATTACACCCCTCCTGCCATTCAAAACAAGAGAAGGGTCACTTAGGAAATTAGCCCGGGTGGCTATTTCTGATTACCCCCAGTGGAGCAGGAGTTTTAAGTAAGCAAGAATGCAGCGACTAGAAAGAGAGAGCAGAAGGAACTACAGGGACAGTGAGGCCTCCTGCTTGAATTTTGATCTAAACTGATTTACAACTGAAAAAGGTTGATGTCTCATTGGAGACCAGAAAACCTAGGAAAGTTACCAGAGTGATTTTGACAACTTCCAAAGTCAGCCAGGGAATCTGTCCCAGTCCATTCGGATACCAAGTTTAGAAAGCAAGGCCCTGGAAGGGTGCCCCAGGGAGATGCCCAGGGGAGTCGGTTTGAATCCAGCCAAATGCTTACTCTTGAAAAAGGAAGACTTTGTCCCCTCTGGCTTGCTCCGTGCCAGGAGCTCGGTCAGGGAGAAAGGCCGTGAAGTTGGGAAATATGAAGATGACGTTAGGTCATCTGCCTGACTGAAGGCAAGTTCAACAAATCCAAACTTAAGTCAATAAATAGTTTCCTTTTTTTTTTCAAATGACCAAAAATTGTACTTGTTCATTGCTAAAACTTCAAACAACACAGAGGTTAAAGTAAAAAGTGAAGGACTTTCCTCTCACAGCCAGCCCACTCCTCTCAGCCCCACTCCCCAGAAATATCAACTGTTGCTAATTTACTCATATTTTTTAAGGGCTTCCAATTTCCTTGAATTACTAAAAAATTGATCTGTCTATCTGTCTAGCTCTCCATTTATTCATCCTATGCATCTCTCAATCACCCATTTAGTTTGGTTTTGTTTTTGCAAAAAATAAGATCCTAAAATATAAATTCTTCTACTTGAGTTGTTCATTCAATGTATGATTGAATTTTTCCAAGTCTTCCTCATTCGTTTTAATAGTGACACAGTGTTCCACTGTATAGATGTCCCACGACTTTATTTAGCCCGTGCCCTGTTGATGGACTTTCACATTGTTTCCAACTTGTTTTTCTATTCCAAAAATGCTATAATAAGATTCTTAATTAAAAGGAATGGTTATTAATGAGTGTGTTGTGTTAAGGGTCAGGCACTGTGCTAAACCCTCTACAGGACATTAAGATGAATAAAATATATTTTTTGCCTTCTTGGAGTTTACTCTCTAGTTGGGAGACAACTATAAACATTTAACTGACATAAGAAAAAATGACTTAAATACTAAGTAGTTGGACAAATATTCAAACAAATAACATCTTCCCTGCACAGGGAGCAGGGAGAAAGGAGCTATCCAATTCTGACAGTGGAGATTAGGGACGGTTTCATGAATTGACTTCATCTATGTGGAGGTTTCCTTTAGGACATTTGATGTAGGGAAGGTGAGGGGAAGCTTGTACTCTTAAGTCATACTGTTCACCATGGACTGGGATAAGGGGCCCTACAGTTTTTGCTCTCTGAATCTCCTTTAGCAAATATAATTTCAGAAAGGTCTGGGAATGCTTTGTCCTTCTAAGCTTGTTTTGCTGGGTTTAGTCTACAACTTTGATAACCTGAAAACACACTACAAATATTCAACATGGTACTGCTTTTTGCTCTGTCCAAAAATTTTCCAGATAAAGGTGTGATCTCCAAATGAAGCAGGTGAGGACTGTTGAATTATTCTTGTTACATCTGGTGCGACTGTCCAGAGAAAGACATTTTGTCAGTACACTAAATCCAACGGTGTGTTTTAAAAAGAGAATGTATGAAATAACTTGCCTGTGATAACAAATCTCTTTAAGTCAGAACCTTCCCAGCAATCATGTAAACATGCTGAAAGGAGAGTTTTTATTTTTAAGCAATCTTAATTAGCAGGTCTTTTTCTTATTAACATCTTCAAAGTGCTTTGAGCTCCTCCCTAGATGAAAGGTCCTGTGTGAGTACAAATTATTATTATGCTCACAAAATACACACACTAAATGCAGGAAACGTGCAAATGGTTTAACTCCACAGCCTGCAAAGCCCCTGAGACACTTTGATCTGCCAATATAGCCATCAATTATTCTATATCCTTTACTCTCAAAATGCATGCATCAAAGCATTCTCATGCACACCCTTGTAAATCCAGCTGTTTATTCCAAAATAGTTCCTCTTAATTAACCCTTGTTTCCTTTCTCCTTTGTTGGTAGCTGCTGATTCAGCTTTTCTTCTCCTGGGGAGATGTCATATGCAACCATGGCTTTGGCATGGAAAATAATTCCATTTTTTCTCTTCAAAGATGGCCATGACATAAAAGATGTCTATTGATAAAGATTCTTTAGTGACCTGGGAAAATGCATACGGTATAATAAGTGAAAAAAGCATGATACAATAATTGTAGAGTATTAGCTCAACTGTAATACTAACAATTGCTAACATGAGTTGAATACAGCCATGCCAGTCACTGACCTGAATGCTTTACCTATGTCATATACTTTAATCTTCACTATGTGGTGAATGCTGTCATCTCTCTTTTAAAGATAAAGACACTGAGGCTCAGAAAGGGTAAGTGATGGTATTTTGTCCGGCACTGTCTGGTTCCAAAGCTTATTCCCTTAGAGATGGTTACACTGCCTTTTAACAGTGATTGTCCCTAGGTGGAGAGATTTGGGACGATTTTTTTTCTCCAACATTTTTATACTTACAGATTTTTAAAAAGAAACAAAACTAACATACTAGTGACATGAATTAATCAAATGAAAACAAAGAGGGCTAAGTTGCTCTTTTATTTATGGGCTTGATGACTTGGGATATATATAGGTAACATGTCATTAAGCTCAGAATTCTCTGGATCTCTGCTTCCTTATTTTTAAAATGAGGGAGTTGAACCAAGAGATCTCACCTTTCAGTTCTAACATTGCTTTAGTCCTTTCATTTCTGACTATGCTTCTGAAATGGCACTTTTCTTCAACAACAGTAGGTTCTAGTTCCCTAAATTTCCTCAAAGAGCTCTGTTAAGTACCAAAGGAAGAACCACAGAACTGAGTGTTAAATGAACCCAATTTGTGATTCATCTTTGAACACCAGACAAGAATAAAGACTACTTTTCCTAATAATGAATATTGAATAAGTATTAATTAATGTCAAATTATTACATAATTATTAAATTATAATTGTGAATGAAGAATAAGCATATTTTTCTGATCTAATTCCAGAGTAAAAGATAAGTTGCACTGGAAATCAGGACCAGGTCTTTTTCTGATCAGTGTTTAGTTTGGACATGTCTGGAATGCAGGAGTGAGAAACCCTTTGAAACAACATGGAGAGTGGGCGTTTCCAGCTGAGGGAAGCATTTGATCTTTTCTTGGAAAATAAGTACCTGCACTACAAAGGAAGGTTGCTCGTCCCCCCAGAAGGATGAGTTCCTCCACAGGAAGCATGCGGCACCAACCATGAAGAAAGGACAGAACCATCTGTAATGCTATAAATGTTAAGATGTCTGGGAAGCATGAAGAATTTTTATTTCTGGCAACTGAGCATTACATGTATTTATTATTTCTGTTTCTGAGAGTATACTAGTTTTTATCTGGAACTCTTTCATGCCCAGTGTTGCATTTTTCAGCAGAGGGAAAGGTAACGATTCAGCACACAGTAGGTGTTCAGTAAATATTAGCTCAATGAAGCGAGGGTATTAATAATTAAGCTTTAATTAGAATAGTTTTTTAAGGTAAGGCTTAGGATCAGTACTCTTTCCTTGATGAATGTCTAGAATTCCATCTTCCACAGACCCTAGAATCTTCATATGAACCATCATTTTTTTTACAAACTTTCCATACCACATGCATCAAAGATTCAAATATAAAAAATAAAATCACGATAAAGTTAACAATATAGTAATTTAAAATTTCAGTCTGACAAAAACATACACACATAATAAGAAAAAACTGGATGAAGAGAGTCAGAAGGTACAAACTTCCATTTATAAAATAAATAAGTCATGGGGATGTAATGTACAGCGTGGTGACTATAGTTAATAATACCGTATTGCATATTTGAAAGTTGCTAAGAGAGTAGATCTTAAAAGTCCTCATCACAAGAAAAAAATTCTTGTAACTGTATGGTGACAGATGTTAACCAGACTTATTGTGGTGACCATTTTGCAATGTATACAAATATTGAATCATTATGTTGTACACTTGAAACTAATACAATGCTATATGTCAATTATACCTTAATAAAAAATAATAAAGAGCCTAAGAAACTAATAAGATTAACGACAAATGGATAAAAAAAGGTTTGCAATTCATTTCAAGATAAAAAGTTAATCTACCAATGTATAAAGAGTTCCTAGCAATCAATAAGAAAAGGACCAACAACCCAGTAGAAAAAAGAGCAAAGAAAATGAACTGAGCATTTCACAGAAAAAGAAACACATATGGCTCATAAACCTAAAAAAAAAAAAATGCTTAACTTAACTCATAATTCAAGAAATGCAAGATACAACTATTCTAAGTCATTTTGCCCTACGCATCAGATTGGGAAAAATCTACAAATTTGATAACACACTCTGCAGTCAATACCTTGGGAAGGAAAGCATTTCGATTATAGGTAGAAGAGTACATTGGTACAAACTCTATGGAGGGCCGTTTGGCAATATCTATCAAAATTGCAAACGCATATGGCCCAAGGCAGATTTACCACAGAATTAATGAAGCATAAGCTTCAGGGCCCTTCACTTGCACAGGCCCCTTTCGAGGCTCTGGGAACAGTTGCAACAATTTTTCAACATGTTATGGTGTTTTTGAAAATTTTGCAAAATAAGTTATTTTAATCACGATTGATTAAGACCACTGTTCTCTTTCCACTTAGACTTCCTCTCCATCACACTCTCCCTTGTGAAGTGTGGCATTGGAATGGCATCAGGAGCTTTTGGGATCAGGCTAAAAGGAAGTTGACTTGGAGATACATTTAGTTTGGATTTAGCAGGATATATTTATGTGGTATGCAGTCACTTCCATTATAACCAGGTTATTGCTAGGTGTCCTGGTGTAGGAATTGTTTCCACAAATACTCCTACCACCCACTTTGCCAACCACCTGCCATTCTGATTAGAAGTTGCAGGGCCAGAAGTCCTATTGAAATATGAACATGTCTTATGTTGCCTGATACCTGAACTGTGTAGGTAGTACAAAAGAAACAAGGCTTGAAATATATGGAGCCAGAAGCCAATCTGTGGAAAATTATTTTAATAACTAGATATGTAAAATTATAAGCAGAATGTTTAGTTTTTAACAGATATCTGGTCAAATGGATATTCTTGTCTGTCAGTATATACTTGATAATATAGCAATTATAAATGCACCCTATATTTATAATAATTTTTAAAATGGAAATCATGTAAAATAGAATTTATCAGAATTTCTGGATTATAGGGCACAAACTTACAGCAGCACTACAAATAGCAAGCATGTTTGTGTGAAACTGAATGCTTTATGCATTCCAACTGTCAAAAAATTAAAAAGAATTTCAATCAACCATGCTAAAGAGGAGCCTGAATTATCTTTCTGCTTTCTCTTTTTAAAATGATATTACAAAGTTGTGGCCACATGAAGAGGTGATCAAAGTGTATGCAGCCAAAACAGATAGAGAAAAAAGCATTACAGAGATATGTCAGGTAATTAGTAAAATTATTATGTGATTTTTCAGAATATTTATGGTATTTTTTAACTTTTAAAATTAGTAATCTATTGTAATTTCCTTTCATATTATATATAAATATTCATTTCTGTACCTACTTTGAATTTTATATTCTTTTTCTTAATGAAAACCCACAAAATTACAGTATTGAGGTTCCATACAACCTGAATCAATCTTTGTAATTACCCAATGCCCCAGAAAATCTCAAAAATTTATCTTAGAGTTGTTCTTGCGCATATGTGAAATGATGTGTGTACAAGGTTATTCAGTCCCAAATTGCAATAGAAAAAGGTTGAACTCAGTAGGTGGAACAGATTATGGGTACATTCACACAATGAAATACTATACAGCTCTAAAAAATGAGGACATGCTCTATATTCTGATATGGACAGGGTTACAAGATGTATTGTTCAGTGAACAAACCATGATGTAGAACAATGTGTACAGTATACTACTTTTTATTTTAAAAATAAGCAGGAAGAATAGGAACATATGTATTTATTTTTGCATAAATGAGTTCTGACTGTGGGGAGGGAGCACTGAGTGGGATGGACACAGAGGTGGGAATGAGATTATTCACTGTGCACCTTTATACAAGAGATGTACATTCACTATTCAAAAGTTAAATTTAAAAATATTGGCCTTCCCTTTGACAACACTCATGGGGGGAGGAGGGAGGAGGGAGGCGTGATGCTTCCAGACATTTTGACACATTTTTGAAATGCTAATTTAGTTGCTCATTAGCCATCAGCCTTAAATTCATACCTATTCATTTCAGCATTATTTATATAGGCAGCCTTCAATCAAAAGAATTTTGAAAATAATCTTCATAAACATGAATTTAATGTAAGGTACCAAAAAATTGCATTATACCAATGAAAATATGTAATTGTATGAAAATTTAAAAATTTCTGCACTTCAAAAGAAATAAAGGCAAACAAACCTGGGATTTATTATCTTTAGTATCCCACTCTTGCCACACAAAAGGAAACTCTTAAAACTACTCCATAAATAATGAATAATGGATATGAATAAGTTAGTCAAAAAAGAAAAAAAAACATAAAAGTATTAAACTTGGAAGTCATCATTAGCTTCACCCTCTGCTGTACCCCTAAATCCAATATATTGCAAGGGGCTGCAAAGATACTGTCAATAAGTATCTTTGCCATCGTCACTGTCATCATCCTAGTCCAAGCCACCTTTTTCTCTGATTAAGACTAGCCCAATACCCACTAAGTGGCCTCCCTACACTCCCTCTTGCTCTCCCTCATTGCATTCTCTACACAGAGACATCGGTTTTAAAAGATTAATCTAATTATATCTTAAATACACATACCCTTAAGACCCTTCACTGACCTCCCATTGCTTATAAGATAAAGATCAAAATCCTTTAAGCTTCCCCCCCATTTTGGAGGCTTTAAACACTGGTGTACCCTCCTCCCACCACCCTTACCCCATTCTCACCCATCCCTCACTCTTGTGACCTAGCCAGCTCCTATTCACCCTTCAGATCCCACCTGAAAGCTCACTTTCTTAGGGAGACCTCCCAAACGAGGCCAGGAGCCCCATTACAAATTCATGAAGCACCCATGCAGCTCCTTCGCGATGCTTAGCACAGGTATCATTCTAATGCACTGTGTGAAAAGCGGGAGTGGTAGGGACCGCCTCTCCCAGGGACTGCACCAGGGCAGGGGCTGTCCCATGTGCCTTCAGATCCCCAGCACCTAGTACTGACACAGGGATGACACTTAAATATCTGTTGAATAAATGAATGAGCATTGCTAATAATAAAAGATATAGACCTTACAACAACTAGATACCAATTTAGCTAGTAAAACTGCAAAAATTAAAAAGGAAGGCCAGGGTCTACCTGTCATTAGCAGGTGTGCAGCACTTTTCTACCTTTTTAAAAAAATAGTGGTAAAAAACAAAAAAACATAAAATTTACCATCTTAAGTAACGATTTGTGCTTTTTTGTGTGTGAGGAAAATTAGCCCTGAGCTAACATCCATTGCCAATCCTCCTCTTTTTGCTGAGGAAGACTGGCCCTGGGCTAACATCCGTGCCCATCTTCCTCTACTTTATATGGGACGCCGCCACGGCATGGCTGACAGGCGGTGCCTCAGTCCATGCCAGGATCTGAACCTGTACCACCGAAGTGAAGAGCATGAACTTAACCACTATGCCACCAGGCCGGCCCCTTAAGTAACCATTTTTAAGTGTATAGTTCAGTAGCGTTAAGTATATTCATATTATTGTACAACATATCTTGAAATTTTTCGTTTTGCAACACTGAAACTCTACACCCATTGAACAACTCCTCATTTCTCCCTCCCCCCAGCCTCTGGCAACCACTGTTCTACTTTCTGTTTCTGTGAATTTGACTACTTTACATACCTCATATGGGTGGAATCATACAGTATTTGTCTTTTTGTGGCTGATTTATTTCACTCAATATAATGTCCTCAAGATTCGTCCACGTTGTAGCATGTAATAGGATTTCCTTCCTTTTTAGGGCTGAATAATATTCCACTGTATGTATCTACCACATTTATCCATTCCTCCATCAATGAATATTTGGGTTGCTTCTACCTCTTGGCTATTGTGAATAATGCTGCTATGAACATAGGTGTGCAAATATCTCTTTGAGAGCCTGATTTTAATTCTTTTGGATATACACCCAGAAGTGGGATTGCTGGATATCTTTTTTTTTTTTAGGTGAAATTCACATACTATCAAATTAACCATTTTAAAGTGAACAATTTGGTGGCACTTATTATGTTCACAATGTTGTGCAACCCCCATCTCTATCTAGTTGCAAAACATTTTCATTGCTCTGAAAAGAAAGGCCATACCCATTAAGCAGTTCCCTCCTCCCCCAACCCTTAACAAGCAACAGTCTGCTGTCTGTCTCTACAGATTTAACTATTCAAGATATTTCACATAAATCGAGGCATACACTGTGTGGTCTTTGGTGTCTGGCTTCTTTCACTTAGCATAATGTTTTCAAGGTTCATCCACACTGTATCAATACTTCAACTGAAATCAACTGTATCAATTTCAAGATTCATCCTGCGTGTATCAGTACTCCATTCCTTTTAAGGGAAGAATACTGTTCCACTATAAGGATATGCCACATTTTGGTTAATTCATTTATCTGTTGTTTTGTTTGGGCTGTTTTCACCTCTTGGCTATTGTGAATAGTGCTGCTATGATCTCCTACCTTTCTGACCGGCATGTAAACTGGCACTGAACAGGCTGACCACCAAGCCTACTGGGCCCTCGTCCAGAGATGGTATCTGGCAGGGACACTCCACCATGGAACATTGGCTGGAACTGACCGGTTAGTGCCTCTGCCTTTGGTGGTTAAAAATTTTGAATAATTATGAGAAGATTACCATAAGTTCAACACAGGGGAGCCATGTTTTTCTCCCTGTAAACTCACAAAAGATTGAGATAGAGATGGGCACTTGGGCACTTAACCAAAAGCGGCCAAATATAATCTATGCAAGTGACCAATGATGTAGCCTGAAGCACAAATTCAATCTAAATAGGCATGATGACTATTAGCTGAGACAATCAGATTGCTTCTGTGGGGAAAATGAACTGAAAATATGAAAAGAAGTTGAGGAGTTGGTAATAGAAGCAGAAGATGAAACAGACCAGTTGTTAATGGTGGATCTCTAGGACCCGGCTTCCGGGGCTGTGACTGCTGATGGATGACAAGGTGACAAGCTGGTCCCCAGAGCTCTCCTGCATCCTGAGTGACCTTCAGTTGTAGCCTGTGTGGCTCAGCCAGTTCTTGTTCATTCTGTGACATTACAAGAGGCCTGGTTTCATGGCTTGGCTTCCCACCCTGCATATTTCTACAATTGTCACTCCCACAAACTTCCAGTGACTGAGGTGACCTGAGTGATCCCTTGCATCCAAAGGGGTTTAAGGAAAACAAGAAGTTAGGTTGTAGATATTAAGAGCTTTATAATCATTAATTCTTTTTGATTCAGTAATTACTCTCTGGAACCCCAGTCTAAGACAATAATCCCAAAAGTCATGAAAGCTATATGCACAAAGAAGTTAATCTCAGTTTTAGTTTAATGCAAGAAATTGGAAATATGTTTCCAAATACAGGAGAATGATAAAAAAAAGAAAAAGAATTGAAGTTACCTACACTAGATTAAATACTTATTTATTCAGAATTGTATATATGAAGAGTTTTGTATTAACATTGATATATTATTATATTATAATCTTAATTGGAAAAAAGCAAGAATCTTATATTCATGTGAAAAATATTCATAGAAAGAAACACGGCAAAATAGGAATAGTGATTATCTTTAGGTGATTTTTTTCCCCTCTATCTAAAAATTTTTAATGAAATGTGCATATGTTATTTTTATAATGGAAAAATGCTTTAAAAAATAAAAGTAGAATATAACATGGCTTTTAAAAAGAAATAAATCATCCTAAAGTAATATTTACTTAGAAAAGAAGGAGGGACAAGGGCTTCTGTGTGCGTAGAAAACTAAAAGAAAAAGACCACGGAGCCTTGAAGGATTCAGACTCCACCACATTCCTGGAGGAGCCAGATGGTACTCTGACTTTCCAGAAGGTACAGGATATTGCTTTTTGTGGCAAGGACAAAGAACGGTTGGGGTAGCTGAGAACACCACCACTCTGACAAATCTAAGCTCTTAATAGCCAAGAACAGCCAAGGCACAGCTTATTAGAAAAAGCTCCTGCCAGATGGCAGTTCCAAATGGCCAGACTTGTAATTTTTCCACGTGGGTCAGAAACATCTGCCCATGATGCAGCATTGTAGCAAGACTACAAGAAGGGCAGGCTATGGAAACTATCTGAATGTTTATTTTATATGAATGTTATTTACTTTTCAAACATGCTACTAAACAGTGTCCCTTGGCTGCTGAGTAAGCATCTGTAGCTTGTACAATGGCAGAATGGGCCAAAAGCTTAGCGTTGTGAACTGTTTTAAAAATAAAGTGCCTTGAAATAGTTTAAAAAGACAAGAAAACAGCAACAACAATCATGGCAGGGAGAGATGGAGTAGTTAATTAATTAATTAAACACATAGTTATTGAGTGTTTACTATGTCCAGGTACTACTGTGAGCTTTTAGGGAAAAAATTCCTGCCCCTGTGGTGTACACATTCTATGGTGTGGAGTTGCAAGATAGGGAGAGGGAGATACAATGAATAAAAAGAATAAGTAAATTATGGAGCATGTTAGACAGCTCTGGAAAAAATAAAACAGTGGAAGAAGTTAAGGAGAGCCAGTTGTCAGGTTCTTAGAGTTTAAGTAAGGTGATCGGGAAAGGCGGCACAAGGATATTTCAGCAAAGATGTGAAGAAGATGAGGAACAGAGCTCAAGAAAAGCATTTCAGGCAAAGGGAACAGCAGATGCAAAGGCTCTGGGGCAGGATGGTGTCTGGCCTCTTCAAGGAATGGCAAGGAGGTCAGTGTGGCTGGGAGCAGAGTGAGGGGAGAGCAGTGAGGGAGGGGGAGGGCCAGGTCACATATAGTCTTGAAGGCCATTGTAAGGAGAACAAAGGGGACAAATGCGTCAACAGATTAGCTGTGGAAGTTGATAAAGACAGATGTGGCAAAGATCACTCCAAGATCTCTAATCTCTAGCCCAAATGACTGGGAGTAGGCGGTGTCATTAGCAGAGACAGGGAACAGAAGAGGAGGGACAGATTTGTGCCAGGGAGGGCATGAGAGGAGAGCAAGGGGAGAAATCACGAGTTTGTTTGGAAGGTAGTTCTTTTGAGGTGCCAGTGAGGCCCCAGAAGTTAGAGCTGGTACCTCAGGAAACAGGTGGTGTTGGAGATTCCATTGGTGAATTACCAGCAGAGAGAGGAGAGCTCAAGTTATGGGAGTGAATGAATGGATGACCAATACTAAATGCAAATAAATGGTTGTTGAGTCAACCTAGTGAAACGGCTCAGGGAGTATGTTGGTTAGGTTCTCGTGCCATGCAAGGAACAGATAAGTGACCTCGGATGTGGAGGTTACTGTGAAGCTGCACAGGAAGCTAGAAGATATTCTTAAATAGCAGCAGGACTCATGGAGCCTGAAAGGTCATCAGGATACAGGGCAGTTCTCGTGACTAGTTCATCCACCCAGCACAGACGTCCTTGCAGTCATTGAGTTACTCTCTGCTGCTCTTTCTACTGCTCCAGCTATACCATCTCTCTGTCGTGCCTCCTCCCTCACTCTCACTCTCTGTCCACACTCCTCAGGAGAAATGATCTGGTTTATTTGGGTAGTTATCACCCATCACAGAGAACTTTTGGCTGGAGCCCTTGAACCCAGGTAGCTCCTAGGCCAACCTATAGATGCTGCTTTTGGATCAGGTGCCCGTCCCTTGTCCAGGCAGTTGTGGCTGAGCACTACATGGTACCAGGTATGGAAAGAATGATGAGGGAGTCATCAGATAGGGGCTGTGCCATGGCCAGTGCTCTGAGGCATTCCAGGGCTAACACAACTAGAAGTATATGGCCTCAAGAAGGCCAGAAGAGAAGAGAGTCTTAGAGAGACAATGCTCACAAGGATCAAATGCAGCAAAGGGAGGTAATAATTAATAGCAGCTATTGTATTTTGAGTGCTTACTATGCATCAAATGCTATACTAAGTGCTTTATAATTATCGCCCTTAATTTTTCCAATAGTCCTGTGACATGGGTATTCTAATGCCATTTTGAAGAAAGTGAGGCCCAGATAAATTAACTCACCCATTACATCTGGTAAGTAGTGGAGCTGAAATTCAAAGCAAAGTCTGTCAAAACACAGGGATCAGTTAATTGATTTATTCTCCAACATTATTTATTGATTATATATTTTGCACCATGCATTGTCCTAGGCACTCTCATGGAGCTTATATTCATGAGAGGAAGATAGGCCATAAGTAGGTAAACAAACAAATAATATAATTTAAAATAGCAATAAAGGCCACTTGGAATAGAACAAGATAGTAGACTATGAATTGACTGAAGATACATGGGGTCACTGTTCTAGATAGGATGGGCAGAGGAAGCCTCCCTGAGGAATTGACTTTTTTTTTTTTAGCTGAGGAAGATTCACCCTGAGCTAACAGCAGTGCCAATCTTCCTCTATTTTTCAGTATGTGGGCCACCAGCACAGCACGGCCGCTAACAGAGCAGTGTAGGTCTGTGCCCAGGAACCGAACCCAGGCCACTGAAGTAGAGCTCACTGAACTTAACTGCTAGGCCACCAGGGCCAGCCCAGGAGGTGACATTTGAGGTAAGTCTTGAGTGATGATGAGAAGGAACCAGTCATACAAAGATCTGGGGGAAGCATTCCAGGCAGAAGGTCTAGCAAGTGCAAGAGTAGGGCAGGAATGACGCTGGTCTTCAAAGAAACAAAGTAAGGCAGGAGTGGGAGAGAAGGAGAGCTCAGAAAAGTAGGCAGGAGTCAGATCAGGTAGGTCTTCAAGAAGTTTGAGTTCTATTCTAATCACAAAAAAAATTACTGGAGGGTTTTAATCGAGGAGGTGATATAACATGGTTTAAGTTTTTAAAAGACCCCTTTGGTACTGTGTGCAAAATAGACAGATAGAAGAATCTAGAGCAGAAGTCTAGGTAAGGGATGATAGTGGCCGGGATCAGGTAACATTGGAGAGAGTGAGGAGTGAGTGGTGGAGAGCTGTCATCACTTGCTGACTGATTAGCTGTGGAGGATGAGGAAAAGAGAGAAGTCAAGAATTGTTCATTTTGATAAGCATGATAATAGTATTATAAATACGTACAAAACGCCTTTATGTTTTAGAGATACAAACTGAAGAATTTAAGAATTAAAAGTCATGATGACTGTACTGTACTTTAAAATACTTCAGCATAAAAAAATAGGTGAAACAAGCATGGTAGATGATGGATCTATGGGTGTTCATTTGACTATTTGCTCTACTTATCACTATGTTTGAGTTTTCATAACAAAAGTTTTTTTAAAAAATGACTTTAGGTTTTTAGTCTGAGCAATGAAAAGAAGCCACTTAACTGAAATAGAAAAGGCTGAGGAGGAGCAGGTTTGAGGGTGGGGAGAATCAAGAGGTTTGTCCAAGTTTAATTTGAAATGCCCATTATACATCCAAATGGAGATATTATGAGTATTGAGATATGTAAGTCTACAGCTCAGGGGAAAGTTCACGGCTAGTGTGGCAGAGACTGCTAGATCCCTACCTGATATCCACTCTTCTCTTCTTCCTTAGTAACAGAATCCTGACATTTAGCTGGGTATGTGTTATCTGAAATAAAGACTATATTTCCCAGCCTTCCTTGCAACTAGTGTGGCCTTATGACTAGGTTCTGGACAAAGAGATGTAAGTTGAAGTTTTGTGAAGAAACTAGAAAGTCTCCTTAAAGGGAATTGACTCAGCTGGAAAGTGAACCCTTTTGTCCTCCCTCTTTTCTTATATCTGCAGTCTGGAATGTGGATGATATGGCTGGAGCTCCAGCAGCCATTTTGAAAAAACGAGGTGCCCTTGAAGATGGAAGCCAAGGACTAGGATAATAAAACAGATAAAGAGAAGTTCCCTGGATCTCTGATGACTATCAAGCCACCATACAAGTCCTAGTTTGCTTTCCTTCAAATTTCTCATATATTGAATAAAAACAAACTTTTGTTTAAGCCACTATTATTTGGGGTTTTTCTGATATACGCAACCTAAACTAATCTTAATGGCTAAAACTGGAGATACAGATTTGAGAATCAATATCATATAGATGGTATTTAAAACAATGGGATCGGTGAGATTATCAAGTAGAGACTGTAGAGAGGAGAAGGCCTGAGTCGAAGCCCTGAAATCAATCAACATTTAGAAGTCAGACATAGAAGGTGAGACCAGCAAAGAAGACTGAAAAGGAAGAGTGAAATAAATGGAAAATCAGGAGATTGTGATGTGAACAGAGGCCAAGAATAGAAATTATTTCTGGAAGGAAGGTGGAGTGAACAATGTCAAATATTACTGGGAAGTGAAGATGAGGAAAGAGAATTGATCATTAGATTTAGCAAAATGAAAGTCATTAATGACCTTGATACAAGTCATTTCAGTGGAGTGATGCAGACAAGCCCTACTGGGGCAAATGGAAGAGAAGTGGAGGTGAAAAAGGAGAAGGCAAATATAGATCTCTCTTTCAAGGCGTTTTACTATGCGGAAGAGCAGAGAGGAGGTAACGGGGTTAAGGAAGAGTTTAAGATGAGCAATATTAAGGCAGCTTTGCAGACTGATGGGAGTGATTCGGTAACAGGGAGAAACTGATAATGCAGGAAAAGGTGAATAATTGCAGAAGTAAAGTCCTTGAGAAGGAAGACAAGACAGAATCCAGAGTACACCAGGGGCGTTTCCTCTGACAGACATTGACCTATGGGAGAGCAGTTCCCAGGAAAAATCCGATTGTGTGAAGTTCAGAAGCAAATACAGAGCTGAAAATGACACAAGTAATATGCCATTAGTGATTGCTTCTGAGTAATATAGGATTTGGGATGATTTTTTTCTGTGCTTCCTCATGCATTTCTGTGACTTGCAAATTTTCTAGGAATACTTACTACTATCATAATTAGAAAAATCTTGAAAAAAGTGAAAGAAAAGTGAAGTCAGCAAGTGCATTCCTTTCCATCTGCCTAGGAACTAGGCCCACTGCTGGGAATAGAGGAAATACAGCAAGAGCAGCTAGACACAGAAGTGACCCTGCAGGAAGGCCTTGCTGATGATGAAACCATTTCTTCTTTTTTAATCTCTAGTCCCCTCTCTGTTGGGAGCTACTAACCCAGTGTGCTCCAGATAAAGGAGGAAGTCCGGTCTAGAAGGCAAAACACAACGGCTACAGTCATTGTAGTTGTTCAGGATTGCGGCTGGCCGGGGCAGATTCCTGGGTGCTCACTAGGTGGGCAGAGGCTAGGAACAGGACACCACAAGCAGGTAGGCTTGGAAGTCTAGGTAGATAGGCAGTGAGCACTAGAAATATCTGCCTGCAGGCAGCCACCCAACTCAAGTTCAAGAGCTGAACTGGCGGGGTCAGATGTGGGCTTGGAAGATCAAAGCTAAGCCCCAGTCGTGCCTATCACGGTGCTCCATCTAACAGAGGCCTGACATTCATGAAGGGGCTCCGAGCTGGTTATTGCCAAGTGAAGTTTCATGTACTTTGCAGGGATGCACTAAGAGGATTGAGGGAAGACAGCTTTCATCATACAGCTTGGAACATGCCCCCCACCACCACACCACTCATCTGTCACACACTATGAATTAAGATGTTTATAATTCCACAATTACCTTACCAGCAGCACAATTACATTGCATTATATTTTTGTTTGTTTTAAAAACACCAAGTTTTTAAATGGAGATATTTAAAATATACCACATTTAAAATGAACCCTGTTTTAGTATTTCTTTATTTTTTTAATTAATAGACTTTACTTTTTAGAACAGTTTTAGATTTACAGAAAAATTGAACAGATAGCAGAGTTCCTATATCCTCCCCTCCCCCACTCGTACACACAGTTTCTCCTGTTATTAACATTTTGTAGTAGTGTGGTGCATTTGCACAATTTTATTACAACTGATGAATCAATATTGATACAAGATTATTAACTAAAGTCCATAATTTACATTAAGTTCCACTCTTTCTGTTGTACAGATCTATGGGTTTTGACAAATGCGTAGGTCATACATCCACCATTACAGTATCATATGGACTAGTATTGTTGCTCTAAAAATCCCCTGTGTTTTACCTATTGACCCCTCACCCCTCTCCCTGGACCCTTGGCAGCTACTGATCATTTTACTGTCTCCAGTAAAAAGTCGAAATCATAGAGCTGGAATCATACTGTGTATAGCCTTTCCAGATTGACTTCTTTCACTTAGTAATATGCATTTAAATTTCCTCCATTTCTTTTTGTGGCTTGATGATTCATTCCTTTTTATCACTGAATAATATTCCCTTGTCTGGATGTACCACAGTTTATTTATCCATTCGTCTCATGAAGGATACCTTGATTGCTTCCAAGTTTGGGCAATTATAAACAAAGCTGCTGTAGACATCCACGTGCAGGTTTTTGTGTGAACACAAGTTTTCAATTCACGTAGGTAAAATCAAGGAGTGCAGATGCTGGATCACATGGTAAGAGTATGTTTAGTTTTGTAAGAAACCACCAAACTGTCTTCCAAAGTGGCTGTACCATTTTGGATTCCCACCAGCAACAAATGAGAGTTCCTTTTGCTCCACATCCTCTCCAGCATTTGGTGTTGCCAGTGTTTTGGATTTTAGCCACTCTAATAGGTGCATAGTGATATATCTTGTTTTAATTTGGGGCTTCATAATGACATATGATGTTAAGCATCTTTTCATATGAGTAGTTTGCCATGTATCTCTTCTTTGACGAGGTGTCTGTTCAAATCTTTTGCCCACTTTTTGAGTTGTTTGTATTCTTATTTTGAGTTTTAAGAGTTTTTTGTATATTTTGGACACAAGTCCTTGATCAGATATGTGTTTTGCATATATTTCCTCTTGGTCTGTGTCTTGTTTTTTCATTCTTTTAACATTTATTTAATATACTAAGAGCCTCAAAAATTGCAAGTGCCTCAGGCCTTTCTTGACTTCTGAGGAAGTTGAGATGAGCTCAGTTATCCAGATAAGAATTTCTGGACCTGTGCGACCATGAGACGTGTGGGACTCTCAACCACTCAAACCAGCAGTCACTGGAGAGCAAGTGAGAAAACAGACATAGTAATATCACCCTATCAGAGGCCAAGTGTGAGGCATTTTGCATACATTGGCTCATAACTATCTTATGAAGTAGATTAGATCATTTAGATGGGAAGAAATCTATCAAATCCATCAAGAATCAAACAAGTTAAGCAAACCGTGCAGGGCCTCACGTCTATTACATGGCAGAATTTGGACTCAAATAACCACACAACACCACAGGGCCAGAGGGAAGGCTAACCTGTCTCAGGGCAGGTCTCACGGAGGATGGATCACAGAGCAAACCACTCCACCCAGAGGGCACTGAAGCTGTGGCTCACGCTGGGCCAGTGCTGGGATCTAAGGGGCTCCCATCTTGGGGTGGGGAACTGCTCACATTAAGATGGATCCAGAGGGTCTGTTTGGTTTGAAGCAGGATCTCACTGAGCAGCTGGGAATATAGGGAGCGGGGTCTGATCCTTGAGGGAGAAGAAATGCAGAAATGAGCAGAGAATTAAGGCTCCAGACAAGCAGTCTGGGGTCCAGCACAAGGCTGCAAACAGGGCTGGGGGACTGGAGCCCAAATGAAAAAAGCTCAGGTGCACAGCTATGCGCAGCGATGTCGTGGGTGTTCTAGAGAGCCTATAGTGAAGGGGATAAGGGTGGCTGGGCCATCACGGGATCAAGGAACAAGGCCACTTCCTCACCACTGGTTGATGGATCTGAGCCTGTCTCCTCAAGGACAAGCTCAGGGTCTGCACATGGCTAAGGTTTCAGGTTAAACGTCCTCAGGGCCTGCCTTTGAGGGGAGGAGTAAGAAAGCTCCAAGGAAGGCAGAAACCACAGGCAAAGCTCAAGCTGCAGGCTAGGACGTGGGGAAGAAAACTGAGAGCTCAGTTATCAGAAGTGAGGACCACAGAGCTGTCTGATGCTTATTCTCAGTGCTGCGTTGGGGATCCTGAAACTCCTACGACCTCAGAACTCATCCCAGGGCTGAGTGCAGGGCTGAGCCCAAAGGTGGGGCCACGTGGGTTCAACTACAGAAACAAGGGCGTAGCCGAGATAGCACACCTGTGCGAGGCTGGCAGCTGGGATGCCGGGGGAAGAAGACTTGGACAACAGACTCTACAGACCAATCAAATTCTACAAACTCCTTCAGGATTCAGGTCCTGAAAGCAATATGTAAACCGAATTTTTGTAAATTGATATTTGAAGAGACCCAGGGGGATTTGGTGTTTAAAGGAAATAATACAGTGAATTCTTTTTGTAATTATTATTATTATTTTTGAAAATCTGGTTTCAATCCATTGGATTTTCTTAAATAGAGCATACCTTTAATCTGATTTCCTTCTTTCGGAGGGTAGTGTGTATATATATATATATATAAATATATATATATATGTTTATATAACTGACATTTCCAAAAAAGTAATAGATGCTACTAGTACATCTTGATTTTAGCAAGGTTTAAATTTTACTCCTTGCAATATATTCATTAAACTGAAAACTATGGTCTAAACCAGTAGTTCCCAAACCTGACTATACACAGAATTAAACTGGGAGTTTTAAAGAACACAGAATTCGGGGCACCACTGTTGAGCTTCTGATTCAATGGAAAACACAGGAAGGCACCAGGCACTCCCCAATGGGAGTTTATGGCTTAGAATCTTTTGTGCAGTCATAGAGATTGGGAGCAGATCAAGGTTAACCCAGAATGATGTTATTGCTACTGTCCCAGGTCCTCCCTCCCCCAGTGCCAATGGGAAAGAGATTTCCAGCTTACATGAACACAGTGATCCCACGATGGGGGGCTACTGGCCTAATGAGGTGGTCTCCACAGCCAAGGTGGGGGCAACTGCCCTGCAGCTGAATGTGGGAGCAGTCCCTGGTCACAGCAGGTCCTTCAGTTCCCAGAGTAGACCTCTAGGTACAAAGCAGAGTGTGTCGCTGTGCCCCAGGGCTGTGAAATTCTAGCAGGGGAGTTTTCTATCCACTCATATCATACCTAAAAATGATTAGCAGAAAACTGAATACGCTCCTGTGGTAAGCAGAATAATGCCCTCCACCCTCAATGATGTCCATGTCCTGTTCCCTGAAACTGTGAATATGTTGGGTTACACGGCAAAAACAAGTGGTTGCTAATCAGCTGACCTTGAGATGGGGAGATTATCCTGGATTATCTGGGTGAGCCCAGTGTAATCACAAGGGCCCTTAAAAATAGAAGACGGAGGGAGAAGAGAGAGCCAGAGAGATAACGTGAAAAGGACTCCACATTGCTGGAGAAATGAAGCCACAAGCCAACGAATGTGAGTGGCCTCTGGAAGCTGGAGAAAGCAAGAAACAAAGCCAGAAAGGAACACAACCCTGCTCACACCTTGATTTTAGCCTGGTGAGACCCATGTCAGATTCTGACCCCCAGAACTGTATGATAAAAAGTTTGTGTTGTTTTAAGCCACTAAATTGGTGGCAATTTTTTTATAGCAGGAACAGGAAACTAATACAACACCCACGACCAAGTTCTTAAAAATATGTTTTTCCTTTACAATGCAAGAAAAGAAAAACTAGAACTTAAAATCTGACAGCCTGTTGCTTCCCCTTTGTATTACTGCAAGGCCCTGCAAGCCATCTCTAATATTTTTCTCTTCTTCTCTTTGAAGATTCTGTATCTAAGATACAGATAACCAAACTCATTTATTGGGCCAAGTTTTGAACATAGTGTGATAGGATTGTTGTTAGATCTAGGACCCATATTTTAAAAATCTCCCTTGGTGTCTCCAGGTTTGCAAACCGCTGGTCTAAAATTGAAATTCTAAACCACATAATTACGAGTGGCTGCATGCCTTGAGAATGCGTACAGTGGATTATTATTAACCTGGGAGGACATAGCAAATGTGGTGTCCACAGAGATCGGGCCTAGTGATGTAACATTTCATCAGTGACCTGAATAATGGAATGGTGAGCATGCTCGTTAACTGTGAATGTGGTACCAAAATGGAAAACAGGCGGAGGAGGGCATTTTAATTAATTAATGAGGGTTGTTAGGATGGTGAGAATATTGATTCAAAGGACAGGTGACAGCAGGGTGAGGAAGTGCTGGAGGAGTTATTGAGAACTGAATGAAGTTCAGTGAAGGCAAATGCAGAACAAAACACATTCTGTAGAAGAGAAGGAAATAGCACACTAACAGGTGGGGCAGGGGAAGACTGTAAAATTAGAGAAGGATCCTGAGATAAGGCTGATCACACAGTTGGGCAGGTACTTGGGGGGTGCAGGAAGGCCATTTGGCCTGGGCCTCACATTCACACAGGCCCTGAAATTTAGAATTCTGACATCATTTGGCATCTGATAAAGTGGTCACTTGTTCATGTAAACATGTAAAGCTCACCACAGTTCTTTAATTCCATGTTTGCAACTTTTCCTTTTTTAATATATTGGGAGCCTCAAAAACTGAACGTGGCCTAGATGTCTCAGTTCAAGAGTCCTGACCAAAGACCATGGTGGACCACAAGTTTCCATTGGTACTGCAGTTTATGAAATAAGCATTAGTGTGCAGCCACAGAGTATTTTGGGGAGGATTCACAAGGAGCAGTGAGGGGCTCTAGCATGCAAGGCTAGGGGAATTAGAATACAGGGAGGAAAGGAGATTCACTTTGTTTTTTCCTGAAGAAAGTATTAATAGGCACTTTGTTGTTTTTCTTCCTCCCCACACCTGCCCAGAGTTACACAAGCACATAATCTAAGATGTCAAATAGTTCCACAAGGCTTGCTATAAAAAACAGAAGTCCCCTAGCCCCTCCTCACCATTTTCCACACTCTTACCTCTTTCAGATGATTCTTTTGGTATTTCCCTCCACATCTCTAAATTAACATGCTTCAAATACTATTCTTTGTTTTTCAATGTTAAGCATTATCTGATTTGTCCCCACAATAAAAGATAAGGATTTGGTGTCCTTCCTCCTGCTGCACCCGCCACACTTTCTCATTCTTCCACATCCCCCTTCCTTCCAATACAGTTATGTTGTAATCTTGGTTAGGAGACTATTCAGTGTTTGCATTATTATGACTATAGAACACCACTCACAGCTGGACTATAATAAATTATGATAACTCTTCCTTTCCCACATCGTTTTTGTTGCCATTGGAGCTAATAACTATCTTGTTTTTCATTTGCTTCATTTTCTATGTATTTATATTTGGCATTTGTCTATGTCTGCTCTCAAGATATTCAGGGTCTTCAGATATTCTAATAAGCTCACCAATCTCTCAATCTCTCTCAAAGCCTCCTAACATGCCACGACCTGGACCTGAGACACAGCTTGCCTCTCAGGATCTCCCTTCACTGTCATCCCAGCTATTCTCCCATCTCCCTCCTGGGTGAACTCTGGTACCCTGTTTCTTGATTTGCTCCACATTTTGACACATGCTCTGGGGACTTCCTGAGGCAGAGGAATGGGATGTAAAGTTTTGAGATCTTGCATGTCTGAAAGTGTTCTTAATCTACCCTGACACTTGAAATAATAGCAATAGTTTGGGCTGGGTATAGAATTCTAAATTGGAAATAATTTTCCTTGAGAAATTGGAAGGCTATTGCCCTCTGGCTTCCAGGGTTGCTGTGGAGAAGTCTGAAACCATTCTGATTCATCATCCTTTATATAGGACCTAGTCGCTCCTCCTCTTCGGAAGCTTGTGGTATCTTTTCTTTGTCCTCTTTGTTCTGAGATCTCATGCTAACATGACTTGGGGTGGGTCTATTTTCAATCCTTGTGCCTGCATTTGGTGGCCCTTTCATTCCAGAAACACATGCTACTCTGTTGCATGAAATATTTTTGAATTATGTCTTTAATGACTTCCTCACTTCTGATTTATCTGTTCTCTCTCTTTGGAAATCCCATTTTCATGTATTAGATCTCCTATTCTGGGCTCCTCATTTTTCCTTTCTTTCCTTTGTCCATTTTGCTCTAATTTCAGGGAGATTTACTTTTCTTTATTCTCTAACCCTTTTATTGAATTTTTACTTTCATTATCATATTTCTAATTGCCAAGAGATTTTATTTCTTCCCTGAATGCTCATTTTTCTAATTTGGTGCTTATATGTCTTAGCTCTGAGGATATTAATCAGAGGGTATTTGACATTTTCTTCAACCTGCACAGTCTCTCCTTCCTCCAAGCTGCTTTTTTAAATTCATTCTGGTCTCTGTATTTCACATGAGGCTTCCTTCAATGTCTGGTAAACCTTGATTGTCTGCTCCTATTTAAGAATGGAGGCTGAGAAGTTGAGTGGAAGGTCTGAATCTGTAGGGGCTTGTTGACCAGAGACTTCACTATATGTTCTGGCTGGGCTGTTCGGTTGAAGGACCCCCCACGTTAGTGGGGGCCTCCTCTTGGAGAGACCAAATTCTCCAGAGAGGACTGTTTCAGGCTCATGCCTGAAAGATATAATTCTGCCTGCAGGCATTGTGGGAGCCCAGTGGGGAAAGAGCTGTTGGTCTCCATCTATTCACTTAACTTCTCTGTTTTCAGCACATCACCCAGTCCTTAACTCTACACGGTGTCCTCCAATCTACAGACCTTCTGTTCTAGTCTTCTGCAGTGGGGAAAGGGATACTGGTGTGGCTGTGCAGAGAGGGGAGAAGATCTGGGAGTCTAATTGCTCCCTAAATAGACTTTGAACCGCTCCTTCTGGTTTTAGCATGCCCCCACCTCATTTCCACAGGTATCTGGTGCTGCCAATTCCTGAGCCTATAGGGGATTCTGGTTGGTTTCTCAGATTTCCCCAGTGCTGGCTTAGCATTCAGTTTTCCTGTGTCTGCTATGTCATTGGCCACATTTCTTACTTTCCAGCTTTTGAAATTTTGTTCCTGTGGGGAGTTAAAAAAAACTTTTTGTTGCTATTATTTCTTCCCTTTAAAAAATCCATTTGCCATCATTTTAGTGAAATTTCAGAAAAGAGAAAAAAAGATGTGTGTGTGCTCAATTCTCCTTCTTTACCCAGAAGATTTACTTCTCACCCTTTATCTTTTTCTATTGTTCCATTTTTAATCAATATTTGTTTACTAATTATTATTCATTGTTTTCCTTTTCAAGTTAACAATCTAGTTGCTGTCTTCAAAGCAGCCATAAGAGGATAGCACGTAGGAACCATACAACAATGATCAGCCTTTTTAAGACTTTGTGAGCTTCCCCAGTGCTGATCTCTGTAGCAGGGGCATGTACGTGCGTGTGTATTTACCAAGGAGACAGCTGCAGCCTACCTGGGGGAGATCATATACCCACAAATGATGACAGGAGACCAGTAAATAGCAATACACCTCCAAGAAGAAAACAAAGGAGGTCAAAATGAGTCATCCTCAGGAGCGTGAAATTTATCCAGTCATTACCTCAGCCTGGAGAAGAATTTGCAATTTGGTTGGACACTTGAGCTATCTCACTCATAATGAATTCTCTGAAGCAGCTGTCTCCAAATCTTTTGATTGACTTCCTTATAAGAAAAACATTTTTAACATACCCTCAAATATGTAAATGCATTTATTTGCAAATTATACGTCCTACTATATCAATATTATCTACAGTTTTAATACACATACAAGTAGAGATCTTTAAAGGATGCAATAGAAAATAAAATTAGAAGTTCTAATATTTTCCTTCCACACCCCAGTGAATCATCTTGCACATCATGGAATTCTCAACCAGGATGAGTACCGGAGCACCTGGGAAGGTTTCTCACATGAGTTATACCCAGGTCCTACCTGGCATTCTGAATCAGAACTTCTGAGGGTGGGACCCTGGCAAGGATATTTTGAAAAAGTTTCCCCACAGATTCCCATGTGCACCTCTGATTAAGAAATATAGCTCTAAATATTTAAAAATTAGAGGCCTTAAAAAGTTGTAGGGGCCGGCCTGGTGGCATAGTGGTTAAGTTTGTGCACTCTGCTTTGGCAGCCTGGGGTTTGCAGGTTCGGATCCCAGGTGCAGACCTAAGCACCGCTCATCACACCATGCTGTGGCAGGTGACCCACATATAGAGAAAGATGGGCACAGATGGTAGCCCAGGGCCAATCTTCCTCAGCAAAAAAAGAGGAGGATTGTCAACAGATGTTAGCTCAGGGCTAATCTTCCTCACAAAAAAGAAAAAAAAAAGCTGTAAATAGTAGTCAAATGGCTACCCTGAGCGCAAAGAGCAGGCAAGTAATGCTGGGAAATTTATAGCTTGATTAAATATCTAGATTATCACATACCTCAAAAAACTTTGTCTCCTTCCCTCAACTCCCTATTTTTCTTCCTCTGTATCCGTCCTTTCCCTTCACTTTTAGGATGAATTTAACTTTCCAATTATAACCAACAGGTATTCAGTGTAAAAGATATAGATAAGTGAAAAGTAAAAAGTCATCTATAATCCTACCATTCCAAGATGACACTTAAAATTTTTATTTATTGTCTTACAGATATTTATGCCAACATATGTTCTAAAGGGGATCATACTGTACATGCTGTTTTTAACGTTTTTCACTTGGTAATTATTCTTTTCATGACAATCAGAATGAAAGCTCCAACAGAGCAGTGGACAGTGGTGGGACAGCTGATCGGCGTGCACAGAGCAGGTAGTCAGAAGCCCCCTGAGTCCAGATGAATGGCTGGGTCCTCCAACTAATATTCTCTCTCCTTCCTCTTCTGATCCTCCCTTATTTTGTGTCTCTGGTTCTGCTTGCTTTCTACACAGCCCTTTCTCTTTCTCTTTTCTTTTACTTCCTACCCTCATCTCCCTTCACTAAAGCAACCAAGCGAGGCTTTCAGGACGAGGGTTAATATTTGACAGAATTAAACTTCCTGATAATTTGACAAGGGATGTACAACCAGGAAGCTGAAGAGACAGCTGCACCCTCCTCGGCAAAGGGGGATTTTCTGAGCAAGCCCAGGCAAGAGCCCTCTGTTCTTGATGACTATCTGTTATTTCCACTTGGGAGCCCAAATTAAAGTTGCTTATTTGCCTTAGAAGCAAGGTGTGGCCAGAGGCAGCCCGGGGTGCCCAGGTTGTCAGAAAAGAGCCATTTCAGGGAAATTACGTTTCTGGAATTGAAACCAGGGGAGGTGGAACTACAGTTGACACAAGGCAAGGACCAAGAAGGAGGCAGGCATGACAATCCAGAACAAACCAGCTACAGTGCTTCCACCTGGAGGGTAATCAGTTTCCCCAGTGGTGTTATAAAACCGGTTGCAGAAAACCAGTTCCTCTTGCTTTAGGTGGCAAGAATCTTCTGAGAGCTGGTTACCCTCTCATGGCTCCTCAACCTGCTGCCAAAGAAATTTCCATCTGTAGTTATTCATCCACTGGTAGTGAGGAAAGTTCCTGAACTTTGAAAACTTCATTGGGATGGTATGAAAGAAAGTAATCACTTTCCACCACAATAGAGCCACACTGTGTTTTCTAGAGGCTGTGGAAAATTGTTTTCATTAAATGTAAATCCTTGCCCCCAAACCAGCAATGTTCTTGGGGATGAAATTGTCAATGGCTCCATTGACTGTGAGGGGCTACGTTAGCCAGCTCTCTAATGGCACTCTGCTATGGAAGGTGCTAGAAAATGAGTAGAAAGTGAATCACTTTTCACCCCCACCCCCCGATACCACCCCCGCCCAGGAGCGGCTTATCAGTTATCAGTAGGAGTGGGCGTGGGGTGGGGGTAGGGGATGTAGCATGCTTCTACTTATGCTATGAAGATGCTTCAGGGGGACAGCAATTAAGTGCTTCAACAGGGGTGTTAGTCACAGTGGGTGGGACTCCCCCTGTCATCCTGCAAAAGCAGAACCAGAAAAGCTGATGATAGCTGAAGAGAGGGAGCTAGCCACACAACCTCTCCTCTTTCCTAGCAACAGCTATTGAATAAACAGCACTTACCATATGTACAAGGTCATAAAAGAGGTGAGAAATAGAGAAAAAATATTTTGACATAAAATGTACAGAAAGGATCTCTTATAGTAAGAACATCTCTGGCCTATGGTAGAGTTGAAACTGAAAAAAAAATTTTTTTTTTCTTTGAGAAAGACTGGAAAATTCTATGCTCCCTCCAGGGAAATAAATCTTTACTGGTAGTGGCACCTGAAGTTCCACCATTAGTGACATATTTCTTTGTGTATTGCAGGCAACCTGGCATTTAAGAGACCTATATCAAAATGCAGATACTTCATATGAGGCTAGTCAGTGATTCTCACTGGAATTGGAATCCTTCAGATGACCTTTAAATGCAGACTCCTGGCATACACAAGCATACTCCATCCCCCCAACCTCCACTACAACCATGACCTTTAGTCAATAGGTGGTTCCCCAGCTCTCTGGTGTCTTAGTCATCTCAGGCTGATATAACAAAATACCATAGACTGGGTGACTTAAACAACAGACATTTATTTCTACAGTTCTGAAGGGTGGAAGTCCAAGATCCAGGTGGCAGCAGATTCAGTTTCTGGTACAAGCCCTTCCTGGCTTTTAACTGACCACCTCCTTGCTGTGTTCTTGTATGACCTTTCCTTGGTGCATGCACATGGAGAGAGCAAGATCTCTCCACCTTCCTCTTCCTATAAAGACACTTTTCCCCTCATGAGGGTCCCACCCTCATGACGTCATCAACACCTAATTACCTCCCAAAGTCCATATGGCCAAATACCACCACACTGGGGGTTAGGTGTACAACCTATGGATTTTGGTGGGGGACACAAACATTCAGCCCATAACATCTGGCTTCTGACAGGACCTTGGGGTAGTTAACTTTAGTTCTTGCTTTTGCAAGTTAAAAAATGATTTCCACTGTGGGGGACGATTTGATTGTCTCAATCAGAAATGACCCTCTATAGTTAAGGATGAAAGCAATGGAAAACTGGAAATAGCTGTTTTTTTAAATTTTGACACTTCAAAGGGGAGTATATACAAGAATCAAGACCGTCACTTTCCTCCACTGAATCCATGGCCCCCTCCTATATCCTATCTCTTTCTTTTCTCCCTATTTTCTCTACTAGTACATTCCCTTTCTTCTCCTCCTCTGCAAGAGGCAAACGTTAGGAATGTGATTTGTGTTTGTTATCCTTACTTAATCGTTTTGTACTTTCTTTACATAACACGGGCTTAATGTTTTACTCGGGGATGTAGTTATTTCAGTGTGTTGGCTGTCTTTACTTGATAGGTCAGTGGCTGTGACAGGAAAAAAGGTCCTTACCTCTGTCTTATGACCTTAGAGTGAAAGAATCATGCATCAGGTGCTGAGGGCCACAGGACCACTTAGAGAGTGTGAGAGGGGCATAATGGGTGAATTGGGGGTTTGAAAAAACGAGAACAAGGACAAGATTTCCCTACCTCCCAGTTTCGCAAAGAACGAGGTTCTGTTATGCTAAAGTCAGTCCTGGTCAACAATCTACTGTAGGGAATCAGCAGCTAAAGATCCCACAGGTTGCTCTCTACTTATATCCTACCTAAGATTTCTCTTGTGTGGGAATGTATTTGGCGCCTAGAGTCACTCTATAGGGTTGGGACAACACAATGTGACTCTCCTACCTGTTGGCCTCCTTTTCCCCATCTCAATAAATATAGGTGAAATCAAATTGAAATTAACACCAAGGACCTCACAAAGGGTAAAGCAGTGACTACAAGACCATGTGGACAGAAGAAGTGGGAAGGCGGTTCCAGGTTCTCCTGGTGTTTAGGAGTACTTTGGATGAGTAAGTTACTTTTCTTTTCAAGTCTTGGCTGCCCAAGCCCTCTTCTCCCCTATGTAGGGATGCCCCTATGAACTATCCAATAGGCTGCCTGTCACACCCCCCAGCTCCACTCAGCAGCTCAGCCCCCCATTCTGTGGAGGAGGTGCAATGAGAATGAGCGAACTCCCTGGCCACTCACCTGTTCAGACCAACAAGGCTCTTGTGTGCTGGTCCTAGACCATTTCCAGACACCAGCATATGACAGAGCCACAACCTCCGGTTCCTCTGTCGAGTATCTGCAGTTCCTCCTTTTTTTTTTTTTCCTTCTCCTAACCTTATAAACAATGACTGTTGAAGGTCCCACTATCTACAGATTCTAAACCAAGATTGGCTTTGGTTAAGAGGAAATTCTCCATTCTCTAAAACAGTGGTCAAAATGTTTTATTTTATTAGTAGGAACTTTACTTTCTTTGATATGGATAATTTAATATATTATTTACCATTCCTGTTTTTGTTCTCTGTAATTACAGTTCATAGCAAAATTGATGTAATCCGAGAAATAGACAAGGAACTTCTCGATAAAGGAAGTAACCAAGTAGTTGAAAGCAGAGACCCAAAAAATAGCTTAGTTCTGCATTCAATTCCTTCTCTCATTTGTATGACCTCCCCCTCCAGAAAAAAAGAACAATAGGAAAAACAAGATCAACAACTGTGTAACTCAGTTTCCCAACTTTCCTAAGAACATTTATGTTCCCTGTCCCACCCTTGCGACACACAGAATTCTTCATGGGAAACTTAAGCAAACATAGAAATCTGTTGTTACAAGCAGGTAGCTATAGGCCTCTGCTGTCACTTCCCAAAGACAGGAAGAGCCCTCTTTTGTCTAAATAGCAGGTCCCAACCCTTCCCACTTTCTCTTCTACAAGTTAATGTCTAAAGGTGGCATTTCGAAACAGTGGAGGAAAAGATGGATGATCCAAAAAATAATATTGAGGCAACCATATAACCATATGAAAAAAAAATAGAACAAAACCCATATGAAGCAAATATTTAAATGTAAAAATAAAAACATAAAAGTACTAGAGAAAAAAATGGGTTAAAATTTTTAATAGTTTTTTTTAATTTTAAATAGATTTTTATAGTTTTTGGAGTGAGGAAGCATTACATAAAACCAAGAAGCCATAAAAGATTCAACTACACAAAACTGGTAGATTCATCTATATGAAAAATTCTTTTTCAATGCATGTGAAAAACCACCAGAAACAAAGCCAAAAGACAAATGACAAATGGGGAATAGTGTTTGCACTCTTATCACAAAAGAATAATTTCCTTCAGATAAAAAGAACTCCTAAAATTTAATAAGAAAAATACCAAAAACCCCATAGAAAAAATAGAAACAAGATACAAGCAGACAGTTTACAATAAAGGGTATAGAAATGGCTCAAAGTCATATAAAAAGATACTCAACCTCTCTCATAATAAAAGGAAAGGAAATTTAAATTATACTGATATATTATTTTTTTCATATCCGGCAAAGACCAAAAAGTTTGATAACATATTTTGTGGGTGGGGCTGTGAGGAAACAAGCTTCTTACCCATTGCTAATGAGAATGTAAACTGGTACAGTCTCAACAGAAGACAATTTAACATCTTTGAACTTCCAGATATACGTAACCTTTGACCAGCAATTCTACTTGTAGGAATTGGTCCTACAGATACATCCACATACATGCAAAAGGAAGTATGTTCAAAGTCATTTACAACAGCTGTTTGTGTAAATGGATTACCATGCGGCTGTAAAAGAGAATAAGGAAGTTCTGTATGTACTGGTATGGAACCATCGCTAACATGTTTTGTTAAACAAAGAAAAGCAAGTTCAGAGGAGTGTGTGTGTGTGTGTGTGTGTGTGTTTAAAAATATTCTAAGAATTTATTTAGGAATTTTCAGAAAGTATACCAAAAAATCCATTAACATTGGTTTTGGAAAGAAATTAGATAGCTGGGGGACAGAAGTGGGAGAGAGACTTTTTACTGGTTTCTTCTGTACCTTCTGAATTTTGAACCAGGTAAATGTGTCACCTTCTCAAAAATAAAATAAAATATTATAATGAAAATAAATAAAGAAGAGCTAACCCACAAGCTTGAATGAACTTCAAAAAAAGATGAGTAGCATGGTAAATTTTGTTATGCGAATTTCATCTCAACTGAAAAAAAAAAAATGAGCATGATCCCAAAAGAGAAATAAAGACCAAGCCTGTTCTTCCTCCAGCATGCCATGGTCTCAAGGCATGGCATACTACCCCCATGTGCTGGTAAACGTTTAACAACTAACTCCCCAGAAAAAAACACTGATTTGTAGCATTTGCCAATTTCTGCAGTATAAATAGACCCACCACTGAATATAGAATTAGGTCAAGTTTGCTCTTCTGAGCCAGCACAGTCCAGCTCCAGTACACCCCTGGCATCTACCCAGTAGATGAAACCAGAACTTCAGGAAACGTCCTTGATTCCTAGACCTTTCCTGTCCCCTCTCCTTATAACCACTGTATCCTCAATAACCATGCCACTCCTCCCCCATTGAGTAGAAGCCTCATAGTTTGGGAATGGATTCTATCCCCAGGGAGTGGTTCCTAATTGTCTAACCCAACATACATGTTGCCGCCCATTGGTGTTCAGAGATATTTATCCCTTGGGACAACCAGGTGGACCCTGGGTAGTCTGGAGCCCCAGGGTGCTTGCTTTGAGCCATTCCAGTCTGCCAGCCATACAAGCATTATTTATCAAAAAGGTTGGGAGGCCATGGCCTAAGGCAATAATAGCCATCCATTCCTCTCACTACTGACTGACTCAAGACCTCAAAACTAAGTATGCCTATTAGTGCACGGCATTCCTCAGTCAAAAGATTAGCCCAAATATGGACTTATGACCAATTCAAGCCAATGAGATGTGACAGGAGGTTTGCTGGAGGTATCTAAAAATTTCCTACTCTTCCAAGAGAGTGACGGGAAGAGATGGTCTCTCTCTTCCTCATGCAGATGAGGCCTGGAAATGCTGCAGCCATCTTGTCAAGCAGCCTGAGCATGGAGCCATCAAAGGAGGAAGGGCCATGCAGACAGCCGGAGCCAAAGCACCCCACCCTATTTCTGGTTTTGCTGTGCTGTAAACAATAAATTTATTGTGTAAGACACTTTGATTTAGATTTTCTCCTTCTTCCATGGAATGCATTTTAAGCAACATTTTTTTTTTTTTTTTTGTGAGGAAGACCAGCCCTGAGCTAACATCCGTTGCTAATCCTCCTCTTTTTACTGAGGAAGACTGGCCCTGGGCTAACATCGGGCCCATCTTCCTCTACTTTATATGGGACGCCGCCACAGCGTGGCTGACACGCAGTGCGTCGGCGGGCGCCCGGGATCCGAACCAGCGAACCCCGGGCTGCCAAGCGCGGACGAAACCGCTACGCCACATTTTTAACCCTCTTGTGCTGGTTTATTTTGAGTGTCAACAGGGCTATGCTATAGTACCCAGTTAGTCAATCAAACATTAGTCCCGGTGTTGCTGTGAAGGTATTTTGTAGATGTGATTAATAACTACTTAAATTGACTATTAGGAAAGGAGATTATCTTTGATAATCTGGGTGGGTTTCACCCAATCAGTTGAAAAGTCTTAAGAGCAGAACTGAAGTTTCCCTGAGGGAGAAGAAATTCCTGCTGCAAACAGCAGAATCAGCTCTTGCCCAAGAGTTTCCACCCTGCTCTTCCTGATGGCCTGCCCTACGGATTGCAGACTTGCCTAGACAGCACCACAACTGCATTAGCCAACTCCTTGTAATAAATATCTCTCCCTCTCTCCCATATATATATATATATGAAATCTCCTGGTTCTGTTTCTCAGACAGAACCCTGAATGATACACCTGTTTTTCCTTTATAGTACTTATCTCAATGTGGGATTATATACTTTGCATTTATTTAAACATTTGTCAATGGTCCTATTTACACCATAGGCTGAATGCACATATGTGAGTAATTTCTAAAATAGAATAGCTGGGCAAAGGTTATGCACATTTGGAAGATGAAAAATATTGTTAAATTAACTTCTCTGGAGGTTGTACCAATTTACACTCTTACCAGCCTATAGGCTTTATGCCTTTGTATTACTGTGTGTTTTCAGCACATAGTAGGTGCTCGGTAAAAATGGACAGATGGAATTCTAGGAGAAGAAACATGCATTAAGGCAGAAAGACATGAAGCTATGCTAGATCAGGGAGTTCCAATCATAACAACATACTCATCTGGCTGTCCAAACTTAAGGCCATTCAAATTTGAATCACATAAGTGGCTCTTTTTTTTCTGTTTCCACATGACCAAAACTTTTCTAATAGTTTGGATTCCTCTATGGCCTGTCTATACGGAATGGTTTCTGGTCAGGCCCACCTGGACAACCAGCTCTCCCAAAACCAGCGTCCCACTCAAATACCTGTGTTCTTTTTCACTCTGGGGATGAGATAAGACAGTCTGACCCAGATGGGAGAGGAAAGAGCAATCACATTTGTGTCTAATTTATAGCTCTAATTAAGGGGAGAAAAGGAAAATAGATCATGAGAAGAAATTGTCCAAGAGTTGGAAAAGTGTTAAAGCACTCATATCTCTATGGGGATGACACCCTTTGAACCTTGCCTGTGCAGCTAAGGTGATCTCACACCAGCTCTGTTAGGAAGACAGTGCAAGCACTTGTCCTGCTTGTTCCTGAAAACACTTAAGGCATGCATCAATGGCCATCATCCTTGACTAATGATAAAACCAAAGTGGTAAAAGAAAGAGGTTCATCCAGGATAACACAAATTTTATATAGAAGTCCAGAGACCAAGCCTTGGCTTTCTCAGTCCAAGTACAAAGCTCTTGCCAAAGAACCAAACTGAACATGAAAGAGGAAAGGCACTTGATCCAGACAGAATGCCAAGTCCAAAAGACATGAGGATAGTCTTAGAATAGACTGGAGTTCTGCTCTCTGTAACTCAGTTTTTATGCTTTTGTAATTTCCTTATTTCAGTCTCTTGACTTCCTTTATATCTTTTAATTTATAATATAGAGTTGTAAAATTTATAATAATTTATAATATAGAGTTGTAATACCGAATTGTAAAAGAGGGAAACTTTATTTTTAAGGTGATATCTGCTCTTTATTTTATTATTTTTTAATTGATATACAATGGACATATAACATTATAGTAGTTTCATGTGTACAACATAATGATTCAATATTTGCGTAAAAAAAGAGGAAAATTTTTGACTCCAGTCATAATGGAGTAGCTTATATTCAACCAACTGTCCCACTGAAAATAACTGTTAACAGCTGGACAGAATACACAACACAAGCGTTTGAAGGCACTGGAGAGCAACCAAAGCAAATGATCCCTAAGAGAAAGTGGGCACATCAAGGTGAGCTCCATATTCACCCTGGTCCAATGCAAAGGGCAGAGAGTGGAGTAAGTGGCAGTTAATCCATTACTCTATTGGGCTAAGGAGACAGTTTGGAGTTCAAAGCTGCCACAGTGGCTGGGACTTGGGTCGTAAAATCCCAGAGAGGAGAGAATTGCAGAGAAGTGAACCCAGAAGGCTATGTGCACTCTCCCCCTGAGTGTTTGCCAACTCCCAAGATGAGCAAGCACAGCAGAGACTGCAAGAAAACTAACAGGAAGCAGCAGCTGGGAGGCTAAAATGCTGTGCAAAGGTTTTGCAGAGGCATGCCACTAAAGCGGTAGAGGTTGGAGTACAAGGCCCACCAACGTTGAGTAACAACACCCAAACTTCTGATTGAGACCACAGCCGGGTAATGAAAGCAAAACCAAAATAGACCAACCTGAACAAAAGCCTAAAACCAGCCCTTGACAGGATCAAGGTGATTTGCCTGTACTGTCTGCCTCCCTTTTAGAAGGAACATAAAGTAATCCAGAGCCTCTAAATAACTAGTAAGCTGAAATAAATAGTAAGATAAAATAGGGAGAAAAAGTGGAATAATAAAAAATGCTTGATTCTTCACCCAAAAAAGACAAAAAAGGAGAAATAAAGGAATAAAGAATAGAAATAAAAAAATAACATAGTAGATGGAAACAAATATTTTAATAATTACATTGAATTTTGATAGATTATTACTCCAACTAAAAGGCCACATTTGCTTTTTGATAAAAAAGCAAAACCCACATGCTGTTTATAAGAGACTCAAATATAAGAACTCAAAATTTTAAAGAAAAAAGAATGGAAAAAATGTGTCACTCAAATGCTAACCAAAGAAAGCTGATATAGCTATGTTAATATCAGACAATATAGACTTTAGGGGAGAAATATTTCTAGAAATAAAAAGGGACATTTCATAATGATAAAACAGTCAATTAACAGTAAGATAAAGCAGTCCTAAATTTGTATGCACCTATGAATTTATAATGTAAAAATAATTTGTAAAAAATGCAGCATAGTTTCAATATATGTATTAAGCAAAGTTGACAGAACAAAAAGGAGAAATAAATAAATCCACAATCATTATTGGAGATTTTAACACTTCCTTCAATCACTGATAGAACAAGCAGAGAAAGAAAATCAGCAAGGATATAGAAAATTTGAACAACACAAGTAACCAGATTGACCTAATTGACACATATAGAACATTACACATAGTAACTGCAGCAATAATGTTGTTTTCAAGAGCACATGAACACTTATCAAAATGGACCATATGCTAGGCCATAAAGAACCTGTCAAAAGGAGGGGAAGCCTCCTAACTCATTCTACAAAGTCAACATTACCTTGATACCAAAACCAGAGAAGGACAACACAAAAAAAGAAAATTACAGGCCAATATCATTGGTGAACATTGATGCAAAAATCCTCAACAAAGTACTAGCAAATCGAATACAACAATACATTAAAAAGATCATACACCATGATCAAGTGGGATTTATTTCAGGGACGTAGGGATGGTTCAACATCCGCAAATCAATCAACATGATACACCACATTAACAAAATGAAGAATAAAAATCACATGATCATCTCAGTAGATACAGAGAAAGCATTTGACAAGATACAGCATCCATTTATGATAAAAACTCTGAATAAAATGGGTATAGAAGGAAAGTACCTCAACATAATAAAGGCCACATATGACAAACCCATAGCTAATATCATCCTCAATGGTGAAAAACTGAAAGCTAGTCCTCTAAGAACAGGAACCAGACAAGGATGCCCACTTTCACCCCTCCTATTTAACATAGTATTGGAAGTCCTAGTCAGAGTAATCAGACAAGAAAAAGAAATAAAAGGGATCCAAATAGGATGGAGGAAGTGAAACTGTCACTATTCGCAGAAGACATGATTTTATATGTGGGAAACCCTAAAGAATCCACCAAAAAACTTTTAGAAATAATAAATGAATACAGTAAAATTGCAGGATACAAAATCAACATACAAAATCAATTGCGTTTCTATACATTAATAACAAAGTAGCAGAAAGAGAAATTAAGAATACAACCCCATTTACAATTGCAGCAAAAAGAATAAAATACCTAGGAATAAACTTAACCAAAGAGGTAAAAGATCTGTACACTGAAAACTATAAAACATTGTTGAAAGAAATTGAAGAAGACACAAAGAAATGGAAAGATATTCTGTGCTCTTGGATTGGAAGAATTAACATAGTTAAAATGTCCATACTTCCTAAAGCAATCTATATATTCAGTGCAATCCCTATCAAAGTTCCAACAACATTTTTCACAGAAATAGAACAAAGAGACCTAAAATTTACATGGAACAACAAAAGACTCTAAATAGCCAAAGGAATCCTGAGAAAAAATAACAAAGCTGGAGGTATCATACTCCCTGATTTCAAAAAATACTACAAAGCTATAGTAACCAAAACAGCATGGTATTGGCACAAAAACAGACACACAGATTAATGGAATGGAATTGAAAGCCCAGAAATAAACTCACACATCTATGGACAACTAATTTTAGACAAGGGAGCCAAGAACATATGATGGAGAAAGGAAAATCTCTTCAATAAATGGTGTTGGGAAAACTGGACAGCCACATGCAAAAGAATGAAAGTAGACCATTATCTTACACCATACACAAAAATCAACTCTAAATGGATTAAAGACTTGAATGTAAGGCATGAAACTTCTAGAAGAAAACATAGGCAGTACGCTCTTCGACATCAGTGTTAGCAACATATTTTCAAGTACCATGTCTGACTGGGCAAGGGAAACAATAGAAAAAATAAACAAATGGGACTACATCAAACTAAAAAGCTTCTGCACAGCAAAGGAAATCACCAACAAAATGAAAAGACAACCTAACAATTGGGAGAAGATATTTGCAACCCATATATCTGAAAGGGGGTTAATATCCAAAATATATAAAGAACTCATACATCTCAACAACAAAAAAACTAACAACCCAATTTAAAAATGGGCAAAAGACCTGAACAGACATTTCTCCAAAGAAGATATACAGATGGCCAACAGGTACATGAAAAGATGTTCAACATCATTAACTATCAGGGAAATGCAAATCAAAACTACCATGAGATATCACCTCACTTCTGTCAGAATGGCTATAATTAACAAGACAGGAAACAAGAAGTGTTAGAAAGGATATGGAGAGAAGGGAACTCTCACACACTGCTGGTGGGAGTGCAGACTGGTGCAGCCACTATGGAAAACAGTTTGGAGATTCCTCAAAAAGTTAAGAATAGAACTACCATAGAATCCAGCTATTCCACTGCTGGGTGTTTATCCAAAGAACTTGGAAACACGCATGCGTAAAGATACATGCATCCCTGTGTTCACTGCAGCATTATTCACAATAGCCAAGACTTGGAAGCAACCTAAGTGCCCATCAAGTGTTGAATGAATAAAGAAGATGTAGTATATATACACAGTGAAATACTACTCAGCCATAAGAAACGATAAAATTCAGCCATTTGTGACAACATGGATGGACATTGAGAATATTATGCTAAGCAAAATAAGTCAGAGGGAGAAGGTCAAATACCGTAGGGTCTCACTCATGAGTAGAAGATAAAAACAACAAAAAACAAACACACAGAGACAGAGATTGGATTGGTGGTTATCAGAGGGGAGTGAGGAGGGTGAAAGGGATGATAAAAAAAAAGAAAATGTCAAAAATTTTGAAGGATTGAAATCGTACAAAGTGTGTTCTCTGACTACAGTGGAATCAAACTAGAAATCAATAACAGGAGGATAACTAGAAAACCCCCAACTGTTTGGAAATTAAGCAATACATTTTTAAATAGCTTGTAGGTCCCAGAAAAAATTGCAGTGACATTAGAAAATATTTTAAACCAGATAATAATGAAAATATGACATATCAAAACATTTGAGATACAGATAAAGCAGAGCTTAAAGGGAAATTTTATATTTGAGAAGAAGAAAGCAAAAATCCCCATGGTCTAAGCTTCTATCTTAAGAAGCTACAAAAAGAACAGCAAATTAAATGCAAAGGAATTAGAAGGAGGGCAATAACAAAGATAAGAGTAAGATCTTTGAAATAGGAAACAAATATGCAATAAAGAAAGTCTACAAATTCTAAAAGGGAATTGAGGTGCCTACCTTTGTTTCTCAGTAAAAGTTTATTTTATTTCTTCCTTCTCAATCTGTTTATCTTTTGTTTCTTTTCTTTTTTTTTTTTTTTTGTCTTACTGCACTAGCTAGGACTTCCAGTATGTTGTTGAATAGGTGTTATGAGAGAGGACATCTTTGTCCTTTTCCCAATCTTAAGAGGAAAATACAGAATTTCTCACAATTAAGTAGAATGTTAGATGTAGGTTGTATCAAGTTGAAAAAATTCCTCTCTATTTCTAGTTTGCTGAGAGTTTTTATCATGAATAGGTGTTGGATTTTGTCAAATGTTTTTTCTGCATCAATTAATATGATCATATGATTTTTCTCCTTTGATCTGTTCATGTGGTGGATTACACTGACTGATTTTCAAATGTTGAACCAGCCTTGCATATAAATGGAATAAATGCATATAAGTGGAATAAATTCAACTTGGTCACCATGTATAATTCTTTTCATATGTTGTTGTATTTGATTTGCTAATATTTTGTTGAAGATTTTTGCACCTATATTCATGAAAAATATTGCTCTGTGGTTTTCTTTCTTGTAATGTCTTCGTCTGGTTTTGGTATTACATATTAGGGTAATGCTGGCCTCATAGAACAAGTTAGGAAGTAAAGGTTTGTTTTTAAAAGTTCCCTTGAGAGATGGATGGTGGTGATGGTTACACAACATTATGAATCTATTTAATAGATTCTGTACATTTAATAGATTCTGTGCATAACTGTACATTTAAAAATGGTTAAGATGGTGGGGCCAGCCCCATGGCCTAGTGGTTAAGTTTGGTGTGCTCCACTTCAGCAGCCTGGGTTCAATTCCCAGGCGTGGACCTACACCACTCATTGGCAGCCATGCTGTGGCAGTGACCCACATACAAAATAAAGGAAGACTGGCACAGATGTTAGCTCAGGGTGAATCTTCCTCAGCAAAAAAAACCCCAAACAGTTAAGATGGTAAATTTTATGTTATGTGTATTTTACAGCAATAAAAAAAATTTTTTTTTAAGTTTCCTTGAGCTTTGGCTATACTAAGTGGTGGTCTGTGTGAGACCTGGAGGGCCTTAGTTGAAAGGTCCAGGAAGATCTGATACAAATGGAGCTGAAAGCCAGGTAAAGACCCTGGAGCCAAGAACTGTAGGGAGCAGCTACACTTGTTTGCTCCCCTGCTAGGTTAAAATCTACTTGGGAAGGTTATAAACACAGTTATGAATATTAACTTAATAATGGAAAATAGTACATTGGCCAAAAAACACTTTAGAGACAGTTTACGATGTAGGATTTGAGAAAGGGATGTCTGGAAGTCTTTTTCTTCTAAACTAAGCATACTCTTTCTTTAAGTCTTCTACCACCTAGGTGGCTAAGGATGGGGGCGATGGGTATGTGAAACACTGCCACAATTACATGAAGAGATCCAGCATTTTACACTCAGGGAAAAGGTAAACACACCACATTAAAACCCTATTAATTTAAGTTCCTATAATTCAAAGGCACATTATTCTATCCAAGGTTGACAAAGCATACCTTTGTAATGTGGGGACAGAGACTGCTAATCAAGTTAATGGTGTAGGCAAAATTGTGTTGGAGGTAGAAATGGAGGAAGGAATGGTTTGGACTTAAAAAGAACAGACACTTCCAGCCCGCTTATGAGTATGGTAAAGCCTCATTAAATTGAACTTTACTAGTTAGGCATTTGTGCCAAAATTCAGTGCTAGTGCTGAATTTTACTTTGGCTAAATATAATCTTTCTTCAAAATAAAAGGGTATTTTAAAGGCCTTCCTTCCCTGATTTCTCAAAGTACCATTAAATACAAATCTGTTACATCTTCACAGAATATCATCTATTTTAAGACACTATCAATTATAGTTAACCATTAAAACACTATTTTTAATATGCAAACTGTTTTTAAGACCATTCTAATTTTTCGACAAAGTAAACATGAAAAAAATGTACTTCTTAGAATTAAAGAAATTCTGTAGCCCATTACTCCTTCCTGAGCTTCAGATCCTTATAATCCAACTGCCTACTTGACACAACAATCTTTATTTCAATACCCCTGAAATTCAATCCCTCATCCCATAAATCCCCTCACCCAAATCTGCTTCCATTTCTAATGTCTATTTCTATTTCCATTATCAAAACCTTGCTCAAGTCAGAAACGTTGACTCCTTCTTCCCTCTCATCCCTCACACCCAACCAATCACCAAGTTCTATTCATTGTACATTCTAGACGTGTTTGACCCCCTCCACTTCATTATATCCCCACTGCCTCCATCCTTGCTCACACCACCAGCCTCTCTCTCCTGGAAGACTACAACCTCCCAACTGATCCCACCTTCTCCTCCCTGCAGCTGAAGCAGTCTTTTAAAAACCCTGCCCATCTTCAAATCTTTTCCATGCTTGCCCAAGGCCCTTCGGATAAAATATAAAATCCTTATTATGGCATCCAAGGCCCTTTGCGATGGGAACCTGTGCTTTGTTCTCCAGCATCACCTCACTCCACTTGCCTCCTTGTTCTACAAACTCCAGCGATACTGACTTCTTTGAGTTCCTCAAGCATTCACGGAAGGCTCTGCCCCACTGTTGATCTCCCCCTATTTCCTTTTGTCTAGTTTATATACACATATCCTTCAGACCTCAGCTAAAATGTCCCTTCCTCCTGGAGGCCTTCCCTGACCCCCAGATTAGACTAGGTCCCTCTGTTCTGTGCTCCCACAGCACAGTGTTCCTTCATTTTCATAACACACATCAAACTCATAATCATTTGTCCAAATCCATCTTCTCCACTAGAGTGCAAGCTATGTTCCTGCACTAAGCGTAATGCCTGGTACACAGTAAGCTCTCTTTAGTATTTTGATAAATGTATTAAAGAAAAATGTCATTAAAGAATAAATTTTATTCAAGAATAAACATTCACATATATGCTACCTAAGAGCACAGTGTCTGGAATCAGACTGCTGGGATCATATCATAACTTCCCCAGTTAGCAAAGGGACAAGTTACTTAACCTTTCTGTGTCTCAGCTCTTTCTTTATAAATGGGTACAACAATGCTATTTACTTCTCATAACCTGGGGCAGCCATGAAGATTGAATAAATTAGTGTGTGTAAAGCACTTAGGACTCTATCTGGCACACAGTAAACACTCAGCAAACATTAGTTATTATTATTATTATCTCATTTATCTGTCCCAACAATCCTGGAAGGAATATAGTCAGTAAACTGAGAGGTATATATAGTAAGAGTCTCCAGAATTGAGGAAAAGTTCACTGTCTTGAGATGGAACTACCAAAAGTCAACATAAAAAAGCATAAAGTCAGGGTCCAGCCCTGTGGCATAGTGGTTAAGTTTTGTGTGCTCCACTTCGGCAGCCTGGGGTTTGCAGGTTCGGTTCCCAGGCACAGACCTACACCACTTGTCAGCCATGCTGTGGCAGTGACCCACATACAAAATAGAGGCAGATTGGCACAGATGTCAGCTCAGGGCTAATCTTCCCTTCAGCAATGAGTTGGATATAAGCTGCTGCAGATAAAGCTTTGGGAACCATCCAAATGAATCAAGGTAGTAGGATGCATCTTCAGGCCCAGACTCCAAGATTAAATCAGATAATGAACATTAAGAGCACTTAGAAAATCATAAACTATGATATAAATGTTTGTGGTTGTGATTACTGTTATTAGTAGTAGAGTAATTCTATTACCCAATCAATGGTATTGTAATCCAGCTGTGTGAAGCAACACAATTGCTTATAATCACAAGGACCTATTAGAAGGGCACAGGAACTGAAGATGTGGGAAGGAAGAGATTGGTAATGTTTATCCAGCACAATCCAGTCAAGAGGGATACTCATGTGAGACAAGTAAGACTTTAAAATTCATGGAACAAAGCTTTTCCTGACACCTTGCAAACACCTTGGTTCTAATTGTCCATGCTTATCAGGCAAGTACTTTTCCTTTGATCAGTTTGTGGGTAACAGGAAAAGAAATACCTTGGATATTAATCATAATAAAGTAAATAAATGAGTATTCATTCAGTCAGTCATCAAATACTTGTTGAACCCCTCATATTTGCCAGGCACCATACTCTGGTCAGTTAGTGGTAAGTAGTTTCTGCCCTCACATTACAGTCCAGAGGTGAGACAGACAAACAAGTAATCACACAAATAAAAACATGACTGCATCTTGTGCTAAGTGCACTATTAGACTAGAGGGTGAAGAAAGGCTTTTCTGATACTTTAAGCAGAGTTAGGAGTTAACCAGACAATAGAATGAAGGGAAAACTGTCAGGCAGATGTAGTAAAGAGCTTGGTGTGTTTGAGGATCTGAAAGGCGGATACAGATTGGAAGGGATCAAGGAAAAGAAGAGCCACATGAAAGGAGCCTGGAGAGGTAGCTGGGACCAGTTCAAAACGGCCTTAGAAGCCACTTGGAAGAAGAAAATATAAAGACAACATTAGACATGATGAGATATGTTCCTTAAAAAGATCCTTCTGGTTGCTATGTAGAGAATGGATTCAAGGGGGCACTGAAATAGAAATGGAGAAACCAGGTAGGAGAATTTTGCAATAGTCCAGTCAAGGGATTATGGTAACTTCAACTAGAGTGGTGGCATTGGACAGAAGGGGACAGATTTGTGATGTGTTTGGGAGATAGGATTACTAGGACTTGCTGATAGATTGGATGTAGGGGAGGAGTTTGAAGGAGCAGTTCCAGGATTCTGGCTTGAGCAATTGGGTTGAAGAGCTGCCATCCATTCAGTAAAATGAGCGAGGATGAAGGAAGAACAGATTCAGTGTGGCTCTGGGTGGGAATGTAGATATTATGGAGTGAACAAGAGTTCAGTCTGAATATGTTATGTTTAAGAAGCATGTGAGATCTCCCAGGGGAAATGTCAAGTGGCCGTTTCGATAAATGGCAATGAAGCTTAGTAGAGAGGTCTGGACTTTCCTGGATATGTGGGGTCACTGGTGTATAAAAAGCATTTGGAGCCTCAGGATTAAAGAGGTCACCTAGGGAGAAAATGCAGGAAAAAAGCAAAGAGAACTACCAGTCTCATGAGTGAGATTCTCACAACCTATCAACTTTGGCTTGGTTAATAAGATCGGGTTTCTGAACCCAAACAACTTGATAACTATTTCTTCATCTACGGTGACTCCAGGAAGGTAGCCAGCCCAAACAAGCCCAGATCACTCCATCTGTGACAACTCTATTCTAAAGCACAACAGATGTTATTATTATTCCCATGTTACAGAGGAAAAAGTGAGATTATGAAAGTTTAAGTGATTTGGTTAAAATTGCAGAATCAGTGAGTGACAGATAGGACTGAGACTAAATTCAGGGCATGTAATTGCAGTTAAGAACTCTTTCCACCCCTCAAGAACAGATGCCTACAGTCATCACAAGCTTCTGAAAAAATACAGAAATTTGTGATCTTGGTGGGAAGACCATAAAACAAAGATAGTTATTATGCAAAATTAAATTATAAACCTGTGGGAAGAAGAGACCATCATGAACTCAGAAAGTTAATGAAGGTCTATGGGTGTGTGGACTGTGAAGCATAAAAAAGAATTAGAGTAGGTGAAAAGGAGAGAGGGGGAATCTCTCAGAGATAAGGACATAATGAACCAAGATGTGGAGCACACCAGAGCTGGAAAAGAGCTGATGGCCAATGGGCTTCATTTCACACATCAACTCTAATAGATCAGTGGTGGCTCAGTGCAGGGGGATTAGCAAGACTTGTCAAGGGCAGGGGATGAGGAAGTGGGGGGCTACAGCATTATAGTCACCTTTCCCAGACAAGAGGATGTGTGTGGGTGACCAGGAAAAAACATATCTGGATAGCTAAACAGATTATTTCAGCTTGGAAAGCCAGGCCCAAAACATTGAATTCAGTTTAATAGTCCACAAAGAGCCTTTATAGATTATTGAAGAGGGAGGAAATATCATGAAATCTTCAGGAAAATTAATATGTTGGTGGTGGTGTGCTACATAAGATAAAGAGAGAAAGGACTGAAATCCCAGAGGAAAACTAAGAAGCTGTTAGCTTGACGTAAATCAGTGGCTTTTCAAACTTTCCTTAGTAGGGAATCCTTTCTGAAAATCAAATCTTATGTGAAATCCCAACATAAAAAGCAGAAAAAAAAAGTGGTCTTTTTATTAGGACAATTTATTTCATATGTAAATGTGTAACATTTGCTTATAATAATGTTGACCAAAAATTAAAGGAAGTTGATTAAATAAACACAAAAGTTTTTCCTCTGGGATGATGAAGGAGAGTTACATCGTGCATTACTTTTAGCAACCAAACATCTAATTTATTTCTGATTTTTATTTTGGTTTTACAGTAGCAAGAAAATCTTGATACACATTGGTTCACATAGATAAGTACCTGTCTATGGTAATTTTTGTTTGTTTTGTATTTTACAATTTGCCTGCAATCACAGGGCATTCTTCAATTAAACTAATCCAGAAAGTAATGTTGCAGGAATTTTTTTTTCCTTAATGAAAATATGAATAGCAAGAAGCCTCCAAAGCAAAGAAGTGCATAGCCATCTATAGTGTGAGGTGATCGTGACTGGCCACGGTGTAGGCTATTTGCTACTGTGCAATCACCGTGGAATGAGGAGAGCAAGTGCATGAAAGAAGCTCTGAGTCTGGCCGGGCAGACTCAAGTGTCTTCCAAGACTTTAATCAAGTGCAGTGCGCCTACGCCATAGTTGTGGGTAAGTTTGCAGTTGTATGTGACCAGATGTGCACAGTCCAGAAGTGAAAAAAGAGCAATGTATAGTTTCAGCTTTCCCAATGTCGAAGACATTAGGCTTTGAATTTGTGTTTGAATCTGTTGGCATCACAATTATTTCACTTGGATTGCTCCCAAGAAGAGAAACTAGGCGGCGAGGAGGAGAGGAAGAGGTGCCAGGTCTGAGATTTTTTTTCTAGCTGTGGAAGAGATTTTGTAATTGGCTTGGATTAACACAGATCATTCACAAACCAAGCGAGCAAATTTTGTAATACAAAATTTTGTAATATAAACATATTCCATATTACATGTGCGATGGTTGAGAGAACTTTGTATTTAACAGGGAATTTTCAATGTGCTAATAATTACCTTCCTTAGATTAAAGGCTGTTGCAGATCATATATATTAAGAAATTTCAGGACCATAAGGAGCAAAGAGATTGGGGAATAAGGTGTCATTTACATTTAAACATATTTAGGGCCTGTCTTTTCATGTTATCAGAGGTTTATTTGTTTGTTTTTATGTCTTGGACAGGAAAAGAATCTTTTGGAGTAGAAAAAACTATTTACATGTACTGGGATATCAAATAGATATTCCATTTTGTGTGTGTGTGTGAGGAAGACCAGCCCTGAGCTAACATCCGTTGCCAATCCTTCTCTTTTTTGCTGAGGAAGACTGGCCCTGGGCTAACATCCATGCCCATCTTCCTCTACTTCATATGTGGGACACCTGCCACAGCATGGCTCGACAAGCAGTGTGTCTGTCTGAGCCCGGGATCGGAACCTGCGAACCCGGGCCGCCAAAGCGGAGCGCACGAACTTAACCACTATCCCACCAGGCAGGCCCTGATATTCCATTTTTTAAAGTTACAAAATTAAAAATCTAGTTTTCCTTGAGTTTAAATTAGCAATCTTGTTATGCAAATTAATTATTCTCTCACTTTCCTTTGATTAATATTTGGTTAGCTCATGTTAAAGAAACTAAATTAAATTAAACAATGAGAACAACTTGGATAATTAAACCCCCTTAAACATTTGAAACTGTATTTATAAATTTAATAGAGTTGATTTTTATTTTAAACATTTCAAATGCCTGCGGAGCAAATTTGTAACCTAATGAGTACTTCCCCAAGTACTTAAATAACTTTTATAAATCTAATGCATTAAATGCATAAATATGGCAAATTAAATTCTCTTAAACATTCCAATTACATGGAAAAAAGAAGAATCTTAATACTGAAAGAAATGGAGACACTGGAAAGAGCAGGTCTTGTGATGGAAGCATGCTGATACAGGGACTTAAAGATTTGCCTTCAGAAACTAATGCTAAGACGTTTGGACAGTGATTCTCTGAAACCAGGATCACAGGAATCCTTCAACATACACATGCCCAAACCCCATCCTAGTCCTACTTAATCTCATCTGCTAAGAATATCTTGAAAAGGCTCCCTGATTCCTGACATTGCCCAAGTTTCCCCAAACTTCCCACTCGCCACCCCCACCCTCCATCTTACACCCTTTGCCTGCTCGTGAATCGCTGGCTGGAGTGCAGGGAAAAGCTGCTTCGAGAGAGGTAGATTGCATAGTCGTCACCCAGATAATGTCTTCCTCATTAGCAACTCCGTGGAGCAGACGTGCAGAGAGCAGAGCATCAAGGCTTGGGAGGATACCCCTAGTGAGAGGACAGAAAGAAGAGAAGCCTGGGAAAGACATTAAGGGATTCTATATCTAATTATGTCTTGGACAAAACAATAAAGTCATAACACTTACCTTTTGCACTTAGCACATGTGAGAAACCAAGCTCTGGGTTTCTACTCCCCTCCTCCCCGCAAAATGTATATATATTTATTATCATATGCCTTAGAACAGAAATCTGGTGTTAAAAATCTACATTTGAATTATGACAAGAATGTAGCGAGAGATTAACCAATAGCCTAATATATCTATAGGTTCATTGTGGGGTTCAGGCAGAGACTTTTTCAAAGTGGTCTCTGCCCTGAATGACAAAAAATTCAATGAATCTTTTTTTTCTCTTTTTTTTTTGTGAGGAAGACTAGCCCTGAGCTAACATCTGTTGCCAATCCTCCTCCTTTTGCTGAGGAAGACTGGCCCTGGGCTAACGTCTGTGCCCATCTTCCTCTACTTTATATGGGATGCTGCCACAGCATGGCTTGACAAGTGGTGCATTGGTCTGCACCCGGGATCTAGAACCTGTGAACTCTGGGCCACCCAAGCAGAGAGTGCAAACTTAACTGCTACATCACCGGGCCAGCTCCCTCTTTTTCTTTTTTTTAACAGGAGCTGTTGTATGCCCAGCACTGGGTGGAGCGCTGTGGAGGTTATAGAAAAAATTCAGATGATATTCCTTTCCTCCAGAATATGAGACCACATGCATACAATATGAGACTACGCACAATCAAATGGTAGGTAGAGTGTAACAATCTGTAGATTGAGTAGGAGATGAGAGAAGGAAGTTTTCTGGAGATGGTTGGAGAAGGCAGGTTGGGCTCTACGGAGATGCAAAAACATCAGCTGACTCTCACAGAGTGGGTAGGACACACAGTCCAACCCAGACACAGAGGCCTCCGGGTACCTTGAAGGAAAGGCCTATTAGAGAAATACTGAAAATTATGGGTAAGCTGATCACATTTTCCATAAAAATATCAGGACACATGGTTTGACACATGGTCTAACAACAGGAAAGAATATTATTAATTGGAGCTGTCCCAGAAAATCTAGAACATATGGTCATCCTATTTACAGGCCAGGAAAATCCTAACTACAAGAGCAAGCTGAACTGACCAACCCCAGGTAGACAAGACACAGCCACACCATCCGAGAAGCTACTGAACTATAATTCCCCACAGTCATCAGAGTTAATGTTCTTCATTAAGGTTTCTGTTAATCTTTTCAGAAAAAAAGGTCAGAGCCTGAACAATAAAAGACAAACTGGAGAATTTATATTCAGATTTCTTAAACTACATTCTTTAATATTCTGTCAATTGCCTCAACTAATTTTTGTAGTAGGCAGGGTATAAATAATGAATGCAAAAATGTTTCCTCCACCTGGGATAATAGAACAAATTTCGTTTTAAAGTTTCCAAAGTTTCCTTCCCTATAAGAAAAAGGGAACATTCATACCCCGTGAAGTTTCCAGGCATGTTATCAGAGCCCTCATTCATATTGAAAAATATCTTTTAAACTACCAAGATTGTTATACGTAGTTTTGCCCTTTACTTCCCTAATGTCTCACTGTTTTGATAGCTTGCTGTCTGAAATAAAATACATGCCAGAAGCTTCCTTATCCAGTTTTGCAATTTAACAATCTTAGCAATTATTGGAAAAGAAACAGTTTTAATGGCTTTAACTCAAGTCTTGGCAGGTTAAAACATCTTCCATTTCACCTTTCAGTCCATCCCAGAGCTCAGTGATCACTTGCCAATTCATTCTCAATGCTATCAAGGAAATGCACACTTTTCTCCATTTATGGTCAGTAAATACACTGACTGAGATGATGTGGTAAACACTGCTGAAGCACAACAAAACCACACATTTGAACAGTTCTTTTCCTTCGCTTCTAAATCAAAATTTTAAATGCATCTTAAAATATAATATTAGTATTTCTGCTAAAAGCAAAAAGACATACTTTTGTTTTTTTTGGTTTTTTCTTTTGCAATCTTCTACTATTATTTCAGGCCTTGAAAATCTTGGGTACATTTAAAGACACAGCCTGACTTTCATTAGCTAGAGTTGCTTAAAAAAGGAGAAACACCTAAACACACAACAATAGGAAGGGCATGTTTTACAACCATTAAAATCAAAAATTGAACTCAGCCTTTAAAAAGGATGAAATTCTGACACATGCTACAACATGGATGAAACTTGAAGACATTATGCCAAGTGAAATACACCAGACACAAAAGGACAAATACTCTATGATTCCACTTATATAATGAGGACTTAGTGTAGTCAATTTCATAGAGACAGGAAGTAGAACGGTGGTTACCAGGGGCTGGAGTGGGAAGGGAATGAGAAGTTATCGTTTAACAGGTACGGAGTTTCAGTTTTGGAAGATGAAAAGAGTTCTGGAGATGGATAGTGGTGATGGTTGCATGATCGTGTGAATGTATTAAATGCCACTGATCTGTATACTTAAAAATGGTTAAGAGGTCCATTTTAGGTTATGTATATTTTTCCAAAATTTTTTTAAATTAAAAATTTAATTATGAATAAACTTCTAGACATTCATTTCTCCAGTTATCTATCTGGATAAAAACTCTCTGACCCAAACCCCAAACCTAGGTCCAAAGCCGACAGGTGAATTATCCACGGTCTTTGGAGAATTTAGTCAAGTCCTAAGTGCTCAATAAATGCAGATGGTGACAATGGTGTGACAGCTATTTCCCTTGTCCCCTTGTATAAGTAAATGTTGATACATTTTAATATAATAATAATGAGCCAAATTTCTTGAGTGTTTACTATATACTGAGTACTGGTCTAAGTATTAACATCCTCACAACAACCCTATGAGATTTTATATACGAGGACACTAGTCTCAGAGAGATCATTTATCCTCCATCACCAGCTACTAAGTGGTACATCTGGGGTATTAATCCCACCAGTCTGGCTCCAGGGCCCATGCTTTAAAGTATTAGTCTAAAGCTAGGTTTCTGGAAAACAAAGAAGCCTAGTGTAAGCACTGCTATTTTCATAGGTGAATCTCTTTTCTTAACCTTTCATTTCTCCAATAAGCGTTTATTAAGCACTTGCTGTGTTCCAGGTCATGTGCCAAGTGCTAGAGATTAATTAACTAATAGAATATGGTCTTACAGGCCCAGAAAGAGAGAGAGAGAGAAGTGAAAGGTACAACACAGGAAGTGTGATAAGAATACTGTGGGGAAGGGCTCAGCTCTACCTAAGTGGGGCCCTTTGCCTATTTTTTCCCTTTGTATACTCTGAGAAATATTACAACTCTTTAATTTCACTTGTATGACCTGTAAATAGATTGAGCAACAGGGAAAAGTAAAACAAGTATCAGAAGGTACTTGAGGATACAAGATACAAGAGGATAGAAAACACTCTAGATGGTGTACATTAACTATAAGGAGACTGGCTAGAAAGGGTAGGTTACAAGGTGGAGAAGAGTAACTGAGATTAGGGGAAAAAGCAATAAAAGGACCAAAGTAAGCAGTAAATAGAGCTAGCCCTGGTGGTCCAGTGGTTAAGATTTGACACTCTTACCACCTCAGCCCAGGTTCATCTCCCAGTCATAGAACCAAACCCCCTGTCTGTTGGTTGTCATACTGTGGCAGTGGCTGTGTGTTCTGCGATGCTGAGAGCTATGTCACCGGTATTTCAAATACCAGCAGGGTCACCCATGGTGGACAGGTTTCAGTGGAGCTCTCAGACCTCGCCACCCACTTCCAAATAAATTGATCATGAAAACCCTGTGAATAGCAGTGGAGCATTGTGTGATACAGCACCTTTGCAAAAAGACGGGGCACTAACAACAACAAAAGCAATATTTAGAGTATACGGTAGGATAAACTACAAAAGAATTCAAGGATATATGCTTTATGGTTAAGGATCCTACAATCTAACAGTGGGACAAAATGTACAAATAAGAAACACATTTTTCAAGCAATAATTCATAAGGGCAAATTAACATGATGTAAAAGATATATAGGTATTAATCAGGGACCAGGCAGAGGAATTAAAACAATAAGATCCCAGAGGTTGGGGGTCCACTTTGGAAATAAAGGAGGGACAATGTTGGTATAGAGGAACGAGAGCATTGCAAACTGGAACGGACAACAACAAAGCCCCAGAGAGTGGAACAAAGTAAGTCCCTTAAACCGTGCACAAGAACTGGAAGGGGACGCTAGCAGTGAGGGCAACTGTCCTATAGGGGACTGTTCACAGTTGACTTGGAGGAATTCAGTGGAATGAGAAGTACTTACAAGTTCATGGAAGAACACCTAAAAATATACTTCCAAAGCTATACAAATTTTAATTCTGCTAGTCATCAAAAAGGGAATCACAGCAATTGTGTGGATCCAGCTAGCCAAGGCTGAACTTCAAATAGGTCAAGTATTTACCTTATTAAAATGTAATCAACAGAAGGCTCAAAGTTGCCATAGAGCACTCACTCTTGACTGAACTAGATCTTGGGTAACTGACTAGAGCTAAGTCTGGACGCAGTGTGGTAAATGGGTGAGAGCAAGATCTCACCAAAACGCTGCTCTGCAAAGTCTAATAATAGCAGCTCTCACACATTGCACACATCACTGTGCACCAGACACTATTGTAAGGGCTCTCCAAGGGTTCACTCATTTTATCCTCATGATCCTCCTGGAGGTGGAAAGTGGTCCAGAGCCCAGGTCCTTAAGCGCTAGGCTACACCAACTCTCAACTGCTTCTCAAATGATTATGTAGAATTCTGTCCTGTTCTTGGAACAGAGGGGCAATGAGTTATATATATGACTGCAACATAACAAACATTTTCCATCTGTGATCTATCTGGCCTCAAGAATCTGTTTTATTTTTAATGAATTTACTTATACCATGAAGCATTTGAAACTGAAAGAAACACAGGTTTCTAGGAAGTGGACTGTGAATGAAGTAGATTCTATACATGATATCATGAAAAAGTGTTCTTCTTAATTTTGAAAATGAGTCACAGAGAAGGTATTGGACTGGATAGAGTTTATTCCCCAGACCTGTGTTTGTTTACAGCTCTAGAGACTTGGAACCAGCCAAGTCCTTCTTGGGAATCATGACACACGCTCATCTGGGAACTCAGCAGGGATCAATCCACACCCCAATCTGTTCCCTGCAAGATAGTGAATGACTGTAATATCAGGCATCAAAGAATAAATATTCATTTTCTGACACTCTGAAGAGAAGATAAATTGAAAATGTCAGTTTCACTTTATCATAACTAGATGAAAATTTGTTCCATTCCTGTTAACCTGTTAAATAAAGAAGCTACAAAACATACAAACACACTGAAAATGAAGACTAAAAGCAGCAAGTGTTGCAGGACAGCAAACACACCACCATGGAACGACCAGCAGTGGAGCACAATGATAATGCTGAGTCTTTGAGCTCAGCTTTTCAGGTCCTTCTTCCTGATGCAACTGCTTGTTTAACTGCTATCTGTTATGGGCTGAACTGTGTCTTCCTCAAATTCATATGCTGAAGTTCTTACCCTAGTACGTGTGACCCCTCAGAGTGGCTGTATTTGGAGATAGGGTCTTTGAAGAGGTAATTACATTGAAATGAGGTCATTAGGGTGGGCCTTAATCCAATATGCCTGGTGTTCTTATAAGAAGAGGAAATTTGGACACACACACAGTTTGATGATGTGAAGACACAGGGAGAAGATGGTTATCTACAAGCCAATGAAAGACACCAATCCCGCCGACATCTTGACCTTGGACTCCAGAACTGTGAGAAAATAAAATTCTGTTCTTTTAAGCCACTCAGTCTGTGGTACTTTGTTATGGCAGCCCTAGCAAACTAATGCACTCTACCTTCCATTAGACTGTAAGCTTGGCAAGGGTTGGCCTGTGTCTGGGTGTCTTCTCTTCCTTGTATCCCTAGTATGTATCATGGGCTTGGTGCACAGTAGATGCTTAATAAATATTGTTGAATGAATAGCTGACTGAAGCTGGATGTCTTGGCCCATTTTACTGGAGTACAGGGATGCAACAATTACCAAAAATGATCAAAAGGAACTTTCTCCCTTTATCAAAAAATAACTTTATATTCAGATTTTAAAAATGATGCCCATTCATTGTGAAAAATAGAGAGAAAACTAAAGAAGGAAAAAACAATCACTTAAAACCCTGCCACTTAGAGGTAACTACTTTAAATTTTGACACTTTCCAGTCTTTTTTTCTGTACACATACATGTTTTAACACAGTAGAATAATACTGTATCACTTACCATATGTCACATTTTCCCCACATCATTAAAAATTCTTTATAAACATTTTAAATGCTTATAAAATTTATAATATCATGTGCATCTTTCATAATTGAAATCCTCATCATTAGACATTCAGCTGTTTCTAATTTTTTCTATCATAATTAGCACTGCAAAAGCTTCTATCCACTTTTCTGAATTCTTCAAAGGATGACATCTTAGCACTACAATTATTGATTCAAAAGGTATTGTCATTTGAATCAATTGTTAAGGCTTTTGATACACATTTTTGTATTGCTTTTTGAAAAAAATAAGCCAATTTATACTCTCACAAGCAGTCCATGGAGATTTCCCATCACACTTTACCCTTAAGTATATTTACAAATCTTGTTAATAAACATGATAAGATAAAATGGCATCTGAGTGTCATTTAAATTTTCACCTTTGAATATTAATGAAATTTTGCATTTTCCTCCATGCCTTAGCCATTTATAATTTTGCCTTTTGAATTGTCTGAGTGCCTTTTGAAAGGGGCTTTTCTGAATGCTTTTTAGAAAGTAGTTTTCTAACTATGCCCCTACTGCAGTATTGCCTGCCCTTCCTCAGAGGCCTCCATTCTGGGTTAATTAGACTGCACGTCCTGGAGCTGTCCCAGAATCTTATCACGGGCCACTACGTGGTAATGAAGTCTTCACTGATCTGAATAGACAGAGAAACTTGTTCCAATTACTCACCTCCTACTACAAAATTTTGATACATCAAGTGCATGTGGATATATTTAATTTAGCTATCTACGTCTGAAATCAGTTTTCTTTGTGGAATGAAAAGAAAGTTCTCTCTTCAAAAAAAAAAAACTTTTGTGAAGAAGGCAGATAGCTCTCTACTTCCAACACAATTTCGGTTTAAACTGCCTATTTCTCAGCTGTACTTATCAAATTCAGGACACAGAGGAAATTAAAAACACGAATATTTTCCAAATGATTTATTCTAAAATCATGTCTATAGTAAAACAAAATATTGTGCCTTAAATAAACCTTGGAGATTTTCTAATCAAATACCTATATGTTCAGATGGGAAAACTTCAACAGAAATGTTTGTTAAAGGGGTGGTTAGTGGCAGAGCTCATTTTAGAGAGAGAACTAGAGTAGGACTAAAATTAGAATTTGCAGGGGTATTGGTGACGTTGAACAGATTGGGGGGAGCCAGTGGAGTATAATAAGATAAAGAGCATGCAGCTCTGAATCCTCTAATCTGCTTCCCTTCCACATCCTCACTTAGCTAATCCTCATCCATCCTTGCTCTTTGTCTCACAGTCACAGTGGAAGAGATGTCCTAGGCCTTCCCAAGGATAACCCCTGGCCCTCCTTCTTCATCCTCTCCTCTCACACCTCCAATGTCATCTGTCTCTTCCCTCGCTTGTGTTGTCATCCTTCTCTCTCCAACTGTTCCTCAAACTAAAAATACATTCAACTTTCCTGTTCCTAAAAAAGCTTCATTCTAGGCTTTCCTAGCTAACATTACCCTAATTGCCCCCTTTTCAAACTCCTTGAAATGTACACTTTGTTTTTTTTTTTCCTCCAACTTCCTTCCCACACATGTATATTAAGGTAGCTGCTGCTCTGACTCGCTCTCACCTCCAATGAGGTTTGCCTATTCTTGAACTTCATAAATGGACTCATACAGTGTGTACTCTTTTGTGTCTGACTTCCTTTATGAATTTACTCTTTTTAATTGTGGTAAAATATACATAAATAAAATTTACCATTTTAACCATTTTAAATTTATAGTTTGGTGGCGCTAAGTACATTCACGTTGTTGTGCAACCATCACCACCATCTGTCTCTGGAGCCTTTTCATCTTCCCAAACTGAAGCTCTATACCCATTAAACAATAACTTGTCATTCTCTCCACCTCTCCAGTCCCTGGTAACCTCTTTTCTACTTTCTGTCTCTGTGAATTTGCCTATTCTAGGTAACTTATGTAAGTGGAATCATACAATATTTGCCCTTTTGTGTCTGGCTTATTTCACTTAAGATTTTCAAGATTTATCCATGTCATAGCATGTATCAGAACTTCGTCCCTTTTTAAGGCTGAATAATATTCCATTGTATGTATATACCACATTTTGTTTATCCATTCATCCACCAATGGACTTTTATGTTGTTTCCACCTTTTGGCTATTGTGAATAGCATGTATGAACATTGATATACAAGTATCTGTTTGAGTCCGTTTTCAATTCTTTTGCATATACACCTATGAGTGAAATTGCAGGATCATATGGTAATTCTATGTTTAACTTATGAAGGAATTGCCAAACTGTTTCCCACAGAAGGTGTACCATTTTACATTCCCACCAGCAATGCATTTCTCCACATCTTTGCCAAAACGTTTTTTTTTGTTTTTTTTTTTTTTTGGTAATAGCCATCCTAATGAGTGTGAAGTGGTATCTCATTGTGGTTTTGATTTATGCATTTATTCCTAAAATGCAATCTGTCCTTGGTTCCTGCCTTTATATTGCTTCTCTGTTTATTTTGCATTCTCCTTGACTGACTCCTTCTCTCTCCACCTCTTTAATGTGGGTTTCTTTGGGTTCCTCCCCAGCCTCTCCTGCTTTCTTTGCACACAGTCCTTGGAGATTTCATCCACTCCCATGATGGAAATATCACACCCATGCTGGTAACTCACAAATCTGTATTTCTTTAGCCAGGATCTCTCTCTGAGCACAATATTTGCCTTTAAATCATCACCTTTGGAAAATAAAAGAGTGTGAAGTTTGAAACTTGGTTAAAAATATGGACACTGTTAATGGTTTTTGTTGCTAGTGAACGGGTTGAGGAGTGAGGAAGAAAACAATTGTGGTTAAAAAAAACATATAACAAAAAGTTTACCATCATTTAAAAAAAAAGACTTTATTTTTTAGAGCAGTATTAAGTTCACAGCAAAATGGGTGGAAAGTACAGAGATTTCCCATATACCTCACATATGCACAGCCACCCCCATATCAAAATCCCCCACCAGACAGGTACATTTGTTATAATCTATGAACCTGACACGTCATTATCACCCAGAGTCCATAGTTTACATTAGGATTCACTAGTAGTGTTGTGCATTCCATTAGTTTGGACAAATGTATAACGACATGTATCCATCTTTATAGTATTGTTACCAGTTTCACCTCACTCCAGTGGGATTCCAACCCACACTCGGAGGAGCTCCAAGGAGGGGCCCACAAGTGGGCCTCATACCCACAATCTGTCCCTTCCTCAGAGTGTTCTTTTTTGTTCGGTGTCTTTGAAACGAAACCGAAGCTAAGCATTCAACAGCACAAGCTTTATTCAGTGGCCAAAGAATGGAAAAGTGGGAACTAAGTTCACAAATCAACTTCTCAGCTCTTGGGGCGATCAAGCAGCTATTATAAGGGGTCTAGGTAATGAAGGGAGGAATATTCGGGGAAATGGTCAGGCTTTTCTGGGAAACAAGGGTGCCATCTCTTCTTCTCTTTTCTTATTTGGTTATATCCTGTTGTTGCCATGGCAGTTGTAAACTGTCATGGCACCAGTGGGTGTGTTCTATATGATAATGTATTACAACGAGTGTATAAGGAGCTGCAAGGTCTATGTCAAGTCAAATTGGACTGGCATGTTGCCTTCATCCGGTTTAGGCTGGTCTCGACCACATGTCTCAGCCTTCTGCTCCTTCCTCTCACTGTGGTTTTCTGTAAACTGAAGATAACATGTTAGGCTTGTTCTGAGCTAGGTTGTGGTTAATATCTTATGGGGTTGGTGGGCTGGGTAACAGTATCATACCAAGTAGTTTCCCTGCCCTAAAAGTCCTCTGTGCTCTGCTCTTTTACTCCTAACCCCCAGCAACCACTGATCTTTTTACTGTCTCTATAGTTTTGCCTTTTCCAGAATGTCATACAGTTGGAATCATACAAAATGATTCAGATTTTCAGATTGGCTAGCCTTTTCAGATTGACTTCTTTCATTTAGTAATATGCATTTAAGGTTCCTCCATGTCTTTTCATGGCTTGCTAGCTCATTTCTTTTTATCACTGAATAATATTCCATTGTCTGGATGTACCACAGTTTATTTGTCCATTTGCCTACTGAATGGCATCCTGGTTGCTTCCACATTTTGGCAATTATGAATAAAGCTTCTATAATCATCTGTGTGCAGGTTTTTGTGTGAACATAAGTTTTCAACTCATTTGGGTAAAATCAAGGAGTGCAATTGTTGGATCATACGGTAAGAGTATGTTTAGTTTTGCAAGAAACTGCCCAACTGTCTTCCAAAGTGACTGTACCATTTTGCACTCCCACTGGCAAGGAATAAGAGTTCCTACTGCTCCATATCCTTGGCAGAATTTGGTGTTGTTAGTGAAAGAAAGAATTAATAAGCTGGATTTCATTAAACTTAAAAAACTTCTGATCTGCAAAAGACACTATCAAGAGAATGAAAAGACAACCACAAACTGGGAGAACATATTTGCACAAGATATATCTGGTAAAGGACTGTTATCCAAAATATACAAAGAACCCTTAAAACTCAACAGTAAGAAAACAAATAACCCAATTTAAAAAGGAGCAAATGACCTGAAGAGACACCTCACAGGAAGATATATACAGATGGCAAATAAACGTATGAAAATATGCTCCACATCATATGTCAGGAGGGAGTTGCAAACTAAAACAACGAGATACCACTACACACCTATTAAGATGGCCAAAATCCATCCTATTTTTAAGTGTATAGTTCAATAGTGTTAAGTATTTTCACATTGTTGTGCAACTACTCTCCAGAACTCCTTCCATCTTGCAAAACTGAAACCATATATTCATTAAAAAATAACTCCACATTCTGCCCTCCCCCTAGCCCCTGGCAACCACCATCTTACTTTCTGTTTCTATGAATTTGACTACTTTAGTTACCTAGCATAAGTAGAATCTTACTGTATTTGCCTTTTTGTGTCTGGCTTATTTCACTTAGCATAATGCCTTCAAGGTTCATCTGTATTATAGCATGTGACAGGACTTCCCACTTTTTAAAATTTTACTAAAGTATTAATGTGTTCAATTAGGTAATATATGCTGTGCTGGTTGTTTGCCCCTCTCTCCCCAATCATCCATTCCCACCCTTCTTTCCCTGCTCTGAGTCCCAGGAGGGTGACCTCTATTGATTGCCACACCCTTGCCTCACCTCTGGCTTCTGGTTGGGTTTGGCTAATGGGAAGCACCATCAGGAGACTGGAGGGCACGAGGTATTTACTTATTCTCCCACACAGCACACACTTCCTGCCTCAGCACTGTTGAGGCAGTAGCTGTTCTTCATTCTCTTTCTCAGCATTGTCTCACTCTGGGCTCCCTTAACACCATTCCTCCTACCCCCCCCCCGACCCCCCCACCCCCCCACCCCCCACCCCAGCCCCTTCAGGCCTAGGGCGAGGAACAACCTCCTGCTGCTGTTAGTCCCTGTATGCTCCACCATCCCTTTATTCGTTCCTTAACTTCAACCATACCTTGGTAAACAGTCTCTTTATTAAAGTCTCTTCATTAAACCCTTTTGAGTATGCCATCTGTTCATATGATTCCTGCTGCGATCCTGAGTCAGACACATGCAGCTATAAAAAAAATTAATGGAGTAGAAGGCTAAGAAGTGAAAAGTAAAAATCTGTGTCTACCCCCATAGCCCTTTACTCCCTTCCATTCCATCTACAGTTGCCATTTTGTTTGTTGTTGTTTTCGGGGGAAGGAGGGCTGGATTGATCTTGACCTCACCTCTTGGGTGAGCCCTAATTGTTCGCAGACAATCATATTAAATTCTTCCTTGCCAGGAACTGGTTCAGAAATCCAGGCCTAGGCCCTCAGTGCAGGGTATTTCACTGTCACGGGGATTGGGCTGAGAATGGGCTCATGAGTCACTGCTATGATCCAGCTCCCACCAATGAGATGCAAGGGGAAATTTGCTCGGGGTGGGGGGGGTTTCCTCTCAAGACAACCATGCTTGAAGGTGAGGCCCAAAACTACTAGAACCAGTCTGAGGAGTCAGCAGAGGAGGCTGAGCCAGGAGAATTGGGAAACAGAGTTTGGCTGCTGGATTAAGCTAACCCTAAACCCAAATGGCCTCTACACTTCCCATTATGGAATCTGATAAATTTCATGATTTTCTGTTTACTTTCAACAAAAGCATCCCAACCAATACTTGTATATACTGTAAAACACACATACCCAAATGGAATCACATCATAGACACTGTACTGCAAACTGCTTTTTTCACTAAATCAAATATCCTGAACATCTTTCCAGGTAAGCACATTTAGCTCTGCTTAATTATTCCAAATACTGGATAGTATTTTGTTGAAGGGAAACATCATAGTTTATTTATCCTTTCCCCTACTGAGGAACATTTAGGTTTGCAGTTTCTCCCTATCACAGTGACACAACGACTTATATTTTGCTGTGTTTATATTAATATGTACATAATACAAATTCCTGATAGAATTGCTTGATCAATAAATGTGAGAATTTGAAACGTTCATAAATACTGCTATATTGCCTTCTGAAAGGCTACATCAATTTGCACTCCTACTAAGAATACGTGAGCATACTTATTTCTTCACACCCTTGCCAACACTGCATATTATAAAAAGTTCAAACCTTTGATAATCAGAAGAAAATTACATATTATTAATCATTTTATTAATGAGCAAGGTCAAAGTGTTTTTATGGGTTTTTTTCATAAACTATTCATATCCTTTGTCCCGTTTTTTAAATTTTATTTTTCTTATTGATTTGGAGTAGCTCTTTATATATATTTTTTAAATAGCTATTTATTATAGGTTTTATAAATCTTGTCTCGCTGCTTTTGTTAATCATTTTAGTTTGTTTAAGGTACATTTTTCATGAGAAAGTTTTATGCAATCTAATATACTGATGTTTCCCTTCATCATTTCAGGATATTGTTTTATGCTTGGAGTCCTTTTCCTCACTCCAAGATTATTATTAAAATCTACCAATGTTTTCTTCCAGTCATCTTATAGGTTCATGTTTACATTTAAATCTCTGATCCAAGTGAAAAGTTTTTGCTCTATATAAATCTATACTTTTCATATAGTACTGTATAGTACTATTTTCATATAATATTGCATTAGTATTACAATTTTTAAAAAATATGATCACTAGCTAGTATAGTACAGATATATCTTTTTATGAAAATCTTTACAAAAACAGAACCAATAACAGATGTAATTTGAAAAACATCAATATGATAAAAGAAGGAAACTAGGCTTCCCATATTTTGCTTTGAAATTAGAAAGATCACCATATGTGAGCCTCTCTCTGCTATGCCTAACCTCCTCTTCCATGTGGACACATTGTTCAGCACATGAGCACTGCTGGCTTGTTATTGGTGGCCACTCCTCCTCAGGTTTGACATCCATCCAAAGAAAAAAAGGAAGACATCAAGAGAAAAAGTAATAGAGTAAGATACAAGTAACTTGTTGGAAGCAGAATCAGCATTTACTGCCAGGCAGCAGCAACTCTTCTTGAAACGTCTGGACTGCCCAACAGTATGATTCATTTCTCAACTCACACCCCATAAAAATTCTCCAAAGCCCCCAGTGCCTCCAGTCCATAGTCCCAAAGTGTCTCCACTGTGCATGAAGTTAGAAGCGTGGGCCCTGGAGCCAGACTGTCCGATTCACTCTGGACTCTGCCACTTACCAGCTGTCAGATCTTGGCACATTGCTGAAACATCTCTGGGCCTCAGTTTTCTCACCTGTAAAATGGGGATGATAGCAATACTTCCCTTGTGTAGATGTCCTGTAGATGAATTACCTGAGTTAATATTTGTAAAGCATTTAGCACAGTGCCTGGAATATAATAGTGCTCAATAAATATTAGCTATTATCTTTATCAGAGTCTAATTAAGTCTGAGCCACAAGTCCATGTAGAAGTCCAAGGGAATATCAGAGAGTTAGGAATTACAGGATATTCCAATTTTCCTGTTGTCTGACAGGTTTGCAAAGATCATGCGACCTCTGCTTTCTACTTTGCTAAGCTATAATATGTGGATAATTAGTTTCTTATTATAATTAACTTCTGATCATAAAGTGCAGTATACACGCAGTTTGAGGGCTACTGTTATTAAAGTGGTTCTTATTCACCTGACTTAAGACATGCTGCTTTTTCTCCAGCTGACTCAGTGCTCTACTTGCTACTATTGTGCAATAAAATTAGAGAAAGTTATTGAATCATTTCAAACCTGCTTATTGACGCTAAGATCCCACTGTGAAATGGCAAAAAAAAAAAAAAAAATCTTAGTCACAGAATAAGGCAATGCACTGTAAAAGAGAGGAAAGGAAAAGTGTCTTACTTGGGTAAAGTGTGCAACTGAGGTGCATTTTGTAATAATAATTCTCCCAACATTTCTATGAAGTAGACATTTTATAAAGTTGTCTTATGAAGTTCCCCTTTTATAGAAAAGCAAACTAAAATTTTGCAAGATTACACTACTGGCAGGGATCATCAGGGTTTATTTTACCTCCCACATCTATATGAAAGTATAAGTGTTTTTCATTTTTGCAAAAAAATACATTAATGTGATTAAAATGCATTACTTTATTACTTTTTGTGTGTAGTACATTCCAATTCTGTCTTGTGTGCTCTATTATGGCTGAACTCTTTGGCTCATTTCTTACAGTTCAATAATTTTTACTTTGATATATCTATTTTGCTATTTAGATTATCTACTAGGACTCTTTTTAAATTTTTTTCAAGGAAGATTCCCCATGAGCTAACATCTGTTGCCAATCTTCCTCTATTTTGTATGTGAGCCGCCACCACAGCATGGCCACTGACAGATGAGAGGTGTAGGTCCGCGCCAGGGAATCAAACCCAGGCCACCAAAGCAGAGCACGCCAAACTTAACCACTAGGCCACGGGGCGGGGTCTATCTTCTAGGACTCTTATTTCAATGATCATACTTTTTGTTTTCAAGATCAAAATTGATTTTTTAATTTAAAAAACTCCTTGCTGTTATGGCTGCAGTATCCTCTCCCATATCTGAGGTTATTGATTATGGTAAATTTAAAATCTTGTATGCTCTAGTAACTGTTTCCTTTGGCATCCATGCTTATATGTATTGGGTTTGGTGCCTGTCTTTCGTGATGTTGATTTTCCTTACAAGCCTGGTGATTCTTGGTTTGCAGCTTGTCTTTGTGTTTGAGCATCTTCATTTGAGCATCCCTGTCTGTGGGAGCTGGTTCTGTTCCAGGAGCTTGTCTCTGGTCAAGGTAGATGGACCAGGGCAGAAGTGCTGAGAGGAGCTCCCCACTCCTCTCCCATTCTTCCCACAGTTCACTACTCTCTGGAGAAATGTTTCTCAACCTCTTTTTGCATCATTTTTGTCCTGAGAATCCTTTTTAGACATGTTTTTCCCTAATCGCTACCTAAGCCCAGTGAAATTTTAGTACCACAGTCATGCTGTATATCTGTTTGTCTACTGTGGTCCTTTGCAGGGCCACAAACTTTTGCACTATCTAAGGTTTTTTGCTTCCTCTCCCCCCATCCTCCACCCAAAAAACAATTTTTGCTCCAGTGGGAGTGATATCACCCACCCCCAGCCAAAAATGCTGAAGAACATCGCTGCCTTTCTGCACCGAGTGTCCTGGTAAATGCTCTTACTGCTGTCTACTTAGAACTCTTTTTAGAAAGCAGTTGCCCAAAGAACTTTCCTGCTCCTTCATCCAACACCTCTGAGCTTAGAACATTCCAACATTCCCTGAACCACTCTTACCTCTAAAGTCTCTGATGCACTAGGTTTTTTGTTGTTGTTCTTTTTTTAATTAATAGGCTTTATTCTTTAGAGCAGTTTCAGTTTCACAGCAAAACTAAGCAGCAAGTTCAGAGAGTTCCCACACACTCCCTCCCCACCCAACACACAGCCTTCCCCACAGTCAACACCTGCATCAGCGTGGTACATTGGTTACAATCTGCACTAGGTTTTAAACCAAGGTTTGCTCTGCTAATCTAATGATATAAGCTTTCAGTATTTCTGGAATTTTTCAACAACTCAGATCTACTGATAGCATATTTTGTTATTTTCAAGCAATAGTATGAATTCCTCTTTGTCTTTATAGTTTTTGTAATTTTGAGGAACTGGGGCAGGTGGGTAGGGAGGCCTTTCTTCACAGTCCTCTATCTCAAGTCAGTCTCCTAGAGAGAGAGTTCTACTCTGATGTAAAAAAAGGGGAGGGGGGTGGGAATTAACTTCCACAGACTGTTATTTTAAGTTGTACGAGCAATCCTCCAATTTATTGTGCAATAATTTTTCTAAATCCTAAAAGGCAAGTAAATTATTCTTAACTAAATATTCAACATTTTTAATAAATAGTATACATTAGCCTATGTATGATAAAGTAGCATGGCTCTATTTTTATGAGTTCTTTCTTTAATGTACATATTTATGATTGTTGGAGCTTCTGATATATTTAAATTTATATGGTATATTAAAATTATTTATCAGTACTATACATTTAAGCAAGTTTATAGAAAAAAGACCATGAAGGCCATTAAATTTGATTCCTATTGCTCCATATTTACTTTTAATCTGTCAGTATATATGTATGCATATTGCATAGTTCTAATATTTTATGTGTACTATTTTTGTGCTGTTTCATTACTGTGTGTGTTTACTCATATTTACAAGTCTACAAAGTTGACATTTTTACTACCCATATAATTATTAAACAGGATGGAATCATCATGTTTACTGACATCTTGTTAATATTAGGAATTAAGAATATTTTTATATTGTGTCAAAGAGTATGAATACTGTCAAGAAGCTTTCCAAAAAACTTAAACCAATTTACAATGCACCTTCAACCCTGCCAAACACTGGGTTCAAAATTTTTAATTCTTTTGGAAGTTTTCAAATTGGCTTTTTCTCTTTTTTTACATTTGTGACTGTATTTTCCCAGTTAATGTCTTCCTATTTGTATTCTCCCATGTATAAAAGTGTTTGTGGCAGGTTGTATTTTCCTAATTTGACTGTAACAACCAAACCATTCCACGCCTTTTTCTTTACACTCCTGCCATTGAGAGATGAGATCTATCCTATTCCTCTTGATTTTGGGTGGCCTTGTGACTCTGGGACCTCGAAGGCTAGGTTACAATATGCAATACAGCTTCTGCTTGGGTTCAAAAGAAGTGTATCAAAATATACACTTGCTCTTTGAACTGAGCCACCTTGCTGTGAGGAAGCCCAGGCAACTGCGAAGGGGCCCATGAGGAGCAGCACAAGGGCCTCAACCCACAGTCCTGGCTGAGTTCAGTGCAAAGCCAGTACCAAATTGCTAGCCATGTGAGTGAGTCATCTTGACTCACTCATGCCCAAACTAGCCATCCCTGCTAATGCTGTCAGGGGAAGAGATAAGGCATCCCTGCTGAGCCCTGCCCAAATTAAAGATTTATGAGCAAAATAAATAATTGTTGTTTAAACCACAACATTTTGGGTGGCTTTGTTACCCAACAACAGATAACTGATACAGTGTGCATACCTCTTTTAATCACTTATTAAGTGCCGTTTGGAATGTTGACATCTATTTGTTTAACTCTTTATTTGAAAGAGCCACTTAAAAAAAAATCAGAGAGAAATACAGAGAAGTGAGAGGCAGTGTAGGATAACGTATAAGAGCATTCTAGAATTAGACTGCCTGGGGTCAAATTCTGGCTCTGCCAATCACTAGCAAATTACCAACAGACATTTTGCCATCTGTTAAATGGGGGTGACAATGGTAACCCCCTCATTAGAAGTATTATGAGGGTTAAATGAGTTAATGTTTATAAAATACTTAGCCCAGTGCCCAGCCCACAGTAAATCCTGTTTAAGTGTTAGCCATTCCTATCCGTTACATATTTTCACATATTATTTTGTTGCTTTCTTTTCTTTTTTATTGCATTAAGACATACACATTTTCTTTATTTTTACACTTGGTACCAGCCAGGATTCTTTCTAGTGAATAACAGAAAACTCAATAAGAACTGATTTAAGAAGGAACTAGCTTAACTAACCTAACAAGAGGTCCGGGTGGGGCAGGATCTGCAGTTGGTCAGTATGTCATTTCAATAATGTCATCGAAGACTCAGGTTCTATCCAGCTCTTAGATTTGCTAATATTGGTAACAAAGTGGCTAAGTAATTCCAAGCATTATATCTAGACATGGCAAGGTCTAGAGGAAGAAGACAGGCCATCTGACTCTTTTGATTCTCTCATAGAAGCAAGAAAGGTTTTCTTCATAGACTTAAGTTCATTGGTAAAACTTGAGTATGTACCCCATTCAGAACTAAATCCCTTGCAACTAAATCATATAATGGAGTGGAATGGATGTTGCATTATCAATCACAATGTTCATTGAACACTTTCAAGCGTATACAACGTGTTTCAGGTAATATACCCTGTTTCACCAATAGTTCTGATTTCTTCTCTGACCCAGCTGTTCTATGCTTCCCAGGTGACTGGTTACTTTTAAATTCTACTCTTGTTATTGTATTACAGACAAAATGACATGTAGAATTATGGTCTTTTGTGTTTATTATGCATCTTTGAATCTCATTCTACTTCTCAAGGAGAAAAATCTATTCATTTCTCTTCATGTTTGTTAATTCTACTCTATTTCATTGTTCAGCTATATAATTAATTAATTGTTTAATTAATCTGCCATTTTGACAGTGGGATTTTAATGTCTTCAATTACAAATATATTTCTATTTATTTCTTTCTGTATTTCTGTATTAGCTTTTGTTTTAGGTATTTATTTGCTTTATTTCTTGGGACATTTAGATTTAATATTGTTAATATTTTATGTGTTAATATAGTTTTTACCATCACATAGCAATTTTATTTCTCATTTGTACTGTTTTTATTCCAAATCTATTTTACCTAATACTGTAATAGTAACTCTGCTTCTGCTTCTCCCTCTCTCTGTATTCTCTCTCATTTATTTTTGTTTTGGTCAAACATGTTGAAACTCAGACCATCTCTTATTAGCCCTCTTATTTCTCATTTTGATAATAATGATGGCAATAATAACTTTTAGCCAGAAAAGCACAAAAATAGCTATTGATTATATTTTTTATTCCTAATCTAATTTCCTGGAACTTTGAGTGCCTATGAGCCCTTGAAATTTGCATTTTTAAAGAAATTCATCTCTTTTTTTTCTTTTCTTTTTTTTTTTCTGGGAAAGATTCACCCTGAGCTAACATCTGTTGTCAATTGTCCTCTCTTTTTTTTTTCTCCTACCCCAAAACCCCAGTACATAGTTGTATACTCTAGTTGTATGTCCTTCTAGTTCTTCCATGTGAGCTCCAGCCACAGCATGGCTAATGACAGATGAGTGGTGTGGTTCTGTGCCCAGGAACCAAATCCAGGTGCCGAAGCAGAGTGCGCCAAACTTTAACCACTTGGGCCATCAGGGTAGGCTTGAAATTCATCTTTTATAAACCAATTTGTACTTCTTATGGAGTATCATCAACATAGCTATGGTTAATACCAGATTTTCTAATAATGAAGCTGACCAGTTGGATATAAGGATATTGCTTCAAGCTTTTGCAAAAGTCAATAATGCCACTAAGGTTATTTTTTATTATCCAGTTTTCTATTCACTAGTATTTTGTAGGCATTACAAGTAATTTTATGTGGAATTCCCCAAATAGTGAAAAACATATGGATTACCTCTGAACAACTGTGAACTTTTAAATTGCTTTTAAATTTTTTTTAAAGATCTCCTTTCTTTGAACCTTTATAGCATTTATAATCTACATCATTTGAATATCCTCTGTCTTGTAAAGTTTCACTTGTGTATTTGTCTTGTCTTCCCAAGCATACTTGTCTATTACTCCAAGGCAGGGATCTTGCTTCATACTTTTTTTCCTACTAGCAACTTTGCATAGAGTAGGTGCTCAGTAAGTAGTTATTAATTAGCATTCTCCAAAAGCCTAGAGATGACTCCTAGAATGGTGTGGGTTTTGTGTATTATCATGTGAATGAGAGAAAATGTAGTGTATGCCTAGAGTAGGCTGAATAATGACCCCAAAGATATCAGGTCCTAATCCCTAGAACCTATAAATATTACCTTATTTGGAAAAATGGTCTTTGCAGATCTGATTAAGTTAAGGGTCTTGAGACAGGGATATTATCCTGGATTATCTGGTGGGCCCTAAATACCATCACAAGTGTCCTTATAAGAGAGAGGCAGAGGGAGATTTCAGAAAGAGAGAGAAATAGAGAATAAGAAGGAGGAGGAGGAGGCAGAGGAGGAGGAGAAGAGAAGGGGCAGGGAAAAATTTAAAGATGCAAGCCTTAAGAGTTGAGCGATGAGGCCACAAGCCAAGGAATGTCAGCAGCCACCAGAAGCAGGAAGAGGCAATGGATGGATTCTACCCTACAGCCTCTGGAGGTAGTGTGGCCATGCAAACACCTCGACTTCAGTCTGGCAATACTGGTTTAGGACCTCTGTCCTCCAGATCTGAGAGAGAATAAATATCTGTTGTTTTAAGCCAACAAATTTGTAATAATTTGTTTGAGCAGCCATATGAAACAAATACAATGCCAATCAATAATACATTTTCAGTTATTGGGAGATTTAAGAATTGTACATCTGGGGGCTCCTGGAGCCCTGTTTATCTTCCAGTTCTGACCTAATGGCACCATTACCAGTCAATCACATTGTAAACCGTGTGAAGGAAACCACTCTGCATCACCCTTCAATGCATACATTATCAGCCACATGGAGTCATTTCTCAAGGAGGCTCAATAATATGTAGACCAGCAGGCATTTCCACCCACTGCCCCCACCAGTTCCATACAGGTTGATCTCTAAGGAACTGTGCACCTCTCAAATTCTCTGATCTATCAGGAGACTACAGCCTTTAGTGGTGTCCTGTGTGATGACAGCAGGGGTCCTGGATCTAGTAGTAAAAGCCCCCTTGGTATCTAATGTGAAACCAAAGGACTGTATGGAAGTGACCCAGTGGTAACGCAGGATGCTTTCAAACCCGCAAGAAAATTCTGCTAGCTTCCTAAATAAAATTGGCTTTAATTAAGCAGTTAAGAAGAATACAGAAACACTCTAGTCTCAATAAAACTCGAGTTGAACAAAACATCCTGCCTATAAAATGCCAATTGAATGAAATCTAAAAGTGGAATGCAGCTATACAGGTAAGTCATGTCATTTCTCTGCCCACAGAGATTCCCCCTTGACAGGGTGTCTTTGTGTTTAGGTTACTCTAGAACCAGCTGGAGGCCCCATGGGCACTGGAGATAGATGCAAGGCCTTCACTGTTTCTCAACCACTTTTTTTTTTTTATTTCTTTGTTTTGTTTTTAAAATCAGGAAAGCAGTCTGCATTTCCAAGGTCATTAGCTCCCTCTCAGGTCTCTTCTTTTCATGACCATATTGTTTTGTTGTGTTTTTCTTTAACCTAGGAAAAAAGCCACAAATGTAATGTTTATCTTTCAAAATAGCAGCTAAAAAAGCACAGGATGTGTGAGACTAAAAACACTCTTGGTTTCCTCTCCTTTTTTTTTTTTTTGTAACTTTCCTCAGGTTCCTTCCAGAGGGAGCCTTCTATAAGTAATATTCTTCAGTTTGGCTTAGGGGGAAAATTTCCCCAAATCAGAGCAGCATCACTTTAGGAACATAACCTTGTTTGTTCTGTGCGTTTGGGCACAGGGTTAACCTCAGTTCAGCAATGATTCTCCACGATCTTGCCTCCTGCATTACCTCATGACTCCAAGTGTATTAGTCTCGCCTCTCTCTTCAATTGTTTGAAGATACCATTTGATCATGGATACCAGAGCTTCTGAGATATTGGCTTTCCTTGGTAATTCTATAAGAAAAATTTCTTGGAAATCTGTCTTCAACCAACTGAGCTGTTTACTTTCTTTTTGGGTACATTCCATTAGACAACAGGATTTATGAGTTCAAATTCTTGCCTCACAGAACAACTTGTTTTTAATGACATGTGTCCTTTATTCCACTTCTCATACCCCATACCCTCTTTGCTCAATTCTCTCTTCCTTTATTTCTGTATTTTTGCACAGTCTTCTGCAACCACCCACCAACTTGCTATTAACAAGGGACCTATCTTGTCTCCATTACTTTGGATGTGACTTTTATAAAGTGTATAGGTACTGTAGCAAACAGTTTTTAAAAAATTGAATTGCATTGATTAAATGCCATTAAGACTCTTTGTCTGCAGTATACATATGTTTGTTTCTGTAATATGCCCTCTAATTCTTCATAAAATTAACTCAGAGTCTCAGAATGATGCTGTTTCTTGGTAATGACTTGGTAACACAATGTTTTGCCTCCAAAGTATCACCTTTCTCTTTTCAAAATGTAATTAGTTCACTTTCAGAAAGAAATGAGTTTCAAAGTTTAAAAACTGACTAACTCAAAGAAAGGCAAAACTAGTTATGGTGTATCTGGAGCAGCACGCTCCACAGGTAGTTTGACCCGCAGCACTGAAAGATGAGGCACTGAAACAGTCAAGAACAAATGGTCCTCTTCTACACAGTGCATAGCCACACTGGAGTATCACCCCCCTTTTAGTGACTTAAGGGGCTTTAACTGAGGCTAGACTACTTTAGGAAAGTTCCTAAGTGTATGGGCGTTTCTTGAACTACCAGCAATTTTTGTTTCTTTTCTATCGACCAGAGGTTTACTTGCAATTCTATGCAATTTTGTTCTTTCAGGGAATGTCTTATTGTGTTTGTTCCTTCAATTCTCCTATGCCTAAAAAAATGGCCCTGAGAGAGCACTTAGAAAGGAGAAGAAGATACTATTTTTTATTTCTTTGCTGTTTTCACTGATGAAATCAAAGGCAGACCACTTCCTCAGTGTATCTTTTAGCATCTTATCAGATTTTCTTTTATCATATTTTTTCCCTCTGTGTGGTCTCTTAAAGCAAATGGCGGGTTAAACCTGCTGTTTCTGGCATAGCTCAGGTACTTTCTCAAGATGGATTTCACAGGCCTTTTATGCAGTGTGATCAACCAGCCCCAAAAATATCCTAAGGAGAAACTTCCGTGTTTAGTATACTTAACATGCCCGAATTTCCCTTGGCCTTCAAAAGGTATATCCTGGCTCTGCTCTTATTTTATCTGTCTGAAACATCCTTTAAGGGAAATTGCAAAATAAAAAAGAGGTTTTTACATAAATATTTGGGTCTTGGTTCTCTGGAGTTTTAATAGATCAAACTCCACCCACCCCCCGACCCCCATTTTCTTAAACTAAGCCAGAGGAAAACTAGATGAAAGATTACACAAAAACAGTCTCTTTAGATGCTTTCTGACTCAAAGCACAAACAATTTTTCTCTTGGGTATAAGTCCTCCCAATTATGCAATGACTTAAATCAGAAGGAATTTGATTATACCAGATTCAAAGTAAAAATCCAAGTAGATTTCTCTTGGTTTGGTGGGCTTGTTTGCATTTTCCATATTCTTTTGCAACTTGGTTAAAGTGGTCTGGGACCCAGGCAGATTTGTCCAGTATGGATTGGGGAATAAAATAACCCCTTTTTTATCTGAGTGCTTTATAGGGAGCAATCTGTAATGGGGAGGCTCTTAAACACACTTATTTGGTCCCTGGCATGGGTCACACAGTACAGTCCATTTCTTACACTTTTATCTCACCTGGAGTGCCTTTGGTTATAACCTCCCAATTTGCTTTACAGCTATCACCTCACTAAAGAGATATACATTTTTAACAGTCTCCTCTTTGGCATCAAGACAATCTTAAAAAATTTGTAAAGAGAAAGTATTAGAGCAGAACCTAGGAAAAGAAATTAGCTCACGTCACTAGCCCAAAGATCTTGCAATTATCACCAAGTTTAAGAAGCATAGCTCTCAAGTACGTGCCCTACCTCTGCTTGCCCTGGGAGTGTGGTTGTAAGGAGCATGATCTGGGCAACACAGGTTAACTGTGCCAGTTGGTTCCAAGGGTTTATTTGTCAATAACTCATTGTGAGGCCTTTCCTAGGCCCTTGTGTCTACTAGAAGCTCGGATACGGAGGACAGTTTTAGCTAGGCATAAACTGTCATGGTGATCTAGATGATCTCTGAGTCAGTAGGAAATAGCCTTCTCATCAGCATCTATGGCTGGGTTTGGGCTGCACTACCACCTAGAAGCCATGAAGACTAAGAACGGAAGAAAACCCTTACTGTTTCTATCCCATTAATTATGCTGCTTTATGAATGTTTTTCTTGTCTAATAACCGTTGCCAGATGCAATGTATCTTGGGGTTCCAAGATGGAAAGGTCACTCTAGTGACCTTCGACCACAGGTCCATTGACCACAGTTCTTCAGGAGACCAAAATAGTTCAAGTTTTTCTTTGATTTTTGAATATTTTTGCTTAACGATCATAAGAAAAAAAATTTCGTCGTAGCTTTAAAAAATAAGTCTGTCTAAATAAGCATGACCTTCTCATTAGATTGAATTGCAATCTGTTCTTGGACTAGGCAGAAAAGAACTATCAGAAGACCTCTTGAAGTCTTTTTCCAGGACTTTGATTCTATTAGCCAGAACATTGTTTGAACACAAGACAAAGTCCTCCAGCTATTAAGTCTGAGAACATGAGACTTCATATTTATGGTTTTCAAAAATTTGAGTTTCCCAAACATGCCAAGTGTTTTCTTTTTTTGTTTTTTACTTGGTGAGGAAGACTAGCCCTAAGCTAACATCCGTTGCCAATCTTCCTCTTTTTGCTGAGGAACATTAGCCCTGAGCTAACATCTGTGCCCATCTTCCTCTATTCTATATGTGGGATGCCACCACAGCATGGCTTGATGGGCGGTGCACGTAGGTCTGTACCCGGGATCCGAACCTGTGAACCCTGGGCCACTGAAGTGGAATGCACAAACTTAACCACTACACCACCAGGTCAGCCCCCAAGTTTATTTTCTGATTTCCTGCCCAGCACTTTTTTTTCTATTTGACTTAGATTTAAATTGCATATTATGCCTTGGATGTAATTAACGGTATATATGAAATATAAGATATAATATACAAAAATATTTAGAGATGTGGTAGATCAAACCAAGGTTAGACTATCTCAGGCATTCTCATAAAGGTCTAAACAAATTAATTTAAAAAGTTATTTAGCAGTGAAGTTTATGAAAATATTTCCAGGAGATAATGTGTATTACTGTGTTCTACTAGTGAATGCATCTACACTTTAAACAATATTTTTAGAGTTAGGTGATATTCTTTTCAGTATTTCATTAAAGTGTCAGAATGTCAAATAATTCACCAGAAGTTACAAAAAGTTAGCATTGTTTTTATCCCAGCTGTGGGGAAAAGGTTAAAGAAAATAAGTAAGAAGGCCAGCCTGGTGGTGTAGTGGTTAAGTTCAAACGCTCCATTTTGGTGGCCCAGGGTCCACAGGTTTGGATCCCGGGCACAGACCTATGCACCACTTTTCAAGCCATGCTGTGGCAGGCATCCTGCATATAAAGGGGAGGAGGATGGGCACGGATGTTAGCCCAGGGTCAATCTTCCTCAGCAAAAGAAGGAGGATTGGCAATGGATGTTAGTTCAGGGCTAATCTTCCTCACCACACACACAAAAAAAAGGAAGAAAAAAATATTTTAGGATTACATGGAGACTTTTAATTAGATCCTGAGGTAACTAATAAATTTTTAAAAATCAGTGTTAGATGGAGTCTGCCTTCAGTTGCTCTATATGTATCCTACTATTTGTACCAGATTTATCTCATTCGAGAAAAGTGCAAGAAGAAGATGGTACTAACTCCATCTGGAAATTTAGTCAAGTGTCTAAGAAACTCACTGAAATTTCTCGGTACTAACTTCATATTCCACTTTTGTTACAACAAAATTGGATTTGAAATGACAAACTATCTGCTTTCTTAGAGTAATGATTTTGATAAAGACATAAGCAGGACAAATTCCTATACTGAAGGCTGGCCAGAATAGAGTGGAGAGAGAGCGCACTGGGGACACAAGGTTTGCTCGGTGATAGAGGGCCTTGAAAAGTTTAGATTATACACATACACCGTCACGTACATTCTGTGTGGGGGAGGGGGGATGCATATATGTGATCATGAGTGAGAATTATTAGCGTCTCCTCCCACAATCCATGTTGCCAAAATAATGATTACGACAACAGCAACACTTCTATGCCATTTGCCTAGAAGTCCTAAGCCTTCCTGGATGAAGCCCAGTACAACACTTGGTCAGATTTAACTGGAGTAGGGCAGACTTTTTATGATAATTCTGCCAGCCTTTGTGCACATGTCTTTTACCTTATTTGACTTGTAAACACATACTCTCTGTATTCTACATTATTAGTAATAATGGTTTATATGGTATCCTTTCTTCTAACATAAATAAAAGAGCATTAGATACTTATCTCATTATCCCCATTAAGAAAAGAGAGAAGCTGTTTCAACAGTCTTGAAACTTCTCTGTCTTTGGTGTTTTCTTCTTTCTCATTCACCCAGAATGCCAGATAAACCTTTATACAGCAACTTTTTTTTAAAAAAACAAGTTATTTGCAGAAACTTTCAGCAATCCCCTCAGGAGAAATTCCACACTACTTCTTCTAACTCGACATGAAGACTTACGGCTCCATCCTCCCCATCCAGCTGTTATTCCCCACAATTACTTGGCATATCCCCTCCGCCGGAGGTTGCTCTTCTTGCTCAGTCTTCTCTCGAGGGCTTGATGTTTTTTTCACACAGTTTCCTCCACTCAGGCTGTTCTTCCTCTTCCTCTCTCTTCATCCAAATCCTTTCCATTTCTCCGGGTAAAATCCTGCCTTCTCTATGATACCTTACCAGGCTACTCCAGCTCATTCTAGACTCCAGCATCATACTACCAACAGTCGGTTTATTTGTTGAGTTTTACTGATAAAATATGAGCCATGGTGAGGGTTAAGCAAGACTAGGGGTCAGGTCTTCTGAGTGGATTCTGTCCACTGGACTGTCATGCCTTTTCTTTGTGCCTTTCTGCCATTTTTCTCACTCTCTCTTTCTGATTTGTTTTCTCTGATCTTTTCTCTCCCTCTCTTTTAAATGTGAAGCGATATATCCTAAGCATGGATAGGAAAGCCATGCTGTGGATGAGGGAAACCAATGGATAGCAACTAGAAGACTGAAGCACCCAAGGTGGAGCATATCCAGTCTTTCCACAATCAAAGCAAAACAAAACAGAAATCCCAAATGCCACAATTAATCAAATCAAAAGAACTGCACTTATTATTAGGACAATTCCCAAAGGGTTGGCATATTATAGCCCAAGGTCCTAAGAGGAAAAAAAAAATACTACCAAAAACTCATTTAGCCAGTTCACCAAGGATAATAATGACACAGAAAAAAGAAAATAATTGAAAAACATATATGGTACTGAGGTAGGGAGGTGATAAGAAATATAAACTTGGGAGGTAAGAAATTTAGAAATAAGAAAGGATACCTAAAGTTAGGAAGAAGAGAGAAAAACAGTGCTTAAGTCTGAAGAGAGGCAAGTGGAAGCCTTCACTTCTTGTCTAGAAGAAACACCTCTTTTATAAAAGCTGAGACAAAGCCACAAGATGCCAGCTCCAGTCACACATTGGGTCAAGAGGGAAAGCAACAAGAGCACACTTCAAAGGGCACATTCAGTGATGTTGGTTCACCAAGGATCCCATATTTGCAAAAATGTTTTTCCCATCATCCTGCTAAACCTCAAGAAATTTCTCTGAAGGAAAGAAAATGAACAGAAGGAATGGAGATGTAAAGAACCTGAAAAAAAAATCCCTCTTCAAGCACATCACACAAATCTAAAAGATCTAAGATTGTTGAATTTAGTCACCTGACTCCATTTTTTCCTCCCTCCCGGTTAAGCAGAAAAATAAACATGGAAATCCAGGTGAAACGTAAAGCTTAGGATCACCTTAAAAATACAGTGTTCTTCCTCTCTCAAAATCAATGTGAAAAAGCAAAACAAAGGTCTCCTAAGATTCCCTTTACATTCAGTAGTTAATGGTAACTTATGACTATGTTTTTAACTTATTTTGTGGAGTCATGACTCTCCTCCTCCCCCACTCCTTAGCTTCCAGGGTCATGGGGCAACATTTTATAAGTCACGAGACTGGATGTGCTATGTTTGGTCTTGATCCAGCTTCTTCATTATCTCTGCTGTTGTCCACTACACAGTTTTACAGACACACTAAATCAAACGGAGAAACAAAAGCAGGAGATTATTCCTCGACTGTTTGCCAGCTGAATTTAAACTGTTGCTTGCGGCTGGTACACAAAATAATGAATGGTCTTTTATTCATGAGTCTTTTAGAATAGAAATCCTGGGGGGCAGGGGGTGGTAATTTCTGGTTCTGTCAAACTCCTTTGTCCTTCCTTTGCCTCAGTTTCCTAATCTGTTTAATAGTGTTGTTCAGGAAGAATTTTGTTTTCTTTTCTTCCCTAACTCTATTTGGTGCAAAATGCCTTGAGTATTTTTCCACCATTCCATCATAACAAAAAGAGAAGCAGGAAGGATAGATGTATAATTATTTATATGATCTTGCTTCCAGAATTCCTTAGTCTTCAATTGTAGTGTCTCACGAAATCTATGAAACTATGCCAGTTCACAGAGTCAACCCCACAGAGTTGACCCCTGGACAAGTGAGGCCCAGGGACTTTAAATAAGTTGCTAGCTAGCTATAAGTCATATGGCTACCTAGGGTCAGAATCTACCAGAACTGGGAACCCATCTCTTCCTATTCTCAACTGAACACAACTCATTTTCACTGGAATTTCAGAATGCCTTAGAGGACTCAGGGTAAGGACATGGTTTCTATCTCAGCCCAAGATGACCCTTGGAAATATATGACCTGAAAGATTCCAAGATCTTGGGCTGTTTCTCAGGGATTTGTGGTCTGATCTATGGAGAGTCTAAGAGCCCTAACCCCCTCCTTGAGCAGAGCCAAATCCCCAAGGACCTCAGACTCAACCTACTTTCTTCAGGATTGACCCAGGGCAGAGCTGACATAGCTGAAACATTCTAGAATACACCCACATCTCTGGTTGAACCAGGACAGGGTGGGGTGGAAGAAGGGTACAAAATCAACTGTTTGTCCAAGGGGCCATCTGTTGACACAGTCATTAACCCAATAACAGTGCGGGCCAGTGTCCTCTCTCCCATTAGTTGTAAGTGAAATCTCTTCAAAATATGAGAATTTTACTTTATCCTTAAGTTTTTTAAAATTTTGCACAAAACTACTAAGGACTCATCATCGAGTACCTTCCCTTGAAATCACAAATCAGCCTGGTGTGCATGTGGGTTTTGTCTAAATCTGCACAAGAGTGGAACATTTTGTTTTAGGAATGTGAGATGTATGAAACAAATCTGCCAAGAGGTTTCTTCAGAACTGCTTTGGGACTGGGTAGGGCAATGACCTTCCAAAGGAGGGTGAGAAGACAAGGCAAGTCTGTCAGGTAACGCCCTTGGTTGTGGTCCAGGGAAGATAAAGAAGGCAGATCACAAGGATAGAGCGCATTAAACATTTCCGTGCTCCATTAAGTCGGTTCCATAATGAAGTGAGAAAATGGAGGTGCGGACGCCCCCAAATTCCAAGGCCTTGAGACTCAGTGGGGGCAGCGGGCAGGGAAGGGCAGGCCTGGTGCTGCCAGAAGTTAATCCAATGTAAGCGGGGAACCCAGGAAAGTTCACCTGATTTTGCTACAAACCTGCAACATTGAGCCCGGAGGTAAACTGGTCTGAAGCGAATTCAGAACTGGAAAATCCACGCGGCTCACGGGAGCGACGGCCCCTCACGCAGAAGCGCCCCTCCTTCCCCGGCCGGACCGGCTTCGGACCCGGGCGCGAGGGCAGGGTCTGGCGCAGCGCCAGGTCCCACCCGCTCCCGTCCTCCCGCCTCCGACCCCGCCCCCTCGCCCGCTCAACCCCGCCCCACCCGCTGTCTTGGCTCCGCTACTCCCGTCCGTCCGCCTCCGGCCCCGCCCCGCCCGCCCGCTCAACCCGCCCCTCCCCCCGCCCGGCTCCGGCCCCGCCCCCGGGGGAGCGCGAGCCGTCTCCGCCCTCGCCCCGGAGCTGGACGGCTGCGAGCGCGGTGCCGCAGTAGCTGCCTCAGCCGCTGCGGAGCTGCCGGGTCCTCCTCAACCGTCGCTGAGCCGCGCCCGGAGCCCGGCCGAGGAGGCAGCCGCCGCAGCCAGGAGCCCGCAGCCCCCGCCTCCAGCCCACCGCCGCCCTCCGAGGGCGCCCCAGGCCGCGCCATGGTGAAGGTTACGTTCAACTCGGCTCTGGCCCAGAAGGAGGCCAAGAAAGACGAGCCCAAGAGCGGCGAGGAGGCGCTCATCATCCCCCCCGACGCCGTCGCGGTGGACTGCAAGGTCCGAAGGCCGGGGCGGTCGGGGAGCGGGCGCTTGGCCCGGCCGGGGCAGCTGCGCCGGGCGGGGCGGCTCTGCGCGCCGAGGTGGCGCGGCCGCGGGTCCCCGAGGGAGCCGAGCTCTCCTTTCTCTCGGGCTGCTCCCCTTTCTAGTCCGCTTCTTTGTAAGGAAGTGCGTGTGCAGGAAGCGGTGCCAGCACGGGATCGGGGGCTCGGGAGGCCCGGGGAGAGAAGGATTGAAGAATTGTGCCGAGTTCACGGTCACTGGTGCAGTCGAGGGATTGTGCCCGGGGCCGGGACTGGGTTCCTTCGACTTGGGGGGACCTGCGGTAACATGCAAAGCAACAAAAACAACCACAGAGTTTGGCACTTCCTCCCCAGTATAGATAATGTGCCTAAAATGGCTGACATCATTACAAGCCTAAACCTCCGTGCTTCCTACTTTCGTTTCTAGACTGAACAGCGCTTGGGCTAAGTCCAGCTGCTGTAAGCCTCTTAATTTTAAAAGCATTTTCTTCTTTACCTCCTTTTTCCACGGCCCTTCGGTTTCGGCAGGTGAACTTCACGGTGGGGTCTGGAGGGGGGCAAGGGAGCGGGTGAGGGTCTGAGAAAGCAAGGTGACCGTCTACTCAGAGTAGGTTCTGGCTGTGGATTTTATAATTAAAACATATTCCCGGTTAAGATCAGTAATTACTATGTGGATGTTAGTGTAAAACCGACAGTTGGCTTTTAATTTATATCAGCATCTTTATGAGGCCCCCTTACGCTAAGTGAAACTAACCGCAAGAAACTTGTGCTACGTACCCTATAAAATTCTCCTTTATTTTACAAAATTCCTCTTTTAGACCTAAGTAAATATAAAGTTGGAACCGTAATTGTGCTAACTTTTAAAGGCTTACAGTAATATTCATTGTCTCAGAAGTTAAAAGGGAAACCTCACAGCCGCCTTCTACCAGATTTTCTTTAGGCTGCAGAAATTCAGTCCTGTAGAAATTAACTGTGGAAATTATTTATGTTGCTTAGCTTATTTTTTCGTTAGCAGTTTTCAAGACCTATTATGTATGGTAAACTTGGTTTTAACTTTAACAAAAACCCAATAATTTGTGCAGGTATGAGTAATAAGCAGTAGTTTTTGTATGATCTAATGAAAGTTACTACTGAAAAATAGGCCACTAATGTACTATAAAAATGTTTGAGAATATAATGTTAATCTGGACGTGCCTGTACTTATTTTTTAGAAATGTTCGGGTTCCCTTGAGGGCATTATGCTAAGTGAAATAAGTCAGACGGAGAAGGACAAATACTGTATGATTTCACTCACATGAATTAAAAAACAAACCAATAAATAAAACAAAAACAAACTCACAGACGCAGAAAACATATTGGTAGTTAGCAGAGGGGAAGGAGGTTGGGGGTGGGTGAAAGGGGTGAAGGGGATCAATTGTATATTGATGGACGATGACTAGACTTGGTGGTGATCACTTTGTAGTGTGTACAGACGTTGAATTATAATGTTGTACACCTGAAACTTATATAATGTTGTATACTAATCTTACCTCAATTTAAAAAAAAAAAGGGAACCCCCCCCCCCCCAAACATCAGGGGTTGATTTTTAAATGACTGCCTTGGCTTGAAATAGAAACAGTGAACTGATTCCCTAAAAGGATTAAGAGTTTTGGTATTGGTATTGTTTTCTGGAATCCATTGCAAACAGTCTTGGTCTTAAAAGAAAATGTGTGGAATGCAGAGATGATAATTCCAGTAGCAAATTATTATCTTAGCTCTGTTTATCTAACACTCATTGTACCTAAAATAGATTGATAGTCAAATGCCCAGTCACAGCAGTCTCAAATACATACAGAGATTTAATCCTATTATGTATCTTTTTTAAATCTTATGAACAAATATAGCTCCTGTTTAAAAAGAAGAGAGGGAAAGAAAGCATTGGATGATGTCACTTCAGACAGCTTTTCTCTGTTCCACTGTAGTGAAGGAGATTTGAAACTCTGGACACAATTCAGAATTAATTTGCTGGGCAGCTTTAAATCTCTCTTTTGACATTTTCTGTCATTTCTGAAATGGTGACCCTATTTTCAGATTCTCAGAATTTCTCACATTTTCACTGTTTTCAAGTTTTATGGTCATAGCAGCAGTAAAAAAGTGACCATTCATAGCTCTGTGCTTTGTTTTCCATTTCCGTTTTCTCAGATCCCTACATCCAAAGAAAAATACTGGAACTAAGCTGTGAGGCCCGAGTTTTCCTTTGTAACCACACAGCAGTCACGGGTGAATCGGTGGATACAAAATGACTAATTCTTTTTCTAGCTATAAGCTCCAAGTCTTCTTTTCTTCAGTGAGTGACAAAATATTGCTCTGCATTAAAAGTGGAATCCTTATAATCAGTCACTTAATGGTAAATGAAAACCTTGATGATGGACATTTGTGACAGAACTTCTGAGCTCTTCATTTTAGAGCTCAGGCAGTGATTACATAATGTTCTCTGTCTCCTTGGGGTAACTGTATGGTAACCACTGAGTTTGCCTGCCTGGATTCTGCACAGAATCAGCCTTCCTGTGTTTGCCTGGGGCATTTCCTTGCCTGGTGGGTTGAGAGGATCAAGTAAAGCCTGGTTATAGATCAGAACTCCTGAACAAGAATTTTTAATACCTTTAATGCTCCTAGACCACAATATCCCAAAGACCAGTGTTTTTCAAAATGTGCTCTTAAGGGTCACCTGCCCTGGTACCATCTGGGATTCTGGTCTAAATGCAGATTCTACCACCTTATGCCACAAGAATTCTGATCACTCCAGTCAGCTGGCTTATGTAACACTCATTCCAGTACTTTTACAGTGCTCCTGTCTTGCTGTTTCTTTAGCTCTTTTCTCACTGCAGAGTGAGAACCCTCTGGAAGCAGTTCCATTGCCCCATTTTTCAATCTTGTCTTTTCAGTAGCTGTTAATCCCAACAGCCATGTCTGTTGATTATATTATCTCTACTAGCTTGGTATTTGTTACCCTTTTCCTACGTTTTCCCCTTAACTATTTTCATCTTCCTCCACATGTCCCAATTGGCACAAAGCTTTTAGAGGTATAGAAACAGCAAAGAGTATGATTTATGTTTTGTGTAACAAACTTGAAATTATATGCACATTTTATGTTATAGGCAGCAGTTCATTCACTTTTGTGTCTGTAACTTTGAACTTTGGAAAATTGTTTTATATGTGCAAATATCAAAGGAAATCAGAAGTCACAGTTTTTCATTATATGACTGCTTGATCTTGGGCTTAAGTTTTTAGTTTTCTTTATGTGTAAGATGAGAGGGTAGGACCAAATGGTCTGTAAGGACTCTTCTAGTTTTAAAATTCGATGAAGATGCTAGGATTACATAATTATGTTTGGCAGGAATTAAATTGTTTTAATAGTGAAAAATAACAATTACCTCCTCACCCTAACCAGATAGTTCCCTTTCTTCCTCCGCATGTTAGCATATTACATTCCTTCCTCATATTAAGTAGCAGTAGGTCAAAGAGAAAGGAGATGGATAGAGATATTATGTAATAAACCAAATTTTCATTTTGGGTCACCTCACTGTAGAACAATAGTTGTCAACGACTGTTTTTGTTGTAATGCCTAATGATGAAACACCTTTCCCAATATCAGGCCTCGAAAAAGCTTGTTTGCTTCATAGGTATCCCCACAAGCTGTTTGCTAATACATGCATGGTGTTGCCTCTTTATCCTACACTGTAGTTGTAGATGTTCTTAAAAGGGAGAGAAAAGTCAAGTACTTGTGTAGGGGAGAAGATGGGGTAGGATGGAAGCACGAGAAAGGGAAGGACTCCTAACCCGGTTTAAGTTCTGAGTTACCCATCACAAAATGGCTTTGGACCCTAGTTCTTTACACTTTCTGGCATTTCATGTTTGCATAAACAGGACTGAAGGGTTTGATAATCTAGCTTTTTGGTGGGAGTGGTGGGGGGTTCTTTGGGGGGTGAAGGGAAGGAGGAACATAAAATATGATGACACTTACTGAAATGTGTTACTCTTTAGAGAAAGGATCGAGAGCTTGGTTCTCTTTAACAAAAGTGCATATCATTACCTAGTTGTGTAATTTTGTGTTTGGGAAACATTGGCCAGTAAAAACTTCACAGTCATTACATTTTGGTTCTCCGTGAGGGTATTGATATCTGAAATGAGGGTTTAGTACTGGGAGATAAATTAATTGTCCCTGTGCATACCAAGTGACTTGGCAGGACCTCCTGTGTACATATGCCCCATGGGGCACTGCTGCTGCTGCAGAGGGTGGACAGGGTTACATATTGTGCAGTTGAATCAGTTACCTGCATGGGGTCTTTCCAGGGTCATCTTAAACATATTTTTTCAGACTAGACAGAAACAAGTATATTATCTTTGGCGAAATCATAAGGAATTATGGAATCCAACTCTGCCATATAAGAGGTTTAAGTAAATAAAAGTATTTTTTTAATCAGAAGTATCTCTTGGAACACATGGTACAGGCCTATTTAAGTTGATTTAGAATTTAACTTATGAAGTTCTCATTATGTATTGCTCAAGCTTGACTTGCTTTAAATGTTCATCGAACAAATGTACCAAGTAGTAATTGTGGGGCACTGTATTTCTCTTATGTTCTATCATACAATAATTTAAATATCTGGAATGTCTATTTAAAAGGCATTTTCTTTTTCCTAAAGGAAATACTTTCTGAATTCATATTATAATTGAAGCTTCTTGGACTGCTTTGTATGTTATAGTGTTAGTAGAGGAAGATTCAGAAAAAAATGGTTTCTTTTCAAATATGATATTGATGAATTCATCCTCTTAAACTTTTTGGTAAACTTGGCACTGTAATTAGAGCTTAGACTGAAGGAGTTAAGGACTTTGCCATCAAAGGACTTTTTCAGGCCATAACTGCTGCCTGTTAAAGGATTTGACAATTCTGAATTTCTGAATGAGGTGGTTTTTGTCTAAATGATGTAGAAAATAGTAACACTGGAGCTATGTTTTTAAGCAGCTTATGTGTAAAGAGTTATTTCCTGGCTCTCTTATTTTCTTTGCACAAAGCTTAACAATGAAAGTCTTTTACAGGATAGACAGATGAAAGTTGAAAATTAGAAATTTTATTACATATATGACCCTTAGAACGTCATAAAAAATCATTTACTTTTAATTATCACCTTTAATCAGTATTTATGGTATATTTTCTTAATAGCTTTAAGGAAATCTTTAAAGATTTATGCAGTAATTATTTTTACTGCTAAATTTAAAAAAATTTAAAGATTTTGTGTGTTACTGACAATTGAATGAACAAAATTATTTTAAACAATTGAAGTTTTTTTAAGTTCTCTGATGAGAGAAAAAAGGACTTTATGAAGTATTTCTATAATTCTACCATTTGGGGAAATATCAAGTAAGAATAAACATAGACTTTTTATTCTTAAGCAGAAGCATTTCATTCTTGAGTTACAGAAATGAAAAAAGTTTCTTTTGTTTTTATGGTAGAGGGATATTCTGATTTTTCATTTAATGCTGATAAGTTTCCAGCAGTAATTATATAACTTGGAGCTAATGTATGTATGTCAGAAGAGAAATTAATGTTGAAATAAAATTTGCACAATTTATAAATACTAATCATTTTCAAGTTAAATATCTAGAGAATATATTTGGGAAATTGACACTAGGTATGGTGTTCGATATTTAATACTTGGAGAGTTTAAAAACTTTGTATAAAACCTTTCTTGGCTTAGTTGAATTTCATACTTTAAAAAACAAGAAATTTTGATGGATTTTTGTATATTTGAATGTTTAACTTTTAATGCCAAAATTATTTTTAAAAATCTAAGTCTGTTTTGCAGAACAAATTAAGAATAAAGCTTAAATCTTGAATTGTTTTCTGTGCTTTGAATAGGATTATAATGTTTAAAATTATCCAATATAAAAACCAAAGATAAGTAGCATTGTTAAGTAAATCACTTGAATCACTGCAGCATCCAAAAGAAGACCCATCTTTATACTGAGAAAAATGATTTTAAGAGTCAGTCTATCTAGGTCTGCATTTCTTAAAATTCATTTTTTTCAGCCAATGTTTTTAGTATTTCTGTGCTGCTGTATATACTATTCTTACCAGTTCTTATCTTTTCATCTTATAGCTTCCTCCTTCAATTCGATTTCTCCTTGCTTTCCTGCTAGTGCTAGGAAAAAAATTTCCCAAGCTTGTCAGTTTTAGCTAGGGCAGCACTAGGCATGTTAGGCAGAGATGCCAAACTTACCGACCGCCCTCTGAGCCCAAGCAGATGAATTAGTGAAGCTGGGCTTTTTGCATATTAAACAAGTTAGAATATTCTCCATTTTCATTTTAAGAAAACAGATCCAATGTTGCTTGATCCTCTAATTTTTAAAGGCAAGCTAGAATCAGGATTTTTATTTAAAACCTGATTTTTAAGTAATAACAACTAATTCATACAAGAATTTCAGGCAAAAACTCTGAAGCCCTGACATAGACCAGTTTTACAACCTCCTTTACAGTGGAAAGCAGGGCTCCAAATTATGGCCCATGTGTCCAAAAGTGGCCCACTGCCTGTTTTTGTATGGCCCATGAGCTAAGAAAGATTTTTACCTTTTTTAATGCTTGGGGGAAAAAAATCAATCAATTTCTCCCTTTTGCCCCAGTCCCCTCATTCAGAGGAGTACAGTTCAGGAAGCAATACTGTCTACTTATTCAGAACTTAGACTGCAGTTATACTTTAGGGTTAAAATCCTGTCTCTACCATTTACTTTGACACTTTGGGTAAGTTACTTCAACACTCTGTGTCTCGGTTTCTCCATCAGCAAAATGGGAAACGTGATCATCTGTAAAAAGTTTATCACAATGCCTGGAACAGATAAGAGTAAGACTCAGTAGATATTAGCTGCTATTATTATTACTGCTACTGCTATTACTACAACTACAACTCTGTCACAGCGTTTGGTAGTCAACAGATTGTTAAATGGTTATATGATGTGAGACCAAATGGAGCATCATCTAGTTTTCCTTTTTGCTTTGATTCAGCTTTGCAGATGTCACTTGTTTTAAGTAAACTTATCTTAAAGATTTCTGTAAGTAGAAAACTTCAAGACAGAAGTAGAAAATTAATGAAGCAGAGCATTTACTCATTTTTGTTTTGTTTTTTTATAGGCTAATGCCTCAAACCTAAAATCATTTTCAGATAGTGTTTGATCATACTGGCAAAGGGTAATATTATAATCTAGATCTGATAAGTTGGCAAGTCAGGAAACTTCCTGGGCGTCAGTTTCCTCATTTGTAAAATAGTATGGTGGTACCAACTTTATAGTATTGGTGTGATGAAGTTAATGTGCCTAGTACATAGAAACTCGTTAAATGTTAGTCCTTTTCCCCTACCCTCATCTGTTATAAAGTCCCATTTTTTTCCCCTCATCATTCTTTTGGAATATTACTAGTATTATTTTATTGCTTATTCCTACCGCACGTGTCAATTACCTAATAGTATTGTTGATAAATCACCCCCCTCCAAGTTTTCTGGTGAGAGTTCATTCCTGCAACATAAAAACTCTTAGCATTCAGTAGCTGTATCTATTTTCATATAAAAGTATATATTTCTCTATTACATAATAGGTGTTGCTAGAATTTTGTAAATTTAATTTTGGTTTTTACCAAAGTAATATTCTTAAAATGCAAATAGTCCTGCCCTATCTCAGAGGAACCCACGTTTTTAAAATTGCACTATAGTTATATGTAGTAAAATGCACAGATTTTGAGTGTACAGTTAGATAATTTTAAATGTATGCACCTGAACTAACTACCCAATCATGATAGAACATTGCCATCAACTCAGAAAGTTCTCATGTCCTTTTACAGTCTGTCCTCCTCTTCCATTAGAGGCACCCACTTACTCTAATTTCTATCTGTGTAGATAAATTTGAGGCAATCGCATTCACTCCTTAGCTCCTTCTGGTCTTTTATTACTAGGGTGGCCACTACACCATACTATGCCTTTCTGCAAATTAGAAAAAGGTACCCTCTGTGCGGTTTTGGTGAGCAGAGCGTAGACTGGATTCTAGCCCCACTGATCCCCCTGGCCTGGCATCCTTGTACTACTCAGAACAACCTGCCCAACCACACATGGTGATCCTAGCTCCATATTTCTTTAAATCAGTGGTTCTCAAACTTTTTGATCTCAGGACCCCTTTGCACTCTTAAAAATTGTTGAGGATCCCAAAGAGCTTTTGATTTATGTAGGTTATCTCTGTTGATATTTACTGTATTAGAAATTCAAACAACATTAATTTAAGATGATAATAATAAACCTAGAACATTGTTAACATAAATAATATGTTTATGAATAATAAAATTTTCCAAATAACCAAAAATTTTTGAGAAGAGTAACATTGTTTTACATTTTTGCAACACTCTTTACTAAATAGCTTGATAGAAGACAGCTGGATTCTCAAATCAGCTTCTGCAGTCAGCCTGTTGTGCTATCACACGTTTAGCTTCTGGAAAACTCCACTATACAGTAGTCAAAGAATGAGAATGAAAAACGCAGTGTCTTAGTTTTATTATGAGAATAGTTTTGACCTCGTGGAGCTCCTGAAAGAGTGTCCCTGCACTGCATTTGGAGAACTTCTACTGTAAATACTTGCTTATACTGCTGTTTTTGTTTTTTGCAATTTTAAATAACCTACTGACTTCCTAATATGGAAAGTGAATATTTAGGCTTTTCTATATTTATGTACTACATACATAATCTGTTCTCTTGGTATAGTTATAGTAATTTCTGGTTAAATTGGTAATGCATGCTTTTATTATAATTGACATAAACATCATTTATATCTGAGTAATGTAGTATAACTTTATTCTACTTCCTTTTCTCATATGAAATCTTTTTATTTTCCCCTGATTTGATAATTGCTTTTTGGTCGGAGAGGAAGAGTTGCTTAATTTTCTATGTATTTATTGCTAATTCATCTTCAGACTCTCTGAGAGCAGTATAATTTCCTTTCTGTATCTATAAACTTACCAGATAACTTATCAAGTTTCATATTTTTCTTGGCAGTAAGCCACTTGTCATTCTCCAGTCTTACCATCCAGACTGGTTGCACTCCAGGCATGTTGCTATACAGATGTCCTGAAAGTAATTACCATCCTAGAATTGAATTGCCTTTGCATCCATCCCATATTGGATCTGCAGTTTTATAAATCTGAGAAAAAGTGTCGGAGATCAATTTTTTTAAAATCTTGCATGTCTGAGAATCTTTACTCTATCCTCACATGTAATTGATAATTTATCTGGGTATAAAATTCTAAGTTAGCAGTAATTTTCTTTCAGCATTTTGATGGCATTGCTCCATTATCTTCTGGTCTGATGCCATTCTGATTCCTGGCTCTTTGTACATGACTAGTTTTGTTTTGTTTTATTCCTCTAGAAGCTTGAGATTTTTTACTTACGCTTTTGGCTTTCAAAATTTTATCGACATAATTAATCTGCTCTTATTCATTTCCATTCTCTGACTTAAGGTTTCTTTGTTTATCCCTTTACTGTCTGTTGTGCTTTCAGGAGGAAGTAAAGATAAGCGTTAAACTGGAAATCAGTAATAGGACTTTCAGCTCAATTATCTTGGTAACTTTTTAAAGATTTATTAGAATATTTCCTTTAACATTAAAAATGGACTTGATTAATAATAGATAATAATGGAAACCATCTGTATTATTATTATTAGCACTAGTTTAAGGTCAGACAATATAGCCTAAGAAAGATAAATGAGGTATCTTCTGTTCTCCCTCTTTAAAGTTTCTAAACTCTCCTTCATGAGTAGTTTTAGAGACAACTTACTACCAACTTTGTGATTTTGCGATGTGACTTCATTTCTCTAACTTTACTTAGGTTTCATTTTTGTAATTAATATCTGGCCTTTTTCATTTATTTTGAAATGCTTATTTGTTGATGTGCCTGAGCTACTTGCCTTTATTGTTTTTGCTTCATGTGCATATGATTCTAATACTTTTTGTTACTGTCCTTTGTAAGTTGATGAACAATAGAGAAAATCCTATTAATTTTGTCAACATATTAATAATAACACTACTGTTGTAATAGTTAATATGTAGTGCTTATTATGAGTGTGGCTCAATTTAAGTAAACCCACTCTGATGGCAGAATTCTATAGAAACTCAGGCTGTGACATTTCTGGTTGGATATGAATATTATCCAATTGTGACATGGTGTCACGTCACATACTATTGGAGTTAATTTGCCTAAGCAGTTATTGGGCAGGTGGTTGATCTAATAGCTCCATGCTTTTCTTTCCCTAAGATTCTCATGGAGTCAGATGATATTCAGGCTTTATTATAATGTTCTTTGATACTACACACATAATTTTACTTAATTTCTCTGGGCCCCATTATATTTATGTGTAAAATGATGTATTGGACTAAATGACCTTTCATGGCCCTTCCATAGGGGATCTTTTTCTGAGAACTATACTGATCACATATTCAGAGGCACCTATTGCATGGCCAGGCACTATACTAGGAATTTTAAAATTACTAAGCACCCCAACATTCAAGAATCACCCAATACAACTGAGGGAGACCAATTATGATATAAACCAAATTAACCAAACCACAACCTACTTAAATGTCTGTATCTGCTTTCACAAGAAAACAGCACCCCTGAATCCAAGAGCTAGGAGAGTGGTGGAATAAGGGAGCAAGATCAAATGGCGAATGAGTATTGATTGTACATGCATTGGTGCTGGGCAGGTTCAAAGCACTTTTTACATGTTCACTATAGAGAGACAAATATCTCTGATCGCAAAAACTGGAATTTTTTTTTTCTAGTAGTCATTTTGTATAACTTTCAAACTTCTAAAGTTGGACAGAAAATATAATTTTCTACATTTAAATTATCTTATGCTTTTAGAAAATTAGACTTGAAATTTTCTTACCAAAGTTCTGCATTTTAAATGGAATTACTCATATTTGAATATGAATGTGTAATTATCTTATTGAATTACATTAAAATCCAAGATTTATACAAAAATGAGTACAGAACAGGTTTGCTGTTTTTTTCTCTAATCTTGACACTTATTTTATAAAGAATTATAGAGAGTAGAGCATTCCTGTCATACTTAAACTTTTTTTTTTTGTGAGGAAGACCAGCCCTGAGCTAACATCTGTCACCAATCCTCCTCTTTTTGCTGAGGAAAACTGGCCCTGGGCTAACATCTGTGCCAATATTCCTCTACTTTATATGGGACGCCGCCACAGCATGGCTGACAAGCGGTGCCTCGGCGGGCGCCCGGGATCCGAACCCGTGAACCCTGGGCTGCCAAGTGCGGACTAAACCGCTGCGCCACCGGGCGGCCCCCCATACTTAAACTTTTTAAGAAGACAGTTGATATTCTAATTAGGAACAATATGAACTCATGATTCAGCCAGTGGCAGAAGAAATCTATATTAACCAATTTATCCATCCTTGGTAAAGGCTATTATTAACAGTAAATATCATTTGTGTATAATGCTGCTGTTTACAAACGTCGGCCTGTTAGTGCTAGTCTAGGCTTTTCTTTTGACTACCCAATGCCTTTAAATCTCACCAATATGAATTTGAAAATCTGAAATTTCACTTCATAAAATATTATCACTAGTACATTCTCTTCAGTGTAGAGTGAATAAACATTGTATAGAAATGATGGTCATCTTTAAAAATAGATAGGAAAAAGAATAGAAGATTTTTAAGGTATTCCTATATTAATATCTGCTTTGCCAGATACTCTGCTTGTTCCTAATGATATAAAGTGATTAACTTATGATCCAGAACTAAAAGCATTTACAGCCTGATTTGGTTTGGTTTGGTTTTGACCTATTTTTTTTAACCTAGGCCTAATATTATATAATGCCAGTAATTTGGTTCAGATTTCATAAATTTCTCACAATAGTTAAATTGTCATGCAGTGGCTCTAAAAATTTAATTTTTTTGTTCTTGTATTGCTGCTTGTGTATTGTAGGATTTGTTAACAAAAAGACGTTCAGAAGAAATCTGTTTTGTAGACATTGTAATTTTAGGTTAATTTCTCGTTTTTTAAACCTCTCCCTATTCCAAGTACAAAATAATGCAATAACTTTGTTATCCATATGTGCCAATCACTTAGAAAACTGCTTCAGTCACAACATTTCTCTTGTGGACTTTCTCACCATAGTGAGATAGTAGCCGTTTTATTTGAAAAGTCAAATGAGAAAGCAAAATTCAGATACTGATTTAAATGAACAAGGGAAAATGGAAACAAATGTTTGGTGTCATTATAGATTTTAGCTTCTTAGCCATAGATTTTGTGTTTTACATATAGCAGAATATATTTGGTAACCAGTGCTGTTAATAATGAACAGATTGCTGCATCATGCCTTTTTGATGCTTCCATACTGGGGAAGGAAAGCAAATGTAGAAGTCTGGTGAACAGAACATGCACCAATGGTAAATGAATAGCACTGGTATTTATATAATAGTAATCAGTTGCAGCAACCACCTACATAACTTTTGTTGTTCTAAGAATATAGTTAACAAAGCATTTTGGAAATTTTTCAAGTAGGTCTTAAATGATAACCAAGGTTTTTGTTTGTTATTTTAAAATTCTTATTGGAATAGGAAGTGATTTAATTTTCCTCTCCGGTAATGTCTTTTCCAGTTGGCCTTTTTAGTATTCTGCTGTAGATTGCTTTCTGTTGGCTTCAACCCCAGCACATAATTTGTTCCAGCTTACCTTTCCCAGCTAAGGCAGATGGTGGTGGGGATAATAATATCTGTCATTTATTAAGCACTTACTGTTTACTATGTACCAAGCCGTGATCTAAATGCTTCATATATGTTTCCTCATTTAATCTCCACAATAACTCTATGAGATAGGTGCTATTATTAATCCACATTTATGATGAGGTAATTGAGACAGAGAAGTTCAAATACCACTTAACCAACTATTTCCCATCCTCCAGAATGTTGACATTTCTTGTCTGCTATCCATCTTTTCATCTTTGTCTTCTCTTTATTATAGCTTTATATCTTTTTTAGCTTCTTTAATGTCATTTGATGGGGTCTTAGGAACAAATCTTGTCCTTGCTCCTCATAAGTTGAGAAAGGAGGGGAATTCGAGTTTACTGGAGTATTTTTACACACTGAAAAATTCAGCCTTTTTAGGTATACAGCTCTGTTAATTTTGACAAATGTATATAGTTGTGTAATCACCACAATCAAGATATGGAATATTTTCCTCACCCCAAAACATTCCTTCATACCACTTTGTAGTCTGTCACCCCCCTCCCTGTTTTCTGTTCCTATAGTTTGCCTTTTCCAGAACGTCGTGTAGATAGTATTATACCTTAAGTGGCTTGTCATTCTCATTGTTTGTATCTGTTCTGGGAACTGGGCGTTGTCTGGAATAGCTCTTTGATTCCTGTAGCTCTTGGACCGTGGTTTTCTCTGGGCTTGTCCAATCCCAGCTCCTCTTTGTCACCATTTTTGGTTTGCTAATGCCATCATGTTTGGATCTGTTCTTTGTAAAATAATGCCTGTTCCATCATTTATTCACCATATTAATCCAGTCTCTTAAACCCAGAACTCAAAATCCTTTCTATATATCCAGTTTAGACTAGTTGTTTTATAAAATTAGGTTCTCAAAATGAAGCATACCCAGTTGTAGTTGGAAATGAAGGTCAAGGTTCAAAACCAAGCAATATTGTAGAAAAGAACTTCTTACGTATGACCTTTAGGGAGAAAAATGATGAGAGAGGAGTTGAGAAAACTAGAACATTGAGAAATCCATTTGTTAAAATTTGAGTCATTGTATTTTTTTAAATGTTAACAGCTAATTCTATATTTTAGAAGACAGGGTACAGGCCAAACAACACATCCGTGGGTGGCAGGACCGTGCATCCCCATGTTTATCCATATTACCAAATGCGTTTTAAAATGTACATGTTTCTACATAACTAAATCTACTTCTGAAGGTTCAGTAGCTCCTGCTACTCTGAGGTGAATAAATTGTATTGGTTCTTTTCTGCATTTCTGTCTTATTTTTATACTTAAAGTGTTTTTGTGTCATCACTTTTTTCTTTTTTTTTTTTTTTTTGTAATATAATTTTTAACCCTAAGAGAGATTTTCCTCTTTAGTATTCTGGTTCGTAAAGTGTTACTGTTGCATTTGCTATAAAAATGCAAAATAGTATATCTGAGAACTTTGAAAAAATGTCTCTTCATTCATCCTATAAAGAAGGCTCAAATAGAAGTACCTGAGGATGTGAGGTGATTTGTTAGTAGGGGAACAGAATAAAAGTTGTTGAGAACCCTGCATCTTGTCTAAGTTTGTAATTGAAGCACATTTACTGAAGCCTCTTAGGGAACTGATTGAGGTGACCTAATTCTTAACTAATTGAAGTACCAGAACAGAATTTACCCTTCGTTTTCCTTAAGATATAATTGGTTAAGGAATTTTACTTTATCACATGATGAGTGAGAAAGCTTTTGAAAGCCGTGTCTTTCAACACCTACTGTTGAAGAGTGCTTATAAGGCCAGGGTGTCTCAGTGTCTTCATTTATAAACTGGGGTAAAAGCTTGAGGTTTTAGGAAGATTAATGAGATGATAATTGTACAGCACCTGTGGGAGTTCTTTTACTTTATCAGCATAATTTAAGGTGCACCAGTTTTATTGCAGTACAAGGGAAGGAAATGTCTCTGTGACTTTTTTTAAATTAGGCCAGGTAAAGTTATATACTGCAGTGAAGAAGCTCTTCTTTATGAGTGATTTTCCTTTTTCTTGTTCATTTTTGTTGTTGTTATTTATGAAACAATCCAAGCATACAAAAACAAAGACTCTGTACTAACATTTTATATGTTTTTAAAGTCTTAAACATTATATACTGCATTATCCAACTTGATTTTTTTTTTTTTTTGGTTCAGCATTATGTTTCTGAGATTTATTTCAAAATCAACAGTGGTAGTTGACTTCATTTTAACTATTATTATATGAACCTGTAGTACTTTATTCTCCACTTGATGGACATTTAGGTTATTTTCAATTTTTTTCTTATTGACAATTCTGCAGTAATCATTATTGAACCTGTTTCTTTATGTACATGTTCAAAAGTTTATCTAGGGTTATTTTCCTAGGAATGGAATTGCTGGGTCATAAGATATATATAGCTTTAATTTTATTAGATACTGCCAAAATTGTTCTCCAAAGCAATTGCACCAACTCCTGTCAATTGTATGAAAGTTCCCAATTCCCACTGTCCCCCACTTTACCCAGCACTTGATGTTGTTGGACTTTCTTTTATTGCCTGGTATATGGGAACTCGTTGATTTTTTCCCTCACTCCCGTATTGAAATATAATTTACATGCAATAATATTCACCCATTTTATGTGTATTATTTGATTGAATTTATGGTAATTGTATAAAATAATATATGCACCACCACAATCAAGATATGAAATATTTCCATCATCCTAAAAAGTCGCCTCATGCCTCTTCGGTCTCCCTTTTGCCAACCCTTTGCTATGGCAACCACTAAGCTGCTTTTTGTCATTACTGTTTTTGCCTTTTCTGGAATTTCATAGAAATGGAATCATACAGTAGGTAGTCTTTTGTGATGGACTTCTTTCACTAGCATGTTTTGGAGATTCAGTATGAATATACCACAATTTATTTTTTCATTCATCAGTTAGTGATGTTTGTGGTGTTTCTAGTTTGGGGCTATTATGAATAATGATGCTATGACTGTTCATTTATAAATCTTTGACTCAGCTGATTTTTAGTTACTAATCTTCAGCAATCTTGCTGAACTGTAATTAGTTTGAATAATTTGACTTTCTCAGATTTCCTACACAGACATTATATCATTTACACATAATGACAGGTTTGTATTTTTTCTAATCTTTATATCTGTTCTTGTTCTTGTCATTTGTGTACTGGCTGGGATCTCTAGTCCAATGTTGAATGGAAACAAAGAATTAATTTTAGTGGGCGTCCCCCATATTCCTGACTTGAAAGCGTATAGTATAAGCCTGAAGTTTCACCACTAAGTATGAGGTTTGCTATAGGTTTTTGATGATTAGCCTTATCCACGTTAAAGAATTTCACCTCTTCCTAGTTTGCAAAGAGATTTTATTGTGAATGGGAGTTGGAGTTTGTCAGATGCATTTTCTACATATTTTGAGATGGTCATGGGGTTTTTCTTCTTAAATCTTATTTATATATATATATATATATATATATATATATGGCTTTTTCCTTTAAGCTTACTCTTTCAAGTGTCAAAATTGTATCATTTAAAATACACTTTCAATAAATCTCTTAGATTAAAAATTTTTCTGTCTTGAACATACTTTAATCCCTTTTCCATGACTCAGATTGTAATATGGAACGTCATTTATCTGTCTGGCATAATGTTAATTTTGCCTGTAAATTGCTTAAGATATGAGCCATGTCTTAATCATCTTTGAATTTCCCACGGGATCCAGTATAGTACATTGCAAATAACAGGCCCTTAATAAATGTTGAACTGGGCTAAGTATTTAGGATTGCTGTTCTTTGCTAAATAGCCTCAATCTGTTGTGGGTCATGAATTCTTATGTTGCCCCCACCCCTCATCATGCTGGCTGCTGATGTAACTTTTGTGGGTCATTAAAAAAATAAATAAGCAAGCTTTTAAAAAATTTATCTAAATTTCATTCACTCATTAAATGTCAAGTGCCAACTAAGTGACAAGCTTGTCCTGGAGCTACCAGTAATGCAAAATGAATATGAATGGATACTCACAAAAACCCTATCTCCTACTAGGGAGAGAGGTCATATGTGAATTATTCTAATGCAAAGTAGAAAGTGATCACTAGGAATTTAAAGAAAAAAAGAGATTAGATGGACTTTGAAGACCTGATAGTTCTTTTATCAAGTACATGACTGTGGTACATGGACTTTGGGTCTATAACTTGGCAATTCAAAGACTTTATTTCCTTATTCTTAAATCGTGGTTAACATTGTTAAGGTGCTGAACAAATGGCCTGTGGATAAGTGAAGTATTTTATAAGTTAAATTCTTTGAGAAATTGTAATTTTTTGTTTTATTGTCATAGTCCTCAAATGTGATTTTTGAATGAACATGAGAATTCAAACTCCATAGCATGGTATACCAAGGCCTTTTGTGATCTGCCCCAGTTACCTCTCCATTTTCATCTCCTGTATCCTCCCCACCATATGGGGTACTCCAGCCATACCACATGTGGCCCTTGGAGATGTCATTTATTCTGGCTCTGTGATTTTATTCATTTTTTGCCCTCCGTATAATGCCCTTTCACTCTGACTTCTGCGTGGGTAATGAGTATTTGTCCTTCAACATTCCACTCCAGTATTTTCCCAGAGTCTTCCCCAAATGCTGTCATCCCTTCTTCTGTGCTTTCTACATTTTCCTATTAGAGCCCATATCACATTTATGTTCTCTTTGTATATTTATTTTCCAGGCTGATCCAAATGAGCTCTTTCTTGGCAGAGGCTATATACTCAGTGCTTAGCACAGCTCTTGGCACATAGTAGACATTTATCATTTATTTTCGAAATCATTGTTGACCGGTTAAAAATGATATATCAAAAGGCCTGGAAGCTTGTCCTCAATTTGACAGTTGGGGCTGCATATTCTTTTACAAGTGTCTGCCCATGCTCTTTGGCTATTCATTTGTGTGCTACTAGGGAGGGGAGCCTGCCAAACAGAGTGGGTGTTGTACGCACATTTGACTGTCTCAGCAGCTGATACCAAATGTTTAGAGATGACTATTCCATCTGTCACTTTCACCCCCCCACCCTGCCTCCACCCTAAATAATTATGCTAGGAACTACTTCTTATCTCCTTAGATATTCATGTCAGACAAGGGCTCAAACAATACTATATGCTTTATCATTCAAGTTTCATAGTACCTTATGTCTCCATGGAATTCTTGTAACTTTCTATTCGCAGATGGGATATCTTATATGGCTTGATAAACTCCTCTAGGTTTATTCTTATTACATACTACTTCCTTGCAGTACACACCTCGTCTTAAGTATGCATACAGTACATTGACAATTAGGCCTACTACAGCAAAGTGTAATGCTCCCATTTGAGCCAGTCCTTAGATTGAAAGGCATTTGTTCTACAGTGTTAAATTCTATGTTTAAAACCTCAACCAACCTAGGCACACACTATCTAGCCTTAAATTGTTCTTCGTTGGCTGGGCCATCTAGGATTGGGCTTTTTCCCAATAGTATCAAGTTAAAATTCGTCATCTTAGAATTGAAAACATAACCTTAGCTTTCATTCTTTCCTAACTGAATTCTTGCTTCAACCATATCCAGCATTGTTCATACAGTTTTTCTTCCTTTTTATTTATATCCTATTTATGTGTGGAGGCATAGGTCAAGTCTACTTTCTCCCTTAATCCATCCCATATTGAGTTTTCCAAGTAAAGGATAGAGTCATACACTTGAGAGGCTATACATGCATAGTGCCAACTAGAACATCTCTTATTTTGTTGGTCTCAAGTTAGTTGGAACCTTTCTTTTGTTGTCTGTACTATTTCTTGAGCCACTAGTTATAATACCAGCAGCCGATCTCGTGTTTGTCAGCTCTTTGCACATGAACCTGGGTACAAATAAGAAATTAGCTGTAATCCTCAAGTGACAGAGCAGAGGGACTGAGTTAGAAGGGCAAAGGCAGTACCCAAGGACTGTGAAATCATGACCCTAGATTGCATCTAATGCTAAATTATTTCCTTGAGTGGATCAAAATTAAACTTCTAACAATTTCATGTTAGTTGTATGTGTCTTGACTTTATAAGTTTTTCTTATTGAATCTTGATTTTTTTTTTTTTTTTACTGCTTCTATCTTAAAAATGAAGAACTTTGTCAAACTGGGATTCTTTAAGGTGGGACAGTGGAATTAAAGGATTATTTCTAGATAAGTTTGTCCTATTTTTTGAGATTCTAATTGTTTAAAAAGTTTGTTTCATATTATTTGTTCTGTCCTTTATTTTCATGTTAACTTTTTTGTGTGTATTGTTAGGAATGGCTTTATACCTAGTATGAAATATTAACTACCTCCAGCAGGCTAACACATAATTTTATAAATAAGCTATATACCCTGAAGTTGTCATATACAAGGCTGAGCACCATAATATTGCATGACAAAGTTGTATTGTAGCCTTTTCTGAATTTTTAAATGTTAGAAGATATTTTAATCACCAAAAATTGTGCACAGCAAATGAGATTATGGAGTATGTTATTGCTCTAGAGATACGAGTAGCAGGTGGGGTGTTGAGAGTTAAAAGGCAGAACTCTCCCAAGGGACTGATGTCTTAGCTTAAGGGGCATTCTGGTGAGTCCTGGCACCACTGCTTAATCATTTCTGAGTTGATTTTTATTAGAGACCTGACTCCTTTGGTCTTTATACCTTTGTTTATAAAATGATAATCCTTAAGCTTTCTTTCAGTCCTGATCTTTCTGTGATTCTGATTGGAGATAAGATACTGACCATCAGTCTTTTTCATATTCTAGGACCCAGATGAAGTGGTACCAGTTGGCCAAAGGAGAGCGTGGTGTTGGTGCATGTGCTTTGGACTAGCATTTATGCTTGCGGGTGTCATTCTAGGAGGAGCATACCTGTACAAATACTTTGCACTTCAAGTAAGTGGAAAAATGCTAAGGACTTTTTTGCCTTTCATTCGGGTATGTTAGAAAATTGGCCCAAACTTTTCTAAGCCTGCACTTTCTGACTTGGTCTTTAGCCAGAGTAGTGGTCCTGTTTTAAAGCTGTGTTTAAAAATCTTATGAACGTAAGTTTGCTGAGCCTATTAGACAGTCACCAAAAGCAGAATAATGTAGTTTTGGAATGTTGCTTTACTTAAGGGTATAGATTGTTGGATAATTTTTTCAAAATTGATAAACCTTCATTTTCCTACCATAATTAATGGCTAAGCTGTAGTATCATCAAGTGCCAATTGAATAAATACATCAGCCACAAATGTTGTCATATTGATAAACTACAGCTTGCTAGCCAATTTGGGCTCCCCTACAATAGCCTTTTGCTCCTGAGCCCAGAGTACACTGACACCGCTTCTCTCTGCCTCTTTCTTAGTGGTTTCTCTTAAAGAGTTGTGACTTCAGCAGTGATGTTGAAGTACCTTAGGATGAAAGTTGTTTATAACTTAGAGTGTTGAATAGTAATCTCAGTAGGTTAAGACATAGATTTTTCTTCTGATTATAATTATGATTTATGATCTCTGTTTTGTAATATTTCTCTTGGCAGTAATTCAGTAGGTTTATTTTTTTAACATTTTGAAATTTGGAGAAACTGTTGACACAGATTTTATTGAAATAATGAAACACTCTACCAGAGGATGTATAAATTTTGTGCTCATTTTCTATATTTTTTGAGACGATTGCATGTTGATAGACACTGCTGAAATACTAGTCATCTTTTTTTTTGCTGAGGAAGATTTGCCCTGAGCTAACATCTGTGCCAATCTTCCTTTATTTTGTACGTGGATCACCGTCACAGCGTGGCTGCCAACAAGTATTGTAGATCTGTGCCTGGGAACCAAATCTGTGCAGCCAAACAGTGCACAGACTGGCCCTGTGTCCTCTTTTTTTAATAGAATTTTTACAAGAAATGTATTTGATATAAAAAAAATCATTTGCAATTCCATAGTCCACTGTCCAATTCCACTGTTGCCTTAATGTTTTGTTCTATACTCCTGGTCTTTATTATATATGTATACTTTTTAAAAATAATTTTTATAATGATTTGCTGTAATCTGATAGTTTCTACTTAGTTGTGATATATTTTAAGGAAAAATCATAACTACCTCTATGCCTGTGGAAATTTCAGAAAAGCTATCCCTCTTTTGGCTAATCAGAGAAAAATCATTTAATCAGTGAATCATATCAGAAGTTTTAAAAGTATGTTATTTCAGAAAAAAACATTATTGGTTTCTGAATACATTCTTTTATAAAGATAATGCCTATGGGTAGAAATAGGCCTATGTGTTTCTTCAAATTCGCTTGTCACCAGATGGATAATTGCTTTTATATTCTATTTTTGTTGACCACAAAAGTAAAGAGGAAATCAGCTGCTTTTCTCCTTCTGAAGCCGTTTTTTTACAATACTTCAAAACCTGATCTTAAAGAATGTGTTAACTCTGTAATTAAACTGTCTGATTTGTCATCTAAAAGTAAGAGTTTGCAAGCAAAATGCTATTTAGATAGAGGTGGCACCTTAAGTAATGCTTACATTTAAAAACCTGTCTCCCACTGAATTGCTGAAATGGTGTTTAAACTCTCTTTAGCCAGATGACGTGTACTACTGTGGAATAAAGTACATCAAAGATGATGTCATCTTAAATGAGCCTTCTGCAGATGCCCCAGCTGCTCGGTACCAGACAATTGAGGAAAACATCAAGATCTTTGAGGAAGATGAGGTTGAATTCATCAGCGTGCCTGTCCCAGAGTTTGCAGACAGTGATCCTGCCAACATTGTTCATGACTTTAACAAAGTAAGCCACGTGTCCTGAACTGTAAAAGGAATGCAAGTTCTTTAACTTATGCTTTTTGTAGTTTTAATCTCAATATTTGCTAATTTATTCTATTTATAGTTTACTTTTTACTTAAAAAAAAATGGACTTGGGTTTTTTCTGCCCTATAAGATAAACTGTCAACATTTGATGGGCTCTTTATCTGAAGCAGACCCTCAGTGAACCTGGCCTTCTCCCATCTTACCCTTCTCCTTGCCTTGTCTGTCTTAAAGCCCACCTTATGACTGTTCCTCCTTTGTTGCTAAATTGCTATTGTTTCCTCTTTGCCCCCCATTTTCTTAGATAAAAGATGATTTGTATCCCCATTTCTCTGTAGCATTTTCAGAAATTACTAATTTTAGTTCTGCATCATTTTGTTAATCTGTTTTTAAGTTCTTATTCTACATTTCCTCCCAGCTTTTGAAAATTGCAATGCAGAAAAGTTGAAGTAAAAATACAGTGAATACTCCAAATCCTCTATCTGGTTCCAAAATTTTACATTCTCCCTCTCTTTTTCTCTCATTTGACACTTGACCCCCAGATACTTAAGCTGTTATCTCTTAATAATGAAAACTTCGCCACATAACCACGTCATTATCACATCTGCAAAAATTAACATGCTAATATAGTATTATTTAACATCTAGTTGATATTTAAATTCCCCCAATAATTTTTGTCCCAGGCATGTTTTGTTTCTTCAACCCAGGATTCAGAGATTCAGAAGTTCACATATTACCTGTGGATTTTACATCTATATATGTTGGCCATTTTGAACATTCAGACATATCATTGAAGTTAGCTTTGCAAACATTTCATGCCTGATATATATCTGATGAATGTTTATAAACCAGTTTGAAAAATTCCTTACTTCAAGGTAATAAACCTTATCCAAAGCAAATAGTAAATAATTAGTAGCTAATACTTACTGAGCTCTTAGAAATCGAAGTGTTGGCAAGGTTTCGTTTAACTCATTTTAATCCTCAAAACTATCCTATGAGACAGCCTTTCTCAACCAGGGTTTCTCATCTGTACCACAAGAACTCAGAAAATCATTTAATTGACTGTTACTTCCCTTCTCTAAGGATGGTAGTAACTAGTACTATTCTAGATGCATAAGAGAGAACTTAATTTTTACATACAGTGGATGGATGCTTGGAGGGCATTAGGGATTATAAGTGAGGGAACTAAATGTCTTAATTATATGATAGGTTATTTGCAGTTAATTTTAATAGTTTATTATCATTTATTATAGAAGCAACCCCTGGTAAGAATTTTATTTACTGGGAGCAATAATTTTTCTCTCCCATTACTAGTTCCATTCCTATCCCACCAAATTCTTGATTTGTTGAAATGCAAGTGATTTACACATACTAAAGGCAGCCCATTTTAATGGTACAAATTGTTCTTAAAAATCCAGTTGATGCCTGCATTACAAATATCAATCTAATGAAAATGTATCTTTTTCTTCCCAGAAACTCACAGCCTATTTAGATCTTAACCTGAATAAGTGCTATGTGATTCCTCTGAACACTTCCATTGTTATGCCACCCAGAAACCTACTGGAGTTACTTATTAACATAAAGGTATAAAATTTTCAAATGTTTCTTATTAATGATGCTGTTATAGCATCTTGGAATTCCCTGCTGAGAAATCAGCCCTATAGGAGCCCATCTTACTGGAAATATAGCTAAGAATTTTATAAAGAGGAACTCAGACTTGCAGTTTGGGGGTGTTTTCTCGTTTTTTTCTTTTAGTATTTTATATTTTGAAATTAAAATACAATTTCTTAAATTATATTTAAGTTTTCCTAAAGGGCCAGAGAATAAATAGTAGGCTTGCAAGAAATAAGATCTATGCTGCAACTATTCAATTCTGATGCCATAAACAATATGTAAGTAAATGACATGGCTGTGTTCCAGTAAAACTTTATTTATAAAAACAGATGGAGGGCAGTAGTTTACCAACCTCTGTTCCATACTATAATCTCTAAGAATTTTGTCTATTTTCCTCCTCTGTTTAATGTATGTTTTGAGATATTCATGTCTGTTCTTTTCCAAATGTAGGCTGGAACCTATTTGCCTCAGTCATATCTGATTCACGAACACATGGTTATCACAGATCGCATTGAAAACGTTGATCACCTGGGCTTCTTTATTTATCGACTGTGCCATGACAAGGAAACTTACAAACTGCAACGCAGGGAAACCATTAAAGGTAATACTTTTTAATGTTAAAGTGTTGGCAGAAAAGTTTGTTATTTCACTTCATTGTGTTAAACTAGATTTAGAGGTTGGTTAGTCATTGTTACCAATATGCTTGCCATGAGTGAGAAAATAAAACTATCTTGGATCACTATATAATATTTCTAGATTTCTGAACAATCATCTGAATTCTAAATCCACTCTTTTCAGATAGAGAGAATAGGTGAATGTGAAATGCAGTTGCCTGGGGTTGCTGTTACCTCACTTCCCATGCAGTGACCCAGTCCAACTTTCCATCCTACCACTTTGGGTTGACCATACTATGCAAGGGATCTTCTTATCCAGAGTGTCTCTGGAGAAGCTCTTCAGGTGGATGCTCAGGGATCTGGATTCTAAACATAGAGTTTGCCTTTAGGATCACAATGAAGATCATCAGTCAGATTAGTTAGAAAGGCATTTGGCTAAAGAATTAAGAGCATTGACACAACTAATATACCTTTGCCAAATCCTTAACCTTTGTATTCTTACGTGAAAAATAAGGATGACAGTATCTCCTCATTTCCTTTCCAAATCACTGTAAAAAAAAAAAAAAAAAAATGAAAGTACATGGGACAGAGCTGTAGAAAGTAAGAGGTGCCATTCAAACACACTGTGGTGTGATTTCTTTGGAATTGTGGCACCCAGTAAAAGTGCTTTCCTGCCTTTTTGTTAGCGCTTTTAATAATAGTCTCTCACCTCGGGCTGATGAGTCACTTGAAACCTACTGCTTGATTCCTTACATTTTAAAATTATCTTTATTGTTCGTAATTTTTTTAAAAGTCAGACTTATACGTATAATGAAATTCACCCTTTTTAGTGTGCAGTTCTAGTTTCAACAAATCACCACCACAGTCAAGATATAGAACTTTTCCAATGCCTTCAAGGTCATAAATTTATATATAAAGCATTATTATTATTAATAATATTTGTTAAGATACTTAGTTCCAAAAAGAAAGGAAAATTATTTTCTCCAGTGTTAAAATATCTAACTGTAGAAGTTCATGGAATATAGAGTAAAATATTTCTATGTGTCTAAATAATAACTGTGAAGATTAATATGAATCTTTATTGCTAAAGAACCAGAAATTTAAAAACTTTTCCCTCCCAAACAGGTATTCAGAAACGTGAAGTCAGCAATTGTGTTACAATTCGGCATTTTGAAAACAAATTTGCCGTGGAAACTTTAATTTGTTCTTGAACAGTGAAGAAAAACATTATGGAGAAAAATTTAATACCACAGCATAACCCCGCCCTTTGTATTTTGTGCAGTGATTATTTTTTAAAATCTTCTTTCATGTAAGTAGCAAACAGGGCTTTACTATCTTTTCATCTCATTAAGTCAATTAAAACCATTACCTTTTAAAAAATCTTTTCTTCTTTCTAAGTGTCTTTTATCTTGAATTAGTAGTTGAATGAAGTCATAAACAATAGTACACTTCACCATAGATCTTAGGTGTTAGGAAGAATTTAAATTTCTTTAAATCATTTAACCAGATTTTTATGATTTAATTATGCATTTTCAAGAAGAGGGGTTATCTAAAGAATAATCATATATGTGCATACATAAAAATGGACCACAGTGACTTATTTGTAGTTGTTAGTTGCCCTGCTACTTAGTTTGTTAGAGCATTTGAGCACACATTTTAATTTTCCTCTAATTAAAATGTGCGGTATTTTCAGTGTCGTATTTAACTATTCAGAGTGTGATTTCCACCTCAATGTTTTAATAACCTTGGCATCTGCTGTAATAATATTTTAGAAAATGTTTGGAATTTAAGAAATAACTTGTGTTACTAATTTGTATAACCCATATCTGTGCAATGGAATATAAATATCACAAAGTTGTTTGACTAAAGGACTGTGTGTTGTTTTTCCCATATAATAAAACCAAAGAGTAATTTGGTTCTTCATATCTTAAGATAATCCATGTAAAAGAAGAAACAATTTCTTAAAAGTCCAGTTCTTAATATAGAGTGGGTAAAATCATAGATTTTTAAAAAAAATAAAAGTAAGCTTTTAAAATAACGAACTACATTCTTCATGGATGCTATTAAAGTACTCAACTTTGAAAGATGCTGTTTAGTACATTTTAAAATAATGCTTTTGTATTTAATGGAAGGGCTATTATTAAACCTAAAGTTTCCAAGGAGCATAAAATAATAGTGCTTATCTGAGAATGTCTCCCTCACAAATGGAACATTTTGAGTTACAGTGGTGATTCTTATATTTCTAAGGTTGCTTTCTTTCTAAAATAATTCAGAATCCACCACCATTTAAAATACCTAAGAGTAATTTCACTGTAAATTCCTAAGACAAAGAAATTTCAATTCTGAATTTAGGAAGTCAGAATTTTTAAGACTTCACAAACCCATAAAGGATTTGGTCTAGGAACCAATTTCAGTCCAAAAGTATGTTAGATTCCTGGCTCTTGGTTTCATTTCAGTAATAATTTAAGAGCTTTAGGCTAGGTAGTCAGATATTCAGAGATTAAGGATTTCTTTTAGAAGAGAATGCATTCTGATAAAATGAGAATTGCTTTTCCCTACCTTCCAGATGTTTAAATTTCATGATTTTCCAGGGGGCTATGAACATTTAGGAGCACATTATTTGTTCATTCAGCAAATACTTACTGATACTTAACTGAGCATCTTTTATATGCCTGGCACATAGCATTAAGCATTGAAGATACATCTGTGAAGAAGAAAGACAACTGCTGCCTTAAAGGAGACTCACAATCTAGTGAAAGGGACTGATGAATAACCTCCTAATTACAATACAATTGTGATCAGTACTGTAATGGGAAAGAACAGCTCCAAGAGCTTTGGGAGTGATTAGGAGGGACAGTGAGATTTTTGGAATGTGAAGTGCATGAGACCAGGGCATGGAGGACCTTGTATGCCATCCTGAAGACTTCATTCAATAGATGGATGGGCTGCCATTGAAGGTTCGTATTTTGGAAGGAGCATTTTAGTTTCCGTTTTCCCACTGATAGTAGTAATGCTATATTAGTTAAGATAGATGAACTGCTGTAATAATCCTGACATCTCAGTGGCTTCAGACAGCAGGTGTTTGTCTGCTTTCATCATACTCCAGTGTGACAGGAAGGCTCCAGGCTCTCAGTGACCCAGACTTCTCCATCTTGTAACAATGCCAGCTTTGAATCCTCAAACTTGCCATGGAAGGAAAGGAGCTAGAGTGGTAGATACTGCAGGGGTTTTATGGCCAGGCCTGACAGGCACACAACAATTCTTCCCATTTCAATTGGTCAGAGCCCAGCCATTTAACCCTAGGCCAATGGTGAAAGGAAGATGGTGAAATGTATTTGTCATGTGTGTCTAGGAAGAGTATCAAAATGATTTGCTGAACACACAGCATTGTCTTTACTACAAATGGACAACTGAATGAATGAATGCATGCATGAAAAAAATCACTAGAAAATAAAGATCATCCACAATTCCATCATCCGGAAATAATCATAAGATTTTGAGTGTGTGTGTTTAAAAGTTGTATTATCTTGCTACAACAGCAATATGCTGTCAGTAGATTTGGAAAATATATAAAAGCACAAGGAAAATAAAAGCTGTATAATCCCTATCAAGAGCTCACTGGCTTTTTGTTGTTATTTTGGTGTATACACTTCTTCTGTGTCTTTACTGTTTTAGTCTTTTTCTTCCCTTAGTGTACCATAAACACTTGCGCATATCATTGAAAATTCTACGTTTTAAAGGCTCCATTATATTTATCATAGATGTACCATAATTTTCTAATAAGTTCTCTCATGTGGGACACTTTAGTAATTTATGACATTTTTGCCATTAAAAATGCTGAGATGTGTTCTTTTTAATAAGCTTTTATGTACATATTCATGATTATTTCCTTTTATTCTTCCAATTATTTTTCCTTTTGCATTTCTCTTCAGAAAATTATCCAAGTAATAGGTGCAAATAGTTAGAAATCAAATAGTATCAAAGGGAACTTTTCTTTTTTAAAATAAAAGGCAGTCTCCTTACCTGTGCCCAAATCTGACTCTTCTAATTGTTAATTCTGATACTTATTTTGATATTTCTCCTTCTCATACCGACAATGCTATTTTTAATATCTCTTATATGTCTTCCTCCCTAATTTATACCTTTTATTTCCTTTTCTTGCCTTACTGCATTAGCAAGGACTTCCAGTACGATGTTGAAAAGAAGTGGTGAGAGGCAACATCCTTGCCTGATGTTAGTGAGAAAGGTTTGAGTTTCTCACTGTGAAGTATGATGTAGGCTGTAGGTTTTTTGTAGATAGTCTTTATCAAACTAAGGAAGTCTCCCTCTATTTCTAGTTTACTGAGTTTTTATCATGAATGAGTGTTGGATTTTGTCAAATGCTTTTTCTCCATCTGTTGCTAGATCATGTGATTTTTCTTTTTTAGTCTGTTGATAGGATGGATTACATTAATTGATTTTAGAATGTTGAAGCAGCCTTGAATACCTGGAATAAATTCCACTTGATTGTGGTGTATAATTCTTTCTGTACTCTTTGGATTTGATTTACTAATATTTTGTTGGGGATTTTCACATCTGTATTCATGGGAGATATTGGTGTGTAGTTTCTGTGTAGTGTCTTTGTCTTGTTTTTGTGTTAGGGTAATGCTGGCCTCGTAGAATGAGTTACAAAGTATTCCCTCTGCTTTTATCCTTTGAAAGGGATTGTATAGAGGAAATTGGTATAGTTTCTTCCTTAAATGTTTGGTAGAATTGACCAGTGAACCCATCTGGGCCTGGTGCTTTGTGTTTTAGAAGGTTATTAGTAATTGATTCCATTTCTTTAGGAGATGTAGGCCTATTCAGATCATCTCTTCTGTAAGTTTTGGCAGGTTGTGTCTTTCAAGGATTTGGTCCATTTCATCCAGGTTGATAATCTCTATTGTGGGCATAGAGTTGTTCATAGTATCGTTTATTATCCTTTTATTTCCATGGGATCTATAGTGATGTCCCCACTTTCATTTCTGTTATTAGTAATTTGTGTCCTCTGTCTTGTTTTAGTCTGGCTAGACACTAAAATATTTTATTAATCTTTTCATAGAACTATCTTTTCGTTTGTTGATTTTTCTCTCTTGATTTCCTGTTTTAAATTTCATTGATTTCTGCTCTAATTCTTATTGTTTCTTTTCTTCTGCTTACTTTGGGTTTAATTTGCTCTTTTTCTGGTTTCTTAGGTGGAAACTTAAGATTATTGCTTTTAGATCTTTCTTCTTTTCTAATGTATGTGTTCAGTGTATACCTTCCCTCTAAGCGTTGCTTTTGCTGCATCACACAAATTTTTACAAGTTGTATTTCCATTTAGTGCAAACTATTTTTTAATTTGTCTTGAGATTTCTTCTTTGATCCATGTAATATTTAGAAGTGTGTTGTTTAATCTCCACATATTTGGGGATTTTCCAGTTATCTTTCTGTCATTGATTTCTAGTGTAATTCCTTTGTGGTCTGAGAGAAGACATTGATTTCTATTCCTTTAAATTTGTTAAGGTGTGTTTTATGGCCCAGAATGTGGTCTGTCTTGGTGAATGTTCCATGTGAGCTTGAGAAAAACTGTATTCTGCTGTTGTTGGATGAAGTAGTCTATAGCTGTCCATTATATCCAGTTGATTGATGGTGCTGTTGAGTTTATGTCTTTACTGATTTTCTGCCTGTTTAAATCTGTCCATTTTTGAGAGAGGGTTGTTGAAGTCTCCAACTGTGATAGTGGAGTAATCTATTTCTCCTTGCACTTCTATCAGTTTTTGCCTCATGTAAGTTGCATGTTCTGTTGTTAGGTGCAAACACATTAAAAATTGTTATGTCTTAGAAAATCGACCCCTTTTTCATGTTGTAATGCTCTTCTTTGTCCATTATAACTTACCTTATTTTAAAGTTGGCTCTGTCTGAAATTAATAGAGCTACTTGTGCGTTCTTTTGATAGGTGTTACCATGGTATATTTTTCTCTATCCATTTACTCTTATTCTATATGTGTCTTTATATTTAAACTGGGTTTCTTGTAGGCAACATATAGTTAAGGTCCTGTTTTTTGATCCACTCTGACAATCTCTGTCTTTTAATTGGTACATTTAGACCATTGACAGTCAAAGTGATTATTGGTGTAGTTGGATTAATATCTACCATTTTGATTATTGTTTTCTATTTGTTGCCCTCATTCTTTGTTCCTATTTTTGTCTTTTAACTGTTTTTCTGCCTTTTGTGGTTTTAATTGAGCATTTTATATGATCCCATTTTCTCTCCTTTCTTAGCATATCAGTTATACTTTCCTCTTACTTTTTTTTGTCGTTGCTGTAGAGTTTGCAATATACATTTACAATGAATCCAAGTCTACTTTCAAATAACCCTATGCCACTTGATGGTTAGTGTGAGTACCTTATAATAACAAAATAATCCTAATTCCTCCCTCCTGTCCTTTGTATCATTGCTGTCACTCATTTTACTTATATAAGTTTACATAAGCATATACGTATATACATAAGCGTACACAATTGAATACATTGTTGCTATTATTATTTTGAACAAACTTATGTATTAGATCAATTGAAAATAATAAAACCTTTTATTTTACCTTCTTTTGTTCCTTCTTTGATCTTCTTCCTTTCGTTATGTAGATCTGAGTTCTGACCTATATTTTCCTTCTCTCTAAAGAACTTGTTTTAACATTCCTTGTAGGCAGGTCTACTGACAAATTCCTTCAAGTTTTGTTTGGGAAAGTATTTCGTCACTTGAAGGATAATTTTGCAGGGTACAAAAGTCTATGTTGTTGGGTTTTTTCCTCTCTTGTCTGCATGGTGTCTGAGCAGTCAAACGTGATTCTTATCATTGTTCCTCTATAAGTAAGGTGTTCTTTTCCTCTGGCTTTTTTCAAGATTTTTCCTTTATCTTTGATTTTTTGTAATTTGAAAATGATATGCCAAGATGTAGTTGTGTGTGTGTGTGTTTTATTTGTCTTGCTTGGTGTTCCTGAGATTCCTGGATCTGGTTTGGTGGCTGACATTAATTTAGGGAAATTCTCAGTCGTTATTGTTTCAAATATTTCTTTTGTTCCTTTTCCTTCTGGTATTCATTCCCATTATGAGTATGTTACATCTTTTTTGTAAGTGGACATATCCATAGTCCTTGGATACTCTGGTGGGTTTTTTTTTTTTTTTCAGTCTTTGTTCTCTTTCCTTTTCAGTTTTTGAGGATTCTATTGATATGTCCTCTAGCTCAGAGATTTTTTTTTTCTCGACCATGTCCAGTCTGCTAATAAGCTAATCAAAGGCATTCTTCGTTACTGTTACAATGTTTTTTATCTCTAGCATTTCTTTTTGGTTCTTTATTAGGATTTCCATCTCTGCTTATGTTGCCCATCTGTTCTTGCATGCTATCTACTTTATCCATTAGAGCCCTTAGCATATTAATCATAGTTTTTTTTTAAATTCTCAGTCTGATAATTCCAACATCCCTGCCATGTCCAGTTCTAATGCTTACTCTGTCTCTTCAAATTGTGTTTTTTGTCTTTTAGTATGCCTTGTAATGTTTTCGTCATAGCCAGACATGATGTACATGTTAAAAGGGTAAAAGGAACTGCTGTAAATAGGCCTTTAGAGATGTGGTGGTGAGGTGTGGGGAGGGAAGTGTTCTATAGACCTGTGATTAGGTCTCAGTCTTAGCAAGCCTGTGCCTCTGGACTGTGAACTTAACAAGTGTTCCTCAGATTTTTTTCTCCCTCCTTAGGTGGGACAGGATGGCTAGAGTAGGCTGGAGTACTTCCCTTCTCCCACATGGAAGGCTAGAGCTGACTGGACTTGGGTATTTCCCTTCCCCCAAGTCAGTTAGACTTTGTTAATAACCTAGCAGATTAGGCTCTAGTTAACTAGTTCCCTCTGAGGGCAGGACCTGTTAAGAGCAGAGTGCTCTGGCGTATTTCAAAATGGTTCCTTTTCCCCTCCCCGTGCCGAGGAACAGAGGGGATTTTTCTCTGATGTTTACTGTGGGGGCTCACCCATGACTGAGTCCCCCAGGAGTTTTTAACTCTCAGAGTTGTCCACACTAAGCCTCCAGCAATTCATCCATTAGAGTTGAGGTTTTCCCTCCCTGGCACTGGTTCCCTCGGTGGTTTCCACTCTGCTCCAGTAAGCAGTGACTCCCTGTTTTCACCTGTCTGACTGATTTTGGGGGCAGCAGTTTGCTCTGGGTCCTCTTTTATGGATCCAGGAAGAGTTGTTCATTTTTCAGTTTGTTTGGCTTTTTACTTGTTGGGACAGTGGCGAGTTCAAAGCTCCTTATATTTGAAATCCTAATATATCTTTAAAAACATCATTTTCTATTATGACAAGGTTTTATTTCTTATACGTCTATGCCTCCTTACACACATGTATGTGTCCTTTTATACACAGGCCTTCATCTTCTCATACTCCCAGTGTGGTTATAGGACAAATTTTAGTTCATTCATTAATCAGAATTTATATTTAATATTCAGCTCAAAGCTAAGAAGGGGTACTATGGTTACACTTCCTTTTCTTTTCTTTTTTTTTTTTTAGATTAATTGCCTTTTCCACTTTCATAATTTCTAATAAATCTGGTCATAAGAATTCCAAGCTTCTCTATCAGATTGGCTACCCGTTCATCACTAGTTTTTATTCTTTTTCAAAATACTGAAACATATCAATTATTACCCTTTTCTGGAGACCTCCCCCTTCAGAGCTCTCGGTCTTGCTTCACTCTGAACTGAGAGCTTCTGTAGCTTGCTGTCCAGTGTGTCATTCTGGCACTTGAGCACTTCCCCATGTGTGTTTTTCATTCTCTGTTTACTAGATCCAGTATTTTCTCCTTTTTTTTTTTTTGATCTGGTATACGTTTTCAATTAGCTTTGTAAGAAAGTGTGGATGAGAAACACATTGCTGATGTTATTCAGATTTTCAGTCTCCTGTATGGAACCTATTTTTTCCTTCTAGAATTTTTGGTATCTTTATGCCTTGTGTTCTGATCCTTCACAATGATGTACCTCACAGGTCTTCATCTTTCAGTTTATGAATTGTTCTTATTTCTTTCACTCTTCATTCTTTCTGGAATTTCTGTTAATTTGTTGGACCTTGTACATTGATTCTTTGTGCATCTTTGCTTGACTATTTTCATATCTGCTTTACTGTTCTTTCCAGGAGATTTCATTGATTCCATTCCTCAGAGCTCTTTATCCTCTGTTCTGATCTCTGTCTCTAAATATTGGTGTGTGTTTTGTTGTTTTTGAAACCTGTTAGTATCCACAGGTCTTTTTTTCTGGAGTCCTTAGATCACCAGAAACAAGTTTTTCATTCTGCCCTTTGCCACCTTCAGCTGGAATTTTATCCTCCTACTCCAACTACTTGCCCATGTAGATTAAGGCTGTGCTCTGACAGTTACCTATCTGCCAGCCGTTTGGATCATTTTTCTACCTACATAGCCAGCGTGGACATCCTTCCCCTGCACCCCTGAATTATTAGGCTTTAAGATTTATCCTTGTCAGTAATTGAATTAACTATTTAAAATGAAAAGGCTTATACTTTTCTATAACATAATGGTTTCAATGGGATTTTTAATGGTTTTTGTATAATCATCTTAATAAAACACTTGACACGTCAAAACATTTACAATCATTGATTTGACCAGATTGCTCCACCGTGTTACCCATGATTTACTTCATTTCCATCACTATTGAGAGAATAGTCTTAATTAAGAGTCAATTGAATAGAGATGCCCTGCTCACCCAAGCTGGCCAGTCAGAAGTCTCCCAGGAGTTTTGGAACTCCAATTCTGGGTTGTACCCTCTGAGTTCATGCGCCATGCCTGAGACTGCAGTTTTGACGTGGCCATGTCCTTGGAAAAACCAGAGGGCGAAGGATGTGAGTGAAAAGATGGCAGGACTGCCCAGTTTCCTGGTGAGTTATGAGAGACTCAGCTATATCCCGTCCTTAAGTTCCATAGTTCCTTAAGTCCCTGTCCTTAACTCCCTCTTGTGTACGTGTACACTTACCTAAGAGAGCTCTAATCTGGCTCCTTTCCAGGAACATTCTGTCCTTATTGCACCGGTTGAGAGAAGAGCACAGAAATCAGACGATTAAAATCTTGGCAAGTTGTTAAGACTCTGAACAAGATCATTCATTTGTGACACAGCAGTGAGAACTTCTATCTCAAGACAACAGAAAATAAAATAATGGATGTGAAAGTGCTTTGTACAGCTCTCTACAGTTGTTGGCAATTAATGCTTTTTGTGAACCCTGTCGCTGCTATATGTTAGCAAGTAAACACTGATATTATTTCTTAATGCATATTTTTCATTTCTGCTTTTCCTGTATCCCTTTTGGATTCTCCACACCTGTGTTAGTAAGTGGAATGCAAAATATTAATAATAATAATCCACAGTGTTCTAAATGGTATTTATCTCAAATAGCAGAAGTGGTAGTGTAGAATGTAAAGAAACTCAAAGGCAGTTTAATAATGCAAACAAAGCAAATGGATTGTTGGAATGAAAAGGTCCAGATTCCATATTTGAATGTGGTTATGAGTTAATGCTGACTGAGTCTATGAGATTCTGGTACGTGCACATTTAATAGTTTACTAGACACCCCCTCTTCCACCTAGCAAATAATTTGTTGCCCAGAATTATATAAATCCTACTCAGTGTTGGACACCAATCCTTGCCTGTTTAATTCTTTGAGACTTAGTTTCCTAGATAAAGACTTCATGTGTATCTGTTTATAAAAAGTACAACTACAGAGTTATCAGCTTGTTGCATATCTCTTCCTAAGTCAATGCTAGCTTGCTTCTCTCTGGGTCTTTCTCATTAATGCATTACATGAAGAAGAAGCATGGTTTAGTCTCAGCTCTCTTACTATTGATCATTGTTAGGCTTTTATCTTATTGAGAAAATAATCACAATTTTAGATTTCTTGGAAATATTTGCTGTAGATCCCATACTCTTAATTCTTCCAGACTTCTATTGCAGATTAGTCCTGAGAAGCCGAAGGGGTAGGATGGGATCTTGAGAGCTCAAAATCCATTCCTAAGTGGCATAAAACAAGACAGTTCTAGCTCTCACCTGCTTATATTTGTAAATAATTTGATGGGATTTTTATATTCATTTTTATATTTATATTTGTATTCACATTTTCATTGTAAAAATCACATAATATAGAAATGTTGACAGTAAAAAGTGAGTGCCCTCCTCTTTCTACCATCCTCCTCTCCAGTCCTATTCTCCATAGGTTTCATGTATAATGTAATTTTTAGATGACGTTGTTCTTGACCTAGTAAGAAGATGAAAACGCCTTCCTCTGGTCAGATGGTGTGGTCTTACCAATCATGAACTGGGAGTGTGTTTAAGAAGCCCAAGCCAGAAACTCTACATACTCTCCACATTCCCAACATCTTCCTGGTCTTCTGCAATCATGGCTTAACCCACTTCACCACATCCCCTTCTGCACCCCTACAATCCAATCCATTCTACACACTGCAGCCACAAAGATCTTTTTAAAACATGAATTTGATGTTTTCTTATCACATCCCCTACTTAAAACACTTTCTAGGGCTCCCCTTGGCTCTTAGGATAAAGACCAAAATACTTAATGCTGCATGGTCCAGTCCCAACTCACCTGCCTAGCCTCATCTTAATCACACTTCCTTTTACTCTGTGCATCCTGCCACACTGGCTACCTTATCATTACATGGTAAATGCTGTTCTCCCTCCCTTAAAAATTATTCCCATCCATTTCCCACCATGCCCTTTAGTTAGCTTCTAGTCAACTTTCGGAATTCAGTTCAGAGTCCCTTCCTCAAGGGAAAACTTTCCTGAAGCATTAGGAAAGGTGCTCCTGTTTCACAATTGCATAGCACCATATATTTCTCCTTTGTGGCACTGAATATGATTAAAATTTTATATTTTGTCATTGTTGCTTATTTGACTAATATACTTCCCCCGCTAGATTCCTCAGTATCTTAATAGGGTGCCTGGCATATAGTTGAAGCTCTTAATTATTTACTGAGTGAATGAGTCATCCCTCTCTGTACCACCCTTGTCTCTTCCAAAACCTATGCTGGCTTTCTCCTCAAATCTATTCACTCTGGATCTGACTGGGTTGCCTTAAATATAAATCTGGTCATGTCTTTCTTTTATAAAATTCTGTAATGGCATTCTGCTGCACATAGGAAAAACATCAAACTCTTTCCAAGCCCTAAAATTCTGCCCTCACTAAACTTCTCTCAACTGTTTTTATCCAAACCTTTCTGTTCTGGCCTTCATATAAGTTGGTGGCCCTGCCTGAAACAGTTTTCTCTCTCCCTGCCCTCCCAACCCCCATCCCCTCAAAAAAACATTTAGTTAACTCCTACTAATTCTTCAAACCTCAGATTAAAAGTTTCCTCAGAGAGGACACCATAGCTCTCTGATTCTTTTAACTTCCATGTTACTTTATTTTCTCTCTCCCTGAAACCTTCCACTAGACTATCAACAAAGCTTACTCACCACTGTATCCTCTCTGCTTGGTGCATAATACATCTTAACATCGAATGAAGGAGGAAACTAACTTCTTGGTCATCTGTAGCAGAAAAAGAAGTTCAATATCAATTTCATTAAAACCAAAGTATTTTTTGGCAATCTTCAGCATTCAAATGGACAATTCTATTAATATTTGTTAAATAAATGAACTACATTTTGTGAATCAACTCATTCAGCTGGCGAGGGTTTTACTTGGAGGCTGGTTTATTCTGGGAAGCTCATTGTTCAAAGACATAGCCTTGTTCTAAATATAACATTCTGTGGGGACCATATTAAGATTTTTATATGACAGAGGTGGGTGACTGATATTGTATACCTCCAAATGTTTCAAACCAAGATTATGTCTTTTTGCGTGCTCTACGGAGTGCAATTTGGGGCCAGATGCTCTTCCACATTCAAAAGGATACCAACATTCTTTTAAGGCCCAGTGAGTATCAAAGGGGGTTGTAGTAAGTTTTAAAACGTAAGGGGAATATTTGGGTGTCACAAGAACTGGGGAATGTTATTTGTATTTAGTGGGTAGGGCCAAGGATGCTAAACATCTTAAAAGTATGGATTCCTGCACGACAAAGTATTGCCCTGCCTAATTTGTCAATTATCCTCCTGCTGGGAAGCATAGACAGAGACTCAGAAGTGAGTTTCCTGAAAGCCAGGGATAAAGGTATCCGTTAAACCCCTGACTAAGTAGGGCCAGGCATAGGCATGGTTTTCCATCTGTGCATGAATATGGCAGTTTCTTAGAACATATCTTATAACAAAATATATAATTAGCCAAATACAAGTTTAGTAGCTAAACCCCACATGTCTAGTTTTAATCAATTCCAGAGAACACTTTAGTTAACCCCTAATTACCTGATAACCAACTCCTGTCACAAACCCAGCTGAGGCATCCGAGGAAGGTGAGCCTGTGAAATCTGGAATGAGTATCTAGATTCTATCCTCATAGCTAGTTGGCACTCTAGAAAACTCCTCCACCTTGAATGCCTTCCTTTGGCTCCCTATAGAAATGCCTTCATGGAACATGACTTAATATTATTCTCTTGAATTTTGTTGAGGATTGAGAAAAATAAAAATGAGCCTTCAACTTTTAGAAAAGTGCTAGTGAAAGTGTTACTTAATATCTAGTGTTTCTTATCTAAATATTCTTAAATTTAGTGTTAGGAAAATTTTTTTCTCTTCTGATACATACTGATATTAGATAGTAGGGCAAAATAACTTATTTGTTTCCCTTTTGCTTTGATTGCCAGAAAACTTGGAGTTAAACTTTGTGCTCAATTAGATTAATTACTTTTAGCCTAGATTTTTCTGTATAAAACCCTTTCAGTAGTTGGCTCCTGTTTTGTTGTGTGTTTTATATAGAATTTACATGGAATAAAATGCACATAAATGTTCAGTTCAATGAATTTTGACAATTTTATACATCTGTGTTAACAATCATCAAAACATTTTCATCACCCCAGGAAGTTCCCTTGTGCCCCTTTCCAGTCAACAACCCCTCCCTCTGCTACAACTACTTTCTGGTTTCTATGACCATAGATTAGTTTTTCGCTGTTCTTGAACTTTATTTGAATGGAATCATACAGTATATAATCTTTTGGTCTGGCTTTTTTCTCTCAACATAACATATTTGACATTCTTCCATGTTGTTGCATGAGTCAGTAGTTCTTCCTTTTTAATTGCTGAGTAGTAATTCACTTTTTTAATAAACCACAATTTGTTTATAATTTTTCCTCCATATGGATATTTTGTTTTCAGTATTTGGCTATCATGAATAAAGTTGCTAAGAACATTCGTGTTCTTTGTGGACAGCTCATTTTTAAAAATCTTTGTTTAATGATTTCATTGTGAGAGCATCCTTATTGTAAACCTCATATCTTTATGAGGTGGGGAGTGAGTAAAGTATAAATAATAAACACATGAAAATATAGCAGTCCCAGTATAATTAGATATATAGTCATAACGTAAACTCTACAAACAACTTATAAATTTTAGTTTCCCATTGCTTTAGAATTGAAGGCCAAGCCAAATATATAACTTATCCCTTCAAATAAACTTCTGCAATTTGGATACCTTCTCATTTAAATTTCCCCTAAGGTATAGGTTTCTATCTTTTCAAATTCCCATTTTTCCTTGTCCAATAGGCATATCAGACTTAATATATTGAAAGCCAAACTTGATTTTCTTCCCTAAACTTAACCCTCTCATGGTTTCCTTATCTCAACTCTTTTTTTCTGGTTGCTCAGGCTGAAAATGTGGAGTCATCCTTGATTTCTCTTTTTTTCATAAACCTCACATCTAATCCATCAGCAAATCCAGTACACTGTACCTTCAAAATATAGATTATCAGGAATTCAGCCACTTCTCACTCTCTCTCTACTGCTAACACACTAGTCAAAGCCACTGTCATCCCTTGCTTGGATTAGTGCAATAACCTCCTAACTGGTCTTCCTGCTTCTGCCTTTGGACACTCAAGCCTATTCTAAACAGAACAGCTAGAGTTACCATTTCTAAATCTCAGTCATGTTATTGTCACTCCTCTGCTCAAATCTCAACATTTTCATTCAGGATAAAAGCCAAAGTTCTTACAATGCTCTACAAGGCCATATGTAATCTGGCCTCCCAGAACACCTCCTTACATCATCTACCACTCTCCACCTTTCCCACTCCTCTCCAGTCATGTGGCTGCCTCACTTTCCTTTGAACATACCAATGGCTATCCTGCTTCAGAGCCTTTGCACTTGCTGATTCTGGGCCAGGACTTCTACTCCCCTCCCTCCAGCCCCCGCATATATCCCAAGGCTCACTGCCTTACTTTATTCATGTCTCTACTCATTGTCATTTCATTAGATAGGTCTTGCCTGATCCCCTTTTCTATTTATTTTTTATTTAATTTTATTTTTTATTTTTGTGAGGAAGACCAGCCCTGAGCTAACATCCGTTGCCAATCCTCCTCTTTTTGCTGAGGAAGACTGGCCCTGGGCTAAGATCCTGCCCATCTTCCTCTACTTTATATGGGACGCCACCACGGCATGGCTGACAGGCAGTGCGTTCACGGGTGCCCGGGATCTGAACCCGCGAACCCCGGGCTACCAAGCGAATTAAACCGCTGCGCCACCGGGCGGCCCCTGATCCCCTTTTCTAAAGTGAGTCCCACCTCCACCCCCAATGCTGGCAATGTCTACCTGTATTGTATTCTTAGTTAGCCTGACCCAGCCAGATCATGAAGACTGCTTCAAGTTCCAGGATGGGCAAAAAATGATGACTAGAATTTAGCCCGAGATTCCTGAAACAGCTAATAAGCAATGCAAAGAATAAACAAATAAGAAAATGACTGGGGACTCTTTCCCACGCCCTCCCTTGTTTTGGCTGGATGCTTCTCTGGGATTTGGTGGTCTCCACAGCCCACTTGGAGTGAGATGTCCACCAGGGTAGAGAAGCATAAAACTGAAGGTTCTGCCTCAACCCCTCCACCCACTAGCCATTCAACAACCAGAAACAACCTTTACTAACTTATTCTGCTGCGCCTGTGCCTGAGTGTCCTTGCGACGTTGACAACCTACCCTTATCGATGCCTGCACTCCAGTAAAGTCTAAGAGTTTTCCAGTCTGCCCCTTAGGGGCCTTCCTGGCCATGACCTACCACAATGCCTTATTTTCTCCATGGTTCTTATAATCACCTGACCTAATATATATTTATTTTTGTACTTGTTTATTGTCAAGTAAAATATAAGTTCCCTGAGAACAGAGACTTGACTCTTTTCGTTCATGCTGTATCCCCGGTACTGGAATAGCACCTGACACATAGTAAATAATAATTTACTGAATTAATTTTGTTCAATATATTTAATGTGGTTCAATGTAGTCTCCTTATAAAACATTGGCATCATTGTACAGACTTCAGTGGCTGCTAATGTCAAACCAAACCAAAACTGCCTTTTTGCTTTTTGCTTTCCTTTTAGTTTCAGAATTTTATTTAGGGGTTAGAATAACCATGGGAATGCAATACACCTCAGATTTGGTACTAGTTTTGTTGCCATGTCAAGAAAGTGAGCTGGGCATTGTGTTTTCAGTAGCCAGAGTATAAGAAAATCCATTTTCTTATTTTAATATCAGAAGTTCAAATTATCTCTAATATGGGGATCCCTTGAATTTGATAATGCTGAATCACATTGGAGAATAAAAGACGGCAAAAAGCTTATTGAAATTCAGACTGATTCACAAGTAAGGGGCCTCTTGGAAACAACATTTTGAGAGAGGTTCGGCTTGTTCAAAAATCTGCATATTTTGGGGTCTGGATGGATGTGAATGGTACAGAGACTCAAAATAGAAATTGTAGCTCCTCATTGTTTCATTCCAACAAATAATTTGATCGTGTCTGTATATCAGATACTCACTTCAAATATGTAATGCTAATTGTGATCTATTTTTTAAAGAGTCAAATTGTCTTTATAGTAAAATATTTTCTACTAGATAATCCAGAAAATGCAACTCCCTGGTAGTCAATAAGTAACATTCAGTGAGTACCCGTGTGTGCCAATTACAGCACTAAACTCTGCCCTAAAAGAGTTTGTAATTTCTATCTGCCTGGGGGTATTGGTTGAGAGGAGAATAACAAGCTTGACTCTCTTTCTTTATAAGTCTCATTACTTCCAGTAGAAAAAAATATGTTGACTAATAAAATTGTTTTATAGATCACCCCCATTTGTAATATGGACACAATTAAATTTTTTTTGCCGATTTTGATAGGATATTTGATATTGACATAATATCAGTTTGATATTATGTCAGCTCAGTTTGGAGCTGAGGGTGGGACTCATGGCTGGGAGGGTTGTGAATCTTGCATATCTGACTCATCCTCCCCAAATACTCAAAGACCATGGTCAGCAAGATGGTTACTATGGCTCTTGCAAGAACAAGGGCATTCCACCCACCAAGTTCTGGTCAGAAATAATGCATATGGAAAACAAAGTAATCAGCATTTTAATAAGCCACGTATACATAAAAACTGAATCTGCCAAGTCAAAAATTCAAGTGGGTCCTGTGAAGGACTTTGCTAAATTAAACAAGTCTGGTATAGATCAATTCTAGGCAGAGGAGATTTGGCCAAAAATGAGAAGGGCCAGCTCTGGTTGATCCCAGAACCACACATACAGGGCATTGACCGTAAGGAGAATTTACACCAGAGCAGAAAAGCCACAGATAGAAAGGGCTCAAACCAAAAAATCCCTAAACAGCAAAACAAAACACACAAACAAAAAAAACCCAAGAAAACCCAGGGTAATTGACAGAAACTTCCTTGTTTCAGTCTTGATGACTCTGTCAATACAGTTCACTTAAGACAAGGTGTGACCTGTTGATCTGTTATCTCACAAAGTATCAGTCTCAGCCAGAAAATGGAATGTCCCTTCTCCTGTGAGTCATACCAGAAGCCGTGGGCTTCCTGGAATGACTGTTAAAAATCCCAGATCTCCTGGCAATGACTTTGAAACGTGATTTTCAATATTATTGACCCGCACATGGTGTGTGACCAGAACAGAGGACCAGCAGAGAGCATAACAAGAAGAGAGCAGGGACAGAAAAGACACTTTTGCCATTGACTACTACCTTTTTGTTTTTTAAAGATCACATACATCTTTGACTTTAATATTATTATGGAAATTTTCGAACATAGACACAAAAGTAGAAATAATAGTGTAATAAAGTCTCATGAACCCATCAGTCAGCTTTACCTGTTAGCAATATTTTATCTTTCTCATTTCATCTCTCTGTCCTGTATTTTATTTTATTTGTATTTCTGCTGGAGTATTTTAAAGCAATTCTTAAACATTACATCATTTCACCCATAAATACTGCAGTACATATCTCTTTTCCTATTTAAACAAAATCACAATACTGTTATTGGATCTTCAACAAAATTAACATTAAATCTTTTTATCATCTAATACACATCTAATCTATGTTCAGATTTCCTCAGTTGGCTCAAAAATGGCTTTTTATAGTGGGTTTATTTGAATTGGGATTCAAGCAAGGTCCACCCTTTGCATTTGGTTGCTATATCCCTTAAGTCTATTTTAATCTATGAGTTTATCTGCCCTTCTCCATCCCCCTGCCATTTATTGATTGAAAAGTTGAGTCATGTGTCCTGTAGAATTTCCCCGAATTTGGATTTTTCTGATTGAATTTCCATGGTGTCATTTAAAGTTTTCCCGTATCTCCTGTACTTTTTGTAAATATACAGATTGTACATTTGTAAACCAATGCATAATGAACTGATAATTAGATCTGGAGGAGGGGTTCAATTCAGATCATTTATTTATTTTGGCAAGAATACTTCATGGCTGTGCTGTAATCTTCCTGTTGTATCACATCAATAGGAAGTGATGTTCAGTTTGATTAATGGGTTCAGGTAGGTTTGTATAATTTTATTTAAAATTCTTAATTATGAATATAATACATTCATTGTGGAAAAATTAGAAACTATAGATAGCAATAAAGAAGAAAATATGGGGCCAGCCTAGTGGCATAGTGGTTAAGTTCATGCACTCTGCTTTGCAGGCCTGGGGTTCACAGGTTTGAATCCTGGGCACAGACTGATGCACCACTCAGCAGGCCGTGCTGTGGCGGCATCCCACATACAAAATGGAGGAAGATGCGCACAGATGTTAGCTCAGAGCCAATCCTCCTCAGCAAAAAAGAGGAAGATTGGCAACAGATGTTAGCCCAGGGCTAATCTCCCTCACCAAAAAAATAATAATAAAAAAAGAAAGAAAGAAAGAAGAAAATAAAAAGCAAACGTATTCCCACCATCTAAAAAGATTTGCTGTTTATATTTGGCATATGCCTCTCCAGGTTTTTCTATTTTGGCTGATTAATCTTGAAACTTTCTCTTTCTCTCCCTTATTAGACTTATGCTGCCCTTTTAAATATCATCCAGTAAGTCCTTTGGTTAAGGAATATTTTACAGTGCTATTATTTTTTGTGATACTCGAAAGACAGACAGAAGGAAGAGGCTGCCATTTGAGACCTGCTATGTAGCAGTTGCTTTCACATTTTCTTTTACTTATCTTCACCATGACTTTGTTAGAGAGGTATTATATTCCCATCTTATAAAAGAGGAAACTGAGACTCAGACCTCTTGGAGTCTTTAACTTTAAGTCCAAAGAGTCTTGAAGTCTTCTCATTCCAAACCCAAAATGCTAACATTCATTTCCTTCCTGAATTTTGTGGTATTGATATCAAACAGGGCCATTCTATCTAGTCAGCTAAGAATGGACTTCATGGCCATGAAAGAACTTCATAGTTGCTTAAATGCTTGAGAGATTTTATTTGATATTCAGTTAGGCAACCTCATTTAGACATATAAAAACAAAGTAGATAAAAGAATGGAAAAGTGGACAAAAATCTGTGATGGAGGAGATGGGGTTTTGGTTATCTATAAATCCTGTGCCATACCAATTCTTAATTGCATGAGTTAATTCAAAGAAGGACAGAATTTTAGAACTGGAAGGTATCTTAAAGTTTATCTTCTGGAACGTATAATGAAAAGCCTAAAGCCCCAATGGGTTCAGTGACTTTTCTCAGGTCACTCAACTACTTTGATATCAAGGCATGACCTGAACTCAACATCTTTGACCTTCAGTTGTGTGTCACCAACCCGTTTTGAGAATTTTTGCCCTCTCTGAACAGAAAGAAATGCTTAAACAATTTTTTCATTACACTTAGGGTGGGTAGTAGTTTTACCAGATTCAGAAGTACGTCCTACATTTGTAAAACATGTGCCAAGAATCGTTTCCTACTATTGTGAAAGCTGAGGGCCAGGATACGAAGAGGGACTTCAGATGGGGAGAGAAAACACATTTTCATAAGGCTATGATTATATTTTTTCTAGTTTCTTTAATCCTCTGCAGGAAAAGTTTAAATCAATGTGCCTTTTAGAACCATTCAATATTTTAATTCCAAAGTAAAGGTAGAAGCATAATAAGCTTGTTTATAAGAATACTGATCACATTTTTTAAATAGAAATACTTGAATATAGAAAAATACAAATATGTAAAACTCATTAGGGAAAATTGAAGCAAAAAATCTTTAATCATGCTTACTTTAAAATGCAAACATAAAAGTTAGAAATAATGACAGGAAACAGCGAATTGTTCATTTAGTAACAAGCTCTTGGGACAATGGTTTGAAGCAGCTAGATGATATGTTTAGTATCCAGCTTCCTACCGTTTTGTATAAACATTGCCTCTGTTTCCTTCATGGATAAATTTAACCTAAAAATCAGTCTCAGTGTCTCCAGTGCTGTCCTGTTTGTAGGGCAATAATCAGTTCACAGGTTTTTGACACTTTGTGGCTTACAGGATATCCTTCAGCAGACAGACATGTGCATCAGTTATCCATTTTCTAATGATATTTCTGGACTGTGTACAGGGACTGATGATCCCATGTGGCACATGGCTATTTATTCTGACTTCTAAGCAATTGGAATGCGAGGAACTATTTAGTTCTATGGTACTTGACAGAAGGGAACAGATTTGCTAGACCAGGTTGAAAACAAGCGTGTCATTGTGGGCTGAGAATAAATTGGCATAAATGTAGTATCCTTCCTATATGCATATCCAGTAGTAAAGAATAATATCAGATATCATCCACGTTCAAACCAAAGAGGAATTTTTAAAAATACATAATGGGAGAAAAGGAATTCTGATGTACTCATCAACTAACTTCAACAATTAACTTCAACTAGTTTTAACAATTAACTTAATTATCAACCATAGCCAATTTAGTTTGCCCCCACCTACTCCCTGCCCTGACTATATTAAAGCAAATTCCAGACATTAAATTATTTTATCCAGAAATATTTTAGCGTTTATCTCTAAAAGACAGGGACTCTTTTTAAAAAAAGACAACCACAATACCATATCACACCTAAAAAATGGACAATAATAACTTAATTATTAAACATACAGTTACTATTGAAATTTCCTGAACTATCTCATAAATGTTTTTGTATTTTTTAATTTTTTTTTTTTTTTTTTTTTTTTTTTTGTGGGGAAGACCAGCCCTGAGCTAACATCCGTCGCCAATCTTCCCCTTTTTGCTGAGGAAGACTGGCCCTGGGCTAACATCGTGCCCATCTTCCTCCACTTTTTATATGGGACGCCGCCACGGCATGGCTGACACGCAGTGCGTCGGCGGGCGCCCGGGATCCGAACCGGCGAACCCCGGGCTGCCAAGCGCGGACTAAACCGCTGCGCCACTGGGCCGGCCCCTGTATTTTTTAATTTTTAAGTTTGATGTTTGAATCAGTATCCAGATAAGCTCCATACATTGCAATTGGCTGTTTCTTAAATCTTTTTTTAATTAAAAATTTTAAAATTGTGGTAGAATATACATAACTTAAGATTTACCATCTTAACCATTTTTAAGTGTACATTTCCTAGTGTTAAGTGCATTCACACTGTTGTGCAACCATCACCACCATCCATTTCCAGAACTCTTTTGGTCTTGCAAAACTGAAAACCCATACTCATTAAACAACAACACCCCATTCCGCCCACCCCCTAGCCCCTTGGGAACCACCATTCTACTTTCCGTCTCCATGAATTTGACTACTCTAGGTACCTCATATAAGTGCAATCATATAGTATTTGTCTTTTTGTGACTGGCTTATTGTACTTAGCATAATGTTCTCAAGTTTCATCCATGTTGTAGTATGTGTCAGAATTTCACTCCTTTTTAAGGCTAAATAACATTTGATTGTATGTATATACCAAATTTTATCTCTCCATCTGTCGATGAACACTTGGGTTGCTTCCACCTCTTGACTATTGTGAACAATGCGTCTATTCGAACATGGATGTACAAATATCTTTTTGAGAACCTGCTTTCAATTCTTTTGGATATATATGCAGAAGTGGAATTAATGGATCATATGGTATTTCTTTTTTTTTTTTTTTTGAGGAACCACTGTACCATTTTCCTTAGGGCTTGCACCATTTTACATTCCAACCAACGGTTCATAAGGTTCCAATTTCTCCTCATCTTTGCCAACACTTGTTATTTTCTGGGTTTTATGTGTGTTTTTTTTTTTTTTAATTTTTAGTAGTAGCCACCTAATGGATGTAAGGTGGTGTCTCATTGTGGTTTTGATTTGCATTTCCCTAATGATGAGCATCTTTTCATGTGCTTGTTGCCCATTTGTATATCTTCTTTGGAGAAATGTCTATTCAAGTCCTTTGTCCATTTTTTAATCAGGTTATTTGATATTTGTTGTAAAGTTGTAGGAGTTCTTTATATAGTCTGAATATTAACCCCTTATCAGATACATGATTTGCAAATATTTTCTCCCATTCCACGGGTTACCTTTTCACTCTGTTAAATGTGCCTTTTTATGCACAGAAGTTTTAAATTTTTTGTATGTGTGTGTGTGTGAGGAAGATTAGCCCTGAGCTAACATCTGCTGCCAATCCTCCTCATTTTTGCTGAGGAAGATTGGCCTTGGGCTAACATATGTGTCCATCTTCCTCTACTTTATGTGGGAAGCCTGCCACAGCATGGCTTGATAAGTGGTGTGTAGTTCCGCACCCAGGATCTAAAGCTGCAAACACTGGGCCACAAACTTAACCACTATGCCACCAGAAGTTTCAAATTTTGATGTAGTCCAATATTTACTTTTGTCACCTGTGCTTTTAAAAGGTATCATATTCAAGAAATTATTACCAAATCCAATGTCACAAAGCTTTTCCTCTATATTTTCTTCTAAGAATTGTATAGTTTTAGCTCTTATGTTTAGGTCTTTGATCCATTTTTAGTTAATTTTTGTATGTGGTGTAAAGTAAGAGTCTAAAATCTCTTTTAATTTGTTGGTCTCTCCCTCTCTTCTTCCTCCTACCCCTCATTTTTTCCTTGCAATTTATTTGTTGAAGAAACTGGGTTGTCCTACAGAATGGGTTTTGTTGATTGCATCCTTGTGGTTTCATTTAACAAGGTCCCCTGTTTCTCTTTCCTGCATTTCCTGTAAACTGGTAGCTGGCTCTAAAGGTGTGATTGATGAGATTCTGGCTCAATTTTTTTGGTGAGAGTACTTCATAGGTGATATAGATACATCAGAAGGCACATAATATCTGGTTGTCTTTTTTGTTGTGATGTTAACCATCACTGAACAATAATTACCTGGATGTATTCATTCATAATGGTTACAAAAAAAAGTGATATTCTAATTCTCTCATTCCCTCTTCGCTTATTTATTGGAAAAATTCTGTATAAAAAAACTTTCCATCATCAATTAATTACCCTAGAGTTCAGATAAGAAAAATAGGATAAATACTTGATTCTTTCCTTTAACAATTTTCAAAATAATGAGTTGCTTCCCTAGTATCTTCCAATAGTGACAAATGCATTTTCTTTTTTCAGTTTTATTACAAATACATCACAAACTCATTACAGAAAAATGTTTGATGTATTTCAATTCATTTGAGTTATTAATATCATTTGTGCTCAAGTTGTCCCACCTTCAACTTGACTCTTGACTCCTTTTGAAATAATCACATTGATCTTTGATAGCCTTCTTGCATTCTGGAATGACAAGCCGTTCCAGGCTTGTTTCTAATATTTTCTTCTCCAGATCAGGAATCAGGCAATTTCTGAAGAGCCCTGATTCTTTTTACTGAAAAATGATATTTAGAGATGACAACTTGGGGTAAAAAGTTGCTCATTGCTACTGTGTTGGCCATTATTTCTAGACTTTTTCAATGGACTGATCATATATATATATATAAAATATAAAAGATAACAAAACTTTATTAATTCATCTTGATATTGCCAATACAGGAATTTTACTTAACTCAATTGATCTTATATTTGTAGTCCTTTCTCCCATACTTATTTTATCCTCACAAGGTACACACAAGCCTCAACATAAAAATAGCAGCACTACCATCAACAGTATGATTATTGCAAACAGTTTACAAAATATTTTCTTAGTTCCCTTGTCTTTAAAGTATATCTCACTAGGAGTGTACAGTTAAATTGCTGTGCTTATCTAACCTTTAAATAACAGCTTTGGAGGGTGACGTCACCAACATGGCGACATAGGTTGTTCCTGACTTCGCTGCCCGTCACAAGGAGAACAACTAACAACCCTTCAAGAACAGGACACCACTGAGAGCATCCTGGAACACTGGGGTGAGGCTGAAGCACCCCGCTGCACCACAGCGACCAAGACAGACTGCATTAGAAAGGTAAGAGAAGCGAATACACATTGATTGCACTGCCCCTCCCCCCAGGCCAGCGTAGCACCATGCGCAAAGTGTCCCATGAGCCTCTGACTCCTCTAGTGGGAAAAGAGAACCCAGAGGGGACAACCAGCACCCCCCCCCCCCCGGCATTGTGGGCTGCTTTGTGGGAGCCGCTACTCTGCTGCTGCCCCCACGGGGATTGCAAGGGAATCTGTGGGGCTCCACTGTGGGAATCTGACTGCGATGGAGAAGGGCAGAAAGGCTTGCAACAAATAGCACACGGATCTTCGCAGAGCGAGTTCCTTCCTGCAGCGCCGGCAGTAGTAATCCCAACCAGTGTCTTTGCTCATCAGCAGAACCAAGCTAGTGGCCCACTCTGACCAGGGGACTCAGCAGGATGCAGATCTGCTTTATTCAGATCCTCAAACGAGGAGTTTTGCCAGCTCTAGGGCCTTGTTTGCACATGCCCAGGTAAGGAGCTGAGTCACAGTCCCACCCGCTGTGGAGAATGTCTCCCAGTCACATCTGATCAGAGGGACTGGCAGGAACACCTGGAGGCTGTGTAGCCCAGCAGTACTCCAGCCAAGAACTGGGCTGGAGGAGCAGACTGCCTCCAGAGCAAAGCCAGTCGGGTGTGGAGGATTCCCTTGCTATGCACAGGCAGGAGAATTAATCAAAGCCAACGCTGAGGGTAGCTTCTGGCCCCTCCCAGCTGGAGAGCCTGTTTGGGAAATTGAGAGTTTCCTGGAGCAACCCCTCCCCTTCCTGCCCAGACAAGGGAGCTGAGACAGCTCCACCCACCCGCTGAGGCTCCCCCAGCATCTGACCAGAAGGCTGATGAGAACACAGGGAAGCTGTGTGGCCCAGGAGTGTTCTAGCCCAGAAAAAGGGCAGGCAAAGCTGATAGTTTGCTGAATGAACCCAGTGGACCTGTTCAGCCAAGGAACTTGGGGCCTGGGTCAGCTTGAGTAAAAACGAAGAGCTTTACTGACCGTCAAGCTGCTTCTCCCACTGCACCCAAGCAGGGAAACTAATTCATAGCCCCACTCATTGCTGAATACAGCCTCCAGCCTGCCCAACCAGGGAACCTAACCAGAGCACATGGGAAGCTGCATAGCCCATCATCCAACAGCCCTGCTTACCTTGGCACTTGAACTGAGAGCACAGCCTGTGGCTTTCCCCATCTACAGTGCAAAACTGGTGGCATCACCAGACCAGGGAATTCAGTGCACACTCTTGGCTGATTCGAGTCCCCAAACAATGAACCGTTCAGAACCTGGGTCCTGTCCTACTGACCTGCCAGGGCAGGGAAGCTAATTCATAGCCCCATCTATAACTGAATATAATACCCCGTCCCAACCATCTATTCAGCCTGACCAGACAGTCCAGGCAACTGTGGAGCCCATTCTACAGCCTCACTTGGATAGGGAACCAAGCCAGCAGTCCTATCCAACTATTCTCAGCCAGTGGTATACTGCCCCATCCTCAACCTGACTTTGAGCAGTTGCCTCACCCCAAAATAGACCATAATAGGAGCCTCCACCTTCCCAAGGACATTACCAGCAGACATGCCCCAAACCCAAAATGAGCTGACTGGTGAAGATCCGTCTTTGCCAAAGCAAACTTCTAAAGTCTGGAAAAGGAACCCAATGACTCAAATGAGCAGGTATCAAAGTAAGGAATCAAGGATCATGAAAAACCAGGTAAATATGACACCACCAAAGGAAACCAATAAAACTGTAATAACTGATCTTAAAGAAATGAAGATCTATAAACTATCAGAAAAAAATTCAGAATAATTCTCTTAAAGAAGTTTAATGAATGACAAGAACACACAGATAACTACATAAAATTAGGAAAACAATGCATGAACAAAATAGGAAGATAGACAAAGCAATATAAATCATAAAAAAATCAAACAGAAATTGTAGAGGTGAAAAATACAATTAACTGAACTGAAGAATTCAACAGAGTTTCAAAAGCAGACTTGACTGGGCAGAAGAAAGAATCAGTGACCTGGAGGATAGGACATTAGAAATTATCTAGTCAGAGGAACAAACAGAAAAAAGAATGAAAAAAATTGAAGGAAGCCTATGAGACTTATGGGACACAGCAAAAAAGAAACAATATTCATGTTATGGCAATTCCAGAAGGAGAAGAGAAAGAGAAACAGACAGAAAGTGTACTTAAAGCAATAATGGCTGAATACTTCCAAAACCTGGAGAGAGAAATGGACATCCAGATCCATGAGGCCTGAAGGACTCCAAATAGGTTGAACCTGAATAGGGCTACACTGAGACACGTTATAATTAAATCACCAAAAGTCAAAGACAAAGAATTTTAAAAGCAGAAAGAGAAAAGAGAGACGTTACATATAAGAGAACCCCCATAAGACTATGGGCAGATTTCTCAATAGAAACATTTTACCCAGGAGAGAATAAGATGACATATTCAAAATACTGAAAGAAAAAAACTGGCAACCAAGAATTCTACACCTGGCAAAGCTGTCCTTCAGAAATGAAGGAGGGGTAAAGACTTTCCCAAACAAACAAATGCTGAGGGAGTTTGTTACCACTAGACTTGCCTTACAAGAAATGCTAAAGGGAGTTCTTTGAGAGGAAGTAAAAGGACACTCATTAACATCATAAAAACATAAAAAGGTAGTGTAAAACTCACTAGTAATGGTAAATATATTGTCAAAGTTAGATTCAGTAATTTGGTAATGGTGGTGCATAATTCACTTAGTTTAAAAGTTAAAAAACTCTAGTTTAAAAGGTTAAAAAAAATGAACATAGTAAAAATAGCTATAAGTACAATAACCTGTTATTAGGTACACAATATAAAAAATATGTAAATTGCAACAGCAATAATCTAAAATATAAGGGGGAGGAGAAGCAAAAGTGTAAAGTTTTGGAATTTTATTTGTTATCAGCTTACAATAGGGGGTTATAGGGCCTGGCCTGGTGGTATAGTCGTTAAGTTTGCGTGCTCCGCTTCAGCAGCCTGGGGTTCACAGGTTCGGATTCCAGGTGTAGACCCATGCACCACTTACCAAGCCATGCTGTGGCAGGCGTCCCACATATAAAGTAGAGGAAGATGGGTGTGGATGGTAGCCCAGGGCCAATCTTTCTCAGCAAAAAAGAAGAGGATTGGCAACAGATGTTAGCTCAGGGCTAATCTTCCTCACCAAAAAGAAAAGAAAAGAAAAGAAAGAAAAAGGAGGTTATAATTTTAAGATATTTTATGTAAACCTCTTGGTAAGCACAAGGGAAAAACTTGTAGCAATTACACAAAAACGCGATAAAGAAGTCAAAGCATACTGATACCAAAAGACATCAAAACATTAAAAAAGACAGCAGGATAAGAAACAAGGAACAATGGATCTACAAAATAACCAGAAAACAATTAACAAAATGGCAATAGCCAGTCCTCACCTATCAATAATTACTTTAAATGTAATTTAAATTTAAGACTGGCTGTATGAATAAAAAACAAGATCCAACAATATGCTGCCTACAAGAAACTCACTTTAGCCTTAAAGACCACATATACTGAGAGTGAAGGGATGGAAAGTCATTTCAAGCAAATGGTAACCAAAAAAAAAGCAGGGATAGTAATACTTATATAAGTAACAGCTTTGTTGAGATACAATTCATATATCATACAATTCACACATTTCATGGGTAAAATTCAGTGGTTTTTAGCATATTCACCAAGTTGTGCAACCATTGCCACAATCAATTTTAGAACGTTTTCATTACCCCCAAAAGAAATCCTGTACACATTAGCCGTAGTCTCCATTTTCCCCCAACTGCCCTCCCAGCCCTAGGCAAACGCTAATCTACTTTCTATCTCTGTGGATTTGCCTAATCTGGATATTTTACATAAGTGGAGTTATATAGTATGTGATGTTTTGTGTCTGGCTGCTTTCACTTAGCATAATGTTTTCAAAGTTCATCCATGTTGAAGCATGTATTAATATTTCATTTCTTTTAATTACCAAATAATATTCCATTGTATGATTATGCCAGATTTTATTTATCTGTTCATCAGTTGATGGACATTTAGATTGTTTCCACTTTTGCCTATTATGAATAATGCTTCTATGAACAGTTGTGTGCAAGTTTTTGCATGAACACATGTTTTCATTTCCCTTGGGTATACACCTAAAAGTGGAATTGCTGGGCCATAGGGTAATTGTATGTTTAACTTTTGAGGAACTGCCAGACTATTTTCTAAAGTGACTGGACCATTTTACATTCCCTCTAGCATTGTATGAGGGTTCCAATTTCTCCACATCCTCCCCAACACTTGTTATTATCTGATTTTTTGATTACAGCAATCCTAGTGATATCTCATTGTGGTTTTGATTGGTATTTCCTTCATGGCTATTGCTTGCTTTAGGTTTAGTTTGCTTTCTTTTTCCAATGTCTTAAGGTGGACGTTTAGGTTTTGATTTGAGACCTTTCCTCTTTTTAATATAGGCATTTATAGCTACAGATTTCCCTCTAATCACAACTTTTGCTGCACTCCCATAGATTTTGGTATGTTGTGTTTTCATATTCATTCATATCAAAGTATTTTCTCATTTTTCTTGTAATTTCTTCTTTGACTGGTTATAGGAGTGTGTTGTTTAATTTTCACATATTTTTTAATATCCCAAATTTCTTTCTGAATTGATTTCTATTTTCATTCCATTGTTGTTGGAGAACATACTTTGTGTGATTTCAATCATCTAAATTTATTGAGCTTGTATTATGAGCTAGCATATAGTCTGTTCTGGAGAACATTCCATGTGTACTTGAGAAGAATGTGCATTCTGTTGTTATTGGGTGGAACATTCTATAGATGTTTGTTAGGGCTAGCTGGTTTATAGAATTCTTCAAGTCTTCAAGTCTTCATGCTGATCTTCTATCTAGTCGTTCTATCCATATTGAAAGTGGGATATTGAAGTCTCCAACTATTATTGTTGAATTGACTATTTCTCCCTTTGATTCTGTCAGTGTTTGCTTCATGCATTTTGGGGCTCTGTTGTTAGAAGCATACATGTTTATAATTATTATCTCTTCCTGATAGATTGACTCTTTTATCAAAAACAATAGCGCATATGCTATTATTTCAATTCTGTCTACTAAGATTTATTTTAAATAACAAATGTGTAATCTAAAAATCAAACATAGAAATATAGAACGATAGATGTTTCCTACTATAGTACATGTACCTATTTATGCTATTTGTCAAACAGTCATTGAAATCAGAAGGCATATAGCTGCAAATCAATTTGTGGTCTTTGTGGAAGGGAAAATTTAGAAGTCCTTTATCTCCCTCTAGCCTCTAATTAAAATTTTACAGGCTGGACATTTGCCAAAAAAAGCAATTAGAGAGATTCTTAAAATTTAGCATCCACTCATTGGGTAGAAAGCTGAATGAAGGGACATTTAAATACATAAATATAAAAGCTGATTCAAATGTGGTACATATTAGGGGAACCCTGAAGGAGCCCGGGAAGGAGATAGGAAAGAAGGGTTCATTGTCTCATCTATTCCATGCCCCCTTCTTAGTTTTAAATCTGATTGAGCCCCCAATAACAAGTAGGATGTTAAAAAGATATTGATCTCTTTTCTAGATTTTGTGTTTTATCTAAATACCCACGAAATAGATCTCTTTTATTTTTCAAAATGCCTGGTGTTAAAATGCTTAACTTGGTTGAACCTAGAGGGTGGGCAATGGAAAATTGGAATAGTTTTGTGTCAATTATTGACCTTTGCTCGGAGCATTCTGTAGGACCTGTCTCTTCTGCTTCTTGAACAGCAGCCTAACTTGCCACTTGTTTCTGTCTATGATACCTGCCTTCCACGCTCTCAGCTCCTGCTTCTTGCCAAGACTTATGCTATTTGCCAACTCCTAGGTTTCTCCTGGGTAAAACTGTAATCACATCTAGCTACCCTACATTTGGAAAAAGTTCTATGTTGGCACAAAGAAGAGATTTGTCCACAGGCCCCACAGTTCTTGAGCTGCTGACAGCCAAGCCCTATGTAGAGTCCTGAGCAGTTTGATACTCCCAGATTCCTTTATTCCGCTAACAGGTGGCCCTGTATCCCACAGCTGTGGCCAAAGTCTCAAATACAATCAATCTTCTGTTGGAGTGAGAGGAAGATTGCTGGCTTCCTATGAATATAACTAGAGCTCCTGATGGAGCCCTTTACATAGGTTTTTGTAGGAGTTCAGTGATCCACCAGAACTGATAAATGGTCCAAGTTTCATTCACCAGCCTTCTATAACCTTCATCTCCTGAAACCAAACAGAAGCTGGCACAAACTTTACTATGTGACTAACTTCAGGAGAAATTCATGGATTGCCATCCACAACAGTGGCAGCAATTCCCCCAACTTAACCAGGCAATGAAACCAGCTGTAGTGAAAGTTTGACATCAGTTCAAGTTTGCTGTATCCAGGGACCTCGAGTATTCAAGACTGACATCTCTACCCTCCACCTCCAAGGATTCTATCCTCGAAACCTGACACCAGGAGTGAGTCAGTGCAGCCCAGCACCATCGCCCACAGGAGGCCCAGCTCTATCTCTGTCAAATGGCCTCAGCTCCACCAGCAGGGGTCCCTGTCTCTCTTACTTCTAGCCGTCTGGTCTTAGGCACTGAGTTTCCTGCAATCCATATGCAGGACTCTCGCATCCCACATCGTTCATCAGAGATTTGGGTGCACCAGGGGACTTCATTGTCCTGAAAAACTGACTGCCAACGAGCACAAGGACTTACTGGTGACAAGGACTTACTCCTGAAGGTCTTCATCTCCTGGTGAGGCCAATCATCCAGACCTTGGGCTTGGAGGTCCAGACAAGAGAACATGAGAATGTTTTTATCATATTAGCCAGTAATGCAATGGCCTCCTAAATGGTCTCCTCGGGTCACTTCTTTTCCTCTTTTCAATTCTCCACACAGCAGTCAGGAAATGTGATTGTGTCCTTCCTTTATTTAAAACTCTTTCCTGCCTCCCACGCTGTGGCCTGCAAGGCCCTTGCCCTTGTCAACCTCTCTAGTCTCATCTCATGCCACCTTCCTCCTGTGCTGTGCTCCAATTTTCTTTTAGTTCCTCAAATGCCTTGCTCTCTCCTGCTTTGAGGCCTTTCCACATGCTGTTCTCTTTGACTCTTCAACTTATTAATTCCCACTCATCTTTCAGAGCTCAGTTCAAATGTCACTTCCTCAGGGAAGCTCCCCTTGAGTCCCCAGAGCTGATGCACTCCCTCATTATACACTCTCAGAGTTCTACATCCCATTCCTTCCTAGTTTGTAATTATAAATGTGAGTAATTTTTAAATTCTGCCTCCCCACTCAGCTTGTAAGCTTCATGAAGGCAGAATCTATGTCTATAAAGGTATCCCCTGGATCCTGAGTACCCACACGGTAGGGGCTTGATAAATATTTACTAGATGAATAAATTAACAAAAATAAATATGGAAAAGTTACTAGTGTAGGCTTCACCAGCTGGTGAGTACAGATATAGTTCTATAACTTCATGTACCTTCGATAGTGCTATCACATTTGTGATAGCTATGAATTTTTTCCTTCTATGTGACGTGCAGATATTAGACAGCTGTGGGAGTGGGTGGCTGGCTTCTCCTCTAGTTCCTTCTCCTCCGTCTCTCCCCTGCTGCAGCCCAAAATACTCACAAAGGCAAGTGCGGACACACATACACACACACACACACACACACACACACACAGCTTTTACTCAGCATATAAATGGCAAAGGTAGGTTTAGAACTCTGGCTTCTTGAATTCTACAAAAATGTTTTCTCTACCTTCTTTCTTTACTGAGGTCTGTTAATTGGCCTCATTCTGTTAGAAAAAAATAGTATCAATTGGAAAATAACATAACACTTCTTTAAGACTCACAAATTTCTCAAATGTCTAGTTTCCTAGAGATCTTAATAAAAACTTCAGACCACTAGGAATAATTTCCTACAGCACATTTTTCACGCACACCCTTATCTTGCCATTTAACTTGTCACTTATGTCTAGATTTTGTTTTCTGAAAAGATCATAAGCTGCTTGAGGAGACAGTTTATGGGTCTTCTGCTTTATATTCTCCCCATATCTGTGCATAAAAAGTCCTTAACAAATTTTTATCAATTGTTTTCAGACAGAGAAATTAAATTAAAAAGGAAAAGTAAATGAACTAATGCTTAGAAGAAGTTATTACAAAATTGTACATTCTGTAATTATATTTCAGATCCTCTGACAGGAAAATGAAGGCTGTAGACAAGTAGGTAAACCTGTACTGTAGCTAGTTGAAATAAAAGCCATGTTAACTGTTAAAATAAGAATTACCATTCATAACCAGAAAGATGACAGATTCAGAAATTATCTTTTTAATGGAAAATTATTTTCACAAACTGCTCTGGATTAAAAAGTCCTGTGACTTAAACATTCTATTATTGCCAACTTTAACTCATAAAAAAAGTGAGTAACATTTTTTTTATCTCATTGAATCTTCATAAACTGTGAGGACGACCCAGAGCATAAGCAATCATGTAGAAGAATGTAATATGACCCAGAGAAAAGCTTCCTGACTTCAGACTAAAGATTCTCTGGGTTGAGAGGAAAGGGATGTCCTCTGGCATTTGTCAGATGGCAAACGGAAAGAGAGGAGAACTTACCTTGGTGGGTCACTGTAGAGGGGACTGATATTGCCCCAGTGGGGAGGAGTGAAATGACAGAAACACCAGGTGTGTGCGTGGGAACCAAGAGGAGAGGCAATCTCGATGTGTTCTTAGAGGCCAAAGGAGACCCAAGATGTCAGGGACTAAAGGGCTGTGTGGCAGGTGTGAGTCTGGGACAGCTTAGACAGTCCCATGTGTTGCAGTGTGGCCTGGAAGCAGATGGATGGTTCTGTGGCCTGAGAAGGCTACAGGAGTGGATGGGATTTTGGGTAGCACCCCACAGTTTCTGTGACTCAACCTGGCAGTGGGATGAATTTTTGTGTACCCTAGAGTCTGTATAGAAGTTGAAAGGATAGTTGTCAAACCTGCAGGGGTCTTTTTAATGGGATCATGGGGATGATGCAGCAATCACCTGCATGTGCAGTAAATAAATATGAAACAGGATGGTGGATGGCTACATGGAAGCCAAGGTGGCAACAGACAGTCAAGGACCAGCTGCCCCGTCTCCCAGTGCTTTGAAAGTCCACAAGCACCCCGGAAATTAGATATATCCTTCAGGTACATATTGGCTAAATTTGAACTTTTACCACTTAGAGAGTAGGGGCTTATAGAAAATAAGTTAGAGGAAAATAAAGTTGCTGTTTCTTACACAGCTAGGTTTGCAAGACCATTACACAACCTTTTTTTAAAATGCTAGTGTCCCTCATTCATATATTACTATGTGAACAAGGTATTTCTTTTATTAGTAGCATCCCTTAACCTAGTTTTGCTGTTGAGAAGCAGATCTGAGTGGAATGTGGGTCCCTACTAAACTGGCAGGAGAATAGAGGATGTTTTAGGGGAAGAAGGAAGGAGGTAGGAGAGGGGCTGAGAAAGGATCCTCTTTCTAATGGGAAGAGAAGGAAGACAAAGTTAAGAGAAAAAGGACAAAAAGAAAATAGACAAATGAATATACAATATCTCTTTTGTTTTCATTATGATATTCATGCTGAATTCATGAGATTTCCCATTTTTCTAGCACATTCACCAAGTACATTTTAACCTAGATCACTGAAATTGGAATTTTATCTGAGGTGTAGAAAAGAGAATGCTAGGTTTAAAATCACAATCAAGGTTAAATTTCTGGCTTTGCCATTTAATAGATGTGTGACCTCGGATAATCCCTTAACCTCTTTGAACCTCAGTTTCTTCAACTGTGAAAAGAGTTTAATAAAATACATCCCATTGAATTATTGAGAGAATTGAGTCAATATACATGAAAGAGCTTTGTAAATGGTAAAAAACAGCATCATGTGGGGTATCATTTTGTGGTGGAAAAGACAATGGAGAAAGAGAGAATATAGGTGTAGGAGGGCACATGGAGGTGAAGGGTGTCTTCTACAGAGAAGGGGTCTTTCTACAGAGAGTTCAACACAAGGACATTAGGCTTACTGGAAAAAATTGGTCCAGAAGAGGGAAAAAAAGGAGGAAAGGCGTTTTATGGGCATCAGAGGGAAATCCAGATATCCTGACTTGAAGTCTAATCATTACAACATCAAGCTCTGTTTACTTAGGCTTAGATGTCAGAGTCTCTTGCTAATTTACCTTAGAGATCTACTTATAATTAGTGTAAGGTACATTGCTCTGTACTTAAAGTTCCAGAATAACATGATCACTTCTCATGCCTTTAATATAAGAAATTAACAGAAAAAGGGGCTTTAGAAACCAATAGTTAATCTTTCAACTACTAGAAATCCTTCTTAGTTACAGTCCTTACCATGAAAGCCCTTGACTATTAGTTCAACTAGTCATTCTTCCTTTGTGACATCTCTGGAAGTTTAGCACTTCTGTGCGAAAATCTTTGTCAGTACTCTTTGAAAGCTGGGAATTAGGAAGTAGACTTCAAATCTAGCTTCCGATGACATGCAGTAAAGTTAGAAATAGCAGCAATCTTTCTAATTTAGTACAGTGTTGGCGTCCTCTAGTTGTAGAATGAGATGGAGAAAATTCCATTCCTCAGCATTCTTGTGAGTACCGTTTGGTAGGAATATTTCGTTATGCTACCTGGGGTAGGGGGCATATCTCAAAAACACATGCTTGGCATCATGGTCACTAGACTTTTCTCGGGAGGGTAGGCCTTATTAACTCGAGCCCCCTAGGTTTTATTGAAAATTTTGATGGGTTTAGGATTGTGAGTTTTGTGGTAGAAGCCATGCAGAGGTAAATGCTTTGGACAATAGAGAGGAAATGTATTTGAAGTGGGAGAGAGAAAGAAATCTTGCAGAAACAAAGCCATCAAAGCTGGGCAGTACTGGGGAAGGAGTATTAAAGAGAGATCTCTGGTAGTGAGGAGTCAGTGTGGATTTTGAAGAACATATATATTAAGGAGGATTCCCACAAATGTTTTGTTTTGAAAAATAGCAAACCTTTAGAAAAGTTGCGAGAACAGCATAATAAACACTGGTATACCCCTTACATACACATATACATGTATGGAGACAGAGAGAGTATATTTTCATGAATATGTGTGTATTCACATTTTGTATATAGTTGGGCAGGTAAAAAGTAGATACAGAGAGAAATGGGTTTATGTATATTATTTTCTGAACCATTTGAAAGTTGTTTGTAGACATCATGAAATTTCACCACTAAATACTTCAGCAAGTGTCTCCTAAGCACAAGGCCATTCCCCTATATGACCATGATACAATTACACCACTCAGGAACTTAAACGTGATACAATACAATATCTAATATTCAGTACATATTCAAATTTCTCAATCATATCCTTATAAATTTAAATTTATGAATAAATCCAATTTAAAGGGGATTTTAAAATTGTTTGCTGTGTTCAGCATAAATGCCTTCTCCATCGTCCCCATTTTCCCTACAAAGTCATCAAAATCAACTACATTTCTCATAAATATTTTTATGCCAGTAATTTCTTTGGGGGAACTTGTAGATTTCCCACGTCCAGATTGGCAGGGGGTGAAAACAGAAACAATAGTGGCTGCCAGAGGAGAGGTTGGTCGACACTGATTACATTTGAAGCAGCGATTTGGAGGCAAGGAGCTTTGTAGAGACAGTAACTGAGACCGATTTAAAACCACCCATTCTGTTCCTGGGGTGCTGCCCCTTTTCTTCCCACCCCATGTTTTAAACCTGTCTTTCTTTGTCTTTAGTATGTGATAAGTGTCTTCGAGTTCTTGTTTCCCAGATCCTATGATGATCTAAACAGCTTGCTCTCATGGGCTTTTTTAAGAATAGATTTTATTTTTAGACCAGTTTTATATTTACAGAAAAATTAAGAAAATAGTATAGTGAGTTCCTATATACCCCTCACCCCCAGCATACAGTTTCGCCTATTATGCATATCTTATGTTTGTTACAATTAATGACCCAAGATTGACATATTAACTAAAGTCCATACTTTATTCAGATTTCCTTTGTTTTTAACCTAATGTCTTTTTTCTGTTCCCAGATCCCATCCAGGATACCAAATTACATTTAGTTGTTTCTCAGAATTCTTGTTTTTGAAGTCCTTGACAGTTTTGAGTTCATAGGTCTTTTGATAATTTAATGTCTGCACTTTGCTTGGCTGAGCACTGCAACAAAAGTTATTTTGAATTAAGTAATATCTCTGATAATTGGTGAAAATAAAATCTTGTTTGAAGTAGCTGCATGATAAGGTTGATAAAGTTATTTTAGCAGCCTTGGTTATGTGTAGGTCATATTATGACTACTTATTGATTAAATATGGGATGTAGAGTTCATAGCATTCATTGGGTAGGATGATCTTATTTGGGTGAATTGAGTCAATAAAGCTCCAGACACAAAGATCAACTGAGAGAGCAGAGCCTTATGATCTTAGAGACTCCACATGGCTTTTCTCTTTATCTTTGCAAGTGTCTTGAACTTGAGACATATGCTACTATCCTTTACCAAACAGGTATTTCCCTTGTCCTTTGTTTTTCAAAACCGAAGTATCATTTACATATAATGATAAGCACAGATCTTATGTATACAGTTCAAAGTAATCCACTCCTCATCAAGATAGAGAACATGTCTATCACTGCAGAAAGTTATCTCATGCTCTTTCCAAGTCAATGCCTGCCCTCAATCACCAAAGATTAGGTATGCCTGTTCTAGGACTTCATATAAATGGAATCATAATCTTTTGTGTTTGGCTTCTTTAGTTTAGCATAATGTTTTTGACGCTCATTCATGTGTTGTATGTATCAAAAATTTCATGTGTTGTATGTATCAAAAATTTATCACATTTTATTGCTGACTAGTATCCAGTGTATTGTGTTAATTTACTCTTATATTGATAGAAATTTATTTTTCTGATTTTTGGATACTATGAATGAAGTTGTTATGAATATTCTTGTACATATCCTTTTTTAGACCTATGTTTCTCTTGAAGTGGAATCTCTGGGTCATATGGTTCATGAATATTTAATGTTATAAGAAAATGTCAAATCATTTCCCAGAGTGGTTGTACTATTTTATAGTCTGTATTAGTTATCTATTGTTGCATAACAATATTACCACAAACTTAACAACTTAAAGCATCACACATTTATAAGCTCCCAGTTTTTGTGGGTCTGAGCACAGCTTAGCTGATCCTTTGCAAGACTGCAACCAAGGTATTGACCAAAACTGGGTTCTTCTATGGAGGCTCAACTCAGGAAGGATCCACTTCCAAATTCATGTGGTTGTTGTCACAATTCATGTCCCTGTTGTTGTACAACCAAGGGCTTCAATTTCTTGCTGGCTGTCAGCTGGAGGTTGCCCTCAGCTTCTAGAGGCTGCCTGCAGTTCCTTACTGTATGAGGTCCCTTAACATGGCCAGTTGATTCCCCAAAGCTAGCAAAGGAGCCAGAGATGCTAGCAAAGGAGCCAGAGACTCTAGCAAGACAGGTACTACAGTCTTATAAAACATAATCATGTAATCATATATATGCAGTTATATACGTCCTATCACCTTCACCATTTTCTTTCATCATATTCTATTACAAGGCCTACTCATACTCAAGGGGAGGAGATCACATTGGGCATGAATACTAGGAGGCAGGGATCATAGGGGGTCACCTTAAGAGTGTCTACCACATACTCCCACCATAAATAAATGAGAGTTCTGGTTGCTTCACATCCTTGCTAACATCTGGTGTTGCCATCTTTTTCATTTTAGCTATTCTAGTTGTTATATAGTATGCCATGTGGGTTTTGTGTGTGCATATGTGAGGAATACCAGCCCTGAGCTAACATCTGTTGCCAAAACTCCTCTTTTTTGCTGAGGAAGACTGGCCCTGGGCTAACATCTGTGCCCATCTTCCTCTACTTTATATGGGACGCCGCCACAGCATGGCTGACAAGCAGTGTGTCGGCAGGCGCCCAGGATCCGAACCTGCGAACCCCAGGCTGCCAAAGCGCGAACTAAACCGCTGCACCACCAGGCCAGCCCCTGCCATGTGGTTTTAATTTGCACTTTCCTAATGTGTAATGATACTGAACATTTCTTCAAGTGCTTATTGGTCATTCATGTATTTTCCTTTGGGAAATGTCTTTACAGTTTTTGCTCATTTAAAAAACTGAGTTGTTTGTCTTTTTATTATTGAGTTGGAGGAGTTCTTATATATTCTGGATAAAAGTCCTTTGATAGTTGTATGTATTACAAATATTATCTCTCCTCCTAGAGCTTGCCTAGGTTTTCACTTAGCAGTGTCCTTTGATGAGCAGATATTTTTAACTTTGATGAAGTTTAATTCACCAATTTTTCTATGATGTTTAGTGCTGTCCTGGTAAGAACACTTCTCACAATGAGTGAGAACAAGTAGATGGTACATTCCTAAATAACTCATGACAAAGAAATCACAAGGGAAATAAAATATTTTGAACTAAATTTTAGTAAAAATACAGCATATTAAAATGTGTGAAATGCAGGTGAATCAGTGCTTAGAGGGAAATTTACAGCTCTATAATGCTTACAGTTTGAAATAAATTATTGAAGCTTCCACCTTAAGAAGCAAAAGGAAATAAAGAAGAGCAAATTGACCCAAAGAAACTAGAAAAAAAGGAAACCATAAAGTTAAGGGGAAACAAAATCAATGAAATAGAAAATGAACCAACAACAGGGAAAATCAACGAAACCAAAATTTGTTTCTTATAAAAGAGCAATGAAAGCAATAAAGCTCTACTTAGACTGATCAAGAAAAAAGAAAAGAAGAAAGAAAAACAGACAGCAATATCGGGAATGAAAGTCGCAAAATCTCTACATATCTCAAAGATTTTAAAATAATAATAAGGGAAAATTACGAAAAACCTTATGCCAAGAAACTTTATAAAAGATGAAATGGAGGGGCCGGCCCGGTGGCATGGCAGTTAAGTTTGTGCGCTCCGCTTTGGTGGCCCGGGGTTTCGCTGGTTCAGATCCCGGGCGTGGATAGACGCACCGCTTCACGAGCCATGCTGTGGCGGCATCCCATATAAAGTAGAGGAAGATGGGCACGGATATTAGCCCAGGACCAGTCTTCCTCAGCAAAAAAGAGGAGGATTGGCAATGAATGTTAGCTCAGGTTTAGTCTTCCTCGCAAAAAAAAAAAAAAAAAGATGAAATCGATACCTTCTTGAAGGACACAAATTACCAAAAATGACATAAGAAAAAATGGAAAATGTAGTCTAATATCTAGTAAAGAAATTGGCTTTGTAATTAAAAACCTTTCCACAAAGAAAACTTTAGGCTCACGTAGCTTCATTGGTGAATTCCATTGAACATTTAAGGAAGAAATAATATGCATCTTGCAAAAACTCTTTCAGAAAATAGAGTAGGAGGCTACACTTCCCAACTCATTTTAAGAGGCCAGCATTACTGATATCGAAACCAAAGATGTCACAAGAGAAAACTACAGACCAATATTTCCTGTGAATATAGATGACAAATCATTAACAAAGTACTAGCAAACTGAATACAGCAACAAATAAAAAGGAATACACACCATGGCCAAGAGTAATTTATCCCAGGAATGCAGGGTTGCGTTAACATCTGAAAATCAGTTAATACACTGTATTATATTAGCATAAAGGACAAAATCCACATGATCATCTCAATGCATGCAGAAAAAATATTTGACAAAATCCATCACCCTTTCATGATAAAAACTCCACAGACTAGGAGTAGAAGGGAACTCCCTCAACCTGATAAAGGGCATCTGTAAAAATTCCCCCAGAGAACATGATACTTAGTGGTGAAAGCCTGAATGTGTCCTCCTAAGACCAGGAACAAGGCAATGGTGTTTGTTCTCACCACTTCTATTCAACATTGTACTGGAGGTTCTAATCTGGGAAATTAGACAAGAAAATAAAACGAAAGGTATCCAGATTGGAAAGGAAGAAGTAAAATGATCTCCATTTTCAGATGTATGATCTTATATACAAAAAAAGCCCTAAGGAATTCGTTAAAAACTATTAGAAGTAATAAATGAGTTCAGCAAGGTCACAACACTCAAGACCCATATACAAAAATCAATTGTATTTCTATACACTTGGAGTGACCAATCTAAAAATAAAATAAAATAACCAAATCCATTTACAATAGCATCAAAAAGAATAAAATACTTATAAATAAATTTAACTAAAGAAGTGCAAAACTTACAGTCTGAAAACTACAAAAATTGCTTAAAGAAAATTAAAAAGTCCTAAATCAATGGAAAGACATTCCATGTTCATGCATCATAAGACTTAATATGACAAAGTTAAGATGGAGATATTTCCTAAATTGATCTACGATTCAAAGCACGTCTTATCGATCTTAGCTGGCTTCTTTGCAGAAAATGACAAGCTGATTTTAGAATTCATATGTAAATGCAAGTTTCATCAAGACAATGTTGAAAAAGAGTAAAGTTGGAGCACTCACACTTACCTACTTCAAAACCTACTATAAAACTACAGTAATCAAGATTTACACATTTCTCAGAATGCATCCCCATCGTTAAGTGACACATGACTGTAATAAAAAGACAACCCAATTTTAAAAGGAGCCAAAAATTTCAATAGATATCTCTCCAAAGAAGATATGCAAATGGCCAATAAACTCACAAAAAGATTCTCAACATCCTTAGTCCTTAGGGAAATACAAATCAAAAGCACAACAAGATACCACTTCACAACCACTAGGATGGCTAAAATAAAAAAGATAGTCAATGGCAAGTGTTAATGAGGATGTAGAGAAATTGGAACCCTCATGTATCACTGGTGAGAATGTAAAATGGTGCAGCCACTTTGGAAAACTGTTTGGTATTTCTTCAAAGAGTTAAACGTAACAGTTCTACTCCTTGGTAAAAACCCCAAATAATTGAAAACATATACAGTAGTCCCCCCTTATCTGTGGTTTCGCTTGCCATGGTTTTAGTTATCTGCAGTCAACTGTGTTCCGAAAATATTAAATGGGAAATTCCAGAGATAAACAATTCATAGCTTTAAATTGTGTGCCTTTCTAAGTAGCATGATGAAATCTCATGCCATCCTACTCCATCTTGCCTGGATGTGAATCATCCCTTTTTCCAGTGTATTCACCCTGCATCCGCCACCCACCCGTCTGTTGGTCACTTAGTAGTCATCTCAGTTATCAGATGGACTGTCGAGGTATCACAGTGCTTGTGTTCAAATAATTCTTATTTTACTTAATAATGACCTGAAAGTGCAAGAGTAATGATGCTGACAATTCGGATATGCCAAAGGGAAGGCGTAAAGCGCTTCCTTTAAGAGAAAAGGTGAAAATTCTCAATAAGGATAGAAAAAAATCATATGCTGAGGTGGGTAAGATCTATGGTAACTTTTATTACAGTTTATTATTATAATTGTTCTATTTTATATTAATTATTGTTGTTAATCTGTTACTATGCCTAACATAAATTAAACTTATGATAGGTATGTATGTGTGTATAGGAAAAAACATAGGATGTATAGGGTTCTGAACTATCTGTGGTTTCAGGCATTCACTGGGGGTCTTGGAAAGTAACCCTCACAGATAAGGGGGGACTACTGTATCCATACAAAACCTTGCACATGAATGTTCATGGCAGCATTATTTATAAAAGCCCCAAAGTGGAAACAACTAAATGTCCATCAACTGATAGATGGATAAACAAAATGTGTATGGGAAACCAGGTGCCTAAGCAACTGGAGTAGCCCATCATGCACTGATTATTATCCAGTGAGTCATAAGGTCTGGCAGGCACAGTGTCAATCTATTGTTCAAGGGATACGGTACAATCAGGATTAGACTTAAGCAGGGGCTAAGAAGGCATGAGCAAGTTATGTGAACAAATGACCCAGAATCTTACATCACCAACCTCCTTTGCACTGAATTCTCTCCCTCAGTTCAGTCCTTTGGCCTAACAAGGTTCTCTAAGATGAACTGATGCAGGTGGAACTTTGAGCCTAGTTTACATGTGAGTTGGTACAAGATGTAGATGCTATTGAAAATGGACAGTGATGATGGGAAATCCTCTCTAGGTCTCCCATATTCAGGCACTCAGTCTCCATTTGGGCCCAACTGTACAACCAGAGCTGAATTTTCAAATAGAGAGTAATTCTGTGTCACAGAAGGCATTGCTTTGCACCAGAACCTCAGGGGTATACCTCCTATTGGGGCTTGCCAGAGACTCCATACATCACTTATCCACCACAAATTTCTCTCACACCATCTGCTGGATTATACAACTCAGTGCAAGGGCAGCTTGCACTGCTGCCTGGACCTGATCCAGAGAAATCTTTTATTTTGTCATCCACTTGCAAAATGGAAGTTTCTAAGTCACCTGATAAATGAGTTGGAGTGATATTCTCAAAAACGATATATACTGCCCTCAAAATCCAAAGAAGCCCACTAAGTGAGGTCTCTCTCTCAGTGGCAGTAGTTGAGAGGTGCAACAACTTGTTCTTTACATTAAAGGTGATAGTCTCAGCATTCCCAGAATATTGGAATCCTAAAAACTTCATTGATGTGGCAAGCCTTTGGATTATTCTAGAGCCTGTCTTCCATTCTTCAGTATTAATATGTTTTAGTAGGCCATTTAGACTGCGCTAGTCAAAGTGCTGTCGAGCGACTGGTGCTGGTTGATGAACTCTTGGTTACTGGTTCATGGCAAGATAAATTCAGAATTTGAAAAGCTATAAGAATTTGACATTGCTGTGACATCCAAGCACATGATCAGTGACTCATCTCATTGAACGGGGTATAGATCATTTTGGTTACCGTCAAACTCATGTGGTGATCTGTATGTGCAGCAAATTATGTACTGGTCAAGTTCAGTAGTTTCCAAAAGTATTACATTAAGACAAATTAAAAAAAACAAGAACTGGTCCTTCACCACAGACAGCTTGAGAAGCACTGATGTAGAGTAATTGCTTCTTTGTGCTCATCAGGACAGAGGACAGAAAAGTTAAAATAGCCCTGAGGCTAGCAAGTAAATACATACTCCTGTCCTTTCTCTATAAAGGCAAACTGCTTTTGATCCTTGCTACTGATGGGAATCAAGAAAAGCACATTTACTAATTAATAACTGTATACCAAATGCCAAAGTCTATGTTGATGTGCTCTAGTGAACATACCACATGCAGCATGGCAGCTTCCATTGGGGCTATCACCTGGTTAAGTTTATGGTGATCTATTGTCATCTGCCATGATCCCATTTTTGCAGGGGTCAGACAGGAGAATTGATTGAATGTGGATATAATGGAAACCACAGGTTCTGCCTCCATTTAGTCTTTGATAGTGGTATAAGTCTGCAGTTCTTTCTAAGATGCTGTCTTGCTTCTGAATTTCTATTCTGGCTGGGGATATTAGTGGCAGTTTCAGGGACCTTTATGTGGCCTATCCTACATAATGGCTATTACTCCACAGGACAGGGAACCAGTGTGAGGGTTTTGCCACCTGTTAAGATTATCTATCCTAACAATACATTCAGTGACTTAACCATAGAATGTGTTCATGAACCTATTGGACCACTGTAAGTTGGAGTTGAGCCAAAACCTCATTGATCCCTATTCTAACTTGAGAATCACGATGGTATCAGTGTCAGCTCAGACCCTGTATCTAACAGTTCTTGAAGACTCTGGGTATTTCCCCTTTTCCAGTGCACAGTTACATTGACACAAGTCCTTTTGGAAAGCCACTTGCTTCAGGAGTCAATGTATGATTTACAGGCAAGAGAATAGTATTCTCTGGCAAGCTGGAGATGCTGCTTTTGCCAGCCAGAGTGTTCAGGGCACTGGTAGGTTGGAGCTGGCTCATATCAGCTTGCAGGAGCCAATTGTGCTCATGTCTTCTCAACTCTGTCTTTAGTGACATTATGTTGGTAGCTTGAAATTGACTAAGGTGGGACTGTTTATATGACAGAAATTGGAAAATGCCACAAATCATGGTCCTTCCCTGCATCACCTTCTCGAGAGTCAGTTGCTAAATTTTTTCCAGGACCCCACAGGTTCGGGGGAGAATTGGGGGATTCAGTATATTCAGGCTCATCCACTCAAATGTCCATTCGTAGGTGTTAGGTATCATTTCCCTTTCAGCGACCAGACATGGACATGGGAGACTCTGCAAGTCTATACAGTTACTTGCTTTTTCAGCTCTGCTGCCCTAACAATCAGATCCTGGGCCTGAATTTTAGTATAGTTTGCTATAGGCTACAGGAAATAGTCTTTTAAAGAACTGCCAATAGAGAGGCCTTCTGGCTTTCTCAGTGAGCCTTAAGGTGACAGTTGGCTGCCCCGAGGTATCATTTTCTTTTGCAAGGTATACAATTCCATCAACAGAATCCATCCCATCCACAATCCTTACAATTACTGTTCCCATACTGTTCAAGCACCAAAGCCACCACACTTTCCAATTCTCCACCTTCTACTTGTACTGAATCCAAATTGGCCACAGGTGCGAAGCTTTAGTAATTATGAAACCACTGTGTGGCCCCACTTACCACCCACTTACTGTGGCATGGGTCTTTATTGCCATAAGATCGGTGAGTAACCCAACTCCAATATCCCATCCTGAGAGTCTGCAGGACACTCCTGGTGTCAAGTCTTTTAGCTTGGCTTCTCTGGAAAATAGACCCTGAGTCTGAGAGAAACAGAGGTGAAGACAAAGGGGAGAGGGCAAGGAAGGAGGGAAATGAATATAGTCATGAAGTACCAAACTACCATCCCCTTTGTATCAAGCCCAGCTGATTGCTCTGTGTCATGGGCACATGCTAGGCATGGGGACACCCTAGTTAGAAGAACAGGTATAAATCTATCCTCATGGACAAGACTGGTTTTGTGGACCATGTGAGCTCTGTGGTTCTATAACACTTCCTGTTAGAAGGGCCTTGTGCTTGGCTTAATGTTCTGCTGTCACCATCTTGAAAGTCAATAATTTTTTTTCAATTATTTTATTGAGGTCATAATGGTTTATAACGTTGTGTAATTTCAGGTGTATATTTTAATTTATCTGTTTCTGTATAGACTGCCTCTTGCTCACCACCAATAGTCTAATTTTTACCCATCACCATATATATGTGGCCCTTTACCCCTTTTGCCCACCTCCCAACCCCCTTTCCCTCTGGTAATCACTAATCTCTTCTCTTTATCCATGTGTTTGTTTATCTTCCGCATGTGAGTGAAATCACCCAGTGTTTGTTTCTTTGTCTGGCTTATTTTGCTTAATATCACACCCTCGAGTTCCATCCATGTTGTTGCAAATGGAACAGTTTTGTCTCTTTTATGGTTGAGCAGTATTCCATTGTGTGTGTGTGTGTGTGTGTTGATCCATCCATCAGTTGATGGGCACTTGCATTGCTTCCATGTCTTGGCAATTGTGAATAATGCTGCAAAGAACAGAGGAGTGCATAAATCTCTTTGAATTATTGATTTCAAGTTCTTTGGATAAATACCCAGTGGTGGGATAGCTGGATCATATGGTATTTCTATTTTTAATTTTTTGAGAACTCTCCATACTGTTTTCCATAGTGGCTGCACCAGTTTGCATTCCCACCAGCAGTGTTATGAGGGTTCCCGTTTCTCCACACTCTCTCCAACATTTGTTATTTCTTGTCTTACTAATTATAGCCATTCTGACAGGTGTAAGGTCATATCTCATCGTAGTTTTGATTTGCATTCCCTAATAATTAGTGATATTGAACATCTTTTCATGTGCCTATTGGCCATCTGTATATCTTCTTTGGAAAAATATCTGTTCATATCCTCTGCCCATTTGTTGATCAGGTTGTTTGTTTTTTGTTGTTGAGTTGTATGAGTCCCTTATACATTTTGGAAATTAATCCCTTGTCGGATATATGATTTGCAAATATTTTCTCCCAGTTGGTGGGTTGTCTTTTCGTTTTGTTCATGGTTTCCCGTGCCTTGCAGAAGCTTTATAGTCTGATATAGTCCCATTTGTTTATTTTTTTCTTTTGTTTGCCTTGCCTGAGTAGATACGGTATTCGAAAAGATGCTGCTATGACCGGTGTCAAAGAGTGTACTGCCTATATTTTCTTCTAGGAGTTTTATGGTTTCAGGTCTTACATGCAAGTCTTTAACCCATTTTGAGTTAATTTTTGTGTATGGTGTAAGATAATGGTCTACTTTGAAAGTTGCAATAATTTTTGAACAAAGGGCCCTGCATTATCATTTTGCACTGGGGCCCGCAAATTATGGCGTCCGGTCCTGCTAATGTCAATTACAGTTAAGTAGGGGAATCAGTCATATTCTCTCTCCTGAAGAGTTTGAATTGGTGGCATGGAGAGAAGGCCAGTATGGCAGGAGAACAGTATAAAGAGATGAAGACACAACATTCACAGTGGGGGGAAGGAAGGGAGCCTGCTATTGGAGGGATGACAGGACACATGAGTGCAGCAGCAGTAACTCTTTTTTTTTTGGTCCTGTTGCTTTTTTCCCTCTAAACTAATCATTAATCTTGAATAATTTAGGTAAACTGATCAAGTCTTTATTTCTTGAAACCTACAAGAATCTAAGAGCACACACATATGGGAGGTGATTTAAATCATAGGAATGAAAAAGAGCAAGAAGAGAGAAGAGTTGAAGATCTTCTAGGCCAGTGCTACCTCACACTATCTGTGAAGGAATGTTCCTTTCTTTTTAATTTCCAACATTTCATGAATTGATACTTTTGAAAATAAAATTTTAAAAATTACTAGGAAAACGAAAACAAAGGCACACCAAATACAAACTCACATTTTTTAGTATTTTAAAGAGACATAAAATTACATTTCAAAAAATACAATTAGAACAAAAAATAACATAGGGTAAAATAAAAAGACTACAAAAACTGCACTTTGTTCAGTGAAAGTGTATGTGTAGGTGATTAATACAGAAAATTGCTAATACACCCCTAATTTTTTGTCATTCCACAGTCATAGCAACTAAACAAAAAGTTGGTTGTGAAGTAGCAATTTCCTATACTAAATGCTATAATAAACAATATTTAATATTTGAAGTTTGTCAATATTTAAGTTTTTAACATTGACAAATGAGTGTGCTTCTTGCTTGTTAAATTATCTAATCTAGGTTGGATTAGTGACAATGCCACCAGCAGGATATAATGTATATCTAAACTGTTTCTATGTTTCATAGTAGAGAAATCAGTCTCCAAAGGTATGTGTAAGGAAACGGAAGAAGAGATTTTAAAGCAATTTCAGAAGCTCAGGGTGTTCATTTTTAAGTTCTGTCCAAAATGAAGCAAGCAGTGCTTTATTTTCAAAACTCATCCTCAATCTTCCATCAGTAGCCAGTTCCCAAAATTAGTCCTATAAAGTTAGAGTTACATTTAAATTATCTTTCAATGAAAAAAATGCATTCTGGATCCATGAGTTCCCTTTAGGTGGAGTTTATTTTCATGGGAAATAAAAAATTCAAAATGTCTTATCAAATTCATAATTAGTGTCTTTATATTTTATATGTAAATGCCACTGAAGTTTGACAGCTTTATTGCTTTAATAGTCAATACCTGGTTTTAGCACTTCACTGTGAGTTATGGCTATGAACTCAACAGATGGGGGATTATACTCCTGAGTAAAATCAGTACAAACTCTTAGATCTTTAATTCTTTGGAACATTTCTCTGATTATTTGTTTAATACTTTATTATTACAAACTTTATTATTACTAACACACTACTGATGTGTGTCTTTTCTTGACAAAACAGGACAGTGAGGCTTGTTTTGCCATCTATAATTTACAGTTAAAAACAAATGACAAATTTTTCATTCTTTAAAATATCTATAATTTTAACAACTCCTTTCTGCTAGAGTGGTTTTTTTGGTGACAAGAATTCTGACCAATAATAGTTATATATGTCAATTTCAAGTTTTGTTTGTTGAGAAGGCTCAGAGAATAATGTTATGTAAAATTAGTAACTTGCAAATTATTATAATTAAAGTAGGCCTAAAATATGGGTCTGCCAGGGAAATAATTCAGCTCGGAAAGTTAACTCGCAAAATTAAAACTAAAATTTGTTTTACAGTATCTGTTAGTAAGGATTCAGGAATATGCTGGAATTCTCACCCTGACTGGTGAGACCTGGTGGTCAAGTGGGTATGTAAGACTTTCTAGAGCAATTAGGACTTAATAGGAGGTTAGAAACCTTGGAGCATAGCAAAGAGAGTTTCTTGAAGGATCAGATGAAATCCTTACTCCACAACATTGTAGCATTAGTAGCAGGCTGCAGGAGTCTGAATGATAGGGAAATATGCCTACTCAGTTAGGATTGCTTTTGTGTCTCCTTCTTTGTAGCCTTTTCTCTGCAGCAAGATTAAAGGGCAGTGGATGCTTTAAAAAAAATGACAAGGTTTTCTTCCCTAATTTAGCTACAAATTTCAAAAAACAGGCTTGATTAAAAATGAAAATGACTGTAAAAGTAGCAAGTTATAAAAGTAAATAAATACATTTTCACAGATTTTTATTCACTTTTCGGTTACAGTTGACAAACTAACCTTAAAATTTCACTCCTCATAGTGTGGTCCTACTGCACATGACAAGGACACAGCCATGCTGCTTGCAACTCCACACATGAGCTGGAGAACACCTGAACTGTTCTATACTCTGTTAATGAGAGGTGTCCATGATCACGTGCTTGGATATTGATGAAATGTTAAGTTGCTGTACATGCTGCTAAGCACTTACTCTTAATTTCTGCACTTATCTCCTTGTGGAGTACACACAAGCAGTTTGCAGGCTGGCACTGGTCCAAGGACCACATCTTGAGTCGTGCTGCCCTAGGGAACCTGCACTGAAGAGACCGGGAGAAGAAGAACTAGTGGTGGAGTTCATGAAGTAACAGAAGGGAGGAGGAAAACAAGACCATGAATTTGTGGAAGACTAGGGCAGTTTTAAGAAAGAGGAAGTCATTAACTGTGTTAACTGCAAGAAAGGTCAAGTAGGTTGAGGACCAAAAAGAGGCCACTGAATTGACAGGACATTGGTGACCTTTGAAAGAGTGATTTCAGTGGAGTGCTTGTGGTAGTAGAAGAAGAGAGCCAGGCACTAGTAGGCTGAGGGTTTGGGGAAGTAGAGGGAACAAATGGGGCTACCCTTTCAAGAAGCTAGATGGTAAAGAAATGGGAACAGTGTGTGGTAGCTTAGGAGTGCAAAACAAGAAGACTTTTTAGACTAGAGGAGACTCAAAAAAATTCTGATATCACTGACGGGGCCTCAAGCTGAAGAGAGTTCTATCTCCAGATAGAAAATCTAAGAAAGATTTTTTTGGGGGGGCTCTTAGGGCAATCTTCTTAAATCTACTATGGAGATGGAGGAAGATCAGGGGAAATTTCTGTTAAGAATCTGAGGAATTTCTAATACTTCTTTGGTAGTGCAACAGAAAGCTGTGTGGGGATGTAAGGATTTTGATTGACTTGATTGCTCCTGTAAGGATTTTAAATGTATCAGGGAACACAGTTAAATTAACCCATGGTAAAGATACACATCCTTTTGTAAATTGAGAGATTTCTTTCTCATAATTGTGGTAAATCCAGATGTTGACAAACTGAGTTTAAATAAAGCAGGTCATATCTACACATGAAGAGAGTTTACTTAGATTCCCAGAACTTTCCTCCGTTCTCCTGGCCTCCCCACCTTTATAGAAAAAGCATTTACTGTGTGCTCAACACTGTGCTAGGTACTAAGGCTGCAAGGATGCCTAAGATTTGGTCTCTATCCTGAAAGGGCTCAGAGGATGCTTTCTGGTGCAAACAACTGCAAACCTACTCAGCTGAGGTCAGCTCCAGGGTTGGTCAAGTCAGAGGCTCAGTTATGTTACCGAGGACCCAGATTGTTTTGAGATTCCTATTGTAACATCTTTAGCATTTCTGCCTTATCCTCAGGTCACCTTGCCTGAGGTCACAATGGCTGTGGCAATCGCAAGTGTCACATCCTCATGATAATAGTTGAGGGGTAGAAGAACTGTGTCATCCTTGTATCTCATTTTAGCAGGCTTCCGGCAGACTATTTTTGATCTTGCAAAGACTAAAATTGCATCCTGAGCTCCTGCCTACACTAATTGCAGGCAAAGTCAATAGGACTACCACTTGGATGGTTTTTGCTCTCTGAAGCTGGGGCTGGGCATGGATCCTACCTTCTGACAAACTTTGGCCCTCAAGAGAGGGTTTGTGAACTTTGGCAGGACTGGCTGTTGAGTAGGTCAATGATTACCAACCCTTTTTATATCCTGGTATATGTCATGGTATACATAGAGAATGATAATTGTATGACTGACTCGCTGGGATAAACCTAAGAGGCTTGCAGCCATAACTTGCCTGTGGGCTCCTGCTGCCTCAGACTCTGCTCAGCTATTCCCAGGATGACAGGGTCACATCAGAGCACAACTGTGTTTTATTCACAGCACTTCAGTTGGGAAGTTCTGACTGGGCAAACCATGGCATCTGCCAGAGAAAAATATGTACTCAAACTAGACAATCAATTATTATAGGTAAAAACCAAGAGACAGAAGAGACACAGCTTCTAAACCAGTGTTGGATGGTGGTAGTTCCACCAAGCTCTTCCCTAATGTCTTTGTGCCTTTTCACATGTCTCTTCTCTCTTCTTGGTATTTTCTTTGTCAACATAATGTAATGGATGAGAACCTGGGTTCAAATCCTCTGCCATCATCAGCTCTATAATATTGGGCAAATTAATTAACTCCTCTGTTTCCCCTTCTGGAAAGTGGAATACTACTACTACTCATTTTAAAAGGTTGTTTCCGGAATTAAGCCAGATAATTACGTAAAACGGTCAGCACAATCCCAGGTACACAGTAAGCCCTCCTGAAATGTTAGGTCTGCCAGGCAAACTTCTGTTCGACTGCCTCTGCTCTTCTGAAGACGTCCCTTAGATAATTCGATGGTGCCTCCTGTTTTTGCACCACTATTAACACATTTATCACACTATAATCTGTTCTTCACCCACAGGCCCCCCTCCTCCCTTCCCTAACCAGGGCTGTCTAAAAGGCCAGTAATTGTCCTACACCTTGCATCTTCTAGTGATTGGCGAAGTTCAGCTCCCATTAGGCGTTCCACAAATGTTTGTTTTTGTTTTGGCCGACTTGCTTAACGGATTGGGCGGGAGAGTGTGGCGGGGAGGGCGGGCACCGCCCACGGAGGAGAGGGGCGTGCCCGCCGAGGGTGTAGCCGCCCGATATTCCCGGCAGGGCCTGAGCGGGAACCCCCGCTCACCCCACAGCCAGAGACGGGGCCCAGGCTCACCCCGAGTCTGTAACGCTCCGTGACCGGCACCCAGGCCCGGAAGGGAGAGTTTCGGGTAGAGACAGGTTCAGGCGGCGGCGGCCTCGGGGAAGGCGGCTCGGCCCAGGCCGGGGCTCCCCGCCCCGCGCCGCCCGCCCGAACCTGCGCCCCCGCCCCGCGCACAGCCGGGCGCCCCGGTTCCCTCCCGACGCCGGCGGGCCGGGGAGCCTCGCGGACGTGACGCCGCGGGCGGAAGTGACGTTTTCCCGCGGTTGGACGCGGCGCTCGGTTGCCGGGCGGGGGAGGACTCGTCCGGTTTTTCTCAGGGGACGTTCAAATTTTTGTAACGGGAGTCGGAGAGGACGGGGCGTGCCCGACGTGCGCCCGGCCTCCCTCCCCGGCCCACCTCCACCGCCCGCCGGCTCTTGCCCGGGCAGGGCGTTATGCCGCCCAAAAGTCCCCGGAGAGCAGCCGCCGCCGCCGCGGCCGCCGCCGAACCCCCGGCGCCGCCGCCGCCGCCCGCTCCTGAGGAGGACCCCGAGCAGGACAGCGGCTCCGAGGACCTGCCGCTGGCCAGGTGAGCGAGCGGAGCCGCGGCGGCGGCGGCGCGCGGGATGGGCGCCCCGAGGGTGCGTCGGGGCGGGCGCCGCGGCGCCTCGGCGGGGGCGCGTCTTCGCCGGGTCCGGGTGCCGGCGGGAGGAGGGTCACCCCCCGTGCCCCGCCACCGCGGAGCGTCTGGAGGAGGGTGACAGGCGTCTGGGTGCGGGAGCGAGGGGAGGGCAGCCGGGAGGGTCTGGGCTCCAGCTTGACAGGTGTCGGCCGTGTGGGGCTCGGGTCTCTGAGCGAAGTGACAGGTGCCGCCTTTCCTCAGCGAGTCGGGAGGCTCGCGGGCGGCGGGTAGTTTCGAGGCCCCGTCAAACGCAAAAAAGGAAGAAAAAGACGAACTGGTGTCTGGTGGAGAGTTTTTCTCTGGTTGAGATTTGTAGTGCGCTGGTGGTCGTTTGACTTTCTGTTTTGGTGTCCTGCGATGCAACAGTTGGAAGTGTTTTCCTCCGGGCGCGCGCTGCATCTGAAGCCCGGTGCTGGGAGAGGCCAACCGGAAAAGCCTTGGACGCTGCTGCAGAGACGCCTTGGGATGTGAAGTGTAGGGTCCTGGGTGTCAGTTGCCCCCGGGGTAGTCGACTGCGGCGCTTTGTCGGATTCCCTTATAACAGTGCTTTGAGGCCTTGGGGATTCAGAGCCGTCATAGTGACTGGGGGAACATAATTCTTTAGAGGAACTGGTGTATGGGCAAAAGTTTTTTGAGACATTAGTCTAAGTGCTTAAAAGTTTCTAACCTTTTTCTTTTTTTCTTGTTATATAAAATTCTTCTTGCATGTTAATCTGCAGGGTGTCTCATTATTTCTTCCATTTTGCCTTTTGGCTTTGAGCCAGCAAGGATCCTGGTGTCCCCTCTTTTGTTCGTTTGTTTGGGTACAAAATTAGTAGTGTTCGTGTGCTCACATGGAACTTTTCCTTTTTCCTAAGTGGAAGCTAAATTTAAGCAAGTCCGTGATAATGCAGTAGAACATGACAGAGAGATATTTATTGTGTTGCAACATCTTATTTTTCTTGATTGTGATCCCTTCTGGTTAAGAAGCTAAGATTGAAGGAGTATAATTGTCATTATTATTGTCAGCACTGGCCCTCCTTTGAGGCTACATATCCATTGCAGGGAAATGGAACTCCTTTCTGTGCCTCACCACTCCCTCCCTCGTTCTAGTCCGTCACCAGGTCCTGTATCTTTCAACTCCCTAGACACAAACAGAGTTCAGGCAAATTGTAGAAGATTGGAATGGGCTTTTGTAATTGGCCTGTGAAAGGCTATTAAAAATTAATATATTTAAATGAACTGTCTTATGGGTCAATTAGAGATCATACTATTAAAAAAAGAAAAGTCGGGGTGGGGGGATGTTCTGGGCGAAGACATTACTTTAGTTTCTGATTAAACTCTAATGTATCCAATACTTGAAATTTTCCCTTTGGAAAAAGAAGTAATGTCTACACTAAAGAATTCCATGTTATCCACATAGCTTTGGAAGCATTCTCGATTATTGTAGGGTGGCTAGAAGTTCTTGAAGTTCTGGCTGTCATCTGGGAATAGAAGGATTTCTTTTATTTTTTTTCCAACACATAATTTTATATATCTTTAAATGATGGAACTAGAAAAAATTCTCCTTTAAGTCAAAACCATACAAGATACAGTCTGCTCTTGATTATCCATACCCACAAAAGGTTTCATTAGCATGGGCAATTGAATTCTTAGCAGTTAACTACTTAGTAGGGTAGAAGCGCTGCCTGGCAATCTAAAGCTGAGAAACTTGCTTAGGGATGGATTCAGGGCCCCGTTTAACTGCTTTTCCAGTAACAGAGTTCATTTCTACCTGGAGAGTTGAGATCGTACTTCTGATGTATTATCTCTGGCCTAAGTGATGTAGTTGGAGGGAAAACCATCACTAGGAACAGCACCCCACCTTCATTGTTGAGATAATCAAAAGTTAGTTATATTTTGAACAAGGGTTGGCAATCTGGAATAGTCATCAGGGGCATGGATTATGGAGTTAGACTGTTGGGTTTATATCAAGGTGTCCCACTTACTGGCCATGACCTCAGGTGAGTGCTTTAACTTCTCTGATTTGGTACTTATCTATAAAACAAGGTTAGTAAGAGTACTTACCTAATAGGGCTGATGTGGGGATTCAATGAAACCATGCATCAAAGGTGCTTTGTACAGGGTCATAGTAAATACTCAAAAATTATTAGCTATTTCTCTTATTGTTATTATTCTTAGAAATCAATTAGATATTAAATGAATGAAAAGGAATTAGCCTACAAGAATTTCTTGACTGCCTAGCTTAGTTAAGAAAGATTGAGGAGAAAAGGCTGAAATAAGCATAGCAATAATTTGTTAACCAAGTTAACCATCGTGTGAGAAATGCTAGTAGGTAGAGAAATTATGTGAAATATTGATAAATGTAGACTGCATTTTAGCAAATTCACTGATACTGAATTGATTCTGTAATATTATCTATGGTAATATTTTCTTGCTGTTATCATTGTCCCAATTTTCCCAAATAGCTACTGTACCTATTTCCTTCACAAAGCTGTTTTGCTGTTCTAAAGTATATGTGATTCACCAGACCAGCAAACATCTTTCACTATGTGGTATCCTTATTTTGGAAAGACTATGAAGAAGATAAACATATGTTTAAATTCTAAGTATATTTTTTTCAAAGATAAATAAGATCTTAAAGTATTTAGTGATGCTATCTTTCAGAATAGTGTTACATGCAAACCACTGAAACAAATGTTTACTTAATTAGTTTGATTTATAAGTATGTGCCTATTATATGTATATTTTCATTTAGTAGGCTTGAGTTTGAAGAAACTGAAGAACCTGATTTTACTGCATTATGCCAGAAATTAAAGATACCAGATCATGTCAGAGAAAGAGCTTGGTTAACTTGGGAGAAAATTTCATCTGTGGATGGAGTATTGGTAAGGATTTTCTTAAAATTTTTTGAAAACATTTTTCTCATTTTGAAAATAATTTTGAATCACTGTAGAAAATTTGGAAAATAGAAAAATTTAAAGAAAAGAAAAGCTGGTAATAATTCCATTACCCAAGGTAATTTACTTCTGATAACATTAAATATTAAAAAAACAATCTTCTCACATAGGCCCCCCCACCAAAGTATTTTCAAACACATCTTAGATATCATATTTTATTTATGAATACTTCACTATGATATAAAGACTTTTTGAAAAACAAAGCCATACCTTATAAAATAACTTTTAATATCTTCTAATATGTAGTCAGTGTTCAAATTTCCTAATTGTCTCAGAATTAGTTTTGTTAGACTTAAGGATCCTTCATAATATTTTGATATATTTTTTCTATTTCTTTTCTTTGCATGTGTGTATGTATATATATAAAAAAATAATAGCAGCAAATAATCTCTAATGCTTTAAATATACTGGGGGAATACTATAAGCACACTGCAAATAACTCATTTAACAATTTATTGAGATGTGAAATATGGAATTTAAATTTTACATATAAAATGTAAAATCTTCATTTTTCAGATGAAGACATTGAAGTTCAGGTTAAGTAACTTGACTGAGTTCCTGGCTAATAAGATCAAAACACAGATTTGGGATCATACATATAGTTATGTAGAGTTACATGTAGTTGTATATAGTTTTGTATCTTGCTTTTAAAAAATTTTCTTAACATATGAACATTTTCTTATGTTATTAAATATTTTTTGATATTTGATAATGTAGTTTCCAGTGGTAGTATAATGTTTTATCCATTAGATATATTTTAATTTGTTAACTCTTACTGTTATTGGACATTTATTTTTTTTCCCCAACTTTTTGGTGCTATAAAATAATGTGATAAATGGTCTTATTCATAAGAATAATGCCTGACACAAAGTAAATCCTCGATAATTTGTTAAATAAATTAGTGAATGAATCTCTGATTATTAGGATAAATTCTTACAAGTTGAATTACTGAGTCAAAAGCTATGAACATTATAAAACTCTTGGTAATTACTACTAAATTGCACTCCAGATACTTTTAATGAATTTACTTTCTCATCAGCATTCTATTAGAATACATGTCTGTCTGTTTTTACTGACAGATCAACACAGCAAAATATGTTTATGTAAATCCCATAAAATAAGTGTTTAAAACCATTAAAAAAATCTCTGTTATTTTAGTCCTTTCAGGCTACTATACAAAATACCGTAGATTGGGTAGTTTATAAACACCAGAAATTTATTCCTCACACTTCTGGAGGCTGGGAAGTCCAAGAGCATGGTGCTGGCAGCTTCTGTGTCTGGTGATGGGCCCACTTCCTGATTCATAGACAGCACCTTGTTGCTATCCTCACATGGGGAAATGGGCGGGAGCTTTCTCAGGCCTCTTTTATAAAGGCCATAATCCCATTCATGAGGCTCCACCCTCATGACCTGAGCACCTCCCAAAGGCCCCACCTCCTAATACCATCACACTGGGTGTTAGGTTTTCAGCATATGAATTTTGGAGGGACACAAGCATTCAGTCCATAGTATCTGATAATAAAAAAGAGAAAATGAATCCACAATTCCAAAGATCTGAATATACTCTAGAACTCGTCACTGAAAGGGAGGAGTACTGAAGTATCTTGGATGAATGACTTTGGTATTATCATCCCAAAGCATCTAATATATATTTCCATTGATTTGGGTACTCTGTGTACAAAGCTATTTTTGTGCACATGGAGTTAAAGGAGTTATAATTTATAAGTGGGTTGTGTTCCAAATCTCTTTGCAAGTACATTATGGTAGTTAGGTTTTCAGTCTAGTTCACACAAAACTTTTTTTGTACTGAACTATAGCAGTAACAGTTTTAATTGTAGAAGCTCTTTTGGGCTTCATACTTGAATACATATTTGAATAAATGTTTACTTATCCTACCCTTTTCTTCTGGCTTTGTCCCTACCTTCTATGGGAACTGACACAGTTTACATCTCATTTCCTAATGGAGCTCATGATGGGGAGTAGGAAATGTGAAATTATTACCAGTTGTATGCTGGAGGAAGACAAGAAAGCAATTCCATGTTACCTTTGGAATTTTGGCGGGGTATGACAGAGGATGATGTTGTATTGTCCTGATATAATCACCAGACTTTCCTAGAAATATTATTTTAAGTGATAGTTAAGTTTTTGAGGGTTGGCCTGAGAATTTAACCTCTATTTATACCATAATTTCTAAGGGAGAATGTAACAGAGTATGTGCTGAGAAGCAAATGAAATGACAAAATGAACCTGTTTCTGATGCAGCTATTGGCTATCTTCTTTGAAACAAGAAGAGGAATACGGTAACTTGGGGAGCTCTTTTTGGCAACCAAAAGTGGATGATGTTTATTGGAACAGAGGATGAGTTCAGAGCAATGATTTGTTGTCAGACTGGACTGACTCAAGTCTCATATCTACCATTTACTAGCTCCATGATCTTGAACAAGTTGCCTAAAATCTCCAAGCCTCAGTTTTTTTATCTGTAAAAGGGACTAACAATAATTTCTGGACCTTGAAGTTATTGTGTGGATTAAATAAATTCATGCATATAAAGCACTTAGTGTAAATGAGTGTCTAATTTGGGTCATGCAAGCAGAATAATTTGACTTAAGAACTACCTCCAGAAAATTTTATTTTAATATAATTTTTTTAGGAGAACTTAGGTATAAGTTAAAATAGGTGTATTTTAAATGCACATGTAGTGATTTTGATGTGGGATTTTTGCTAAAATTCGTATTTTTAAGTTCTTGAGAGTCAGAAAAGTTGTTTATGCATAGTGAAAGCATATATTAATCCTTTTTAAGAAAAGTGGTCTCTTGTCTAGAAAAGTGTTTTCTCCTTTTTGTATAAACATTTAATAAGTATGTAATATGTGGTGGTTGTCAAAAGATTTGATATCATTCATGCTGCTTATAGCATATGAATAAAGGCCTTTCCATTAAGAAATCAGCCAGAAATGCTGTTCATATTGTGACTTATGGTGAATCACTTGTTAGAATTTTGATTTTTTTTTTTTTGCATCTTCAGTGGCGGCGTGGTAGAATGGAAAAGGCCTTGGATTTCAAGGCAGAAAACTTTGATTGTAGTTGTATTTTAGCTATATGATTTTAGGCAAATTGGTTAATTCTTTAAGTCTTAGTTTGCTCATCTGTAAAGCAGAAATAATGTCTGAATGTCAACCTCATAGAGTTTTGTATGTATATAGGTGTATATATCTATGTTTACTTATTTCAAAGAGCTTTGAAATATATTGCCCTTGATAGAGCCATTTGTTTTTGTGATATGGTCATTATATTTAGAAAGGTAATTGAAAAGAGTAGCTTAGAATTTGAATAATCCTGGATAGTCCATTTAAGTTATACTACAGAAATATGAAGAGGGTTCTTAATAACCTTAAAAAGCAGAATAACTTTTTTTTTTTTTTTACCATTTTTTTAATTGATGTCTTAATAGTTTATAACACTGTGGGGTTTTAGTTGTACATTTTTGTTTGTCCGTCACCTTGTGGATGTAACCCTTCACCCCTTGTGCCCCCCCACCCCCCTTCCCCTTGGTAACCACCAATCAGTTCTCTCTGTCCGTGTGTTCACTTATATTCCATATATGAGTGAGTTCATGCAGTGTCTGTCCTTCTCTCTCTGGCTTATTTCACTTAACATAATACCCTCTAGGTCCTTCCATGTTGTTGCAAATGGGACAATTGTGTCTTTTCTAATGGCTGAGTAGTATTCCATTATATGTATATACCACATCTTCTTTAACCAATCATCAGTCGAGGGACACTTGGGTTGCTTCCACTTGTTGGCTATAGTGAATAATGCTGCAATGAACATAGGGGTGCATACGCCTCTTGTGATGGTTGATTTCATGTCCATTGGGTAGATGCCCAAGAGTGAGGTTGCTGGATCATACGGTATTTCTATTTTTAATTTTTTGAGGACTCTCTGTACTGTTTTCCATAGAGGCTGCACCAGTTTGCATTCCCACCAGCAGTGAATGAGGGTCCCCGTTTCTCCACAACCTCTCCAGCATTTGTTGTTATTTGTCTTTGTGATTATAGCCATTCTAACCGATGTAAGGTGATATCTTAGTGTAGTTTTGATTTGCATTTCCCTGATGATTAGTGATGTTGAACATCTTTTCATGTGTCTATTGGCCATCTGTATCTCTTCCTTGGAAAAATGTCTGTTCATATCCTCTGCCCATTTGTTGATCGGGTTGTTTGTTTTTTTGTTGCTCAGTTGTATGAGATCTTCATATATTACTGAGATTAATCCCTTGTCGGACAAATGATCTGTAAATATTTTCTCCCAGCTGGTGGGTTGTTTATTCATTTTGATCCTGGTTTCATTTGCCTTGTAGAAGCTCTTTAGTCTGATGAGGTCCCACTTGTTTATTTTTTCTTTTGTTTCCCTTGTCTGGGTAGACATGGAATCTGAGAGGATCCCTTTATGTCCAATCTCAATTAGTGTACTGCCTATATTTTCTTCCAGGAGTTTTATAGTTTCAGGTCTCACTTTCAGGTCTTTGATCCATTTTGAATTGATTTTTGTATATGGCGATAGGAGATGGTCTACTTTCATTCTTTTGCATGTTGCTGTCCAATTTTCCCAGCACCATTTATTGAAGAGACTTCCCTCTCTCCATTGTATGTTCTTTGCTCCTTTGTCGAAGATTAGCTGTCCATAGGTGTGTGGTTTTATTTCTGGGCTTTCAATTCTGTTCCATTGATCTGTGTGTCTATTCTTGTACCAGTACCATGCTGTTTTGATTACTGTAGCTTTACAGTATATTTTGAAATCAGTGATTGTGATGCCTCCAGCTTTGTTCTTTTTTTTCAGAATTGCTTTAGCTATTCGGGCTCTTTTGTTGCCCCATACGAATTTCAGTAGTTTTTGTTCTATTACCATGAAGAATGACATTGGGATTCTGATTGGGATTGCATTGAATCTGTAGATTGCTTTAGGTAGAATGGACATTTTAACTATATTTATTCTTCCAATCCATGTGCATGGAATATTTTTCCATTTCTTTATGTCCTCCTCGATTTCTTTCAATAGTGTCTTATAGTTTTCATTGTATAGGTCTTTGACCTCCTTGGTTAAATTTATTCCCAGATGTTTTATTCTCTTTGTTGCAATTGTAAATGGGATTGTCTTTTTGAGTTCTCTTTCTGTTGTTTCATCGTTAGTGTATAGAAATGCAATTGATTTTTGTAAGTTGATTTTATACCTTGCCACTTTACTGTAGTTGTTGATTGTTTCTAGTAGTTTTCCGATGGAATTTTTTGGGTTTTCTATGTATAAGATCATGTCGTCTGCAAATAGTGAGAGTTTCACTTCTTCGTTGCCTATTTGGAGTCCTTTTATTCCTTTTTCTTGCCTAATTGCTCTGGCCAGCACTTCCAGTACTATGTTGAATAAGAGCGGTGAGAGTGGGCACCCTTGTCTTGTTCCTGTCCTCAAAGGAATGGCTTTCAGTTTTTCCCCATTGAATAGGATGTTTGCTGTAGGTTTGTCATATATGGCCCTTATTATGTTGAGGTACTTTCCTTCTATACCCATTTTGTTGAGAGTTTTTATCATAAATGGATGCTGGATCTTGTCGAATGCCTTCTCTGCATCGATTGAGATGATCATGTGGTTTTTATTCTTCATTTTGTTAATGTGGTGTATCACGTTGATTGATTTGCGGATGTTGAACCATCCCTGTGTCCCTGGTATAAATCCCACTTGATCGTGGTGTATGATCTTTTTGATGTATTGCTGTATTCGGTTTGCCAATATTTTGTTGACGATTTTTGCATCTATGTTCATCAGCGATATTGGCCTGTAGTTTTCCTTCTTTGTATTGTCCTTGTCTGGCTTTGGTATCAGCATGATGTCAGCCTCATAGAATGTGTTGGGAAGTATTCCATCTTCCTCTATTTTTTGGAATAGTTTGAGAAGGATAGGTGCTAAATCTTCTTTGAACGTTTGATAAAATTCTCCAGGGAAGCCATCTGGTCCTGGGCTTTTATTTTTTGGGAGGTTTTTGATGACTGTTTCAATCTCTTTACTTGTGATTGGTCTGTTCAGATTCTCTATTTTTTCTTGATTCAGTTTTGGGAGGTTGTACGCGTCCAAGAATTTGTCCATTTCCTCTAGGTTGTCCAATTTGTTGGCGTAAAGTTTTTCATAGTATTCCCTAATAATCCCTTGTATTTCTGTGGTGTCTGTTGTAATTTCTCCTCTTTCATTTCTAATTTTATTTATTTGAGTCTTCTCCCTTTTTTTCTTAGTGAGTCTGGCTAAGGGTTTGTCAATTTTATTTATCTTCTCAAAGAACCAGCTCTTTGTTTCATTGATCCTTTCTACTGTTTTTTTGGTTTCAATTTCATTTATTTCTGCTCTGATTTTTATTATTTCCCTCCTTCTGCTGATTCAGGGCTTTGTCTGTTCTTCTTTTTCCAACTCTGTTAGGTGCAATTTAAGGTTATTTATTTGGGATTTTTCTTGTTTGTTAAGGTGAGCTTGTATTGCTATGAATTTCCCTCTCAGGACTGCTTTTGCTGCATCCCTTATGAGTTGGTATGGTGTATTTTCCTTTTCATTTGTCTCCAGATAGCTTTTGATTTCTCCTTTAATTTCATCAACGACCCATTGGTTGTTCAGTAGCATGTTGTTTAGTCTCCACATCTTTGTCCCTTTCCTAGTTTTTTCCTTGCAGTTGATTTCTAGTTTCACAGCATTATGATCAGAAAAGATGCTTGTAATGATTTCAATCTTCTTAAATTTATAGAGGTTTGCCTTGTTTCCTAATATATGGTCTATCCTTGAGAATGTTCCATGTGCACTTAAGAATGTGTACTCTGCTTTTTTTGGGTGGAGTGCTCTGTATATATCTATTAAGTCCATTGCATCTAGTTTTTCGTTTAAGTCCATTATTTCCTTATTGACTTTTTGTCTGGATGATCTATCTATTGATGTAAGGGGGGTGTTAAGATCCCCTACTATTATTGTGTTAATTTCTCCTTTAAGGTTTTTTAGCAATTGTTTTATGTACTTTGGTGCTCCTGTGTTGGGTGCATAGATATTTATAAGTGTTATGTCTTCTTGGTGAAGTGTCCCTTTTATCATTATATATTGCCCTTTGTCTCTCATTACCTTTTTTATCTTGAAGTCTACTTTGTCTGATATAAGTATGGCTACTCCTGCTTTCTTTTGTTTGCCATTAGCTTGGAGTATTGTTTTCCATCCTTTTATTTTGAGTCTGTGTTTGTCTTTAGAGCTGAGATGTGTTTCCTGGAGGCAGCAGATTGTTGGATCTTGGTTTTTAATCCATCCTGCCACTCTGTGTCTTTTGATTGGAGAATTCAATCCATTTACATTTAGAGTGATTATTGATATATGAGGGTTTAATGTTGCTATTTTATTGTTCATCTTCTGGTTCTTTTGCATTTCCTTCGTTTCTTGTCCCTTGTGTTTTGGACTGCACATTCAATTTGGTATTTCTGCATGCTCATTCTCTTGGTTTTCTCTTTATTTGTCATGTGTGGTTCTCTTCTGGTTATTTGTTTAGTGGTTACCGTGAGGTTTATGTAAGCGATCTCCTGGATAAGAAAGTACATTTTCGGATGCCTCCTTTTTCCTGAGGCTGGGTCGATTCAATCCCTTACCTCTTCTCCTCCTTATTTGTTATCTCTTTATTCCAGATTGTGTCATGAATGTGTGTTTCCAGTGATGAGCTTGAATTAATTTTTGATGTTATCCAACTGTAGTTTGTTCTGGGTTAGTCTCCTTGCTTTTCTCCTTGCTGAAATCTTTGTATCCCCATTCTCATTTGTTTTTTTTCAGGCCTAAGGGCCTTCTTGAGCATTTCTTGTAGTGGGGGTCTTCTGGTGACGAACTCTCTTAGCTTTTGTTTATCAAGGAGAGTTATTATTTCTCCATTGTATTTGAAGGATATTTTTGCTGGATAAAGTATTCTCGGCTGAAGGTTTTTGTCTTTCATGATTTTGAATATATCATTCCAGTCTTTCCTAGCCTGTAGAGTTTCTGTCGAGAAATCAGCTCAGAGCCTGATGGGGTTTCCTTTGTATGTTATTTTGTTTTTTTGTTTAGCTGCCTTCAATATTATTTCCTTGTCACGGGTATTCTTCAAGTTTGCTACTATGTGGCGAGATGATTTTTTATTCCTGTTTATATATTTAGGTGATCTATTGATTTCATTCACTGTTATTTCCCTCTCGTTCCCTAGGTTGGGGAAGTTCTCAGCTATTATTTCTTTGAACAAACTCTCTGCTCCTTTTTCTCTTTCTTCTCCTTCTGGAATACCTATTATCCTTATGTTGCTTTTCCTCATTGAGTCTGATATTTCTCGAAGAATTTCTTCATTTCTTTTTAGTCTTAGCTCTCTCTCCTCCTCTATCTGGAGCATTTCTGCGTGGCTATCCTCAATAGTGCTAATTCGTTCCTCCATATTGTCAGTTCTGCTCTTTAAAGACTCCCATTTTTTCCACTATCTCGTTGATTTTGTTTTTCACCTCCAATAATTCTGATTGGTTTTTCTTTATGGTTTCAATCTCTTTTGTGACAAAATCCCTGAATTCATTGATTTGTTTCTGTGTGTTCTCTTGTATTTCGTTGAGTTTGTTTATGATAGCTATTTTGAATTCTCTGTCATTCAGGTTATCAAATTCTGTGCCTTTAGGGCTGGTTTCTGGGTGTTTGTCATTTTCCTTTTGGTCTGGAGCCATGACAAATTGTCGCCCGGATCCGACGGGGACGGCTTTATTTTTTCCCCTCATGATAAAGTTGGTCCTGCAGTTTCCCCCTGCTGCCACTGGATGGAGATCGCGAGCGGTTTGCTCTGAGGCGGCTGCAGCCCCTGGAGGGATTATGCTGAAACGCTGGGTGTGTGGGAGGAGGGGTCCTCTTTTTCTCCTGTTTGACCCGGGGGTTTCCTTTCTGGCTCTCTGAGGGTGTTTGCTACACCCCCTAAACAGTCCGTCGTCGCTTCCCAGTGGGGATCTCGCGACAGTCTGTGAGAGCACCTGGATGGTGATAGTTTTCCCTGCTGTGGGCTGCCCCTCCCCCCTCTGTCTGTGAACTGCGCTGTCTTTGCCGATCGATTGGGGAGGGGGAGTACAACTTCTTACCTCTCCTCCCGTCCTTTTGGGCTTCCTGTGTCTCCACCGTCCGATGTATGGCAGCAGGGGTTTCTTAGAAGTCCTTCGTAGTGTTTGATTGAGCTCTGTTGGAATGTGAATGATGCTTTCGTTGTGTCGTAGGGGGCAGAGATTCAAAGAGGGAATCTCACTCCGCCATGATGCTGACGTCACTCCCAGAATACCTATTTTTTAATTATGTGTAATGAAAGGTCTCTCTATCTGTTGTTTTCCAGTTCTTAGTAATATATGTAACCTTTCTGTTGGAAGATGGTGCTGGTATTCTGATTGCATGTGGGTGTTACTGAGAAAAATTTGTTTAAGAACATGTACATGAATGTTGTATTTTTGTCTTAAAGATGTAGACTATTTATGGCTTCTTTTATTTTTGATTACTTTTTTTTAACATTTTATTATGGAGAATTTCAGGCATTTATAAAAGTAGATAGAGAAAATAGTATGAATTTTCACATACCTCGTAACCAGCTTCAACAGTTATCAACCATGGCCAAACTGTATTTTTCTCTGACCCCAGAGTATTTTAAAGTAAACCCCAGGTACGATGTTTTGTCCATAAATATTTCATTTTGTATGTGGAAAAGATAAGAACTCAAAAAAATAATGACCGCAGTTCATCACACCTAACAAAATTAATGAAAATTCCTTAATATCAAGTATACAGTGTTCAAAATTTCTTGATTATTTCATAAATTCTTTTTTTTCACTATGTTCTAATCAGGATTCAATAAGGTCCGTACTTTGTGATTGGTTGATTTGTATCTTAAGTCTCTTTTAATCTGTAGGTTTCACCTTGTCCTTCTCTCCCCCTTTCCCTCTCTTTTCTTACAATTTATTTGTTGAAGAAACTGGATTGTTTATCCTGTAGAGTTTCCTATAGTATGTATTTTACAGATGGCATCTCCTTCATTGTTTAATATATTTGTCTAATTCTGTGTTTCCTGGAAGTGAATCTAGAGGCTTGGTCAGATCCTGGTTTGATATTTTCTGGAAGAAAGACTTTAGAAATGTTGTTGTGTATGCCTATCAGGAGGTACATAATGCCATGTTTTCTCTCTTTTTTTGATGTAAACAATCATTGGTGACCATTGACTGGATCCATTAGGGGTTGCTAAATGGTGATCTGCTAACTTTATCATTTCTTTTTCAATTATTGGTTCTTCTGTAAAGAGAAACTTTCCTCCATCACCTGTACTTATTCTGAAGTATAGTTCATTCAGGAAAGGTAGAATAAGTGCTTTATTCTTTGCTTTTTTCTTTGCTGAGGAAGATTTGCTCTGAGCTAACATCTGTTGCCAGTCTTCCTCTTTTTGCTTGAGGAAGATGGTCCCTAAACTTATGTCTGTGCCAATCTTCATCTGCTGATGCCACCACAGCCTGGCTCGATGAGCAGTGCATAGGTCCACGCCCAGGATCTGAATCCTCAAACTCTGGGCCGCCGAAGCAGAGTGCACGAACTTAACTACTACGACACCCTGCCGGCCCCCCTAGTCTTTGCTTATATTGACTAGTTTTCAGACTAAGGAGTTTGTTCTGTAACATCCTCCAAAGGTGACCAGTGATTATAATCATCTTTGCAAGCATTATTTTGACAGTACCAGTAGACCAGTTTGGCTATATATATACATTTAATAAGATCTTTACTCAATGGTAACGTGACATATTTTCTAATTTCAAGAATGCTATATAAGTGGGATCATATAGTATTTAACCTTTTGGGATTGGCTTTTTTTATGTAGTGTAATTCTCTGGAGACTGATTGAAGTTGTATATCAATAGTATATTAGTTTCCTAGAGCTGCCATAACAAAATACTACCGACTGGGTGGCTTAAGCAACAGAAATTTATTTTCTCACAATTCTGGGAGCTGGAAGTCTAAGCTAAGGTCTTGGCAGGTTTGGTTTCTTCTGAGGCCTCCCTTCTTGGCCTACAGATGGCTGCCTTCTCCTTGTGTTCTTGAATAGTTTTACTGTGTGCATATCCCTGTTGTCTTTTTTTTTGTCCAAATTTCCTGTTCTTTTTTTTTTATTTTTTTTATTATTATTATTTTTTTTTGTGGGGAAGACCAGCCCTGAGCTAACATCTGTTGCCAATCCTCCCCTTTTTGCTGAGGAAGACTGGCCCTGGGCTAATATCCATGCCCATCTTCCTCCACTTTATATGGGACGCCACCACGGCATGGCTGACAGGCAGTGCATCGGCGGGTGCCCGGGATCCGAACTCACAAACCCCGGGCTGCCAAGCGCGGACTAAACCGCTGCGCCACTGGGCAGCCCCCAAATTTCCTGTTCTTATATGGACACTAGTCAGATTAGATTAGGACCAACCCTACCATCCTAATTTTAATCCAGTCACCTCTTTGAGGCCCTGTCTCCAAATACAGTCACATTCTCAGGTACTTGGTTAGGGCTTCAACATATGAATTGGCGGGGGGAACAATTCAGCCCATTACAAATAGTTTGTTCCTTTTTTTTTGCTAAGTAGTATTCCATAGTATGGCTGGACCACAGTTTGTTTAACCATTCACCCATTGAAAGATATCTGGGTTGCTTGTAGGTTTTAGCTATTATGAATCAAGCTGCTGTGAACATTCATGTATAGGTTTTTGTATGGGCAGTTTTCATTCTTCTGGGGAATAAATGCCCATATAGTCATATGTTTAATTGTTTAAGAAACTGCTGAACTTTTCGAGTGTGGCTGTACCATTTTGTATTCCTACCATCAGTGTATGGGTGATCCAATTTCTTTGCATCTTTGCCAGCATTTGGTGGTGTTATTGTTTTTTATTTTAGCCATTTTTATAGGTGTCTAGTGATATCTCATTTTACTTTACATTTTTCTGATGGTATGATATTGGTATTAAACATGTTTTAATAGACTTTTTTTTGGAGTAGTTTTAGGTTCACGGTAAAATTGAGCAGAAAGTACAGAGATGACCCATATATTCCCTGCCCCCACATGTACATAGCCTTTCCCGTTATCAGCATCCCTCACAATAGTGCTACATTTGTTACATTTGAGGAACCTACTTGACACATCATTATCACCCGAAGTGCATAGTTGATGAAGGTCTTCCAAGTGTGCTTATTTGCTATTTATCATCATCTGTGAAATGTCTCTTTGTCTTTTGCCCATTTTGAGTTTCTGTAGGGTTTTCTACATACACAATTATGTCATCTATGAATAATGACAGTTTTATTTCTTCTTTTCTAATCTTTGTGTTTTTTTTTCCTGCCTATTACACTGGCTAAGACTTCAGTATAGTGTTGGATAGAAGTGGTGAGAATTCCTGCTCTTAGGGAGAAATCATTATGTCTTTCCCCATTAAGTGTAATGTTAGGAGTAGGTTTTCCTTAGATATTCTTTATCAGATTAAGGTATTTTCTTTCTATAGTCAGGCACCACATAACGATGTTTTGGTCAACGAGAGACCACATATACTATGATTAAGATTAGTACCATGTAGCTTAGGTGTCTAGTAGGCTATAGCATCTAGGTTTGTGTAAGTACACTCTATGATGTTCACACAATGGTGAAATTGCCTAATGATGCATTTCTTAGAATGTATCCCCGTCATTAAGTGATGCATGACTGTATTGCTAGTTTGCAGAGTTTTTGTGTGTGTGTGTGTGTGAGGAAGATTAGCCCTGAGCTAACATCCATTGTCAATCCTCCTCTTTTTTGCTGAGGAAGATTGGCCCTGGGCTAAGCCGTGCCCACCTTCCTCTACTTTATATGGGACGCTGCCACGGTGTGGCTTGACAAGCGGTACGTCGGCCCGCGCCAGGGATCCGAACCTGCGAACTCTGGGCTGCAGAAGTGGAGTGCACGGACTTAACTGCTATGCCACCGGGCCGGCCCCCTCCAGAGATTTTTTTTTTTATTGTATCAGAAATAAATGTTGGGTTTTGTCAAATACTTTTTATGCAGCTGTTGAGGTGATCACATGCTTTTCCTTTTTTAGACTGTTAATGCGATGCATGATATTTACTGATTTTCAAATGTTAAAGCAACCTTGCATTCCTGGGATAAACTCCAATTAATTATCCCTTTCATATGTTGTTAGATTTGATTTGCTAAACCTTTGTTAAGAATTTTAAACAAAAATTCTTATATAGCATTTATTATTCTTAGCTTATATATTCATGAGGTATATTGGTCTGTAGTTTTCTTTTTTCAGTTATGGCTTTTTCTGGTTTTGTGACAGAATAATGCTGGCCTCGTAGAATGAATTGGGAAATATTTTGTTCTCTTCAATTTTTTGGTAGAGTTTGTGTAAAATTGGTATTATTTCTTCCTTAAATATTTGGTGAAGCCATATGGGCCTGGAGTTTTCTTTGTAGGAAAGTTTTTCACTACAAATGCAATTTCTTTAATAGATAACAGGCAATTCAGGTTTATCTACTTCTTTTTTAGTGAACTTTGACAGTTTGTGTTTTTCAAGGGATTTGTCCATTTCATCTAACTTGTTGAATTTACTGACATAAAATTATTTATAATGTTCCTTTATTATTATATCTTATATCTTAATATTATCTCAATATACTTTGTTATTAACATATGTTGTATCATACATTATTAATGTAATATATAATGAAATGATCCTCTTTATCCCTCACAATGTTCTTTGCTCTGAAATCTACTTTTTCTAATATTAATATAGACACTTCAGCATCCTTTTGATAAGTGTTAGTATACTTCTTTAAAAATCCTTTTACTTTTAACTTACTTGTGTCTTTATATTTTAAAATGGTTTCTTGTAGACAGTGTATAATTGGGTCAGTCTTTGCCTTTTAATTGGGATTTTTAGACTACTGACATTTAATGTGATTATTGAAATGGTTGGGTTTGGGTTTAAATCTACCATCTTGCTGTTTGTTTCTGTTTGTCTCATCTTTTCTTTGTTTTTTTTCCCTCTTTTTCTGCCTTTGTTTGGATTGACTATTTTTCATGATCTGCTTTTTTCTCATTTGTTGGCTTATTAGCTATAACTCTCTATTGTGTTTTTTTAGTCATTGTTTCAGGGTTTATGCTATACATTTTAAACTTTTCACAGTTGATCTTCAAATGATATTGTACTACCCACTTCATGTATAGTATAAATGGAAGTATACTTCCATTTCTTCCCTCTTGGCCTTTGTTCTGTTGTCATACCTTTTACTTCTACATGTGATGTAAACCCCATAATACATTGTTATTATTTTTGCTTTAAACAGTCAATTATTTGAAGAGCATTTCGAGTGCTCTTCATTCTTTTATGTTGATCTGTATTTCTATCTGGATCATTTTCCTTCTGTGTAAAGAATTTTCCCTAACATTTTTAGTAGTGCAGGTCTGATGATGATTTCTGTCAGCATTTGTATGTCTGAAAAAATCTTAATTTTGCGTTAGTTTCTGAAAGATATTTTCACTGGTTAAAGAATTCTAGCTTGACTTTTTTCCCCCCAGTGCTTTAAAGATCTTTTTCTGCCATGTTCTAGCTTGCATTATTTCCAAAGAGAAATTTACTTCCATCTTTATCTTTGTTCCTCTGTATGTAATATGTCATATTTCATGATCTTCTCTTTCTCACTAGTGAGTTTAATCAATCTGATCATGATGTTTCCTGGTGTAGTTTTTAAGGTTTTCATGCTTGAGGTTCATTGCACTTCTGGAATCTGTGGGTTTACAGTTTTCATCAAATTTGAAAAATTTTGGCCATTATATCTTCAAAAAAGGTTTTTTTGGTCCTTTCCTTTCTCTCCTTTCCTTCAGGGTCTCCAGTTATACATATATTTAACTACTTGATGTTTTCCCCGCAGTTCATTGGTCCTCTGTTCAGTTTTTTTGCCCCCAGTTTTCTTTGCTGTGCATTTCATTTTGGATAATTTCTTTGGGTTTGTCTTTAAATTCACCTGCCTTTACTTCTGCAGTAATCTAATTTGCCCTTAATCCTGTTCAGTGTACTTTTCATCTCAGATTTTTTAGTTTTCATCTCTAGAAGTTCAATTTAGGTGGTTTTTTTTGAGGAAGATTAGCCCTTAGCTTACATCGCTGCCCATCCTCCTCCACTTTATATGCAGGACACCTGCCACAGCATGGCTTGATAAGTGATGCATAGGTCTGTGCCCAGGATCTGAACCTGTGAACCCCGGGCCACTGCAGCAGAGTGCGCAAACCCAACCACTATGCCGCCAGGCTGGCCCCAGCTGTTTTTTTAATAGATTCCATGTCTCTGCTTAACATGTTCAATCTTTGCTCTAGCTCAGGGGTTGGCAAATTTTTTCTATAAGGGGTCAGATAATAAATATTTTAGGCTATGCAATTCTCCCATTGTGGCATGAAAACAGTCATAGACAAAATGTGAGTGAATAAGTGTGACTGTGTTCCGGTAAAACTTTATTTACAAAAACAGGGGCAGATCTGTGTCGGCTTAGTCTGCTGACCCTTGCGCTAGCTTCTTGAACATATGGGATACAGTTATAATAACTGTTTTAATGTCCTTATCTAATAATTCTGTATCTGAGTTTTAAATTTTTGATTGATTATTCTCCTTATTATGGTTATTTTTCTGCTTCTTTGTATATCTGGTAATTTTCTTTTTTTTTTTTTAGCTGCTAGACATTGTAAATTTTACCTTGTTGTGTGTTGGATATTTTTGTATCCCCATAAATATTCTTGAGTTTTGTTCTGGGATTTCGTTAAATTTCTTGGAAACAGGTTGATCCTTTCAGGTTTTACTTTTAAGATTTATTAGATGGCCCTAGAGATGGGTTTAGTCTAGGCCAGGGATTCTCAGCTTTGCCACTATTGACATTTTGAGCTGAATAATTCTTTGTTGGAGGTGCCATCTTGTGCATTGTAGAATGTTTGGAGACATCATCCCTGGCCTCAACCTACTAGATGCCAGTAGTATATCCTGCCCAGCTTTGACAACCAAAATTGTCCCCAGACATTGCCGTATGTCCATATGTCCAAAATCACCCTTGTTTGACAACCACTTGTCTAGCTTTAAATCTTCACTGTTCAGGTAAGACCCTTCCTTTTAATGTATACTCTGTATTCTCATGAGATTTTCTCCTTTGGCCATTGGGAATAGGCACTATTCCCAGCCTGTATGAGCCAGAAGTAATTGTTCCTCACCTGCATATGCTAATTGAGGGGAATTCTCTGCAGATCTCTTGAGTTCTCTGTGTAGCTCTCTTCTCTTTGGTACTCTGCACTGTAAATTCTGGCTGCTTTGACTTCCCTGGACTCCCAGTTCTGTCTAGACAATTTAGGGAGACTGTTGACCTCTCCCTGGTTTTCCCCTCCTTGCACTGGTGCCTGGAATTTTCTCCAGGAATTTAGTTCGAATGTTCATAGGGCTCACTTAGTATGTTCCCTGACTTATAGGGATCACTGTGCTTCATTGCCTAATCTCTAGTGTCATAAGTTGTCATCTCATATATTCTTTTTTCTATTTTTTATTCATTTGTTTCAGGTAGAACAGCAAATCTGGCCCCTGTTACTCCATCATAAGTTGAGGCAGAAATCCTCAGTTAAACACTTTTCATAGTTTTGGAGATATTTTCTTAGTGGTTACTACTGTAGAGCTTATAATATACATCTTAACTTATCAGATTTACACTGATTTAATTCCAATAAGATATAGAAACTTTACTGCTATATAACTCCATTCCCTCCTTCCTTTTTCGTGCTATTTTTATGTATATTATGTTTATATATTTTACAAACCCAAGACTATAAGGTAAGGAGAACATAAATATATTTATAGAGATTTTTTCAAAATTTATAGAACTTTTTTTTTTAATTTACCATTTCTGATTCTCTTCTTTTTAAATTTTTTTTTCCTGTGGATTCAAGTTACCATCTGGTATCATTTCCTTACTGCAATGTAGCTTTATTCTCATCACTTTCCTTTATGTTATTGCCACCTATATTGCATATCTTTATGTTATAAGCCCAACAATACGATTATATAGATTTTTTAAATATAATTGGTTTTTAAATCAGTTAAGAAAAGAAAGGGAAAGAAGTATGCAACTATACTGTCTTTTATCATTACCTACATAATTACGTTTACCAACATTATTTGGTTTTTTTGTGTGGATTTGAATTACTGTCTATAGCTGCTACTTTTAGCATGAAGAACTTCTCTTCTTCTTGCATTTATTGTAAGGCAGGTTTAGTAGCAATTCTCTCAGTTTTTGTTAATCTAGGAATATATTTTGCCTTCATTTTTGAAAGCTAGCTTTGCTGGATAAGATTCTTAATTGACAGTTTTAGTCTTTCAGCACTCTGAGTATGTCTTTTCAGTGCCTTCTGGACTCCATTGTTTCTAATGAGAAGTCAGCTGTTAGTCTTATTGTGACCTCTCTTGTATTGATGTCTTTTTCTCTTGATGCTTTCAAGATTTTCTCTTTATCTTTCAACATTTTTGCTGTGATGTGTCTGGATGTAGATCTTTTGCGTTTTTCCTACTTGGAGTTGTTGATCTTCTTGGATGTGTAGACTAGTATTCTCTCAGTTAAATATTAAGGAGACTTCAATTAACTTCTAGATTTGTTTTTAAAATAATTACTGTCAATGTAGATAGACATACATTACTCCAAAAAAGACATAGGTCAGGACCTTGTGTTAGTTTTCTTTTCAGTCCTTTTAAATTTATTGAGACTTGTTTTATGCCTCATCCTGTGTTCTGTCTTTGTTAGCATAAAATGTTCACTTGGTAAAATTCACTAGTGAAGTTATAGTTATCTGTGCCTGGAGTTTTCTTTTTTGGGAAAATTTTAAACTTTATATTCAATTTTTATAATACATATAGGATTATTCAGGTTATCTATTTGTTCTTGAGTGTACATTAGTAGTTTGTGTCTTACATAGAGTTTGCTCATTTCATCTAAGGGGTTAAATTTATGGGAAGGACTTTTTTTCCTCCTCTTTTCAAGAAATTTATTTTTTAATAGACTTTTTCTTTGAGCAGTTTTACATTCACAGTAAAATTGAACAGAAAGTGCATAGAGTTCCCACATACCTCCCTGCCCCCACACATGCGCAGCCTTACCCACTGTCAACATTCTGCACTAGAGTGGTACATTCATTATAGTTGAACCTATATTGACACATCACAATCACCCAAAGTCCATAGTTTACCTTAGGGTTCATTTTTGGTGGTATATATTCTATGGGTTTGGACAAATGTATAATGACATATATCCATCATTACAATATCATAGCGAGTATTTTCACTGCCCTAAAAATCCTCTGTGCTCTGCCTATTCGTCCTTCACTCCCACTGGCAACCACTGATCTTTTTACTGTCTACATAGTTTTGCCATTTCCAGAATGTCATACAGTTGGAATTATACAGTTTTAGCCTTTTCCGATTGGCTTCTTTCCCTTAGTAATATGCATTTAAGATTTCTCTATGTCTTTAATGGTTTGATAGCTCATTTCTGTCTAGTGCTGAATAATATTCCATTGTCTGGACATACCACAGTTTATTTATTGATTCACCTCATGAACAGCATCTTGGTTGCTTCTGGGTTTTGGCAATTAAGAATAAAGCTGCTATAGATATCCATGTGTAGACATAAATTTTCAAGTCTTTGGGGTAAATACCAAGAAGTGATATTGCTGGATCCTATGGTAAGAGTATGTTTATTTTTTTAAGAAACAGTCAAACTGTCTCCAAAGTGGCTGTACCATTTTGCATTCCCACCAGTAATGAAAGTACCTGTTGCTTCACATCCTTGTCAGCACTTGGTGGTGTCAGTGTTTTAGATTTTAGCCATTCTAATAGATACAGTGTCTCATTGTTTTAATTTGCAATTCTCTAATGGCATATGATATTGAACATCTTTTCATATGCTTGCTTGTCATCTGTATTCTTCTTTGGTGAGATGTCTTTTCAGAACAGTAGTAGTCAACACAGTATAGTATTGACATAAAAACAAGACATATAGATGAATGGAACAGAATAAAAAGCCCAGAAATAAACCCATGCATATATGGTCAATTAAATTTATGACAGAGGAGCCAAGAATATATAATGAGGACAAGACAGTCTCTTCAATAACTAGTTCTGGGAAAACTGGACTGCCACACATAAGAAAATAAAACTGGACCACTATCTTATACCATACACAAAAGTCAACTCAAAATGGATTAAAAACTTGAATATAAGACCTGAAGCCATAGAACTCCTAGAAGAATACGTAGGAGGTAAGCTCCTTGACATTGGTCTTGGCAATGATTTTTTTGGATCTGACACCAAAAGCAAAGGCAACAAAAGCGAAAATAAAAAGGTAGGACCGCATCAAACTAAAAATCTTCTGCACAGCAAAGGAAACCATCAAAAAGATGAAAAGGCAACCTATAGAATGGGAGAAAATATTTGTAAAGCATATATCTGATAAGGGATTAATATCCAAAATATATAAAGAGCTCATATAACTCAACAGCAGAAAACCAAACAATCCAATTGAAAAACTGGGCAGAGGAACTAAATAGACATTTTTCCAAAGACATGCAGATGATGAACAGGTATATAAAAAGGTGCTCAACATCACTAATCCTCAGGGAGATGTGAATCAAAACCACAATGAGATATCACCTCACACTTGTTAGAATGACTTATCAAAAAGACAAGAAGTAACAAGTGTTGGTGAGGATGTGGAGAAAAGGGAGCCCTTGTGCACTGTTGGTGGGAATGAAAATTGGTACAGCCACTGTGGAGAACAGTATGGAGATTCCTCAAAAAATTAAAAACAGAACTACCATATGATCCAGCAATTCCATTTCTGGGTATTTTTGTGAAGGAAATGCAAACACTAACTCAAAAAAATATCTGCACCCCCATGTTCATTGCAGCATTATTTACAATAGCCAAGACATGGAAACAACCTTAGTATCCATTGATGGATGAATGGATAAAGAAAATGTGGTGTGTTATATACACACACACACACACTATATATATATATATATATATACATACATATACACAATTATTTATAGTTTTGCATTTTACATTTAGGTGTATAATCTATTTTGAGTTAATTTTTGTGAAGGGTGTAAGGTCTGTCTAGATTCATTTTTTTTTCTTGTATATGGATATCTAGTTCTAGTACTATTTGTTGAAAATACATCTTTTTTTTCATTGTATTGCCTTTGCTCTTTTGTCAAAAATCAGTTGACTATATTTGTGTAGGTCTATTTCTGGGCTCTTTATGTTCCGTTGAGCTATTTGTCTGTGCTTTCACTAATACCACACTGTCTTGATTACTGTAGCTTTATTGTAAGTCTGGAAGTTGGGTAGTGTCAGTCCTCTGACTTTGTCCTTCTTCAATATTGTGTTGGCTATTTGGGATCTTTTGCTGCTCCATATAAACTTCAGAATCAGTGTGTTGCTATTCACAGAATAACTTGTTGAGTTTTTGGTTGAAACTGTGTTAAATCTTGAAATCAAGTTGGGAGGAAGTGACATCTTGACAGTATTGAGTCTTCCTATCTGTGAACATGGAATATCTCTCCATTTATTTAGTTCTTCTTTGATTTCATTCATCAGAATTTTGTAGTTTTCTTCATATAGATCTTATATATATTTTGTTAGATTTATATCTAAGTATGTCATTTTTGGGGTGCTAATTGGAATGGCATTGTGTTTTTTTATTTCAAATTTTACTTGTTCACTGCTGGTATATAGGAAAGTGATTCACTTATGTATACTAACCTTGTATCCTGCAACCTTACTATAATCACTTATGAGTTCCAGGAGTTTTTTGTTAGTTCTTTCAGATTTTCTAAGTAGACAATCATATCATTTGCAAACAAAGACTTTTATTTCTTCCTTCCCAGTCTGTGTACTTTTTATTTCTTTTTCTTGTTGCATTGTCTAGGACTTCCAGCATGATGTTGAAAAGGAGTGGTGAGAGGCAATATCCTTGCCTTATTCCTCATCTTTAACAGGATAGCTTCTGGTTTCTCACCATTAAGTATGATGTTAGCTGTAGGTTGTTTGTAGATATTCTTTACCAATTGAGGAATTTCCCCTCTATTCATAGTTTACTAAGAGTTTTTATGGTGAATGGTGTTAGATTTTGTCAAATGCTTTTTCTGCATCTATTGATATAATCAAATCATTTTTCTCCTTCAGCCTATTGATGTGATGGATTACATTAATTGGTTTTTGAATGTTTCATACATGGGATAAATCCCACTTGGTCCTGGTGTATAATTTTTTTTTTATGTTGCATTCAACTTGCTAATATTTTGTTAAAGATTTTTATAACTATGTTTAGGATCGATATTGGTTTGTAGGTTTTTTTTTTTTCTTGTATTTGTCTGGGTTTAGTATTATGGTAATGCTTGCCTAGTAGAATAAATTAGGAACTATTTCCTTTGCTTCTGTGTCCTGGAAGAGAGTATAGAATTGGCATAATTTCTTTCTTTAATGTTTCTTAGCATTCACCGTGAACCCATCTGTGCCTGGTACTTTCTGTTTTGGAAGGTTATTAAATAGTGATTTCAATTTCTTTAATAGATTAATAGGTCTATTCAGGTTGTCTATTTCTTGTGTGAGTTTTGGCAGATTGTGTTTTTCAAGGAATTGGTCCATTTCATCTAGGTTTTCAAATTTGTGGGCATAGAGTTGTTGGTAATATTCTATTATTATCCTTTTAATTTTAATTTTCATGAGGTCTGTAGTGATGGCCTCTCTTTCATTTCTGATATGAGTAATTTGTGTCTTCTCTTTTTCTTTTTTGGCTAATCTGACTAGAGCCTTATCGATTTTATTGATCTTTTTGAAGAATAAGCTTTTGGTTTCATTGATTTTTCTCTGTTGATTTTCTGTTTTCAATAATTCTTTTGTGTTTAGTTGGCTTTTTGTAGTGAAATGTTTAAATTCCTTTTTCATTTCCTTTTGTGTATATTCTTTAGCTGTTTTCTTTCTAGTTACCATGTGGATTACATTTAACATCCTGAAGTTATAACACTCTGGTTTGAATTTATTCCAGCTTAACTTCAATAATGTAAGAACCTCTGCTCCTTCAATAGCCCCATCCCCACTCCTTTCAGTTGTTAATTTCACAAAATTACATTTTTATACATTGTGAGTCCAAAACCATAAACTAATAATTTTTTTAATGCATTAGTCTCTTAAATTATGTAGGAAACAAAACGTGGGGTTACACACAATTAACAATAATATAACCTTTATAATTGTGCATGTATTTACCTTTACTGAGATCTTTATTTCTTCACGTGGCTTTGAGTTACTGAATTTTATCCTTTCATTTCAACCTGCAGGACTCCCTTTACCATTGCTTACAGGGCACGTCTAGTGGTAATGAACTCCCTCAGCTTTTGTTTATTTGGGAATGTCTTCTTTTCTCCCTTACTTTTGAAGGACAGTTTTGCTAGGTAGAGCAATCTTGGCTGACAGTTTTTTTCTTTTAGTACTTTGAAATAACCTACTGCCTTGTGGCCTTCAGAGTTTCTCATGAAAAATTTGCTGATAATCTTACTGAAGATCTCTTGTACATGATGAGTTACTTCTTTCTCACTACTTTGAAAATTCTCCCTTTGGCTTTTGACAGCTTGATTATGTGTCTTGGTATGGGTCTCTTTGAGTTCTTCCTACTTGGGAGTTTGTTGAGCTTCTTGGATGTTTATATTCATGTCTTTCATTACATTTTGGAAATTTCTGGCCATTATTTTTTAAAATATTCTCTCTGACCTTTTGTCTCTTTCTTCTCCTTCTGGAACTCCCATAATGCATATGTTGGTCCACTCAGTGATGTCCTACAGGTCCCTTATTCTCTGTTCCCTTTTCTTCAATGTTTTTCTTTCTGTTTTTTAGACTCTACTTTCCATTGTCCTATTATCAAGTTTGCTGTTTCTTTCTTCTGCCTGCTCATTTGCCTTTAAATCTCTCTAGTGAATTTTTCATTTTCGTTATTATACTTTTCAGCTCCGGAATTTTCTTCAGTTTTGGTTTTTTTTAGGTTTTCTCTTTATTGATACTTCCATTTTGTTTGTACATCATTTTCTTGATTTTCTCCATGTCTTCCTTTAGTTCTTTGAGCATCTGTAAAACAGTTGTTTTACAAGTCTTCATTTAGTACATCCACCATCAGTTCTTTTTCAGGAACGGTTTCTACTGGTCTGTTTTTTCCTTTGAATGAGCCATACCTCCCTGTTTCTTTGTATGCTTTGTGATTTTTTTTGTTGAAAACTGAACATTTGAATCTGATAATGTGGTAACTCTGGAAATCAAATTCTCCCTCTTCCCTAGGATTTCCTATTTTTTGGTTTTTATTTATTTTATGTGTGTGTGTGTTTTGGTTATTGTAGGCTATGTCTGTGTTGAGGATCAGCCTGAGGTGTAAATTTAAAGTATTCTCAGGTCTTTTCTGAGCCTGTGCCTTCTCCTCGGCATGCACTGACTTTCTAATTTCCTTCGTATATGCGGTTGCTTTTGAATGTCATAGTTGTCAATGTCTGGCTCCCGAAAGGGAAAAAAGTGAAAAATGAAGAGTGGGGGGAAAAGGCACAGACTCTTTAAATCTCTTGCTCGTCACTTCAACCAGAGGGGGTGGGGCTTGCAACAATAGCCCCTGCCTCTTTGTTTGCCCTTCTATGATTGGAAGCAGCAGTCAGAGCACAGATATCTGAAATTTGGAGGAAAGGGTTCTTTTTCTCACCTGGCTCCTGCAGACTGTGTGCCAGCTGTTCCAGGAACATGTGCGCAGCTGCCTGCCATGTGGCTAAGAGTTGGCATGGGTAGCTCCTACCATGCTGAGAGCTGAAATTAATGGAAATTAACCATAATTTACTGATCATGCCTTCCCCTGGAAGTTGCAAGCCTTTAATGGACTCCATGGTTCTAGAATAGTTACATCGGACAGATTCCGCCAGTGCAGTTGTTGTCTAAGTGGGGAGACAGATGTCTGGTGCTTCTCCACCATCTTCCCAGAATCCTCTCTCCATATGAAATTTAGGATCAATTTGTCAATTTCTGTTACAAAGGCACTTGGGATTTCAATAGGGATTATGTTGAATCTGTAGATTAATTTGGGAAGTATTGCCATCTTAGCAATATTTTAAGTCTTCAGATTCATGAGCATGAAATGTCTTTCCGTGTATTTAGATCTTCTTTAATTTCTTTCAATAATATTTTTAGTTTTTAGAGTACAAGTCTTACACTTAAAAACAATTATTCCTAAGTATTTTATCCTTGTTGATGCTATTATAAACAGAATTTTCTTGATTCCATTGTTGGTTTATTCATTGCTGGTATATAGAAATGCAATTGACTTTTGTATGTTGATTTTGTACCCTGCAACCTTGCTAAGTTCATTTATTAGTTCAAGTAGTTTTTTAGTGTATTCCTTATGATTTTCTATATACAGATCATGTTGTCTGCAAAGAGATGGTTTTACTTCTTCCTTTACAAACTTGATGCCTTTTATTTATTTATTTTTCCCTACTGTCCTGGCTGGAACCTCCAGTACATTGGTGAATAGAATAGCAAGAGAGGACATTGTTGTCTTTTTCTCGATCTTAGGGGGAGAACATTCTGTCTTTTACCCTTACGTGTGATGTTAAGTGTGGACTTTTTATAGATGCCTTTCATCAGGTTGAGGAAGTTCCCTTTTATTTCTGTTTTGTTTTGTGTTTTGTCAGGGGTTTTGGATTTTGTCAAATGTTTTTTTGGCTTCTACTGATGTAATAGTGTTTTTTCCCCCTTATTGATGTCGTGTATTACATTAATTGATTTTTAGAGCTTAAACCAACATTGCATTTCTAGGGTAAGTCCCACTTGGTCATGGTGTATAATCCTTTTTGTATGTTCCTGGATTTGGTTTGCTAGTACTTTGTTGAAGATTTTTGTATATATATTCATAAGAGATTTTAGTTTCTAGTTTTCTTTCCTTGTAATGTCTTTGATTTTAGTATCAGGGTAATACTGGCTTTTCACAAAATGGGTTGGGAAATGTTCCCTACTCTTAAATTTTTATGGAGCAATTTTTTGAATTGATATTAATTCTTTTTTAAATGTTTGGTAGAATTCACCAGTGAAGCCGTCTGGGCCTGGACTTTTCTCTGTTGGAAGTTTTAAAATTACTAATTCAATGGAAGTTCTGCAGGGAGGGAACCTAACGTACTCATCTTCCGGGCAGAGGGCCGGGTAAATCTGAGCTTGCCAGATACCTATTTTTCTGAGAGTAGAGTCAACTCTCTCCCATAAAGGCACTGTGTAACTGGATGGCTGATTCAGCTGGTGTTTGCCACTGCAAGTTGTATCAAAAATGTAATGAAGTACAAGTAAGGTTAGCTTTTGCATTCTACTTCTTGGCTGTGCCACTCTTGCCTTTTACTTCTGAGCACATCAGAGAGTGTCCTTCACACTAACTGCTGTCAGCTAATATACAAGTGAGAGGGGGGATTTTCTGGCATATTAACAAGTTATTCCTTTTGTTCCTACATATAAATAACCTTGGAAGGAGGTAATCCAAGAGTATAGATGAAGATAAAGGCAGCTCTTATCCCCTGTATTTCTGTAATACATTTAACTTGGAACCTTACTGCTGATCAGTCATTAGTCTCATGAATCACATGTGAGGATGTGTATCCTTTTCACCGTGAGATATACAGCATATTTCTTATGGCTTATTTTCATCTTGGTTGTGGCTAGTATTTTAAAAAATGAAGATTAGAGAGAATAGTATTTTTAACTTTTAAAATCATAATTTAAATTTATGTTAGTTAAGATATGATAGCATGGGGGCCGGCCCACTGGCGGAGCGGTTTAGCTCGCGCTTGGCAGCCCGGGGTTCTCGGGTTCAGATCCCGGGCGCCTGCCGACGCACTGCTTGGCAGCCATGCTGTGGTGGCGTCCCATATAAAGTAGAGGAAGATGGATGTTAGCCCAGGGCCAGTCTTCCTCAGCAAAAGAGGAGGATTGGCAACGGATGTTAGCTCAGGGCTGGTCTTCCTCACACACAAAAAAGATATGATAGCATGAATAGTAAAATAACCTAATTTTCTGATGTTTCCAAGATGATTTATGTCACCACTTGGTGGAGCTCTTTTATAAGTTAGTGCATTGTAAAAAAGCAAGTACAAGTTGTTACTGATTAGGGGTTATCATTAGTGAACTAAACTAAATGATAGCTTAATAGGTAGCCTTTTCAAGTTTTGATTGTAGGTTTTGATTTAAACTGTAATGAACGTAATTAAAGTTTTAATTTTTTTTTTTCAAGGAAGACCAGCCCTGAGCTAACATCCGTTGCCAATCCTCCTCTTTTTGCTGAGGAAGACTGGCCCTGGGCTAACATCCATGCCCATCTTCCTCTACTTTATATGGGACGCCGCCACAACAGGGCTGACAAGCAGTGCATCTGCAGGCGCCCGGGATCCGAACCCGCGAACCCCGGGCTGCCAAAGCGCGAACTTAACTGCTGTGCCACCAGGCGGCCCCAAAGTTTTAATATTTTAACGATTCTTCTCAAGAGTGTTCCTAATTTTTCTCTCTTCTGCTTTATGTTAATTTAGTATTTTTTTATTGACTTACTTTCCACCTATTTTGTAATTGTAGGTAATTTAGAAAATGTATCTAGGATTAATGAAGAAAATGAAAACCATTTGTAATCCTATCACCTAGAGATAATAATTAACATTTTTATGTATTTTTGCCTTCCCTTTGCTTTTAAAATTTTTCACAAAAGTGGAATCAAAATATATAAAGAATTTTGTATTCTGGTGTTTTTTTCTCTTAATGTATCTTTGGTATTTTCCCACGTCCTTATGATCTTTGAAATGCTTTAAGGGTTTTATATTATTCCATGATATAACTCCTCTATCATAATTTATTTAACTATTCTATTTTAAGATGTTTAGGCTTTTCCCACGGTGTTTGCTATTATAAATGATTTTTTGAACATGTGTTAGACTAAATCTTCTCAACTCTTCAATTACTTTTATTGGATAAATTCTTAGATGTAAAACCAAACCTGAGGATCTTGATACGTGTTCATAAAAATGTGTTTCAATTGACACCATTCTCCGGTTCAGTATTTTCAAAATAGGTTTGTTGGAACGTACTACTTTTTGTTTTGCAAAATGCTTATTCTTGTCCTTTGCCCATTTTTTTTCCTTCATGTTTTATTTTTTCTTTGTTGGTGATTCTTTGACTGGGTAAGAAGAATTACTTTTCCTCTGTATTAACAATTTTTAAGGTGCTATTCTGAGCCCTTTTCATAAGACTTGTCTAAATTTTCAAGAAAACACGTCAGTTACAGATTTTAAGTTGTAAATTGCGTTGGCAAATAAGACCTGAATGTCAGAGAGAGCAGTCTTGGCTGGAAAGCAGGATGAGCTACACGATTCCTCTGTATGGAGGTGGTGGGGGTGCTATGGAAATGGATGAGATTGCTGAGGAAAAGAGAAGGTGGTGGAAAAAGTCTTTGGAGTTAGGAAAAAATGAAAAAGTTGTGAGAGAAAAGAGAATGAGGATGTTAGAGTATTTTAAAAGCTAAGGAAAAAAGTTTCATTGCAACAGCATCAGATAGTGCATGGAAGTCTTTGTGAATGAAACCCAAAAAAGGGCATTCAATTTAGAAAGAGTCATTGAAGATTTAGAGAATAGCCTCAGTAGAATAGTATAGCTTACTTGTATAGTGAGTGTATGTGTTTAGTGGATGTAGTATGTGTGTAATGTGAGAGTGTGTATGGTGAGTGTGTGTGTGAATAGTGAGAGGTTTGTATGTGTAGTGAGGACAGTAGCTTGATAAGGTCCAGGAATAGAGGGATAGGTTTTTTTTTTTTTTAAGACGATGCAAGCTTTTTTGTAAGCAATGGGAAAGAAGCTTTTAGAAAGAAAACTGTTAGAGAAACTATAAAACACAGAGGGAGGAGTTAATAAACTAGGTCTTGAAGGAGATGAGGTGCAATGTGATCCAAAGTGGGAGGTAGGGGGCAAATTAGAGTTGTTAACTTGAGAGTGGAAGAAAATGTCCATTTGTCAAAACCAGAAGAGAAGAACAACTTATAAATGAAGATGCAGAGGCATTTGGAGGAAGACTGGAAGATATGGTAATTAGAAATTATTTGATGTGGAGAAGAATGTTGAGGCTTTAGGTATTGTGATTCTTGAACCTTCTCAACAAAACAGAAATCAAGAATACAGAATAGTAAAATAGTTAAGTGTACAGAACTTATGGTGGGGTGACGAGATTGAGGATTTCAGTAGTGAAAATATTAGGAACACCAATGCAGAAATGTAGTAAGGAGATATTCTTAAAGAAATCGAACAATTCTAAATTGAGTGTTAGGGAACTTGGGTTTTAGGTCTGTGGCATTGACTGGCTCTGTTGAACAAGTCTCAACTCTCTAGTCTTTAATTTCTTAACCTGCACAGTGAGAGGTGAAATCAGATGACCTTTTCAGATTGAAAAGTCTTGAATCAAACTGAACTAAAAAAGAATAAAACATATAAAACTACAGTAATCAAGACATTGTAGTATTGGTGAAAAGAAAGACAAGTAGGTCAATGGAACAGGACAGAGAATCCAGAAATAGAATCCACACATATATAGTTAGTCTTTGCATACAGAGGTGCAAAGGTAATTCAATGGAGGAAGGATATTCCTCTCAATAAATGATGCTGGAGCAATTGGACATCCATATACAACAAGTAAACTTTAAAACTTACCTCGTACCATTTATAAAAATTGACTCAAATGAATCATGGACCTAAACTTGTAGATGATATAGGAGAAAATCTTTGTGATCTTGGGTTAGGCAAAGATTTCACAGATAATACCATTGAAAGCATGATCCATAAAGGAAAAAAAAAGAATAAATTCAGCTTCATCAAAATTAAAAACTTACGCTCTTTGAAATATACTATTCAAGAAATAAGGCAAACTCCAGACTGGGTGAAAATTTTTGCAAAACGCATATCTGTTAAAAGATTTGAGTCCAGAATGTATAAATAACTTACTGCTCAATAAGACAAACAACTGAATAGAAAATTGGCAAAAGATTTGAAAAGACCCTTCACCAAATAAGAAATATGGATGTTAAGTAAGATTTGAAAAATACTCAGTGTCACTAGTCCTTGGGAAAATGCCCCATCACACACTTACTAGGATGGCTAAAAACCAAACAACAACAAACGAAAACTAAATGTTGGTTAGAATGTGAAGCAACTAGAATGCTCATTTGTTACTGGTAGGAATGCACAATGGTACAGTTACATTGGAAAACAGTTCATTAATTTCCTATGAACTTAAACTTACATTTAACATACAACTTAGCCATTCCCCAACTTGGTATTTGCCCAAGAGAAATGAAAACTTACATCCACTTAAAGACCTGTAGTTGGATATTTAGGGCTAGGGTTAGTAGCCTTATTCATAGCAGTGTATTCATCTGTTATAATGGATAAACAAATTGTGGCATATTCGTACAATGAAATGCTACTCAGCAATTAAGAAGAATAAATAGTAATAGTTATAACAATATGGATGAGCCCTCAGAAGCATTATGCTAAGTAAAAGGAGCCAGATGAAAAGGGCTACAGACTTTATAATTTAATTTGTATGACATTCTGGAGAAAGAATTGAAATCACTTCAATTTCCCAGGAGCTAGGGGTCAATAAACCCAATTCGTAAAAAAAAAAAACAACAAAAGACTCATAAATTCCATTATTCCCAAGGATGGATATTTATGGTAAGGAGAAGGTCAGAAGGTAGATAGTGTTGAGACAGACAGGGTGTAGTGGAATGAGTGCTACATTTACTGATAATAGTAATGCTGCTGCTGATAGTTAACTCTGATTCAGTGGGTACAATCACCATGCTGATTACTTACGAGCATCCTCACTGTTAATTTTCATGGTGACTCTATGATTGACACTACTGTCATCCCTATTTTAGAAGAAACTGAGGTTTTAATTAGACTTAAGCAAGTTGCCCACAGTTAAACAACTAGAGTATGTATTCAAACTCTTGAAATATTTGACACCGAAATCCATGTTCTTAACATAAATAATAACAGTGTAAGTCCCAGGAAGACAGGGAATTTGTTTTTGTTTTTACTGCTATATCCCCAAAGTCATAGCCATGGCAGTTGCATAATACATATTTCTTGAAAAATTATTAGAGATCTCAAATTTTGGAAGGTATATATATATACCTTATATATATATAAACAAACAAACTGAAAGATACAAAGAAACCTATATGAAAATAAAGATACAATTTTTAAATGATATTAAATTTGGTGGTTAGAGTGATGTTTTCATTTAAGCATTTATCCTATCAAATGACTTTATTTCAAATTGTCCTGTCTGTGTCCTAATAAAATGTGCTGTTTTGAAAAATGAGCAAAATGCTTGTAGAGCAGGATTTTGTAGTTGATTCTAACCTTCATGGCTTTGTAAATTTTTTCCCTCTAGCAAATCTTGGTGGTATCCAAGTAGAAGATCAGGCCAAGTGGATCTTATTGGTTGCAACTAAAATGCAAGCCCCTTCCATATATATATATTATATATATAATCTTAAATACTTTAATCTAGAAATTCTACTTCTAGGACTCTCCTAGTTGGAAACTGATCATTTCCTTTGCATCGATACACAAAAATATTTGCATGTGAATGAATCGTCCAGTTTTGTAAAATTGATCTCATTTGTAATCTGGTTTCCTCTAACGAACATAATCATATATAGGTGATTAAAATATTTGATATTTAATAGTCAAGTTTAGAAGAAACATTTATTTTTCTTCCATAGATAAATGTGTAGGAAGAGGAAAAAACACTTTATCTAAATATAGAGTTAATTGGAATGCAGCTAGAACAACAACAACAGGCTTTATAAATCATCTGAAATAAAAGTCACACATTTTGCTCATAGGAAAGTTCCTCAGGTCCTTAAAAATCAGAAACTATTTGTACACCATTTCATTTAGGCATTTTTATCATTTCAAATGAGCTTGTGTTGAATTGTGTTGGCTATGTGCTAATAAGATTTGCTGTTTTAAAAAATGAATAAACAACATACTCAGTTATAACAACTGTAGTTACTTCATATCCCCACCTTTAAAAGTAAAAAAAAAAAACAAAAAAAGACTGGCATTGCTGAAAGCAGACACACTGAGAGCAATTAGATTTAGCAGGTGATAGCCTGAGAGCAAAGAAGCAAACCAAAAACATGATATGAAGCAAGCATAAAAATTCCAAAAGCATGGTAGTTGGGCGTTATTTATTATGGAGACAAACCTCCTTTTTTTACATCTTAGTAGTTCCTGAGAAATTGACCGTATTAATATAAACACATATACAAAAGTTGATGTTCATTTTATTAAAATAGAATGTACTTAATACATAGTCATTATAACAATCAAGCAATGTATACTTTGTTCAGTTTCAGAAATAGTAAGTATGTAACTATTTTGAAATATAGTTTGAAACTATAGTTTCAAAATCAAATTTATTGAAGTATAATTTACATACACTAAGATCAACCAGTTTTAAGTGAACAGTGCAATAAGTTCTGACATTAAAGGTTAGTTTTGCCTTTACTAGAATTTCATGTGAAAGGAATCACACAATGTGTAACCTTTTTGTGTCTGGCATCTTTTTCTCAGTGTAATCATTTTGAGATTTATCTATGTTGTGTTTATTTGTGCTTTTCCTTTTTATTGTTGAATAACATTCCATTGTATGAATATACCACAATTTATCTATTCATCTGCTTTTAGATATTGGACTGTTTCTAGTTTTTGGGTTTTATGAATGAAGCTGCTATTAACGTTCATGTACAAAGTTACCATTTCTCTTGGGTATAAATATCTGGGTGTGGAATTACTAAGTGTTATGGAAGGTATATATTTAACTTTATAAGAACTTGCCAAACTATTTTCCAAAATGGTTGTACCATTTTACATTTTCACCAGCAATGTTTGAGTGTTCCATTGCTTTACATCTTCATCAACCCTTGATATTGTCAGTCTTTTTAATTTTAACCGTTTTGGTGGGTGTATAGCTGTAATGTAAGTTTTAAAATATTTATTTCCCAAGTAGCTAAAATTAAGGAAAAGTGTAGAGTTGGGTAGTGATAAGCTTTTTATTATCTATAAAATTTGATAATCCAGAACAATTCTTTTCTAAAAGCTTTTATATAATTGCGATTTTAAAACAATGTAAAATTGCATTACATACTTTTCAGCTCTGTTGTAATCTCCAATTAAGAGTAAGCAAGTAGTTCCAATTGTTTAACAGAACACCAGATAGTTTGGTATTTCTTTTGTTTTCAATTTAATATAATCCAGAATTTACATACAAAACTTACGTATTTAGACAGTGATATATATTTCTAGGGGAAATAAGTGTTCTAATGATAATGAAAAAATATTCTAATGATAATGAAAGCCATCACTCATTGAGTATTAATTATATGCCAGGCATTATGCTAAGGCCTTTCTATATATAATATCATCTAGTTCTTACAAAGTGAGGTGTGTATTATTATTTCCATTTTACAAAGAAGGCAAATATGGCACTGAGAGATATGAATTTCACAAGGTTAAAAAACATTTGAATCAATGGACTGATAAAAGAGTGAATTAGAGCAAAAGGAGAATAATCAAATTTAAAAAGTAAGCTTTTTTTAAAAACAATTTATGAAATGGACTTTAAAATCTCTTAACTTGACTTTCATGACGTTGGATTATTGAAAAATGCAAATATTTACTTCAAAGAACTGACCCCTAAGTTTTCTGCAGTTAAGTTATAATTTAACTTTTTGATCTTCCTAGTAATTTTTTTGCATTACAATATAAAATTTAAGTGTTATTAGTGTAGAATTAAATGCTCTCAAGTATATGCCATCATAAGGATTTAAAAACAAATTTATTTTGTTATGCTGAATAAGAAAAAAACACATATAATACAATTTTAACACAGTATCCAGTGTGTGAATGATTTAATGAAATAGTTGAACCATTTTTTTTGTTGTTGTTTCCAGGAAGTTTATATTCAAAAGAAAAAGGAACTATGGGGAATCTGTATCTTTATTGCAGCAGTTGACCTAGATGAGATGCCATTCACTTTTACTGAGCTACAGAAAAATATAGAAACCAGGTAAGATTTCTTACATCATTATAGACCTCTGCCATTAAAGAAAACTACTTGTGGACTTTCCTCTTAATAGACTTTAGGGAATTAGTGAGAAATGCTAAAATTAAATAAAACATAAAGGACTAAGGTCAACTACTGAACTGTCATTCTCTCATGGAGACCTTAATGAAAGTGTATTTATGCTGTACTTTCTTAAAAATGTAGCGATTTGTGTCCTGGGAAAATTTTCATCATGTCTCTCACTATCTGTAAACTTTCTTCATTGTAGCTGTTGATAAAGTGAACCAAAAAAGCAAGGATTTATAAAGTAGGCCTGCTTATTACATATTAAAACCTTTATAAAAGTATTGTGAGTCTATCCTAAAGCAATTTAGTTAAGGTTTATTAAAGTTTAACTTTGTTTAATATAATAGATATTATAATTATATACTTTTTGAGACTGTGTATTTAGTTGACTATCCACTACAATACCTGCTCCAATGATTACTTAATTAATGTTTGTTTTTGAGCTCATAAGCCTTGTAAGAAGAGTTTTGTAATTTGTTTCCAATAACTCATGAACTTTATCTTGAGAAGCCTTCCCGAACTTCCTGTCGTTTTGTTTGCAGCACATTTATGAAATGTAACAGTAAATAATTTTACCAAAAAGGTAGTAGTATATGTTTCTTCTTGGATAAAGCCATCTGGAATTGAACATAATTGGTGTTTTGTTTAAACAAGATAAATTAAATTGTTGCATTGTTTGGTAACACTTTTTCTTACTACCTCTAAATAAAACGTGGAAACAAAGGCCTTGTATGTTCATATTTAACCAATTGAATTAAAATTGGTTTAATTCTCCGAGATTTCACAGTTTAACTTAAATAAAATCACTAAATCAAAATAGTTTTTATATAGCTGAAAGATAATAGAAATATATAAGTAAATTTCTGCATTAATTTATTCGTTCATTCAGCAAATGTTTTAGTGGCCTCAGAGAATTGGAGAGAATGTGGGTGTTTGGGTTAAGATAGACTGGGTTTAAATCTGGGCTCTGTTGTTTTACAAGCTATAGGACTTGGAGCAGATAGCTTAGCCTTGTTACGTCTCAGGTTCCTCATCTGTGAAATGAAAATATTAGCTACTTCATAGAATTATGAGAATTAAATAACTTATAATGAATAGAGAAGTATATAGTTCATGGAGTCAAGGCCTGTGACACTGTAGGCGCTGACTGGGTCTTGATCTCTTTCCTTCTGTAGCCCCTCCCTATGTTCTCCCCCCACAAAAAAAGGAAGGAAAGAAAAGTTAAACAACTGTTAGGCACCACGATACTGTGCTATTAGAGGTGAGAAATAATCTGTGGCCTCAAGAAACTCAATCCAGTGGGGAAGATAAAATGAAACAGATGACTGTAATACAGTAGTATATAGCTCTTCATGGACTACTAAATAAATGTGACAGAGAAAAGCTATTATGTATTTTATCTGTAAGATGAAAGAATTTTCCTGGCAAAGCTTTTCCTAAACTTTTTTCCTATTCTTAGAGCAACACTGATTTATAAATTGGGCATGTCATAAAGAATCTCCTTACAATAAATATAGTAATGTTAGAACTTTTTCTTAGGGTATTTCTCAGTGTTCTGATAACTATCCAGTCATGTTATCTAGACCACTGCTTCTTAAATGTACTCTAGTGAAGGACTGGTTTCTTTTATTTCCAGTGTGTCATGGACTGATATTTTTTAAAAATGTAATATAAATTAATTAATAGGAAAATGAAACAAAAAATCATACTAAACACAAGGTCAAACTTTTTATTATTTTCAGCAGGCATAAAATTAGTGTAAAATCGCCATAAAACTTTTAAAATGTTTTCTCTCAATTTCTGTACTTAATTGTGGAATGGTAACAAACAGTTCACAGATCAGTATCAATCTGTAGAGTGCTGCTCTAGAATATGTAGTTATCTACAGATCTGTGTCTTAATTATGGCTTTTTGTGCCTGCCTCTCTGCCTTCCCTCCCTCCTCTTCCTTCTGCCTTCCTTCCCTCTCTTTTTCCTTCAAAGGAGGGCTACAGAAGGAATAGAGACTTAACTTAAGTGACCCCTAGAGAAAGAAGGCTTTGTAGTAACAATTCAGTTTTCATGATGCTCCATGAATAGATATTGCCGTATAGCTGTAGAAACTGGAATTGAGATTAGTTCTTGAATAAATGCTATTCTAAGGTTGATTCTTTTTCGCTGCACATTTGCTCCCTTCTCTTTTCTAATCAGCATCCTGATCATCTGCTCCATATCATTTCTACTCCTTTATTTGCTTTTCCACATAGCTTGTCATGGCTACCCCAATCCCTTCTGTATCACAGGAACTTGTAATAACTTTCTTTTGGGTTCTGTGCCCTCTACTGCTTAACTGAAGCTTTTATTTTTCCAGTTCTTGAAATAAATGTCTGAGTGGTTCAGCCCATTTTTTGGAATGAAACATAGGCATATAGGCATATAGATGCTAGACAGCCTATGTAAGGGCCCAGTGACTACTTTTTAGTTCACTTAGCTCCTTTGGTATAATTCCTCAGACAAACTTGATTAGAAATGAGTGTGTGAGGTGCAGTTGATGATTGCTGTCTTTATTCTCCTATTTTTCAGTAGTGAAAAATGTATGTTTTGATATTTCAAATAGGTTACTTTTTATAGAAAACAATAAAGAATGATTTAGTCATTATTTAAACAACTTAAAATTTTTAATCAGTTTTCCTTTTCCATTCCCCTGAGGTTCAATCCTAAAGCCATTGGTCGGGTGAAGTAGGAATGTGCATCTGTGTTGGAGGAGAGCCATGAGCCCAAAGAGGCATGTTAGAGCCAAAGTGGAGTGAGGAGGGCATCCACATGGGGGCCGGGTGGGGGTTCCTGATATGGGCTGCTTAGTATGCAGTGTCAGAGACCAAGCAGGGTATGCAGGTAGCCGGTGTAGGGAGTCATGGCACATGTGAGGTGAGGGCAGTCTGGGTGGGAAGTCAGAGCCCTACTAGTGTGAGGAAAGTGTCCATGTGGAAGGGTAAGGGCAGTCTAGGATGGGGAGTCAATCTGAGGAGGAGGGGAGAGTGGCCATATGGGGAAATGAGTAGCTTTGGAGATGGAAGGTGGTTACATACAGGAGATTGATTAAATGAGTAAATAAATTAAAAATAAATGGATCCCAGGTTTGTCACTGTCAAAGAAGAGTTATAAACATGGAAAGGGAAACAGTGGAATGAACCATGTTGTTTCATGTTGGAATTGGATAAATGGGTACGAAGTTATGGTTACAAAAACATATAGATAGATACAGAAATAAATGTGTATGTATGTGTCTGTCACAACCCTTCTTTTTTTCCATATTCTTGACAATAAATAGATGTGGACATAGGCATTTAGACATAGGGGTGTAGGTTGAAGACTAGTTGATTTTTCCCTCTTTAAATTCTAGTATAATGCAAAAAGTAATTTCTTCCAAAGGATGTAATAGTGAAATGGTGTGGAGCTAATAATCTTTTGAATTGAAATGTCTATGCTTTTAAAATGAAATAAAATGAATTTTTTAAGTTACTGATTTACTTTTTTCTATTCTTTCCTTTGTAGTGTCTATAAGTTCTTTGACTTACTAAAAGAAATTGATACCAGTACCAAAGTTGATAATGCTATGTCAAGACTGTTGAAGAAGTATAATGTATTGTGTGCGCTCTACAGCAAATTAGAAAGGTAAAGTAAAAATTTTATTAGGATTACACCCTGGTTTTTCATGTCATTGTTCATGATTAGATTCCATCTGGGAACAGTGACATATTTAGTAAAGTTATTAAGTATTACCCCTTAGATTTATCCCTTTTGCTATTAGTTTCTTATTAGTTCTTAGCTTTCTTATTTACCTAATTGTAATATTTCCTCAAAAATTGACAGTTTTACTATCCTTTCATGTTTCTCATTTGTTTTAACAAACTTTAGGCTTAGTTCCCACTTTAGTCTTCTTTGCCAGAAGACTTCTAGTTTAAATGGAAGAGTGACCGAAATTTAAACTTCTTCCTCGTGGTGTTATTTAGTTTAGAAAGCGAAAACATACTGGCAATGGAAGGTGTGTGTAACGTATACTACCAAGCTATGATTTGTATTCCCAGTGGTGGTTTAGAAGACTTTTCATGACTGTTCAACTGGGAGAATGATGAAATTCAGATAAATTTGAGTTAAGTTTTTAATATACTTTTTATCGAAGTCCCCACTCCCCGTGGTACAGTCCTTAATTTGGTATGTGCTGGTTACTGTGTCATTTTGGGGCTCATTTCATTTACATAAGAGAATATGAAAGTTAATGTTTTAGCTAAATAAGCAGTTGAAAAGGGAGAAGGGAAAAAGAGGCTTGTCTTTATTCTGGGGAGAATGAGTATGCAGATAGAGCTGGAAAGAAGCATCTTCTCAGTAGGATGTTTCTATTTTTCCTTTCCTTCTTTTTGTTTGATATGTCACTAAAACTTCAGAGGTGTGATGAAGAATGAGAAAAGTGGAGAGGAAACTCAAAGATTGGCTTAGAGCTTTTGAAGGAGTTTTCCTTGCTCCTAGTTTTTAATTGTAATATGGTAGCATTGGCCATCATTGTTTTCTTTTTTTTCCCTATTCTTTTTGTGTGTGTGTGTGTGAGGAAGATTAGCCCTGAGCTAACACCTGTTGCCAGTCCTCCTCTTTTTGCTGAGGAAGATTGGCCCTGGGCTAACATCTGTGCCCATCTTCCTCTACTTTATGTGTGGGACGCCTGCCACAGCAGGCATAGGTTTGCACCTGGGATCCCAACCTGCGAACCCCAGGCCGCCAAAGAGGCGTGTGCGAACCCAACCACTACACCACTGGACCGGCCCCTCTTTTGTCCTTTCTTGAGTAGAGTAGAAGCTCTTTTGCACAGGAAAAAAGGGAATTAAAAAAAATAATAATTAATTTGCATAAGGAATGTGAAATAATTGTAGAATACTTGGAAAAATGTAAAGAAGGGCATAAATAAGAAAATATGAATCACCCCAAATTTTAACACTGGAGATAATCAATTTTCACATTTTAGAATGTTTCTTTCCTTTGAATATTGTATTACATACAGTAGATCATCTTGTATATGTAATTTTTTGTCTTGCTGTTTTTTTTTTAAATCTGACAGGGACTTTCTAAATGTTTTTTGTCCCTTAAATTTGCTTACAACCTTTTAACTCGTATCTTGGAGCTTATCCTAAAAATACTATCCTAAATACAAGAGAGCTTTAGAGATTTTTATCATAATATTGTTAAGATCCCTGAAAAATTGGAAACAACCTATTTTTGCACAACTGAAGTAAATAATAAAATATAACTATAATCTAAACATTAAATATTATAAAATAAAATTTGGTAAGAAGTAATAACAACATGGGAAAAATGCTTCAAATGTTAAATAAATAAAGCAGGATATTCTGTGATTATAACTGCAGAAGAAACCCAGACACTAATGCATTGAATGAAATGACTGGAAAGAATACCAAAATGTTAACCGAGGTTTTTATATGAGTAACTTATGTTTCTAAGGAGGATGTGCTACCTGTATAATAAACTAAGCAAAAACTTCTCTAAATCAACATGTAAGAAAAATCTATTCTATAAAAACTAGTACCTCAAACTCTATAGTCATCAGATTTTTCCTAGATATAGAATTTTAGTGAGAATGGTTTGGAATGCAGTCTTGATTTTTTTTTCTACAGTAATAATTTTAATTGGATACTTCTAGGTTTTTTGCTCTGCTATTTGAGACCAGAAATCTACTTGAATGTTTGTTTCTGTTTTACCTCTTTTCTTTACCCATCACACCTTCTGGTGATGCATTGTATTTATGGTTCTCCTAGGGACTAAGGGAGAGTTAGAAAAGAAAGTTAGAAAGTGGAATATTGTATGGACAATTCTGAAGTGCTTCCACTAATTGCTGACTGATTGCTTCATTGTTTTTGACAATGCCCTGGGTCACAAATTGCTCCACAGCCTGAATCTAATTAAATTTGGCTCTCTTTGCAGAGTAGTCTTTGAGGCCAGCCTTGAGGCTTGTTCTGACCACAGGAAAGCTCTTTCTAGCTGTTTCTTTCTCTGGTTCTCTCCTAGGTGGTTTAGGATTTAGCTTGTTGCTCTTTTTGAGCTACCAGCCTCCTCTTACTTGCTTACCACCAAAATCTTTTGGTTGTCAACAGTGCTTTTAGCCTTGAAGGTCCCCACACTCTATTCCAAATGAACTTAATTCCCTTGGGGAGAGCTTTAGAGCTCTCTGTTCTTAAGGCCTGCCTCTCCCCTGGACAACACCACTTTGCCACTGCTCAGGAGGTCAGTGTGGGTGCATGTCCTTCTTTTGGAATGACACCTCTGAGAGTGGGGCACTGAGAACAGGTGATAGTCCCTGGTCTTCTCAGATTGCCTTTCTTAGCTGAATGTCTTATGAGCTGTCATATGAGCTAACGGTGGCAAGGGAAGTCAGGGCCCCAGTATTCTTGATCTGCTGTACCTGGAGTAGAACTTTTGCCCTAAGAGTTGGGGCTGAGTGGAGGAAGGGAGCCCCAGACCTCTCAACTCCTCTTGCCTGGGATAGACCTTCTGCAACACAGAGCTGGGGATCATGAGAAATGCTGATAGCCTGCCCCGCTTCCAAGAGAGAGTCGTAGACTGGGAGCTGGGGAAACTGGGAGCCCTGTGTCTGCACCTGCCTGGGGAAGAGCAAGTGAGTTTTGCTTTGAATTCTATAGACTGTTATTGTTCTTACCAAGATTTAGTAGATTTTCTTGAAGAAATGTCTTCTTTTTTGCTGTATGCCCTTAAGAACATTTCCAGAGAGTTTAAATGGTTTTTTAAATGTGATTTTCACCAATTATAGTAGTATACTGGGGAGCAGGTCTGTGGAGATCCTTACTCTGCCATTCCAGGACTCATTGTCCTAAACAAGGGAGTTTTATAGTACTGTTCAGTTGTATTATTTTAGTGAAAATATTAGTTAAATAGGCTTTTATGACTTGATCTTAGATTCTAAGGAGATCAAGATTCAATTACAAAATGTGTTCTGAGTTACAAATGCACGCATGAAATACAATCCTTTTGTAATTAGATATTACAGTGATGTGTGAAATGTCATAAATTGGAAAAATCTTCAACATTGTTTTATAATGCTACACTTTGTTGTTTTTAAAATTTATGCTTTAAGTAAGATGAATAAAGCATGATAAAATTACTTTCTAAATTATGAAAAAAATTAAAAAGTAACTTTAAAAAAGCCATAATGTTAATATAATTATTTCTTTCTTTCAGGACATGTGAACTTATATATTTGACACAACCCAGCAGTTCGTAAGTAGTTCAGAGCATGTTATTTTTCACTTTTTGTTTTTTTAAAAGATTTTTTCTGGAATAATCCTAAACATACTGATAATGTCAGGGTTAGTTTGATTGATTATACATGCTACTTCATACATTAAGGTTGTAGGTTTAAGCTCCATTCAGATTATTTATGTTCTCACAAAGAAAATAGTATGAAATATGTGCCTTTTACTATAAGGGAGAACTAATAAGGTGCAAGTTGATTCAGTGCAACGTATCACCGTCTCTGGGAAAAATGCAAATTCACTGACTAAATCTTTATTGAGTCACTTTATTAACTAAGACTCAGAGCATAATTTTTGTGTTAATTCCAACAAGTGAATGTCTGTGGAAAAATTATCAAGGCATAGTGTTAAATTGGTAAACTAGAATAACACAAACCTGTGTTTTTCTGCTTACAGTGTTGATTTTAATTAGAAAACAAAGAGCAGAAAAGTATTAAGTAATTGAAAACCAAGGACATTGTGTACCATTTCCTGTACATATTTTTAGATTAGAATTGAGATGGTCAATATTTTCTTTACAAAATGTATACTACTATATGGGCTTAATATAAATATCTTGGTGAAAACACCAGGTGAATTGAGACAAATTGAGTTCATGTGTAAATTGTGCATTTAAAATAGACTGTATTCTATTTTGCAGTTAACTCAAGTCTAATTTTAAAACAGGGAAAAAAAGGTATAGTTGCAAAACTATTAGTGTAAAATTTTTTTTCTGCTTTCTATTTGTTTACTAGAATATCTACTGAAATAAATTCTCTGTTGGTGCTGAAAGTATCTTGGATCACATTTTTACTAGCTAAAGGTAAACTCATTATGTTTGTTAACGTGCTAGTGCTTCAAATGTAATAACTGATAATTCTTTTGGACTAAGTTCAAAATTTTTTTATTCAATTTAGTGTTAACTCCTCCCTCTCCCTACCCAATTCTCTGTGTGGCTTGTTAACTGTTAGCAAGTTCTTGTAATTCTAGTGCTGGAAGCAACCTTGGAAATGTCCCATTTCATTTCTGTTTCAAATATTCTTTCATCCTTTCCTCCTTCCTTTCTTTTTTTTAGGGATAATGTTACTGTTTTTATAAAAATGATATATACTCATGATAAAGAATTCAAATAATATGCCAAAATGCAAAGAAATATGTGGAAAAATTACCCAAAACCCATGTAGCAATATTCATGATTAAAATTGTGTGATTGTCATTCCAGATATATTTTTGTGCATACATTTTGATAAAAAATGTGGATGGATGAGTGCATTTGCAAATAGATATAATTTTTTAAAAATAAGATCATATTATAGTGCTGTGTTTAAAATATAAAAATTAATTTTACTCGAATTTTATAGAAGAAATTAAACAAGAGAAATGGAAGGAATTGCTTAAATTTTGATGTTTGTTTTCACTTAAGCAGTATTATTTCCTAAAATATTTTTCTAAGATTATAAAAAAGCATTATGAAAAAATTAAGAGGTTAGAATCTTTATTTTATTTAACTGTGTTTTGATTTAAAGCAATATGTATTGATCTACTTTGAAGAAAAAGAATGTTAGTATTCTCTCTCTTCTGTCACCTCCCCATTCCCCAATTTCAGATTTGCTCATTTTATTATCATTACATTATCAAAGATTATAACGTTTACATTCTCTTCTGTAATTAATAATTATCACACTTGTTTAATCTCACTTCTGTATTTCTGTGGATTCTAAGCTTATCATCACTCCTGTATCATAGTTTCTCCATTTCTGAGTTCTTTATTTTGATTCATCCTTAGCTGTCTGGATTTTACCATAAAGGAGTTTTTCAAAACAAGGCTTTTGGTGCCATATTTCCTGTTTGGCATGTTTATGAATCATGTCCATGGTCTTTATACTTAAAGGACAACTTGGCTGTGTATCCTATTCTTGTGTTGTGTGTGTTTTCCTCAGTACATTGTTTTTTGGCGTTGAACATTGCTTTTGAGAAATCTGAGACTAGCTTAATTTCCCCCCTTGTTTACTTCCTGTATACTTGAAGAGTTTTTTTTTTTAATTTGAGGTTCAGTACCTTAACCAGGATATCTCTTGATTTTTATTGTTCTGTATTAGTTTTTCTTGGAACACTATACTCTTTTTTAAACTGAAGGTTCTGTTTTTTATTTCAAAAAAAACATACTACATTTTTGAATATCATTCTATTCAGTTAGGTACTATTCTATTGTGATATGTTTCAGGAATATTAACTGTCTTATGTTGGATTGTTTTTGTCCTCCATATTTACTGTCTTCTCTCATATTATTCTAATCTTTGGTCTTTTTCTTATGTACTGACTGTTTTTATCTCAAGCCTTTCTTCTATTTTGAGCTAAACTATGTTTGTAGTGGTGTTCTTTGGTCCTTAAGTTCTTAGTGCAGGCACTCATAGAGAATTCTTTTCTGATAGAAAACCCAATCTGGAAGATAATCTATCTGATTTTTCCCCCTTATGTTGTGATTCGATTTTTATCTTTTCTTTTTTCTTTTCTGTAATCTGTTTGCATAATAGCTCTGCTTTTTCCCCCATGTTGCTCGGACTTTATGTGGGCAACCCTGAACTGATGTTCTGTTTTCTCTGATGTAGTGTGAGTAAATCTCCCTTCTCTCACTTTTCACTTTATCTGTGATTTACTGTGTTCCCCAAAGAGCTGCAATATGAGAGCAGACTTTTTTATTATACTTCCTCTCAGAGGGTGAGGGAGAAAGTGGAGAATTTGTCTGAAATGATATGTGTCTTTGTTGTTCTGAGACTTCTGTTAGAATGAACTCTAAAACAGGAAACTTCTAATGGCAGTTATACTCTGTTTCAATAATGGGATTATGTTGGGATTTTGATTGTTCCCCAATTGAGCACAGTATACTGGAGTCTCTATGTTTGTAAGAAAGTTAGCTATAGTTGTTTACTTCCTCCATTTTACCCTTCTCTTATCAGCCATTTCTATTCCTCCAAGTAAGAAGAGGAAAAGGATGAGGATACTCTCTGAGTCAGTCTCTGTCAGATTTGGTATTGGAACTAGAACTTAACCAGTGTGTTTTTTCCCTTCATTTTATTGGTATTGGAGGAGAGAGATTCTTTGATCTGACTTCACTGTACTACTTTTTTTGACTAGAGTTCCTTGATATCATTCTTTACCTTTGTGGTATTTCCTGATAACTTCTAAGTATATTACAAACATATTTTTGCACCATACCTAAAGATCTAGAAAACCTACCTGTTGCAGCGTTACCTGTTTTCTCACGGGGTTTCTACACCTTCAGTATTTGTTGGGATATTGGTTTAGCGGTCAGATACCAAGAACGTAGAAAGTAAGTCAAATTGAACTTCTTTTTTTAAAAATAATGCACAACATAAAGCCATAAGAAAATATGTCATAGCTATATTCAGTCATGATTTGTATAGTTTGTGTAGCTCCACTATTTTTTCCCTCAGATATTTATTATATGCATTTATCTTCTCACAGCTCACTTATTGTATATTTATTGTATTAACTTTTAGGATTTTGTGCTACACTTTATAGATGACTTTACAGTCTAATACTAATTTTGTTATTTCTTAGTGGCTTTGGTTATTGTAATATTTTAGAGGGAGATTAAAACTGAAAATATATGAGGTTGCATAAATATATAGAATTAAAGATTGACATACATCATACTTCAAAATTATTTTCAGAAGTACTAAATTCTGTAGCTCTTAGCAAAACTGGAAGTAGTTTTAAAAAAGCAAAAAACAAAATGAATTTAGACATGGGGACTGAATTATAGTAATACCTAAATGTAAAATTTTCGTTGTAGACTTATACTTCATTTATAATTTTATAACTTTATGTATTTTTATTTATTTATATTTTTAGATATTTCAAATGTTTTTGCAAAAAAAAGATCTTTAACATGCTTGTAGTGATTGTTAAATAAATGAGTATACAGATACACTCATACCTATAATTTTCCGTGACTTAAAGATCTCAGTCTCTCACTTTACTTTAAATGTGAACCTTTTTTATTTTCAGGGGAAGTATTACAAATGGAAGATGATCTGGTGATCTCATTTCAGTTAATGCTGTGTGTCCTTGACTATTTTATCAAACTCTCACCTCCTGCCTTGCTCAAAGAACCATATAGTAAGTATTTTAAATAATTTATGCCCCTCCTACTTCATCATTCAACAGTTGTTGATTGAATGTCTACTAGGTCCAAATTATGGTTCTAGAGCCAAGGGGATGATAAAAAATAAATCAGACATGGACTCTGCCCTCAAGTAGTGTAATATATAGAAGGAGAGATGAGACAAGTAAGTAAGTAATGAGAGTATATGGTAGAAAGTGGTCTGGGCCAAAATACAGCAAATGCTATGGGAGTTCAGGAGATGAGAAAGTTTTCCCAGCTAGGGAAGACCAAGAAAGACCATAGAAAAGAGGTGGCATTTGAATTGAGTATTGAAGAATAGTTAGGATTTGAGTGTTGTGGGAAGTTAGGGGAGGGCATTCCCAGTAAAGAGAAAATCGAGAGACATAGCACAGATATGAATGAAATTGCATGGGAAAGGTTGGCCCATTCTGCAGGAACAGGTCAACTAAATTTTTATTATTGGACGCTATAATGATTATGTGACTACTTTTTTCTTTGCATATGAACTATAATTGATCTACTTCAATGGGTGATGAGATGGGAAGTGTATTTAAATAAAAATAACTGTTGCTAAAATAAGTGGATAGCATTAAGCAAAGATGAGATATATTCCTCTTAGAATGGAATTGCTTCCTTAGATGGCATCTAGAGTAGGATTTCAAAATCACTTATACTACAGAAGAATGTGAACTTAACTAAGACTGAACTGATTTCTTGCTCTAAAATGATGAAAGTATTACTAAAAATAATAGAGGACAGATCAAAACATGGAAGTCTCAAAGTGTTGAAGTGGCTGAAAAGCTGAAGCCTGATTAATTTTTGTGAACAACAACTTCATGGAAAAATGAAGTCTGGAGCAGAATTTTGAAAATAGGTTGAACGTGATTTGACAAAAAAGGCAGGTCATTTAGCAGAAACCACATGCAAAACAGAGGGAGAAAAAAATAGAACACAACATATTTCAAAATTTTCTGAATTTTTAAAAATTTCCTTTATATGCCTTTTCTTCGCTTTTTTTTCAATGTTGTAACTTTAATAAGTTGATGTAGGATGTTACTTTAGGTTGACAGGCTTTCTTCTTTTGGATAATTCAAATGTACATTTAATTCTCTAAGTGCTGTGTTAAAGAGAAATCAGGATGAGGTGTTGAATTGACTGAGTATGGTAACCTTTTAATTAACTTTTTATTATGGAGAATTTCAAATGAATACAAAAGTAGATAGTAGTATAATAAGCCTCCATGTACTTATCACCTGTCTTCAACATATAACTTATGGTCACCCTGTAGCCCCATCTACTGCCCAATTCCACCAGCGATATTATTTTGAAGCACATCTTTGCATACCATTTCATCCATATAAATTTCAGAGTATATCTGTAAAAGATAAAGTTTTTTTAAAAACCTTAATGATAGTACCATTATCACACCTGAAAATCAGTTAATAGTGATTCCTTAATACCACCAAATGTCTAGTAAGTGTTCAGGTTTTCAATTGTCTTATAAAAGCAATTTTTATAATTTTTTACAGGTTGACTAAATCAGAATCTAAATAAGATCTAGTTTGTGATTGGTTGATATGCTTTTAAAAAGACTTTTTAAAAAGTTCCTCTTCCATCTATCTTTTTCTCTCTTTTTTTTTTCTTGTGATTTATTTATTGAATAATCAGGTGGTTTGTCCTGTTGAGTTTCCCATAATTTAATTTTTACTGATTGCATCCAGTGGTATAGTTTAACATGTTCCTCTTTCCTCTCAATTTCTTGTAAGTTGTTGGTTGCACCTAGAGGCAGTTAATACCTTTTATACTTAGTCACCTGTCATCTCCTTAATAGCTCAATCCCTGTTCAGTTTGAATTGGGAATGCTGAAAATAATTCAGGTGTTTTTTTTTTTTAATTACAGTTATCATGTTATTATATTTCTATACTTACCTTTTAAAAGCATCATAATTTACTGTGATATTTGCTAAAACTTAAAAAATTTATTTATTTTTACTATATCTAGAAATTGAATCCATAAATACTTATTATTCTTAAGACTCTTTAAGATAGAAAACATTTTCTTCCCCTTGCAGACTAAGTAGGATACACTTAGAATTAGTTTATAAGTTGACTGTTTCCCTTGCCTTCCTCATATTTGTCTATGGGGCTTTAAATATTTTAGTTTCTTTTTTGGGCTAGTTGGGAGCAGAAGAGAATAGAGATGGCAAAAACTATTATCAGTACATAACTTATAATAAATATTTAATAAATAGATGAAACTGTTAGCCTTTTAATGAAGCCTAATAAATAAAAATAGCAGAATGTTACCAAGATTATTTCTGACCCTCCGAGTTATAATTAGAATACTTCATATTTTATACAGTGGAATGTGCAATTGTTCTTATCTAATTTACCATTTTTACAGAAACAACTGTAATACCTATTAATGGTTCGCCTCGAACACCAAGGCGAGGTCAGAACAGGAGTGCACGGATAGCAAAACAACTAGAAAATGATACAAGAATTATTGAAGTTCTCTGTAAAGAACATGAATGTAATATAGATGAGGTAATTTAACTTCATAATTTCTTTAAAATAGTTAAAGTAGATTTAGATGTAAGTTCTTCCTAACAGTATATATATCTTTTTATGACGAGCTTGCTTTTTGTAATTAGTGCCAACTCTTTTATAGTAATAAAATAATTAGAAAAAATTTGATTTTCATATTCAGTTACTTTGATTTTAAAGAGAGTACCTCCCTTGCTTTGGAATCACTGAAATGTACATCATTAAGGCAGTAGTTTTCAAATGTATTTGTTCTTTGATTCCTCTGTTGTTATAATACCCCTGATGTTTTAAAATATCCTTTTAAGAAAAATCTACTGTTTTGGTTTGGTGATAAGTGATACCAACATTAAATTTCTGTTCAGCCTTCTTTAATTACTCTCTTTCTAAGTATTACACCGGATGTTAATGGCTGGTAGAGAATACACATGAACTACCCAGGAATTGCTTATCTTGTCCATAGAATCTGGAGTGTTGGAAGGAATCTTACAAATAGTGTATTCAGTTTCCTTTTAGTAATGAGTAAACGAGCTTCTAGAGACTGATAGCTAATTACCAACAGAGTCTAGACTTTGGGACATCTGCTACCAGTACTCCTTTTACTGTATCGTGCTGTTTCTCTCATAGATTGTTATATTGTCCATAATTCACTACCACCAGATAGCTGTATGAAATGTTACATCTTTGAAATTTCTCTGTCAGCTCTAAGAAGGAATGGGGGTATGCATCTCAAAATCTAGTTTAAGAAGTGTTGGAATGATTTATCAAGATATCTGTGTTTTAGCACTGTGGCTTTTGTTAATTTCAACAACTATATGGATATGGACATATAGATGTATTAACTTTATACATATATATTTACTTTTTTACTTTTCTAGAATCACAAATTATCTTTGCTAATAAGCTGACAAATGTAGTTGAAATACTTTTTTTACTCCAATCTGTTGCTTAGTCCCTCAAGATATGAATGGGAATAAGTGAGTTTTCTAATTTCTGGTTGTTAATTCTCTGGATTTCAGAACTACTTATAAAATTTCATTTATAAAATCAAAATAAATCTTTTTTTTACTTTTCATTTTAGATAACTTTTTTTATAATTTAGGATTTTTATAGTAATGATTTTTTTTTTTTTTTGGTGAGGAAGACCAGCCCTGAGCTAACATCCGTTGCTAATCCTCCTCTTTTTGCTGAGGAAGACTGGCCCTGGGCTAACACCGTGCCCATCTTCCTCTACTTTATATGGGACGCCGCCACGGCATGGCTGACAGGCAGTGCGTCGGCGGGCGCCCGGGATCCGAACCCGCGAACCCCGGGCTGCCAAGCGCGGACGAAACCGCTGCGCCACCGGGCCGGGTGATTAAAAGTTTTGGTAGTAATTGACATTAATTAATTGACACTTGATTATTTACATATAGCATTTATGGTTATAGAACTATTCGTTAGTTATATGTATAGTTATATAATTATTGGTTAGTCATACTAATTGGTTAATTAGAACTACCTACTTTATAAATATTCTAGTTAAGTGGGAATTAATTAGAAAACAAAACTAATAAGTATTACAGAGGCTTAATTCTTATAACTTATTTGTGAAGTTTGAAGATAGGAACTGTTGTTATTTCCACCTTAATAAATACAGACTCCAAATTTGGAAAAGGAAGTTAAATGAAGAAAAGTAAGTTGTTTAAAATTTTGTAACATATTGCATGTGTAGAATAGTCAGGAACGTAACTTCAGGTTTTCCGAGTACGGTCCTTATCATCCATGTTAAATGTAGGGTGCTCTTACATGAAACTGCATAATTCCACAAAACATTTTCATTTGGTTTTGATTTGAATTATTGAGTATAATTTTTGTGTGCAAAATTATTTTCTTAGAAAAGCAGGTTATTTTCCTAAATTTATGCTAAAATAATTGACTTGATATTCTCTAGGCTAGGTATCAGATTATGTGTGTGAAGTGGCCCAAAAATATGCTTTGTGGGGAAATCAGAGACAGCGTAGAGAAGTGAAAAGAGTCTTGCCTTTGCTGATAGACAGAATGGGTTTTAATTCTGCTCTGCCACTTCCTAGCTGTGTAACTTTGGTCAAGTTGCTTAATTTTTTGACCCTCCTATCTTTTCATCATTTGTTAAATGTGGACTATTAAAGTTGGTTTCAGTGGATTTTCTTCTTATAAATCCCATTTCTTTAGCAGTTCCCCACTCCACCTCCATTTTAGGACCTGAAATCTGCCTCACATAAATTAAAAAGTAAATAATTAATTATAAATAAGTATCACAGTAGGTTGAATGTGAGTCATTGATCAAAACGTCAGTTAACACTTTCATTCTAGTGTTAATAGTGACAGAGATTATTACTTTCTTTAATTGTAATGGTCTTGTAACTTTATCTTTTTCAGGTGAAAAATGTTTATTTCAAAAATTTTATACCTTTTATGAATTCTCTTGGAATTGTAGCTTCTAATGGACTTCCAGAGGTAATCTGAAAGAAAACTTAATAAAAAGTTAATGTGTTTTGGGACTTTTGGGAGAGAGGAATAGTTGTCTAAATTTCTTAAGACCACTTTACTGTATTTTAAGTATTTTTTGCCCAAGGAAAGAAATCCAAGTAGAATTGTGGTGAACCAACTTTATATAGTTACAAAAAAACCTTTTGAATATATACTCAAATGTGTGAATAAGCAGCATTTTGTAATTTGCACTAGAAATTGATTTGTACTGAAATTTTTCAAAAATCAAAGTGTAGGCTTTTGAATTTCTAAATGCCATTAAATATTTAAATCTAACAAAATATGCACAGTCAGATTTGATTCAGTTTGCTTTGCTGTGCATCCTTAAGCATAAGATCCATGATTAATGCCATCAACATTATTGGCATTACTGTATTGTGGAGCATCTCTGTTGAATATTTTAAAAAACTATTGAATTGAAAATAAATTCAGTTGAAATGACTGTGATTATATTGCAGAAATGTTTTACCTTAATGGTGCGCCATCCATCTATCTGTTTCTTTTCACATTTTGCCTCAAATATCTTGCTCTACAATGAGAACAGAACAACTGAGAACTCTATGTGGTAAGGTGAAATATGTAGAGAAAAGGATGCTTAGATAAATGAAGAACAAAATACTCAGTGATGAATCAATGTTTTGGAGGCACCTGGTATTAGTCACCAAGACCAAAAGATATGAAATCAGATAGCCAGACTGCTGATTCTGTGACCTGAGTTGGTAGCCAGTCCTTTAATTAATTAACTTACTCATTCAGCAGTTATTTATTGAGTGCTTAATATGTGCCAGGCATTGCACTAGATATCATTGATACAGAAATTTTAACTCACGGTCACTGTCATTAAGGTGCTAGTGGGAGAGACAGACAAAGAAATAGAACATTACAGGAGTCTACAAGAGTCTGATAGAAGTATGCACAGGGTGTTGTGATATCTCGCAGAAGAGGGTCACCTAATCCAAACTGGGGTAGATAGGTTTTGTGGAACCTGTGATTTCTGAGCTAAGAAGGCTTTATGAGGAATGGCATTTCCAGAACTTGGGAATTATAGATGCGAAGGCCCAGTGACATGTGATAGTGTGGTCTGTTCAGTGTACTGCAACTAATTCTTTAAGATTGGGATATAGGGTAGAGAGTGGTAGGATATGGTACTACAGATGCAAGAAGGGGCCAAATGTTGTCTTATTAAGTCTTGTTACCAACTTGTGTACGGAAAAATATATTCACAACTCTAAAGGATCTTAGACACTCACTAATTTTTCTTTCCTTAGAAAGGATTACAGTTTTAATAGAAATCTTAAGATAAACTTTACATTTCCCCCAGTATTTTGCATATAGCGCTAATAGCTGCCAATCAATAAATGATTGATAATTAGTGCCTCACTAAGACAAGGCAGGAACAGTGATTAAGCTTAATCAAACATGAATGACTATTCTGCCTAAGAAACTTATACAAAAAACAAAAAGTTTATATTTAACTAGATTTCTTCCTACTGCTCCTTTTTGAATGCAGTTTTAGTTCTCTCAGGTTGGAAACACTGCAACTGTAAACATCACAGTAGAAAGCATGCCAAATAGTTGTCTACTGGGTATTGGTTTTTAAATTATGATTAGAAAATTATGAATCAGAACAGATAAAAGAATTGCAGATTCTAGCAATTAAAAGTGTCTAAGATTGGGAATAAATCACACAAGTGTGTTAATTGAGATAATTAATTGAGCTAATACTCTTGCCTAAGATACTTAACTGAAGGGAATTGGAGTGAATCAAAGGATTTAGAAGATAGGCAGAATATATAATCAGGAGGATTTGTTACAATGTTTGAAAAATACTTTATTTTATTTAATTAAGTGTAGTAAAAGATTAGAAGTGATGAGATGTTTGGAGGATCTTGGCAATTAAGTGGTTATAATATCTATTTTTATCTATAGTTCCATCTCAGTACTGTTTTGTGGCGTTGGTGTCCTGTCTAAATAAAATTCTAATGAATGGGGTGCATGCATAAAATAGAATTGAAAAAATTTGCAAATTTCCTTCACTTCTAGATACACCTTGTTTATATTGCATGTGAACTCATATATATTGTAATATTAAGTGTATATTGTACAAAAGTTCTTTAATTAAATCTGTACTTCTGTGTACTGAGAGATGTAATGAAAAGGATAATCAATATTTTTTTCTTTTGAGGTGGAAAGTCTCTCTAAACAATATGAAGCGATTTACCTTAAAAACAAAGATCTAGATGCAAGATTATTTCTGGATCATGATAAAACTCTTCAGGCTGATCCTACGGAAAGGTATTTTTTTTTTCCTTAATGGTATATTTTTATTTCATAATATCCTTTTGCTATAGGTCGATTTTCATATAGGTAGGTTAAATAGGTTTTTATTTACCTTAGTGACCTTTGAATATCATTTCTAATAAATTATTTCAAATGCCTTTATAAAGTTAATAATAAGATAAACAAAATTCTAGGCACATAATTTATTGACAGAGGTTTTTGTGTTTTTTTATGAGGTACAGTGCTTTTACATAGATTGTAAATCTATTCTACTTTTTATTAAAACTAGTGAAAAAATACCCTTTGTATCATCTACCTGAACATTAGTTTGGCTCCTAGTATGCACAAGCTTGTGTTGATTTTTAATATTTTTATTTAAGTAATTTCTCTGCGGCCAAGTCAAAGCAGAGAATACATCTTTTATTTCTTTCATGTTTTTAGAATGTAGTTCAATTTTCACTTTATCTCAGTGAGTCTTCTCAGTGAATTTTTTTCCAGATGAGGGAACTAGTTCCCTCATCTGTAAAATGCAAGCATTTACTGTAAGAGTCACATATACTTAGTATACTTTATATTGTGAACGTGTATATAGATGAAGTACTTTGTAAACAGTAGAGTGATAGAAAAATGCTAGCGACTTAGTTTTTATTTCAATTTATGGGTTTGAATATTTTTTCATAAATCAGGATAGGATAAGTTTCTGCATGTAAGAAAGCATATCAAACCTAAGTCAGAAAAGTGGAAAGTGGAGATGTTGAACAGCCATTTGAATATGTGGGTTTTTTTTAACTGAAACAAAAGAAAACCGTTCACCCATTTCTCCCACCCTCTCCCCCCTGCCTGTGGCAACCACCAGTCTGTTCTCTATCTGTGAGTAGTTTGGTGGTGGTGGTGGTTTTTTTTTTTTCTTTTTAGATTCCATACATAAGAGAGATCGTAAGAGAGGTCTTTCTCTGTCTGACTTATTTAACTTAGTATAAGGCCCTTGAAGTCTATCCATGTTGTAGAAAATGGCAAGATTTCATTCTTTTTTTATGGCTGAATAATATTCTATTGTATATATACCACAGTTTCTTTATCCATTCATCCGTTGATGGACACTTAGGTTGTGTTTGTATCTTGGCTATTGTAAATAATGCTGCAGTGAACATGGGTGTGCATATATCTTTTCAAGTTAGTATTTTCATTTCCTTCCAATAAATAACCAGAGGTGAAATTGCTAGATCATGTGGTAGCTCTATTTTTAATTTTCTTAGGAACTGCCATACTGTTTTCCATAGTGGCTCCACCAATTTACATTCCCACCAACAAGTGCACGAGGATTCCCTTTTTTTCCACATCCTCACCAATACTTGTTATTTCTTGTCTTTTTGATGTAGCCATTCTATTGTGATAGAATGTTGTGAGGTGATATCTCGTTGTTTTGATTTGCATTTGCTTGATGATTAGTGATGTTGAGCATCTTTTCATGTACCTCTTGGCCATCTGTATATCTTCTTTCAAAAAATGTCTATTCAGTTCCTCAGTCCATTTTTATTCAGATAGTTTGGTTTTTCACTATTGGGTTGTATGAATTCTTTTATGTATTTTGGATATTAGCCCCTTATCAGATACTAGATTTGCAAATATTTTTCTCCCATTCAATAGGTTGCCTTTCTGTTTTGTTGATGATTTCCTTTGCTGTGCAGAAGCTTTTTGGTTTGATGTAGTCCCACTTGTTTATTTTTGCTTTTGTTGCCTTTGCTTTTGGAATCAGATTCAAAAAATTATCTCTAAGTCTGATGACCAGGAGCTTACCACTTGTGTTTTTTTCCAGGAGTTTTATGGTTTCAGGTCTTACATTCAAGTCTTTAATCTATTTTGAGTTGATTTTTTCTTTTTTTTTTTTTGCTGGGAAAGATTTGCCCTGAGCTAACATCTGTTGTCAGTCTTCCTCTCTTTTTTTATCCCTCCCCAAAGTCCCAGTACATAGTTGTATATTATGTTTGTAAGTCCTTCTAATTCTTTGTGAGCCGGCACCACTGCATGGCTACTGACAGACTGAGTGGTGTGGTTCCCCACCCAGGAAACAAACCCAGGCTGCTGAAGCGGAGTGTGCTGAACTTTAACCACTAAACCATCAGGGCTCGCTCTTGAGTTGATTTTTGTGTATGGTGTAAGATAATGGTCCAGTTTCATTCTTTTAAATGTGGCTGTCCAGTTTTCTGAACACCATTTTCTGAAGAGATAAATTCCCTATTGTATATTCTTGACTCCTTTGTCATAAATTAATTGATCATGTATGTGTGGGTTTATTTCTGGGGTCTCTGTTCTGTTCCACTGAGCTATGTGTCTGTTCTTTATGTCACTACCATACTGTTTGGATTACTATAGCTTTGTAATATAGTTTGAAATCAGGGAGCATGATGACTCCAGGTTTTTTCTTCTTTCTCAAGATTGCTGTAGCTCTTTGGGGTCTTTTGTGATTCCATACAAATTTTAGGATTGTTTCTTCTATTTCTGCGAAAAATGCCATTGGAATTTTGGTAGAGACTGCACTGAATCTGTCCGATGCTTTGGGTAATATGGACCTTTTTGGTTTTTTTCAGTGAGGAAGATTGGCCCTGAGCTAACATCTGTTGCCAATCTTCCTCTTTTTGCTTGAGGAAGATTGTCACTGAGCTAACGCCTGTGCCAATCTTCTTCTATTTTGCACGTGGGATGCCTCCACAGCATGACATGTTGAGCGGTATGTAGGTCTGTGCCCGGAATCTGAACCCATGAACCCTGGGCCACTGAAGCGGAGCACGTGAACCCAACCACACCACTGGGCCAGCCCCCAATATGGACCTTTTAATGATATTAATTATTCCAATCTATGAGCATGTAGTATCTTTCCATTTATTTGTGTCTTCAATTTCTTTCATCAATGTCTATATTATAGTTTTCAGTATACAGATCTTTCACCTTCTTGGTTAGATTTATTCCTAGGTGTTTTTTTTTTTGTTTTTTTTTTTGTGATGCAGTTGTAAATGGGATTGTTTTCTTAATTTCTCTTTCTGATAGTTTGTTATTAGTGTATGGAAACAACTGATTTTTCTATATTGATTTTGTATCCTGCAACTTTACTGAATTTGTTTATTCTAATGGTTTTTTGATGAAGTCTTTAAGGTTTTCTATATATGTATAATAACATGTCATCTGCAAATAGTGACAGTTTTACATCTTACTTTCCAATATGGATGTGTTTTCTTTCTTTTTCTTCCCTAATTGTTCTGGCTAGGACTTCCAATACTATGTTGAATAAAAGTAGCTAGAGTGAGCATCTTGTCATGTTCCCAATCTTAGAGGAAAACCTTTCAGCTTTCTTACCATTGAGTATGATGTTAGCTGTGGGCTTTTCATATATGACCTTTATTATGTTGAGGTATGTTCCCCCTATACCTGCTTTGTTGAGAGTTTTTATTACAAATGGGTGATGAGTTGTCAAATGCTTTTTCTGCATCTATTGAGATGATTTTTATTCTTCATTTTGTTAATGTGGTGTATCACATTGACTGATTTGTAGGTGTTTTACCATCCTTGCATCCCTGGAAAAAGTCCCACTTGGTCATGGTATATGATCCTTTTAATGTATTGTTGAATTTGATTTACTGATATTTTGTTGAGGATTTTTCATCTGTGTTCATCAGGCATATTGACCTTTAATTTTTTTTTTCTTGTAGCATTCTTTTCTCATTTTGGCATCAGGGTAATGCTGGCCTCATAAAATGAGTTTGGAAGAGTTTCCCTCTCTTCTGTTTTTTCAAAGAGTTTGAGAAGGATTGGTAATAATTCTGCATTAATGCTTGGTAGAATTCACCAGTAAAACTGCCTGGTCCTGGACTTTTGTTTGTTGGGAGGTTTTTGATTACTGATTCAATCGCCTTACTAGTAATTGGTCTGCTCAGATTTTCTATTTCATCATGATACAGTCTTGGTAGGTTGTATGTTTCCAGGAATTTACCAATTTCTTATAGGTTGTCCAATTTGTAGGTATATAATTGTTCATAATAGTCTCTTACAATCCTTTGTCTTTCATTGGTATCAGTTGTAACATCTCCTGTTTCATTTCTAATTTTATTTATTTGAGTACTGTCTTTTTCTCAGTGAGTCTAAAGGTTTGTCAATTTTGTTTATCTTTTCAAAGAACCAACTCTTAGTTGCATTGATCGTTTCTATTATCTTTTCAGTCTCTATTTCATTTATTTCTGCTTTTATTTTTGTTATTTCCTTCATTCTACTAAGTTTGAGCTTCATTTGTTCTTTTTCTAGTTCGTTGATGTGTAATGTTAGGTTGTTTATTTGAAACATTTCTTGTCTCTTGAGGTAGGCATTTATCACTGTGAACTTCTGTCTTAGAACTGCTTTTGCTGCATCCCATAAATTTTGGTATGTTACATTTCCATTTTTATTTGTCTCAAGATATCTTTTGATTTTACTTTTGATTTCTTCTTTGACCCATTGGTTGTTCAGTAGCATGTTGTTTAATTTCCACGTATTTCTGATTTTTCCAGTTTTCTTCATGTAATTAATTTCTAGTTTTATACCATTGTGGTTGGAAAAGATGCTTGATATGATTTCAATCCTCTTAAATTCACTAAGACTTGTTTTGTGGCCTAACATGCAATCTATCTTGGAAAATGTGCCATATGCACTTGAGAAGAATGTGTATTCTGTTGCTTTTGGATGAAATGTTCTGTAAATATCTCTTAAGTCCATCTGGTCTAACGTGTCATTTAAGGCTGATATTATTGATTTTCTGTCTAGATGATCTATCTGTTGATGTAAGTGCAGTATTAAAGTCCCCTACCCTTATTGTATTGCTGTCTGTTTCTCCCTTTAGGTCTGTTAATATTTGCTTTATATGTTGAGGTGCTCCTATGTTGGGTACATAAATATTTACAACTGTTATATCTTCTTCTTGGGTTGACCCCTTTATCATATGTAATGTCCTTCTTTGTCTCTCAAATAGAGATTTAATGTGAATTGTTCTGTATGGCAACTATTTTTTTCTCATTTAGCTGAATATAATTTTTAAAATATGCACCAAAAGAAAATTGTTGAAGTAATTAGTTTACTCAAGTACTGCTCTCTTTTTTCCACCCTTTCACCTGCTATTACTTGCCTAGTTCATTTTTTTTAAGTTAATACAAAAGTATGTTGTTTTGAATTGTCATGTTGAATCCTAAAGTCGGAATGGTTGAGAGAAGAAAATTTTTGAATGATGATAAGTATGGTTAATTTTATGTCTTTAGCATGAAATCTTTTAATATGTAACTGAAAATATGTATAATTTGGAAATTAACACAAGTAAAATGTTTCTAATTTTATTAAGTTTAAATAAAGTTTTTGGAAAGCATAATGATTGAAAAACTTGAGCTCTGATATTTTTTAATACTGAACAACTTGGTTAGTATTTCCTTCTACCATCTAACTTTCTAGAGGAAACATCTAACTTTCAAAAAAATTCTTAATGATTAGTGCATCTGTTTGTCATCAACCTAGTGGACAGAAACCCAACTTAAAAAGAATGGTGAAAAAAAAATTTTATTTAAGCAACTTTTGGATCATCTATTTTGTATTACTTCTGTTATTGACTTACCATTTTGTATAAACCTAGTGGACAGAAACCCAACTTAAAAAGAATGGTGAAAAAAATAAAATTTTATGTAAGCAACTTTTGGATCATCTATTTCTTATTACTTCTGTTATTGACTTGATATTTTCTATGATGTTATGAGGCAACAGAAGGTATTATACTGCGTTTTTGACTCATAAAGCACAAATTATAAATTTTCAGTCTGAATGACTTTGCTTGTCACTATTTAGTTTTGAAATGCAGAGAACACCACGAAAAAGTAACCCTGATGAAGAGGTGAATGTGATTCTTCCACAGACTCCAGTTAGGTATGAATTTTTTTACTTTAGATTTTCATTATAATTGTTTATTCAATGCTTTACAGTGCTTAAAGTTTGTTCATTTGTTTCATTATATATTTGTATATATTGTATATATATGTTGTACACTCAACAAATTTGTATTAAGTGCTCTCTGCAGGTAGTTTGCTAGTTGATAAGGATGTGATTATTAGACCTAGTTCTGTCTGTCCTTAAGGAATATAATCTAGAATGGGAATGTATTCCATCTCAGTAAATAAAAAAGGAAAAAAAAAGTATCACCATTTGCTCTACATATAACCTAGAAGGATTAGAACCATTTTTTATGTCCTTTTCCTCACTTACTTCCCACATCTAATCTGTTATCAAGTTTTGTTGAATCTGCTTCCAAACTATTTAAGTCCATCTACTGTTCTCCATTTTTACTCTCACTACCCTTGTTCAAAATACTTTTCCCTTTCTCTTGGATTTTTTGCAGTAGCCTATTGACTGATTTTGCTGCTTCTGCTCTCATCACTGTTCTTCTCTCTCCACCATCAAATCTATTTTCCAGAGAGCCCCCAGAATAATATTCTGGAAATGTAAATCAAGTATTCTAGAAATGTAAATATTCTTGAAAAGTAATTCTAGAAATATAAATGCTGTTAAACCTTCTGATTGCTTCCTATTGCAATTGAAATACAATGCAGATTCCTTAACAGTGCCTTCAAGACCTTATATGATGTTGCTTCTGTTGCCTCTCCAACCTCATCTTGTTTTCCTGCTCATTATGTATTAGCCAGTTTCCTGAATGCTCCGAGCTCTTTTTTTTTGTACTTGAGGACCTTCACACTTGTTTTTCCCTCTTCTTGAAACTCTTCCTTCTTTTCTTTACATGAATTACCAACTGTTACTCTTCCTTTAGCTTCAGCACAGATATTACTTTTTTAAAGATTTATTTCTCTCTGAAGTAATTTCCTTTATTCTTCTTTCTCATAGCATCTTGTTCTATTCCTTTATAGTGTGTATCATAATTTTTGTAATTATAAATTCATTTGTGTGTTCGCTTGTTTTTGCCAATACCCACAGTAGTCTTTGAGTTCCATACCACGTGGGCCATGACTTTTTTGTTCACCATTTAATAAATTAGGACCTAGGATAATCCTTGGTACATAATAAGCAATCAGTAATATTTTTCAAATGACCATATAGACATAAAAAATATATTTTCGTATAATAGACTTATGACAAGTTAATGAGATGGTACAGAAGGGACTCCATGAAGTGATGTTTGAACTGAATTTTTAAATACATAAGTGTCTATGTCACAGGAGACTGGCATTTTTGAGAGTGGGAACAGCATGTGCAAAGACATGGAAATATGAAACAACACAATATGTCTGAGGAACTATTAGCAGCTCTGTATTGACTGACTATAAAAGGGAAAATGAAATGGCAGGAAAAGGAGGGTGGGTGCTAGATCTTGAAAGGCTTTATATGCCATACTCACAAGTTTGGACTTTAGTTTGTGCATGATATAGCCTTTTGCTGTAAATGAGTGTTAAGCAGTGGTAAGGATAAAATCAGACTTGATTTTTGAAAGTTTACATGGTAATAGTTTCTGAGGGGATGCACTGAGGAGGAATGGTGAGAAATAGAGAGACCTGTGAATCTGTCATAATGATTCTTCACTAGGTTTGCAAATTAGAATAACTTGAGGAATTATTTTCAAAGTACACATGCCTAGACCCTACTACCATAGACATAGTGAGTCAAAATCTCTGGTCTGCTCTATGGCAGTAATTCAGTTGAGAGATGCTGAAGGCCTGAACCAAGAGATAGGCAGTGGGAATGAAGGAAGAAGAACGGGTTTGACAAATATTTAATGAGTTCATATATAGAGTATTATTTTTGAGGCATTAATGGGATGTGAAGAGGATATGTAGTAAGTAGTACGATATAAGGATATTATAGATTTGGGAATCATCAGGGAGAGTTAAAACCATAAAAATAGATGAGGTTGCCTGAAGTGAGGGTGTATAGTGGCAAAAATGGATGGCTAAGGACTAAACACTAAAGTAAATGCTAGCATTCAAGGACAAGATAGAAGTTAGATTAAAGAGAGTGAAAGGTGTGACTGGGGAGCCCAGAGAGTGAAGCCAGAAAAGCCAAGGGAGGGAGGGAGGGAATTTCAGGAAAGAGCAGTGTTTAAGAATGTCAGACGCTTCAAAGTCAAGTATAAGAACAAATGAGAAAGATCTTTGGTTTTAGCAATTGGTCATTTGTGGCTTTAGTCATTGTGGCTTAAGTACGTTAGTGGACGTACAAGTCATAGAAGCAATATATTTAGAAGGTGAAGAAGTGGAGATATCAGCTTAGACAGGCTTGACTGAGAACACTGAACATGTTTTACTAAATATTTAAGGACCCTTTCAGCCATAAATATTCTACGATTCTTTGCATCATTAAATAGTGCCGACAGTAGCAATGTACTGCTATTCCGAAATTGGAACATTAATATTTACTATATACCACACACCACACACATACACAAAATTATAGAATTAAAGAGATCTTAAGAGATTGGCCTAATTTTATGCTTTAACAATAGTGACTTCTAAAATTATGTATGCTTTCTTAAAGATCTCTGTAAAGGAGTCACTTGGTTCTTTACTTGAGTTACTAAATAGCTTAGTGTCTTTATTTGAATATTTTTAATATTTAATTATAGTAATGTTTTCTTAAAAGATTACCATTTTGATACCAGTTTATGTGTTTTCTCCTTAAAATAATGTCATTAGTTTGACCAATTAATGTTTTATTGACATAGTAAATAAGCATGTCAGTTCTTTAATGATAAACTTACTGATTATAAACACATCCTTTCTTAAAGATTTAAGTAAAATGTAATTCCTTGTAAACAACAGTACACTAGGGGTTTTATAAAATCCTATTTCAGAGAACTTCTTCAAGATAAGAGAATGAATTTGAAGGTATATTTAACTTGTGAGATAGTATACATTTCATTTTTTCTTTTTTGTCCTTTATTGCTTAACACTTCTTCCTAATTTTTTTCTCTAGGACTGTTATGAATACTATCCAACAATTAATGATGATCTTAAATTCAGCAAGTGATCAACCATCAGAAAATCTGATTTCCTATTTTAATGTAAGTCATATATGAAACATTATTTAATGTGATATCTTGGCAAGGAAATTTGAAATGAGAAGTCAAAATGCTAAGTATTTTTTTAACCCATCTCCTGACCAACATGTAGTTATCTATTATTTCTTGCCTTTTTAAACCCTCCAAATTAGATATTATTAGTAGTATTGTTTTATTTAGACAGTGTTAATTTTAGATCTTCTTGTGTTTACTGTTTGCCTTGCTCACCATTCTTCTTGCAGCTTAGAACTTACTTCTGAGGTCATTTTTTCTCTTCTTCAGATACATCTTTTAATAATTCCTTTAGTGAGGGTTAGTTTGAGATGAACTTACAAGATTTTTGTTTTGTTTTTTGTCGTATATCTTTATTCTTATTTTTTGTAAGATAGTTTAGCTGCATCTTCAATTCTAGGTTGACTTTTATTTTCTCTTAGAAGTTTGAAGATATTACTTTACTATTTCCTGGCTCCCATTGTTGCTATTAAGAAGTCTTCTGTCAATCTAACTGTTGTACCTTTATAGTTAATCTACCTTTTCTCTCTGGCTACTTTTAAGATCTTTTCTTTAAATGTGATATTAGACAGGATTTAACATTTGCTGTGTTTGTGCAGTCTTTTTTATCCTATAATCAGCCCATTTTCATTTATGTTTCTTGCTTGGTCCTTTGTGCATTGCAGCTTGCAACTCCTGATAGACCCTGAATTTGATATCTGCAGGGTCCTTGCTATACTCCCTCCTCTTGAAAAAGGAGAGAGCAAGAGAGAGAATGAAAACTAACATAGATCTATATTACTTGCTTGCTCCTTCACTCCTTTTTTAAATTCAAATGAGGATTAGGACCCACTGAAATGCTTATCCATGGAAATTGGATAAGACACCAAAATTTGACTTACTGCAGTAACTGAATGCTTTGTATAGTCAGCATTTCATTTGATATCATAACTTGCCTGTGATTTTGTCATATTCTGTCATCTTCTTGATTATATTCCCCTCAGGAATTTGCAAGGTAATTGCTATTATCATATTCATAATTGTGTTGGCTCAGAACTGATTCTGTTTGTTGAATTTATGTAAAGTTGCTTTTATTTATGGGCTATCTGTAGCACAAGAATATTTTCCAGGCATAGCTACCCAGTTACTTAAAACTTCTAGAAAGGATAACGATAGAAGTAAAAAGAATTATAATCTCTCTCTTCTCAAATATCGTTTTGAATATTCCTCAAACATTTGGAGTATGTAGGAGCACTTTTTTATTTTGAACTACTTTAGTTGGGCAGAAAATTCTGCCTCACAACCATTCTCTGGAGCTCAGTTTAAAGCTTAATGTTAAATGAAACTTATTAACTTAACTTCAGAGTTTTATGTAGACTACAAATTGCCTGTCTCATGGTGGGCATATCTTGAATATTATGTTTTCTTTGATTTTGCTTGTTTATTAGTTCAGGTTTCTTCATTTTTAAAATCAGTGTTATCTTTCCTTCTGTGTATAAGTAAGCTCTTGGAAGCTATAGATACTTTAATGAATGTTTTGGGCAACAATGATTTTATGACAGAAAATGCATCTTTGTTAACTATGTTTTTAACACTTACGTGCTGTTTTCTTTCAGAAAGATAGAATTACTGATTTTATAGAATATGAAATTTTTGAATGATAGTATTCACATTTCAAAGAAAATTATAGTTAATCTTAATTTTGGAAATTTTATTTTCTAATGTATAATATTTTGAATGTATTTGATCTGTAAGGATTATAAAATTAAGTCAGTCTTTGGTTGTAGCTGAAGAGAATCAGGTTTATGATGTAATAGATTAAAATATGAATTGCAGAGCATTTTAATACATCATAATATACATTTTAATAATCATCTTGTGATGTATTTTAATTATTAAAGTTAATATAGCCCCACCCCATGTAATGTATGTATTGCAACTTCTTTTGTAACCATTTCTCTATCTTGTGTTTCTGAAAACGTAGCTAAATGATTTAGCTAATTCTTAACTCTTTGAAAGCACTGTTTAAATTAGGAATTGATACCAAGCTCAAATCTTAGTTATGTTTTTATTGTTTGCTTTTTGGGAGTAACATGCATCTCAATATAACTTTTAATTGAAGATATTTTATGAGAATATATGAGGCTCTTTTTTCTTTTTTTTTGTAATAGTTTCATTTTTAGTTTTTTTATTGAGGTATAGCTGACATATAACATTTTGTTAGTTTCAGGTATACAGCATGATTCAATATTTGTGTATATTGTGAAATGAACACTACAAGAAGTCAAGTTAACATCCATTACCATACAGAGTTACAAATTGTTTTTTTCTTGTGATGAGGACTTAAGATCTACTCTCTTAGCAACTTTCAAATATACAATAAAGTAATATTTACTGTAGTCACCATGCTGTACATTACATTCCCATGACTTATTTATTTTATAACTGGAAGTTTGTACCTTTTACCATTATCACCCATTTTACCCATCCCCCACCTCCTGCCTCTGGCAACAGTCTCTTTCCTGTATCTACGAGCTCAGGGTTGGTTTGTTTGTTTGTTTGTTTTAGATTCCACACATAAGTGAGAACATATGGTATGTGTCTTTCTGTGTCTAACTGATTTCATTTAGCATAATGCCCTCAAGGTCAATCTGTATTGTCACGAATGGCAAAATTTCCTTATTTTTTATGGCTGAATAATATTCCATTTTGTGTGTGTGTGTGTGTGTGTGTGTATAGTGTATACACATACACACATAAATGTACACATATACACACACACACACACAATTTCTTTATCCATTCATCCTTCAATGGACACTTAGGTTGTTTCCATATCTTGGCTATTGTAAACAATGCTGCAGTGAACATGGGGGATACATATATCTTTTCAAGTTAGTATTTTCATTTTCTTCCAGTAAGTACTAAGAAGTGAAATTGCTGGATCATATGGTAGCTCTGTTTTTAATTTTTTTGAGGAACCTCCATACTGTTTTCCATAGTGGCTCCCCCTATTTACATTCCCACCAACAAGTCCATGAGGATTCCCTTTTCTCCATGTCTCACCATATTTCTTGTGTTTTTGATAATAGCCATTCTGACAGTTGTGAGGTGATATATCATTGTGGTTTTGATTTGCATTTCCCTGATGATTAGTGATGATGAGCATCTTTTCATGTACCTGTTCTGTTGGCCATCTGTATATCTTCTTTGGAAAAATGTCTGTTCATTTCTTCAGTCCATTTTTAATCAGATTGTTTTTTTTGCTATTGGGTTGTATGAGTTCTTTATATATTTTGGTTATTAGCCCCTTATCAGATATTAGATTTGCAAATATTTTCTCCCATTCAGTAGGTTGCCTTTTCTTTTTGTTGATGATTTCCTTTGCTGTGCAAAAGCTTTTTAGTTTGATGTACTTCTACTTGTTTAGTTTTGCTTTTGTTTCTTTTGCTTTTGTAATCAGATTCAAAAAATCATTGCCAAAACTAATATCAAGGAGCTTACCACCTATGTTTTCTTCCAGGAGTTCTGTGGTTTCAAGTCTTTAATCCATTTTAAGTTAATTTTTGTGTATGGTGTAAGATAATGGTCCAGTTTCATTCTTTTACATGTGGCTGTCTAGTTTTCCCAAGACCATATATTGAAGACTGTCCTTTCCCTCTTGTATATTCTTGGCTCCTTTGTCATAAATTAACTGTATATGCTTGGCTTTATTTCTGGGATGTCTATTCTGTTCCATTGAGCTGTGTGTCTGTTGTTATGCCAGTACCATACTGTTTTGATTACTATAGCTTTGTAATATAGTTTGAAATCAGGGAGCATTGAAGATTCCAGCTTTGTTCTTCTTTCTCAAGATTGCTTTGGCTCTTTGGACTCTTTTGTGATTCCATACAAATTTTAGGATTATTTGTTCTATTTCTGTAAAAAATGCCATTGGAATTTTGATAAAGATTGCATTGAATCTGTAGGTTGCTTTGGGTGGTATAGACATTTTAACATTATTAATTATTCCAATCTGTGAGCACACAGTGTCTTTCCATTTATTTGTGTCTTCTTCAATTTCTTTCATCAGTGCCTTACAGTTTTCAATATACTGGTCTTTTACCTCATTAGTTAGATTTATTCCTAGGTTTTTTTTTTTTTTTTTTTGATGCAGTTGTAAATGGAATTGTTTTCTTAGTTTCTCTTTCTGATAGTTCATTATTAGTGTATAGAAACATAACTGATTTTTTATATTGATTTTGTATCCTGCAACTTTACTGAATTTGTTTATTAGTTCTAACGGTTTGGTTGACAGAGTCTTTAGGGTTTTCTGTATATAATAACATGTCATCTGCAAGTAGTGACAGTTTTACTTCTTCCTTTCTAATTTGGATGCCTTTTATTTATTTATTTTTGCCTAATTGTTCTGGCTAGGACTTCCAATACTATGTTGAATAAAAGTAGCTGGAGTGGGCATCCTTGTCTTGTTCCTGATCTTAGAGGAAAACCTTTCAGCTTTTTACCATTGAGTATGATGTTAGCTGTGGGCTTATCATATATGGCCTTTATTATGTTGAGGTATGTTCCCTCTATTCCTGCTTTGTTGAGAGTTTTTATCATAAATGGATGTTGAGTTTTGTCAAATGCTTTTTCTGCATCTATTGAGATGATCACAGGATTTTTCTTTCATTTTGTTATTGTGGTGTATCACATCGATTGATTTGCAGCTGTTTTACCATCCTTGCATCCCTGGAAAAAGTTCCACTTGATCATGGTATATGATCCTTTTAATGTATTGGTGAATTGGTTTGCTAATATTTTGTCGAGGATTTTTGCATCTGTGTTCATCAGGGATATTGGCCTGTAATTTTCTTTTCTTGTGATGTCCTTGTCTGGTTTTGGTATCACGATAATGCTGGCCTTGTAAAATGAGTGTGGAAGTGTTCCCTCTTCTTCTAGTTTTTGGAAGAGTTTGAGAAGGGTTGGTATTAATTTTTCTTTGAATGGTTGGTGTAATTCACCAGCAAAGCCATCTAGTCCTGAACTTTTTTTTTGTTGAGAGGTTTTTGATTACTGATTCAATTTCCTTACTAGTAATCAGTCTATTCATATTTTCTATTTCTTCATGATTCAGTCTTGGAAACTTTTATGTTTCTAGGAATTTATCCATTTCTTTTAGGTTGTCTAATTTTTTGGCATATAATTGTTCATGGTAGTCTTTTATGATTCTTTGTCTTTCTCTAGTATCAATTGTAATGTCTATGAGGCTTTTTTTGATGAATGGAAGTCCTAATAAATCTGTTTTTCCCTAACCTAGCAGCAGAAAATTTAGATAATAGGATTTTTCAGTTGTACTGTAGTATTTTTTGGTCATTAACATCCCAAAATGGAATTCGTTATGTTCCTCTTATTTTCAGTCGTGTTTACCTAGTTATTGTGGAAGTGTTTCCACAGTATAAACAATTGAAAGTAAAAAGTCATATATTATAGAACAGAAAAATGTTAATTTTTACTAAACAGTATCCTCAATATTGATTACTGTTTTTATTTCTTAAAGAACTGCACAGTGAATCCAAAGGAAAGTATCCTGAAAAGAGTGAAAGATATTGGATACATCTTTAAAGAAAAATTTGCTAAAGCTGTGGGGCAGGGATGTATGGAAATTGGATCACAGGTAACTTGAGTTTGTTTTGATTATTGCTGCTATATAGTAAATAATTTCAGATGCAAAATCTGTCCAAGTTGTATAAATACTGCAATAGTATTTGTCTAAGAGTATAAAATACTGGCAGATACTATATGCTGTTACTTATGGAAAATTTTATGGGAAAATCTCCCTCACCCCATTACAAAAACCAAAAGTAAACATGTAGAAAATTTTGCAAAAATTGTAGAAATTTTAGAAAAAATGAGTAAGAAAAAAATTTAAATCTTCAATTCTGTTAAATTTTTGGTGTGTATTCTTTGATGTCTACATATATGAATGTTCATATTCACTTATACTTATATAAATGGGATCATACTATACATGCCATTGATCAGTGATATTATTGAGTGATATTATTTTTACTTTTACTGTTATTATTTCAGAAAATCTAAAACCAATATATTGGGTAAGAGTATGGACTCTGGATCAAAGCCCTGGGTTTATATCTGGTTCTATGAGCTGTCATTGAACTTCTCTGGGATTCAGGTTTCCCTATTTGCTCTGCTTTGTTGTGTGGCAATAATGAAGTAATACATAAAAATATGTTTGAAAACTATAAACATTTATTTCAGTATAATGAGGTTGTATTTAGATGCCATTAGTGTTTTAAACAATTATATTTAAAAGTTCTTTTTGGTTGTATATGAAAATTGTGCACATAATTTGGAATTTAGGAATATGGTTTGTGTGTGTGTGTATGCGTATATGTCTCTAAAGTTTCATTATTCTCTGAACTAATGGGACCTAGTTATTTGGTTAAAACTTTTTCCTGATAAGATCAGTTAGGTCTGATTTTTGCCTTTGCCAGTTTTATGGACAGAGATTATTCTCTTAATCCTGGACAGCTATCTTGAAAATACATGTCCTAGGTCACAAGAAGTATTACATTAAAAATGGTTAAAATAGTACCAGGCACATAATATATCCTTAGTGTATATATATATATCTGTTGAATGATACAGACTGAAGTGGAGTGAAGGAAAACCAACCACTGGACCTCTTGATAATTTATTAGGAATGTTAACCATCATTTTACACTTAAGTCTTGAATTTTAGATAAGCTAACTTTTGTCATCTCTTGGTAGTAGCTATATTCCTAAGGGTCAGAAATGTGTTTCAAGAGAAAATCTTTTAAAAATTAATAATTGTTGTGATTTTCTAAAATAGTCGGATCTAATTTTTTTTCTTTGTTTGTAGCGATACAAACTTGGAGTCCGATTGTATTACCGAGTAATGGAATCCATGCTTAAATCAGTAAGTTAAAAAGAATGTAATAGAATATTCAATGCTGACATAAAAAAAGTTTCAATTAAACAATTTTTTAATCTGTTTTAGGAAGAAGAACGATTATCCATTCAAAATTTTAGGTAAATTTTTTAGTTTTAGTAAAACAATTTTTACCTTTTATAAAAGTAAATGTTTCAAAGTTCTTCTTTTTTTTTTTTCTTAGCAAACTCCTGAATGACAACATCTTTCATATGTCTTTATTGGCATGCGCTCTTGAGGTTGTAATGGCTACATATAGCAGTAAGTTAAATTTTAGTAAATAAACATTTTAGTTCAATGTAAAGTTAAAAAAACTAATCTAAGGTCTGGTGTGTTTTTTTGGGGGGAGGTGGAGTTAAGGAGAAGAAATACATATTTTAGATCATTTTATACTGAAGAATGTAATTGGTCACCATAAGCCATTTAAGTGGTTTATTATCTGAATTATTTCACATCATCTTGGGGAATAGTATTTCACTAACCTCCTACTCTGGGCTGTACTGAATCTAGGAATCCCTTCAAAGACCTATGAGATTGTAAAATGCCAAAAGAGTACTAATGAGCAGTATTCACTGACATGGAAACATTGCTATAGAATCTATGATCATGTGACCAAGGGTTGGAGCTAGAATCCATCAGATAAACAGAACAGAGGCCACTGACAGTGTTTTTTTAAAAAAATAATTTTAAACACATATTATTTGGCAAGTAATGTTGCAAATGTTAAAAAAAAGTTTTGTTTGCAGAAACAAAAGAAAAAAATTTATCTAAGGATACAACTACACAATGAAAGAAAAACTTAAATTAGTAAACAAATATGGAAAACTGTGAATCATCATTAATAACATGGAAATGCACATTTAAAAGAGATACTCTTTGCTAACCAATCAAATTAGCAAAATCTTAAAGAATCCTCCCCCAACCAAGGATTAATGAGACAGTTAAAATGGATATACTAATGCATTGCTGGTTGGATATTAAACCTGTTCCTTATATAAGTTTAGGGTATTTAAACCTTTGAAAATTTGATAAAAGCTATGAGTCCTCTATCTAGGAAAAGCATATGTGCACATACACTCAAAATTTGGAAGCATATTTCATAGGAGTCTATGGACTCCAGAATAAAATATTCTGCTCTAAATAAAAATTTTATTTAGGCTTTCTATTATGTTTAAAAATTTTTTGTTGATAAAACCTTCCAACCTAAAAAGACATAGTTCAAGGCTTAACATTTCATACCTAAGTTACATTTTTTCTTTCATTTTTAGGAAGTACATCTCAGAATCTTGATACTGGAACAGATTTGTCCTTCCCATGGATTCTGAATGTACTTAATTTAAAAGCCTTTGATTTTTACAAAGTGATTGAAAGTTTTATCAAAGCAGAAGCCAACTTGACCAGAGAAATGATAAAACATTTAGAGAGATGTGAACATCGAATCATGGAATCCCTTGCATGGCTTTCAGTAAGTAACTAGCTAAAGTAATTAAAGATATTCATATGCATATGGATAACAATGATCTGTTAGTGAGAGGTATTTGGTAAAATTTACCTCAAGAGCAAATATGCAATTTAATGAGTAATGTGATTTTAGTTCATAGCCCAAGGATCATGTGGAATATTAGAATAGAGTTTTCTTTTATTTGAGCCCCCCAGACCATCTGATATAGTGATTTATTTACAGATAGCTTTTCTTAAAAGCATGGAACTTTAAAGAATTTGCTTTAAAGTGTTTGAGCAATTTATTTGAAATATAGGTGTCATGTTTGAAAATTTAAATGTCTGCTCTTAAATTTTAACAAAATGAGAAAAAAATTGAGGTTATACTACTTAGGTGGTTTAAAAGTACAGCTTTTTAGTTCAGTTTAGTCAGATTTTTTTATCCCATTGTTAATGATATTCCAAAAATCTACACTACTTTTATAGTTATTGTTTATAGCATTATAGGAGCACAAATCGTATTCTCTAGGTATTCTATTTATAGCATAGAAGCTATTGATAAGGCTTTTGTTTTAGTAAAGGTGGCATTTCCTATGTAGTAATAGTAAAATATTTATTTGAAGTTCTTCTGTTATGTTCTTTAAATCTGCATAGTTGGGTAATACTTCGTGAATCTTCAGATTTGTAGATTAATGTAGAGTTGGCTTCTTTTGAAACTGTTTTGCATACTAAGCATATATTTTTTCATGTATACCAGTATGTAGAAATGACAACAAAAAGTTAAAAGACTTTAGTTACATTAGAATCCTAATCTGTACATGTAAGCTTACTTTAAATTTTTTGATGTTTTAAAAATTTAATGGCTAAGAGATAACTTGTCTCTTATGTTTTCTTGTATTGCTGTGTAGACTGAGTGGACAGAAAAGTAGAGAAGTAGGGAAGTTGATAGAAAGATGTTCCATTGCTAATATTGAATTTGGTAACTCCTTTATGCAGGAGCTTCCACTTTATAAGAAAGGAGTGGTTAAGACAAAACTCAGAATCGGGGGGATTAAATGAAAGTAGCAAAAATAAATAAATAAAATAAGTAGAGAGTACTTTTCAGAGGCTGATGTGCCCTCTCCTCCTAGAAATTGAAATCAAGACATTACTGTATCATCTGAAAGTGACTGTTCTCATTTCTTTTAGAGAATTAATTTTATTTCCACATCTGCTATGTGCCTTGCATTGAGGTAGACATTGTGAGGATGCAGAAAGGATACGGGCTCTGAAAATTGTGGAGGAAATAGTAGAAATTTGCTGTTTAAAAATTGCTTGTGCACAAGCTTATTTAGTTGAATTACTGGCGTTCTAGGAGTCTAAACAATATTCCTTTATTTTTGAGAATTTTTGGAGGAAAAGTGACATATCCAAAGTCTGGAAAAAGGTACAATTTATTAATAATAGGATGATGTGGAAGTCATAAGCCTCTGAATTTAAATTCTAAGTCTGGTATTTCTAGGGGATGAAATTATAGAGGATTTTTATTTAGTCATGTATTTTTAATGTTTGAATTTTAAAAAAATCAACACGTATTACTTTTTTTTTAAATCATAAAAAGAATAGAGTCATGGGACCAGCCCTGTGGCGTAGTGGTTGAGTTTGCGTGCTCCGCTTCTGGCGGCCTGGGGTTTGCAGGTTCAGATCCTGGGTGCAAACCAACGGGCTGCTTGTCAAGCCATGCTGTGGTGGCGTCCCATATAAAAAGTAGAAGAAGTTGGGCACGGATGTTAGCCCAGGGCCAGTCTTCCTCAGCAAAAAGAGGAGGATTGGCAATGGATGTTAGCTCAGGGCTAATCTTCCTCACATACAAAAAAAGAATAGAGTCGTAGTGGGTAACTGTCAAGATAAGTTGTGCAACACATGGAATACCGTGAATTTTCCCTGTAAGAATAATTGACATTTTACAGAAGGGACATGACATACATATATTTGAGCTTTCACAGATTCTTAAGTTTTGTGTTTTTTTAAATTGAAGTTTAACATATGTGCAGAAAAGTATATATCACAAGTGATAGTTTGATGAATTTTTTATAAATTGAACACACCCATGTTACCAATACCCAGGTCAAGAATCAGAGCAAACTTTCAGTCTTCTGATTCTGTGTCACAGTAAGAATTTCTTGTTAAACTGTAGGTTGATAAGAACATATTCAAAGTTACCTAGGGAAAGACCAAGGGAGATACTACTTACTTTTCCTCCCCCTGATAATTGAATGAAAGAAAGAACATCATCGTATTTTTAATGGTTGCGTGGGGAAAGGGTTCAGTATCTTTGCTTAACAACTTGAGAAATAATAAATCAAGAACAGAATAATTTTAAGAAGGAATAAACACATCTCTGTTTCTTTTGACTCCAGAGAGATTAACAGGCAATATATGAGTGTAAAATGCTAAACAATCTATTGAAAATCCTGGTAAAATCTTGTTCCCTGGAAATTTGGAGGACAGAGATGATTTAGAATGAATCATACCTAAGGGTTAGATTAAATGACTTCCAGATGTTTAGGCCTCTTAAATCTTTTAAGCAGTTTATATTGCCAGCAGATGATGAAATGAGATTTGGGATATCTTAGTTTCAGTATATTCAAAATTTATCAGATTTTTTCAATAAAATCTTTATAAACCAAGGTACACCAGGTACTTTATTCTCTAAATGGTCTCTCTTTCCTGGGCTATTGTTGGCTTTTCCTATTGATCTCCCCACATCTTTAGGTACTTTTAAGACTATTTCTCTCACAGCAGCCAGAAAAATTTTTATAATGCAAATTTCATCGTGAATTCCTCAGATAAAAACCTTTTGTGGGGGACCTATACATCTGGTAATGATGGAGGAAGGCCCTACCATATGACTTCCTGAGAAAAAGACCGCTGTAAAACCTGTATATAATGCAGAAAGCAGCTGCCTGAAATCACTGGACAGGAAGAGTAGACAGATTCTAGTTAAGGAGAGGAAGGGAGCTGTGAGCCTAGGGAGGCTTTTAGCCTGGGGCTAAGTGTAGTGGGCGGGGAAGTGTAGTAGGATGTGGAGGGAGGTGTCAGTGGGAAAACTGTCGGGACTGTTGGCTTTACCACCAGGGAAACTAGAAAACAAGCTGGGGGAAACCTTGGTCACTGAAGACAGTAGAAGAATCCTGCAAAGGAAGGAGGGCCCACATCTGTCTACCCACATCTCTGACTGAAACCTGAATCACTGCCATGTAACAGACTCAAAGCAGCTTAGTGAAAGACAACAGATCTCAACTGAGACAGGAGCTGCTGCCCAATAAACAGTTTACGGTTCAAGTTCAGCGAAGATAATCGCCTGCTTAAAAACAAAACAGAAAAATAACAGAATCCAGAATCTTTACAACTTAACATTCATGAGGATACAATTGTAAAATTCTCCAGGATATGATGAGGGTCAAAGGAACCGAGTGCATGTTTTTAGAATGGGAGCTTTAAGTCTACTGGCTCTCTTTTAGAAGCTTTGTCTCCTCCTTTTTCTTATGTCAGCAGTTCAAAGTGTGGTCTGTAATTCCCTAGTGATCCCTGAAACCGTTTTAGGGAATCTGCAAGGTAAAAACTATTTTCATATTGCTATTAAGATGTTATTTATCTTTTCTAACTCTGTTGACATTTATGCCAGTGATGTAAAACCGTTGGCACCTTTGCAATGTATCAAAGCATCACACTGGCAGTAGTCATTGTATTCTTCACCCCAACAAACTCGCTGTTAAAAACAAAATGGAACATGTCAGTTTCATTTAAGAATGTTATTGACGAGCCAGTAAAAAGTATTAGTTTTATTAAATCTCCATTCTCAAGTGTATGTTGTTGAAAACAACTGACAATAGATGTTGCCAATGATAAGTTTTAAATTTTCAAGTGGAAATTAGAGTTTTGTTAAGGTTATATCCACAATAGGCATGACAGCTTCCCACTACTTCAGAGTTTTCTGATTAAATTAGTGTGATACTAATGAATATGATTTTTTTGATATTGTATAAAGAGATTCATCAACATCTGTAAGATCTACATAAGTCAGTGAACCAGTAGTTCCAAATGACCAGTGCATCATGTTATTAAATCATGCGTGAGTAAGAGATTTATTCAGAGTTCACACAACCATTTTTGTTTCTGCCTGTTCCTGAGTCTTTGTTCACTTCATAGGCCACACTTGAAGTACTTTTCCCTGGCTTTTTGTTTACCACATTTTCAGGTCTACTTCCACTTTGCCTTTCTTGACCATCCTAGTCTATAGTCATTCTTCCTTTACAGTCTTAACAATGTTCATCTATACTACTTATTAGTCATTTGTAAGCTTTATATCGTATTACATGTGCGTGTCTCATGTTAAATCAACTAATGTATGTCAAGCACTTAGAACAGTATCTGGCATTGTATTATAAGATGTGGCAATTAATTACATAAGTGAGAGTGAAGGACAAGAGAGGGGTCAACTAATGATGACATCCAGATAGTGTCATTCATTAAAATAAGATACCAGGATTAGATGAGATTTGCTTGGGAAGATGGATTCCGTTTGATTATGTTGAGTTGGAAGTGATTGTAGGTCATTCAAGTAGAAGTGCAAGTAGTAGTTGGATATGTGTGTCTGGAGCTTAGAAAAGAAATCTAGGCTAGGAATACAAACCTGAGAGCTGCCAGCACATATATAATAACAAAAATGCAATCCTTTATTGACAGTTTATCTTGTGCCAGGCACTGTGATAAGTACTTCTTATAATATCATTTCTTTTCATAATAATCCGCAAGGTAGTAGTATTCTAGATGAGGAAATGAATGCTTAGAGAAGCTTAATAACTTGCGCTAGACCCTACAAGCTAAATGGCAGTGCTATGGTTTCAACCCAGGTCTCTCTGGCTCTAAAGCTGTTAATCTCTGTTTTCCCAAGTAACTAAACTTCAAGGAATGGATAAGATCACCTAAGGGGAGAATGTAGTATAATAAGATAAGGTGGCTAAAGATAGAATTCTGAGGAGCTCCAACACCTGAGGGATAGACAGAAAAGAGAAGCCTACAAAAGAGATTGAAATGGAACCGCCAGAGAGGTAAGAGGAAAATCAGAAATGGTGTCGTAAAGAGGTAGAGAGAGCTTTATAAGGTCTGAGTGAGTGCTTGCTGTATCAGATACTGTAGGAGCAGTCAGTAAGAACTGAAAAGTGTTCATTAGTTTCAGCAAAAGGGAAGCTACTGGTGACGGTAGCAAGGACTGTTAAAAGAATTACTGGGGGCAGGAGTAGATTGCAGTGGGATTTGGATGAGATGTGAATCACAAGGAAGTGGAGACAGTAATTGTAGATGGCTTTTATCAGCGTCTTATCTGTGAAGGGAAGTAAATATATAGCTGGAGGTGTATGAGTAGAGGGAAAATTATTTTTTAGGATGGGAAAGTTAGAATGAAACCTTGATAGAAAAGAGCCATTAGGCGTGTTCTCTATTGCTGGATGACACATTAGTCACTTAAAACAACCATTTTATTTTGCTCATGATTCTGGGTCAGGGATTTGGAAAGAGCTTGACTAGGCAGTTCATCTCTGACCATGTGGTGTCAGCAAGTGTCTGGGGCGGGATCCACTTCCAAGATGCTTCTTAACTTACAAGTCTGGCACTTTGCTGCTCCTTGGTATGTGCTCACCTCTCATTCCCCTCCCCCCTTCCTTTTTCCCCCCTCTGTGTGGCATCTCATCCTCCTGGCCTTCTCATATGAGAATCTACACTTCTCATAGCGCTTTGGTTTTAGGGTACTCACACTTTTTACATAGCAACTGGCTTCCAAAAGGCTTCTAAAAGGACCACAGCTGGAATCTGTATTCTGTTGGTAAAGCAGTCACGGGGCCCCCATAGATTCAAGGGGTCCCCTTGAATAGATGAGTCTCTTGTTTGAGGGGGAGGCAAGGTGAGATGAGAAATAGTGCATGGTAAAATGAAAAGAATGGAAGCAGTTGCAAGTAAGGTTGTATGTAGGTGCCATGGCAGGAAATTGAGGAAGTTTCCATTTAATGGCTTTTATTTTATTTTTTTATAAAATAGAGCTGAGGTACTTTGCTGAGGGTGGGTAGATGAGGGTAGACTGAGAAGTACAGAGTGGAACAGTCAGAAGTTTGAGGAGAGTGGATGCAATTTGAAATTGTTGCTCAGGAGAATAATAGAGAAACCTAACGGGTGAGAGACGAGAGGCTTGCCTGGTAGCATTGAAGGCAATTTTGAGGGTAGAAACGCTAAATTTGTAGTGCCACCTCAGCTCTGTATGGTGATATTTTTCCCAGCATCACCTTGTAGCCAGGTGTAAGATGAGAAAAGGTGAACAGCTAGATTGAACCAGGATATTGGGGTTTGGCAAAGCAGATGCAATAGAATGATAATGGGGCAAGTTTCAGCTGTATAGAGGAGATAGGAGGAGACTGATGGATAAAGAAGAGACTTTAAGAAACAGGAGCTTTTAATGACATTTAATAGATGTAGTGGGAGTAACAGTGAGGGTGAAAGGAAGAGTTTATATTCAGAGAGTGAAATGTTTCAACTTAATATTCCAGAGATAGAACATTTCTGGGTAATTTATACATTCTTAGAAATAATCTTGGGAGTACATGACTGAATTGGAATGGAGATGAAGATCACTGGAAATGAGGAGGTCAGGGAACCAAGAGGCTGAGTGAGTGGCAAAGTCACCCAGGACATGTGGTAGAGAGGAGCAATGTGGACTAGGGACCAAAGTCTTCAGTGCATGGAGGGAGGTGACCAGGAGGTAAGAGGGATTAAGAGTGACAGAAGGTTAGAGAAGTTCTGAAAAGCAAAACTCTTGTCTTGTTTTTTAAAAAATCTCCCTCACAATATCTAGTTCAGTGTCTTACATATAGAATTTAGGTGCATAAACAATTAGAATTGTAGTGTCTTCTTGATGAATTTACCCCTTAATCATTATGAAATGACCCTCTTTAATCCCTGATAATATTGTTTGCTCTGAAAACTGCTTTGTCTGATATTAGTAAAACTACTCCAGCTTTCTTCCATTGCTATTATCATGGCATGTCTTTTCCCAGTCTTTTGCTTTTAACCTATTTTTGTCTTTATACTTCAAGTATGTTTCTTATAGGTAGTGTATAGTTGGGTCTGGCCTCGTTAATCCTGATATTCTCTGCCTTTTAATTGGAATGCTCAGAACATTTAAATTTAATGTGATTATTATATGGTTGGGTTTAAATTCTCCATCTTACTACTTGTTTTCTATTTGTTCCATGTCTTCTTTCTTCCCCCTTTCTTTTTTTCTGCCTTTTGGATTGAATATTATTTTATTCCATTTTATCTTCTTTGTAGGCTTTCTATCTATACTTCTTTGTTTTATTTTCTAATTGGTTGCTTTATATTTTATAGTATACATCTTTAACTTCTCATAGTCTATCTTTAAATTAGTATTACACTACTTCACATACAGCATAAGAACCTTAAAACAGTGGGCTTCCATTTCCCCTTTCCCAACCTTTATGGTATTGTTGACATACATTTTACTTCTACATAAGTTATAAATCCAATTATCTTTTAAAGAGAGTAAAAAAAATTATTTTTACTTAAACCACGTATTTACTATTCCAGTGCTCTTCATTTATTGTGTAGATCCAGATTTCCATCTGGTATGTATTGTTTTGCAGGTCTACTGTGATAAATTCAGCTTTTTTATGTCTGAAAAAAATCCTTATTTTACCTTTGTTTTTGAGAGATATTTTGCTGGATATAGAATTTTAGGTTGACAGTTTTTTTTTCAGTACTTAAAAAATGTTGCTCTACTGTTTTCTAGCTTGCATGGTTTCTGAAGAAGTCTGCCTTTTATTTGTTTTTTCAACAAAAATATCTGGAATACAAGAATTTAGTTAGGCAAGCTTTGTTGCTCATACAGTTTGCAAACCGGTGAAATACAGCCTCCAGAACAAATCAAAAGTACACTCTGGGAGGGTCTAGGAGGGCAGAGCTTATAAAGGCAAAAACCATAGACCACAGGGATTGTTTTGAAAGCCCTCTGATTTGTTGGTTCCCCTATAGATGCTGGTGTTTTAAAATCAGCTATATTAGGCTTCTGGCCATCCATCGGAAAGGAGTGCTCAGTTTGAGGTACAAGTTGTGGTTTTTCTGAGAATAGAGTATGTGACTGCACCTCAGTCCTGGCATGGCCACTTGACTCTGTTTTGTTTTAGGTCCTGGTTAGCCACACAGAGTCCATTTTGTCTTTTTCTTTTAGGAGTCCTCTATCTTTTGTTTTAATTCCACAGTTTCTCTGCATGTGATGGGACTCTTTTTCTGGCTGCTTTTAAGATTTTTCTCTTTATCACTGGTTTAAAGCAGTTTGATTATGATGTACCTTGGTTTAGTTTTTTTCATGTTTCCTTTGCTTGGAGTTCTGCTTGGATATGTGGGCTTATAGTTTTCATCGGATTTGGAATTTTTTAGCCATTATTTTCTTAAAATATTTTTATTGACTCCCCCACCCCTCCCTTCAGAGATTCCAGTCATACATGTATTAGGTCACTTGAAGTTGTCCCACAGCTCACTGATAGTTCTTTTTTTTCTCCAGATGTTTTTCTTTCTGTTTCATTTTGGATAGTTTCTATAGCTATGTCCTCAAGTTCATTAATTTTTTCTTCTGAAATGTCTAATCTGCTATTAGTCTCATCTACCATATTTTTAATCCTAGACACTATAGTTCATCTTTAGAAGTTTGATTTGAATCATTTTTTATTTCTTCCATATTGCTCTTTAAAATGTTTGTGCTTTTTTTACCTTCTTGAACATATGAATATAGTTATAATAACTGTTTTAAAGTCCCTGTCTACTAATTCTAACATCTGTGTCTTTTTAGGTCTGTTTCTGTTGACTGATATTTCTCCTTTTTTTTTCCCTCCCCAAAGCCTCAGTACATAGTTGTATATTCTAATTGTAAGTCCTTCTAGTTCTTCTATATGAGCCACCACCACAGCATGGCTACTGACAGATGGGTGGTGTGGTTTTGTGCCTGGGAACTGAACCCAAGTGCCTGGAAACCAAACCCAGGCCACTGAAGCAGAGTGTGCTGAACTTTAACCACTAGGCCATCAGGGCTGGCTCTGATATTTCTCCTTTTTAAGGGTCATATTTTTTCTGCTTTTTTGCCTCCTTGGTAATTTTTTATTGGATGCCAGGTATTGTGAATTTTACCTTATTGGTAAAATTTTCATATTCCTTTCCTGGATATTTTCATATTCCTTTTTCTATTCTTGAGCTGTGTTTTGGAACACAGTTTAGTTACTTGGAAACAGTTTGATTCTTTCAAGGCTTTTGTTGTTTTTAGACAAAGCCAGAGCAGTCCTTAATGTGTGATTCATCTTTCCCCACTATTGAGGTAATGCCCTTCTGAGTACCCTACCTGGTTTCCCGTATATTACAAGGTTTTTCCACTCTGGCTGGTGAAAATCAGAACTCTTCATGGCCCTGTGTCAGCTCCTAGAATGATTCTGCTTCTTCTAATGGTTCTTTCTCTAGCTTTGGGTAGTTTCCTCATGTGCATGCACTGATTGGTACTCAGCTGAAAACTTGAGAGTAACCATCCACAGACCCCAGACCTCTGTCTTTTCTGTGTAGCTCTCTCCTCTCGGGTGTCCCGTCCAGCTTGTTTTAGTTGCCTTGGCTTCCTTGAATTCTCGACTCTTTCTGCGACAGGAGACCACTGGGCTCTATTTCAGTTTCTCTTCCTTGCGTTCTGGCCTGGGAACTCTGTAGGCAGTAAGCTGGGGCAGTGATGGGGCTTACCATTTGTTTTCTTTCTCTCAGGGATTACAGTCCTATGCTGCCTGTTGTTCATTGTCTGAAAACTATTGTTTCATTTATGTTGTTCAATTTCGTAGTTGTTTAAGATAAATTCGGTCTCTGTTCCTTCGTCATGGCTAGAAGAATTATACATAGTATTTAGTGATTGGTGCAGTATTTATTAGTATGTATACTTAAAGAATATTTAGGGTATTATTTCTGTTTTCCTGAATAATATTGTTTCAGAGGGGTAATTACTATATGGAGAGCATAGAAGTACTAGTTATTAACTATTTCCATGTATTAAATTTTAATAAATCACAAGAAAGTCAAATCTCCTGTAAATGTTGTCAAATATGGCTGACTCATTAAGTTGGATTCTGTCATACTATTTTCCTGTACTCACCAAATAGTATCAAGTTTCTTCATTCACTTATACAAATACTTGGTCAAAGCATTTTTACATAAGAAAAGATTAAATATATTTCTTTTTTATTATTTTTCCAAATTCTAAATGAAGACCTATTTTATACATCAGTACAGTTGTAAGACTGTATTTTTAGAGTCCTGATTTTATGACAAACTTATAAACAAATTTTTAAGCTTCTTTGGTGTTCTTTTGAAATGCCAAACTTGACAGGAAGTGAACACAAAAGGGAGAAAAGCCTGTGGCTCTGAAAAAGCCAAAAAGGATATCTGTTGTATATTTGTATGGTGGATCATTAACCTCTGGTACACTTTGCACAGAGGTTTTAGTATTTACCATTAGATATTGTTTTTTTAAAAGTTACAATTTACTAAGAACTATGTCTCAGGAAGGTAAGTGACTTGTAAGAATATAATTAAGCCATAGTTAACACTTTTTAAAAATATGGGTAAGTAAAATGATACCATATATTATATTTACATGCTGGCCATGCTATTATAATGAAAAATGTTTTATGTTGGGTTTTTAAAAGCTCCTCATGAGTTATTTAAAGCAAACCTATATTTACTTTTGTGCCAGCAAGAGGAAACATTTTATTTTAATTTTTAAAAATCTCACTCTTTCTGAAAATACAGCTAAGGCTTTAATCTTTCTCACTCTGACCAGTGTGTTCCGAATTTCTTGCTCTTAACTCCCACCGCTAACTAGTAGCTTCTCAAGTGACTTAGGAGACTTGACTTCACCATTCAAAACTGAAATTATTTTATTTTGTTCTAAATACGACTTTGCTTCCCAATATTTATATTTTTATGTTGCTTTTCAAGTCACCCAGGCTTGAATACTGAGCGTTTTTTTCTTGTTTTTCCCTATAGTTAGATACAGAGTGTTATAATTTAAACAAAACAAAACTTTACCATGTCTCTTAGATTTATTTCATTATTATTTTAAAAATCTATTTTCATTTACATTTCCCTAGATCAAATCATCACCTTCTTACATTTAACCTACCATTATATGCTCCTGTTTGGTCTCCCAGCTTTGGCACCACCCTCCATTTTATGCTTTGGTGCCCAGTTAATCTTCCTAAATGCTTATTCATGCCATGCTCCTGTTCAAGAACCTACAATAGCTCCCATTGCCATTCAGAAAAATTTAGCCTCTTGACTCTGGTTGTGATAATCTGGCCCTGCCTTACCTTTCCGGTGTTACTTCCACTATTCCTCAAACACTTACTATAGCCAGAGAGTTCTTTCATCTTTGAGCAAACATTTATCCAGTGAGAGAGAGCATGGTCTAATGTGAGACATGGAATCAGAAGGCCTGGCTCTAGGTCCTAGCTCTTCCATGTACAAGTTAACGTCTTTGTGCCTTAGTTTCTTGCTTTATAAATTGAGAGAGACCAAAAGATTTGTGTCCTTTTAGCTCAAATATTTTATGTTTCTACAAAACTATTTTAATGTTAAGAATTATTTGCCACCACTGAATGTACATCCATATTCCTTTGAATTGCTTCATGATTTATAAAATCTTGAAGAAAAATTCTTTCAAAAAAAGTAACAGAGATCTTATTTCCCTATTTTCCTTTAGCTCAGTTCTTCCCAGTTCTCCTTGGGTCATACCTGATATTATGTACATCAGATATTTTAAAGGAATTGTACTTGCCCCTGTGAGGTATATAATGACGTGGGAAATAGTCCCTAGCCTTAAAGTAGCTTGGAACCTAGTAGAAAAGTAAATCACTGTAATACACTATGAAATAAGATAAGCCATGAGGGTCAAAGGAGAGAGTGACCATATGTGGATGGGAAAAGACTTGCAACGGGTCTGGAAATGTGGAAAGACACATAATTAGGAAAGCCTGGAATGAGGCATGTTGGGGAAAAATTATGACCCAGCATTGGCAATGGTAGATGTGGACTAATTACTCTTAAAAGTTATAAAGTTTTTAATCTTGTTAAAAACGGAAAGCTAGCTCTGTTGGTAAATAAGATATTGTATAAAAGTGAATGTACCAGTTGATTTTATGGACTAATTTAAAAAAAAAGTGTTTTCTTGAGGGAAATCTTTTTGAAGTAGTATACATGCTTTCTTGTCTTCTTGAAGAGAGCATATTTAATTTTACTTTTTCTTTTTGAGCTAGGGACATCATTATAGACATTATTATATATATTATTTGTGGGCTGAACTCCCCATTTGCTCCTGCAGAATATTGTGCTCTTTACGTAGTGTTTTAGTTTTTTCTGCCCCTCCCCTCTCCCTATCAGTTATTATTTCTCACTGCTTCAAGTTCTGCCAGTCCACAACACTGGTTCCTCTAACTTGCTCTCCTAAGCTAATTAAATTAATATGCTAAATGCCCTTTGTTCTTTTGGGTTTTTGGCACAACAGTATTGACAAAGTTCTTTTCTTCCAGGTTGAGGGTTATTTTTTTAGTAGTGCTTTTTAAACTTTATTGTCCATAGGAAATCACCTGGAGATCTTGTTAAAATACAGATTCTTATCAAGTAGGTCTAGGGCAGGTTCTGATGGTTCTGATGTTGCTAATCTGAGGGCCACTCCTTGAAGTAGCTAGATTCTAGATGACCCTGCATTATAGGGCTTTCATGTGAAGTACTCTGTTGGTTCTTTAACTCCACAAAGTAGGAGGTGCAGGCATGACTCTAGTTTTGCATATGACGAAAGAGAAACAGATTATCTCTGTCCCACCCAGGAGCTAATTAGTAGTGGATGGAAGGGGAAACCTAACATGCAGTGACCAGTTGCAATGTGCTATACACCAAAAGTATTTGTCTAATTTGATTCTCATAATAATCCTGTGAAGTTGTTAATACTGTTTTCATTTTACAAAAGTGGAAACACGCTCAGGAAGGTTAAATAATTTATCTAAGGTCACCCAGTTGACATTTGAACCCATATTGGTTTGATTCCAAATTCCATGTTGATCTGGTAAAGTGCTCTTTTCATTGTACCACATTATTTCTATTAAACACTATAACATGTAGTCAAGCATATGGGATGGTATAAAAGGCAGCAAGATAAATAGTAAGTTAATTTTATTCTAAGTGAAAAAAATAATGTATATGTTTTCTTATCTTGAGTAGCAAGGTAAGTGTTTTGCCTAGGAGCTAATTAGTAATAGGAAGGGGAGGAGGTTTCATTTGTTGACCAGCTCCTCTGTGCAGTACACTATCACTGTTGGTTTAATATATTCCTCAGGAAGAAAAGATTAAAAGAAGACTTTATGAAAAAGAGCAAACTGTATTTTAAAAGGACATACTAGTGTGCATATACGTCTCATTCATCCGACTCTCAAAAATGAGATTTTAATATAATAAGTGTTTTTAGAATCCATAATAATTTAGGGTTGATGAAATTAGATATTTGGATTATCCTTCAAGGAGATTGGAGGGGAGGAATGAGAATGAGGTGAAATAGAAAGATAGGTCTGTTTTCATAACATTTTCTGAAATGTTAGAACTGAGTTTTTTCTCAATTTTTAATGAAAGATTCCAGGTATGTTTAAAGTCTTCTATAAGAATGAAAAAATGTAAAGCTGGAGAAAGGAAAATAAAGGAAGGCAATACCTTAGAAATAAAATTTTTGAGTGACTTTGTTTTCTACTAGTGAACTAACCTAGAGAGAATTTAAAAATATAGATATGCAGACAAAGTACAAACAATTAAAATAAAGATAGTAACAGTGCATATGAATAATTATCCACTGAAATGTAAATAGATGAGTGCTTTAAAAAGATCTAAGAATATAAGCTCAATTTAGTAACTCTATTTCTTCATAATTGTTAAGGACCAATGAAGCATTAAATGAAAAGGCAGCCCATGTTCATTGACTGAAAAAAATAATCTTGTTAAAATGTCCATATGACCCAAAGCCATCTGTAGATTTATTGCAATCCCTATTAAAATTTCAGTGGCATTTTTCACAGCTTTAGAACAAACAATCCTAAAATTTGTATGGGACCACAAAAGACCCTGAATAGCCAAACCAGTCTTGAGAAAGCAGAACAAAGCAGAAGGCATCACACTCTCTGATTTCAAACTATACTACAAAACTATAGTAATCAAAATAGTCTGGTGCTGGCATAAAAACCAACATGGCCCAATGCAACAGAATTGAGAGCCCAGAAATAAACCCATGCATATACAATCAACTAATATTTGACAAAGGAGCCAAGAGTACTTAATGGGGAAAAGATAGTCTCTTCAATAACTTGTGCTGGGAAAACTGGATATCCACATATAAAAGAATAAAACTGGATGCATGAAACTCTTCACCATGTTTAAAAACAACAACAAAAAAAGAATGAAACTGGACTTATCTTACACTATGCCCCCAAATTAACTCAAAATGGATTAAAGACTTAAATGTAAAAATCCTAGAAGAAAACATAGGGAAAAATCTCCTTGAGATTGGTCTTTGCGCTGAATAGGTTGATTTTTTTAAAGTAGCCCAAAATTTAGAGTGTTCAGAGGAGAACTAAGACAAAAAAATAGTAACACAGGGTCTATATCCCAATGTATTTAATTAATTAATTCAACATAGAAGAAATAAAGTAGAGAGTACTTAGTAAAATTCCTGCATATTACAAGTGAAAAACAAAAGGACCAATGAAGCATTAAGTGGTTTTTATGTGGTTCCTCATGTGTTAAAAAACAATGAACAGAAAACCCAATGACACTGAGATAACTGTTAGAAATTAACGCAAGTCGTCTTTTGTATTAAAATGCTTACGTGAGGCTGAGTTCTGGATCCAGATCTGTTTATGGTTTTAAACATAAAGTCTTTTCCATGTCCAAACCTTTGCTCAGGTGCCTTCTGGTCTTGAACCCCATGTTTGACCCCTCAGTCTATTCTTTTCTCTATGCGTTTGCTTCCTTCTTTAATCCTTAGAACACTTTGACACACATGAGAAATTGCTAGAGTTCACTGTGGAGGAGAAGTAGTCATGACTTGTCCACTCATGTCTCCCTTCCCCCTCCCCCATCATCCATGCTATACATTCTCCTTGTTCGTGAATTGGCACAGAAACTAAAGAAATTCAGGGATGTAAAAAAAAAGCAACTAATCCCTCAGAAATGTCCCTTAGCTCGTAGAAACTTGCTTTAGAAATCAGTGCTTGTAAAAAGTTCCTCACTGGCTTACTCCTTTGGAATCTTTCCAGATCATCATACAGACCTGCATCAAAATGATCCTCATTTATGCATATGACATTTCAGTGTAGAAATCATAATAAATAGTATTTTTGCATGTATGCTGTTACATGCACTGTTAAAAATGCTGAAATGTGTTAACTCATTTACTTTGCACACTTCTGTGAAATAGATGCTGTTGTTATCACCTTTTCACAGATGAAGAAGCTGAGGCACCGAGAAATTCAGAAAGTTTCCCTTGTCCACAAAGCAAAGTTGATGGCAGAGCCAGACTTTTAACTCAGGATATCAAGTTACAGAGAGTGTGCTCTTAACCTCTGAGCTGCCTCTCATTAGTTTACTGTTGGGTATATGCACTGTTGTGATTAGTTTCTTTATTCATGTTTTATGTACGTTTGTATCTTTCTCTTTGAGTGTCACTATGTTGTAGCAGAAGGAGCCTGGGCTTTGGAGTCACCAAATCTCATTTAATCTTCACAGAACATAAACATTGCTATTTCTATTTTACAGATAAGGAAAGCTGAGGTTCAGAGATGTCATGTAACTTGTTTTGGTGTGATTCCGAGCAAGTTATATCTCTATCTCAGGTTTTCCTTGTCTGTAAAATGGGGATAATACTTAACCTTTTAGAGTTATCGTGAGGAATAAGTGAACACTTGTGAGAATGGTATATTTTAGAAACATCGTAATTAATTGTTAGTTCCCTTCGCTTCACCCCCTTTCCTTTATATGCAGTGATTTCTTAAGAACTGAGAACACAGTTAAACAGTAGTGGATCTGTTTATCCTGGCTTACTATAAGTATGTGGAACTTTTCTCTTCTCCTGAGGTACTCCCCTCCCCCATTGCCTTCTCAGAATGGAAAAAGTGCAGGGAAAAACTGAACTCCAGCATTGTTAAATGTGGGCAGTGTTCGCTGTCACACTGCAGTTGGAATTTGTTATATTGCTTTAGTTATGAATCATATCAATAATGATCCTGAGGGCAGTGTTAGTTCATTATTCAAGCACAAACAAGAAGAGAGAGAGCAATTGTAGAAGAATAGCTCAGAAATATCCTTTGTACTTAACCTGTGGGAATTGAAGCACTTGTATTCTTGTTTAGAAAGTCATGATGTGAGAAAATTACTTGAATATAGTCTTACAATTTTCGGTCTCTAAACTTGTAGTCATATCCTAGCTGTATTAGTGAGGAAGGGCTCTGGAACCTGGATATGCAAGAAACAGAGTAGAAATATCTTATGAGGTAGCTATTCTAATTAATGTAGTTTCTGAATTTCTCCAGCAAAATAGAGGCTGTTATTAATTAGTGAATTTAGTAAAATTTTAGAACCACTCTAGGGCAATTGTTCTTAAATCATTGGAGTTCAGTTACCTTTAATTATAAAATAGAACCAACTTTTTGACATTTATCTTTTCCAAATATTTATGGCATGTTTTCAAAACTCTGGACTGTCACAACCTAGTTTGTTTCAAAACACGTTAGTAGCACTTGCGTGTGTGGTTTTATTAATTTACTTATTGGTTCTTAATATTTTCCACTGTTGTCAGAAATAGCCGAATATCGAAAGCATTTTTGGTGTCTTCCTGTAAATGCTAGATTTAGAACATGATAAGGAAATATAGAATAGGAAACAGCTGCATTTGTCACGGTCTTATTCTTGCTAAGTTTCAGTGTTTCTTGCTACCATTAAAATATAACAGATAATTTCTCTTTAACATTTTGATTATACTCTTTAAGAATTCTTCAAAGAGTAACGAATCTGTCTAACTCTCTTTTGTTTAATTCATTTCCTTTTTGGAGTTTAATATCTGGCTATTTTTATCTTTATTAATAAATTAATAAAAATTGTTATTTTTATTAATAGCTGGTCATTATACTTACCCTTTCCATGTTTTCAGATAATTTGTCTAAAAGTTTTTTCATTTAAATATTAAGTAATACTAGTTTTTATAACTTAAGTTTTGTCATTTCGATTTTTTTTCTTTGAAACATTAAAATAAGAAAGGTGAAGTAAAATGACTTATCTTTTACTAATACATGAGTCATAAACAAAAATGAACATGAGATTCACTAATCCAATACTGAACTCTTGAAGATAGGAACTTTTGCATTATCTTTGTAATAGGCATATCAGACACTTTTAATATTATGTATTTTATACCAAGATCTAACTCACATATGTTAAACAGAGTCTCCTGAAAATAAACTTTTCCACAGTTCAGTTTCAAATGAAGAATAAATGGCCTGGGTGAATGGAGATGGGTAAAAATTGACATGATAATACAAAAATGATATCCCTGACCTTTGTAATTATTTCTCGAGGAACAGCTCTGTAATCTCTTGTAGACAAATTATTTGTACGTGTCCTTTTCTATTTTTTAGTACATGTCCATATTCTCTTCTTTCTCTTAAATAGCTAAGGTTATATTGAATTACATGTGTTTCAGTCTAAAGAAATCTTAGGAGACCACAAAACAAAGTATAGCAATTTTTGCATGACAGTTTTAAAACCAGTTATTTTGGCCGTCAGCAAAAATTACGTATGTGAGATATAAGCAAAAGCTGTAATTTTTTAGTGCTATGTTTTAAGTAATATTCATTTTTATTTAAATAAACTGCTTCTGTTCAGCAAGTACTATACATAAAATCCTTTTCCCTGAAAAGCCTAAATTTTAGTCCAGTGTGAATGTTTTATACGCATGTAATGTTCTCTATTTTAAAATAAAGAATTGTAATAAAGTGATTCATAGGTTTTATGTCCTATTAAAATATGAGCTAACAATAATTGATTAAATAGTTGGAAAATTATCATTTTTTAAAGAAAATTAAATTGAAGGTTATGTTGTTCATAATATGAGGATTTGCTTTGTTTTGATGAAAAAAACCTTTGCATGTTATTTTTTAGCAAAAGTAAAAGAGTTTAAGTAGTATAACTTTTTCTTGTGTAACTTAGACTGTTGCTTGTGTAACTTGAACAATTGCTTTTAAAAATGAGAATATTTTCCAGTTCAAAATAGCAAACTGACCACACACCTCTATCTCCTTTCTCCCCCCAAATCCAAGAGAAGTGACAGAAAAGAAAAGGAAAAAAAGAAAACACCACCTGGGGATGAAATTCAGCAGTACTGAGACTATAAAGTAGAAAAACTATGGAGGGAAGGTGAACAGTTGATTCGGTTTTGAGGGTAAAAAGTAAATGAGGTGTGTATTGATGGACACAACAAAAACAGAGAAAACCACAGCTCTGAATACACACAAGAAAGGGCTCTGGTGGAAGTGATAGTCTCAGTCTCCAAACCCATAGTAGCAGGGGCAGTAATCAAGAGAATTTTCTAAAGTGCTGTCTACCAATGGCTCTCAGACTTTAGCATGCATCAAAATCACCTGGAGAGCTTGCTAAAACACAGTTTACAGATTTTTGGGCCCAACCCTCAAGTTTCTGGAGTAGAGTCTGAGAATTTGTATTTCTGATATGTTCTCAGGTAATGCTGATAGTGCTCGTCTGGCCCCTACATTTTGACAACCATATTTTGAGAACTACTGGTGCATGAAACACCTGGACCAGTACTCCACCTAAGGCTTTGCCAGCCTATTAGAATCAGGAAAATGTACGTTCCTCTGTACTAATGAATTAGAAAAAGACATCCCTCAGGACACAGCCGTCTTTGACTTGGTATGCAGAGTTTAGGCTGAAGCTCTGTGCTTTTGTGCAGTGCACAAATACATGCCTGGTCCCACCCCAACTTTTGTGTACATGTACACACACAGGGCTACAGATTTCTGCTGGTTTCTACAAGAGAACAGAGTAGAAATTGAGGTAAATCCAGACTTCTATAGTAGACTTGAAGGAAAAACAAAAAAATAGGAAAGATAATTCTACCTAAGAGGAAAATACAACAAACTACTGTGCTGCTAGGTTTATTGCCCTTATTTTGGTATTTGGGGGCACTTGAGTTTAATATTTATCTATCCATTGCCAAAAGAAAGACCAGGGACGATGGAGGACAAAAAAAATTAATTAAAAACAAGTAAAAAATATTTCCAAAGCTAATGAAAGCCAGGATGCTGCAGATGAAAAGGACCCATAGTACCAAGCAGGATGGATGAATGTGGGTACATCTTGGTGAAAATTCAGAATTTCAAAGGTAATCAGAAAATTATAAAAGCTTCCAGAGAGAAGAAGTAAGTTGTTTATGGGGAAACAAGATCCAGATCAGCATCGCAGTTCTTGTCAGGAATACTGGATGTTTGATAACCTAGAATTCTCTATCTGACCTACACTCTCAAACATGATGGTAAAGTGAAACAGTTTTCAGACATGCAAGGACTCAGAAAGTTTATCTCTTGGGTGTCCTTTTTGAAATAAAATTACTAGAGAATCTGCTTTAGCAAAATGAAAAAGAAATCCAAGAAAGGATAAATCATGAGATCTAAGAAAGAGTGAAACTGTCACAGGAGTCTAGAGAGCTAAAAATGGGAAAAATCCTAGGATATAGTAGGCCTAGAAAATAGTTGTTCCAAGAGAGAAGTCAGATAGTTCCATAAATTATGTTTTCAAAAACAAAATGGTTCTTTTAAAAACTGTATAACCTCATCTAAATGGTGATGATTTGACAGATGTAGTTTAAGGTTGATAAATCAAGTAATAAACATTATGGTGATAACTGCAAGACTTGAATTCTTGTATCAAAGTAGTATTGATAAAGGAAAATTTGCATTTTTTCCTTGGGCTTTTGAAGAATCAAGTGAACCATAGGTTTGGTGAAACAAAAGGCAATCTTTAGTCCCTTTGCATTTTTGTGTTCAAGTATAGGACATTTATTAGAACTACGTTGATAAATACCCAGAGTAGGTACTATTTAAGTAAATAGGTAGTGGTTATTAAAAATTAATCTTCCGTCTGGCAGGCAAATAATATCTAATTTGTTCTTAACTCTCAGCCCCTTCCAATCTCTACTCTCTCTATTTCAATCCTATGTTAGGTGCTATAGAGAATACAAAGGAGTACAAAATGTAGTCCTTTCCTCAAGGAGCTTGAGGTGTCTAGTTTGGAAAATAAGACATAGCACATGTAAAAAGATAACTAACAAAAGCAGTAAATAAATACCAAGTAAGTGATGCAGGCAATAAACATTATCAAAGAAGATTTTGTTTAGGAGTTGAACTGGGCCTTGTAGGATAGAAAGGATTTTATCAGAGAAGAGGGACAGAGTGAGCTTTATTGACTGGATTAGGGAGAGGGGTGAGTAGTGTGTCATGTGCCTAAATGTGTAGAGTCAAGAAAGTAAGAGTTGTGAACACAGGATCAAGTAATAGACCAACCTGGAGTGGAGGTATCTTGTTTGGGAGACAGAAGAGAAACTAAACTATTGAGTGTGTTGGCCATATTTTGGAGAACTTTGAAACTGGACTTTTCCTTTCAGGCAATAGAGAATCTGACAGCTTTTAAAACTGGACATTAAGTGACTGGTATAAAGTAGTGATTTATTAAGTGAATCTGGTTGAGTTGTCTTGGATAGATTGAAGGGAAGAAGGTAGGAAGCAGGCTGAATGAGGGAGTAGTTGCGGTAGTCCCAATGTAACATGGTAACAGTGGTGACGATGGTTAATAAAAGGAAGAAATGGATCAAAGCCATAACTGACAAGAAGGAGAAACATAGGATATTAGGCATGGCATGGACCTTACATATTATCTAGTCTAAAACCCTTAATTAAAGATGAAAAGGTCAACATAGAAAGGTTAAATGGCTTAACTAAAGTTATACTAGTTTGTAACAAAGCCCTGACTAGAATTCATGTCTATCTTTTAATAGAACTTTAAGATTCATTCATTCAACAGATAATTATTGAAACCTGTTATATGCCAGGCACTGATATAGATGTAGTTCTAGGGTCTTTTTTTTTTTTTTTCTTTCCTATCCTTGACTTTAGCTTTTTGACTATGTGGGACAGAAGGTGGCACATACAACCCACAGGCCAACCACCTGTTTTTACAAATAAAGTTTTATTGGAACACAGCCACACTCATTCATTTGTATATTATCTATGGCTACTTTTGTAGTGTAGTACAGAGTTGAAAAGTTGCAATAAGACAATATGGCCTTCAGGCCTAAAATATTTACTATCTGACCCTTGAAGAAAAGGTTTTCTGATTCCTGATGTACAACATTAACATGCTTCCCAAAGTCTTACACTCGATTAAGTGTTGTAACTTTCAATATCCCTTCCACACTGTTCTCCATCCCTATTCCTTGTTTTTTGGTTTATCATTCCTGTGTTTCTTTTTGTAAAAATAAGCAGATGTGCATGTTTTCTTATTTTGCCTTTTTCTTACACAAAAGGTAGCGTACTATGTGCTCTTTTATATTTTGCTTTTTTCATTTAACAACACTTTCTGGAAATCACTCCATATGAGTTCATAAAGATCTTTCTCATTCTTTATTACAGCTACATAGTACTACATTGTGTATATGTATTAAAGTTTATTCAACCTGTCTTCTATGCTTGGACATCTAGGTAGTTTCCAATATTTTGCAATTTCAAATAATGCTGCACCTTGTACATATGTATTTTTATATTATTGAAAGTGTGTCTTCGGGGTAAATACCTAGAAGTGAGAATGCTGGGTCAAAAGATAAGTGTGTGTGTGTGTGTGTTAGATATTGCCAAATTCCCATCCCATAAGGATTGTATCATTTTACATTCCCACCAGCAGTGTATGAACGTACCAATTTTTCCACAAGGGCTGTTAAGTTAATATGCCAAGTAACGACATTAAAATATCCTTCCATCTACCATCACCATCGTTTCAAAAAAGAAAGGCCATTTTAATAAAAGAGAAAGTATATAATCAAAATAAAGGATAAGAACAGCTCTTTAAATTTAAATTGAATAAATATAGCTCTTATTGTGATTCTTTTTCTCTTTTTGCTGAAGACAGATGCATCTCTACCCTGTTATTAGAGGAATCTTTTTGAAATGCAGATCTGATCATGTCTCTCCTTCTACTTGAAATCAATCCTTCAGGGCTTTCCACATCTCCTCAGATCTTAACATGGCTTTATCATAGCCTATACGTACATGAAAGATCTCAGCACTGCACCTGCAGCCACTTCGTTTTTGTTTTAACCCTTTCACTATACCAACTTCTCTCCCACAGGGCCTTTGCATGTGCTACTCCCCTTGCTACCATTGAAGAAATAGACATGTCAAAAAACCAAGCTCTTATCCTGGCTCTACCTTAACTTGTTATGTGACCCTCTGCAACTTTCTTAGCCTTTTAGTTCTTCAGTTTCCTCAACCTAAGGTGATGTAGTTGTGTCTGATGATCTCCAGGCTCTTTCAGCTCTAAATTGTGAATTTACCAGAAGCCATTTTGATAGGAAGGTAATGAAACTCAGCACATTCACCATATGGCTATCAACTATAACTTGGCTCTAAGTATGTGACATATATTTGTTTCTCATTCTTAATATTTACTTAAACCTTAATTATTTTCAAAAATTACTGGATTGAGGGCTGGCCCCATGGCATAGTGGTTAAGTTTGTGTGCTCTGCTTTGGCAGCCCAGGGTTCGCAATTTCAGATCCTGGGAGCAAACCTACATACCGCCCATCAAGCCATGCTATGGCGGCATCGCATATACAAAATAGAGGAAGATCGGCACAGATATTAGCTCAGTGACAGTCTTCCTCAAGCAACAGGAGGAAGATTGGCAACAGATGTGAGTTCAGGGCCAATCTTCCTCACCAAAAAAAAAATAATAATAAATAAAAAAATTACTTGATTGAATGTATATGAGTAAAGCAAGTTTTGAGTTTGAAAACTAATTATTAAATTCATGAATTATCTCTACTTCTGGGGTCCTTTTCTTGGATTCTATTTTTGCCACTGCTTTTCAGCACTTTCATAAAGGAATGAAGAAATAATTTTGTACCCTTTGGAGGAATTGCTGGAATAAATTTTTTTGAGAGAGGGAAGAAAGGGAAGGGCTTAGTAGAGAAGTTTGCCTGGGGTTAATTTCTTATTCTTTTCTTATCCTGGTCTATTGCCCTGTTTAATTATATTCTTCATACTTTCATAAAATTGACTGTCGGAAAATGGGTAGCAGACATCAGGTAAAAAAGATGAAGAAAGAGACAAAATAGACATTTGAGAATTAGTGATTTTAGGATTATGTATATGTTGATCTCTGGAAAATTTTTCTAATTAAATAATATTGTTGATCATTAAATACCCCGGTTGATTTACATATGTTCTGTGTCTTTAAGTTTGTCCATTAGTCCTTTTTAATTAGGAATTTATTTTGTAGAAATCATGTTTTAAATGGATTAATTTGGTTTCCAGGCCAGCCCAAAGAAGCTTTTTAAAAACATTTACCTTAGGATTACCTTAAGATTCATCCACTAGTAAGCACTGTTTATAAAATTTTCTATGTAAAAATTCATTTACAACTAAGAGCACCAGGTCACATCTTTCCGCATTTGTGACATCTGGAGTTGGATTGGCATGCAGACACTAAAATAGTTTGGGTAGTAAAATAGTTGGGAGGTAGTAAAGATTCTGCTAGGTAATAGTAACTTAATATATTGACAAAAGACCAGATACCTGGTTCATCAGGGTTCCAAAATTGCAGGACCAAAAAGAATTGTTTCAGACTCTTGCTGGCTGCATACCATTCATAAATTAAATGTTTCTCAGTTGGGATATGAAGTTTGCTGATGTTTCATTTTCTATTTTATATTCCTCAATTGACTAATTTCTTTAAATACCAATATCTATAATTAAGATTTATACCTCAGATTTACTTTTAGTATTTTGAATGTAGAATATAAAGTCAAAACTTGATAAAGTAGTGCTTTCAGTTTCTTTAAATTTACTGTGGATATATTATATACAATATGTATATTTTCATATATTCTTTTGGTAAACTAGTTACTTGGTTGTTAGTTTCTCAGAAAAGATCATTTCTAAGTTCAGAACCACTCAGTTAGAGGATGCTGAAAAGCTGTTTTTCCACACATCAAAAATTTTCTTACTTCTGTTCCTTTGAAGGGAGTTAATGTGGAAGGGAAGATTAGTTAAATCATCTACTCTTTTATAAAGATGTTAAAAACAGTGGGCACAGTTTTTTGGGACGGAAGGTTAACTATTGTCATTTTAAGGTAACAAAGTAAAATCCTCAGAGTTCTATAAATATAGATTTTCTGGGTAAAGGGGAAAGAGAAAACCCTCGAAATACATAATTTACCTTAAAGTTCAACGCTAACAAAGGAAAATAACTTTAGTACTCTTTCTGTCATGAAGGTAAGATTAGCCAGGATCTGAAGTTTTAAAGAGGAGAAAACAAATTTATCTGTTATGTATACTTCGTGAAGAATCTTACAAACTTTTGATTCATCTTCCTGTTGACAAGAGGGCAACAAAAATTTCTCCAGTAAGCACAGTAATAATGACTATCTGATGACTATTTTGCTTGTATTTTAAATTAATATCCATGCTTTGAGATCTTGCTCATAGATATTTAAGGCGAGCAAAGTTCTGAGAAATCTGTTACAAACTCCCTGCCCCTTTCCTCCACATCAGTAAGTTGTTACTTGCTTTTCAGCTCAAAAATATATGTTTAGAGTGCTAAATATATTTGTTTTCTGAACAGTGATATCAAATAAAGGTACTTGCCAGTCAGTTGCAGAAACATGTTTATAGCATATTTACTTCTCTTGGGATATAAAGGACCATGCTTAATTACTTTACTAGTTTTTTTTTTTTTAAGGATTTGTTTTGCTTTAGGTTATGTAAAGGGAGCCATGGCTCCCTAGAGAAAATCCCCCATTGTTATTTTATTGAAAATGGGTTTACGTACGTAGCAAATGACTATGATTTGTCTGAAATCATTGCAGCCCACACCCAGAGAACAGCAAAAATCAAATTTAAATCTTAAGAGTATTTGTCCAAAGTTGTGTTCAGAAAGATTGTGTTTGAAAGATAAAGTCAGATAGGTTGAATGCTGAATTTTATTATATGTCCTTTTTGTCAAATAAAAAGCGTTTTTATTAGTTAACTTTGGAGGACTGCTTGAATTAAAAAAAAAGATATATTGGAAAATGAAAATGTTTTAGTCTAGTTGATACTTCATATCTAAGTTACAGCTCAAAGCGATACGTTTTTTATGTTTAGTGAAATGAAAATGTAGTTGTACTTAGTTATTTGGCCCTGTAGTTTCGCTGTTTTTTATGTAAGGAACTGTGTTCTTCATAAATTATTTTGACATGCAATAATATTTTGCCTACTGGAAATAATATTTTCAACTATTCAGTATTTGGCTTTAAATGGTCAAAAGAGGGAAGGGAGGTAGTATATATATTGATTACTTTCTAAGTGCCAAGTATTGTATTTCACTGTCTCACCATTAATGGTGTTTCTCTGACCTGAAATACAAGTTATTTATTGTGACATAAATATACCTTTAAAATAAAAATACTTTATTTTTTAAAAGTTAACTTAGCAAAATAACATTTTGTTAGTTTCCTCCTTCTCAGTTTTTGTGGCATTTATCATTTTGAAATTGGGTGCTGTTATATCCAGAAAATGGATCAAAATAGTAATTTTAAAGCCTACTATACTATATAGTTAGATAGCATCTGCTTTTTATGAATTGCATACAAAGACAAAATTCTAAATATTGTCTGTAAGTGTAACTGCTCAAGATCCTCATATAGTGTTAGTATGTCATTGTTCTACGGAAGACTACATTTTTAGCTATTTTTTCAAAAAATACTCCAAAAATTGTTATTATTTCAAATTACTCTTTCTCATTTATGTTATTATAGTTTAAGAAACATGATTAGTAATTTCAATTCAAATTGAACTAGAAATTAGATATATGTTGAATAAAATATTAAATAGTTAAAACTTTTAATATTTGTAAATCATTAGTATAAAATTACTAAGAAATTCAAAGACAGTACAGATGGTCACCACGTAATTTAAATCATAGTCACTTTTAGACTTTGGACAATTTTTTTAGGGATTTTTTTAATGAAGAGGAAGGTACAAATCAAAATGGCTTAGAAAAATAAAATAGAATGTATACAAGAATAGAGTACATTTTAATGCTTAACACGTTGAATACAATTTTTTTTTAACTAAAAACTTCTAAAATTTCCACATGTTTATTTTCTTTCAGAGGTGAAGAAATAGTTGTCCAAAAAAACATTTTTCACAGTTGAAGGAACTTGGAGGTTCTGTCCCAATGAAGTCCCAGTGGTTTTATTTCAGGCAGCTTATATTGTAGATTCGTTGTCAAATATCTTATTTTTTAAGGTCTGTAAGTTATGTTGAATAAAGTTCTCTGTGCCTTGAACTTCAGAGAATCTGGAGTCACTTCTCCTAGCAGACCAGTTTTTCATTTTTATTGAATTCTGAATTGTGTCCGAAGTGAAGTAGTAAACGATAGGGTCAAAGCAACAGTTTGAAACAGCAATGCAGAGTGTGATTGGGTACATGGTCCTTACTGCTGTCACTGCTGAGCAATTAACAAATGTCTGTGTTCTCATAAGAGAATATAAAATAAGGTTGATATTGTAAGGCACAAAACAGAAACAGAATATGACCAAATGTACAAAAATCATTTTTAAAACTTTAGTTTTGTTTATTTTGCTTCTACTTAATGTAACAGGTTTATTTAAAGTTCTTAGCACCATACTAGAACAAGTTACATTTAAAATTAGAGGAATAAAAAATCCCACTATTTCAATGAAAATTACAATCCTTGAGAGATATGTTTTCCATGTGGCTTCTGGAAAATTTTCAAAGCAGGCTTCTGAGGTATTGTTACCCTGAGAGTGGGTTGACTGAAAAAAAACTGCTGGTGCGCTTCCTCCCATCACAGTTAACCATACAGCAATGCAAACAATTTTTGCATTTCGTTTGGTTCTTAGCGTCTTTGACTTAAATGGGTAGAGGATTGCCAGAAATCGATCTACACTAATACAGGTTAAGAACAGAATGCTTCCGTACATGTTGGTATAAAACAGCATCACCGAAACTTTACAAAGTAAATCTCCAAATGGCCAGTTCCGTGTTGCAAAGTAAAAAATCCTGAAGGGTAAAGTAAAAACGAAAAGCAAGTCTGACATTGCCAAGTTAATCATGTACGTTGTAGTTTCATTTCGCACTTTGAGGGTGCAGATGAAAATATATATGGCAACACAGTTGGATATCAACCCAAGCACAAACACCATACTAAACATGCACCCATACAAAGTGTACTTAAAGGAGTCATCATAGTCGCAGCCGGAGCTGTTACTGCTTACCATTTTACAGTGTTGAAGTCCTTTAGTCAGCTGCAGTCTCCTTTGGTATTCAGATTGAGGCCACTTTATAACCTCCAATGTATTTGCAAATTGTTTGGATCTTTGGGAGGTTTTATAAATATTTCCTTTTTCTCTGAAATCTCCAAAAGAAACATGAAATTTGTTGCTGTAAAGTTCCCACTTCTTCAACAGAAAAATATTCTCGTTTTCTAGTCTACAGAAGATCCGTGAATCCAGTTAACTGACGAGCAGTCTTTAAAAAAATGTAGTCATTGCAGCCAACCCACTGGATTATAATTTTTAAAGTAACACTGTGTTCCAAGATGGAATAAAACTACTCGTCTGGTAAACTTGTATTTCAGTAGTCAAGATGAATATTCCAAAATTAAAGTTTCTTTATGCTCCAGAATGTTTAAGCCACAGTTAACAATCTTATTTTGCTCTTCAATGCAGAGTTTCAGAGACTTAAACATTCCCGATTTGGTCTCATTTACTTGCTCCTTTTAAGTGAAGTTTTCTTTTTTGGTATTCCTGCAGCGGATCCCAGATGCTCGTAAGCAGAAGAGTCTTTTAAAGGTTCCGAAATAAATTCCTATGCGTGTTAGCTCTTGCTGAATTGAAGCCTTTTCCTCCGAGGCCTTTTCCTCCGTTGCCAGCTGTATTGTGAGATGGGCTTTCTCTGAAGTGAAAAAGAAAGGCTTGCTCGGTTTGTAATGTGACATCACAGGAAGAAGAGGCAGGGCTTGGACAAAGAAAGGTTTCAGCCCAGTTTGTTTGCACTTCTTTAATCTGATGAATGTGTCCGCTGGGAATATACCTAGGAGGCTTGCAAATGGTCATTGACTGTTTAGCTGAGCCGGCAGCCCATTAACTCTTTCTATGCCGAAAAGCCTTCTGGGACGCTAGCCACCTCTTAGGGAGTTTTCTTTCTCTTTTTTTTCCCTTTCTTTCTTTCCTTTTGGTAGTAATAATTGAGAGAGGAAAAAAAAAATCAGTATTAAGCCTGTTTCTTTCTTATTTGATTGCTTTCGTATTTGGAATATGTCTTTTTTTTTAGAAATAAAATGTATATGAGTGTGTATTTGTAAATTAAAATTGTTAGTGATATCTTAATATATTTTTATATTTTAAAAAAGCTGTTTACTGTGAATGAGAGGAATTTGATCTTTAGGTATAAAAAGGATTTGACTGAGAGACAAATGGTAGTTTTGCCATTGTTGGCTTCTGTTTTCTGTAGTTGCTCCTCAAGATTTAATTTAATTTAATTTAATTGGTGTGATTGTGGGTGGCTCCAAATCCTGGATCTCTTGTTTTTCATAAATAATTTTCTAACATTCTTTCCTGTTTCCTGTAAAATTGGATTAATATTTTAGAGCACTTTTGATTTTTAAATTACCAGTTTCACCAAAGAATAAATTTAAGAATGTTTATGTTTGGTGTGGTCTTAATTTTATGCATAGAATGAAGTTGCATCTTTTTAAACCAATTTTTTTTCCTAACTTGATTGAAATAAGTTTTGGAGAATAAAAGTTATACCACTTGGCTAAATTTTAGGTTCATAATTTTGTTTTTATTTCCCTCAGGCCTCTCCTCATCCCTCTTAATATGAGATTAACTGTGTATTGGAATATGGTTCAGATTTGTCTTCATTTTAAAAAGTCTATGAGTAGTTTCTCTATATATTTAAAGTTTACTCATGTTTTAAAGCCCAAAGAAATTGAAAGAAGAAAGTATGTGTGGGATGGGGGTAGTTGAATGTAGATTTTATTTATCAAGGATTGAAGATATCACCACCTCTGGACATGTAAATTTATTTTTTTTAATTACCATTTTTCAGAAAAGGCTAGATCCAGTTGTATTTTATTGTTGTTGTTATTTTCTAATCTGATTTAGTTTGGAGTGAAACTTTTCCTTGTCGGTATCAATATAGGGACCAATTAAGACCAATTTATTTGTCTTTAATAAATTACTTAGGTAATTTAAAAGTAATATGTTGCAGTAACCTGTTTTGTGCTGATTTTGCATCTTTAATTTGACTTACACTCATGTTCAGCAACTTTTGTTGTTTGTTGGAGTCCCCTCGAATTGTAATCTATTTTTATTGTTTTGGCTAGGAAATTTATAATCAAGTGATACCAAAAAATATGAGTATTACTTATAATCAGTGAACCTAAAACTTTATTAAAGGGCTAAATTTCTTTGTATTGCACTGGTATGGAAAAGAGGTAGCATGTGTGTTCATATTAGAAGACAGGCGGAAACTTTGAGTGAACAGTAATGAAAAAAAGGAGTAGTTAATAAGCTTGTATTCTCATTGGAGAAAATTTTTCTGTTATACTTTCTTAGTAATCTACTTTCAAATTGATGATCTCCTCTTTAGTCATCATTAAATAATGAGATATAAGCAATTATATGCTCTGACCCTGTTTACTTCTTTCATTTTGAAGAAGCATTCTCTCAAAGAATTAAATTAATTCTATGTTGGAATATTCTTCCAATATTGATATTGTTATTCACTTGACTTCTTATTCACATAACTCTTTATTTGTGGTTTTTTCGTATTTGAGTTATTGTTGCTTAAAAACTGATAGATCACTGTTTGTTGAATTAAGCTTTTTATTATTATCAGTATGTTAGTATACATTTGTATTTCTAATTCTTAGACAATACTTTGACTCTTAATAGATAATCACATGTTTGCTGATGAATTAATCACCTCCATAGACTTGAATTTTGTTGGAAGTTGTTTCTACTGAGGAACAGCAATAGCAGAAGGGCTGTGTGTTTTAACAGGGAAGAAGATCATTGAATGCTGGATTTTACGAAATATTTAATTTGACTTCTAATTAAGGAAGCATTAAATTAAATACCTTGAAAATTCCGTAGGTTAAGATTTGAAATATATAGAGTAACTACTTACAAAGGGAGTTAAATTAATTCAGGAAATCAAGTATATTTAATAGGTGTTTTTGTATTTGATAGACGCAGACCAAACTGTTGTTGTTTTTTGGTGAGGAAGATTGGTCCTGACATCTGTTGCCCGTCTTCCTCTTTTTGCTTGAGAAAGATTGTCTGAGCTAACATCTGTGCCAATCTTCCTCTATTTTTTTGGATGTGGGATGCCACCACAGCATGGCTTGATGAGTGGTGTAGGTCCGCGCCCGGGATCCGAACCCGTGAAACCCAAGCTGCCAAAGCAGAGTGTGCGAACTTAACCACTACTCCACCGGGCCAGCCCTGACCAAACTGTTATTTTAATGTGAGATTTGTACACTTCTGAAAGTTAAGTCTGTGAATCACCTTATTTCTTGTAGGGACTATTTTAGGGGGTGATACAACATGTACAACTAATTTGAAATTTAGTGAATCTCAATATGCAACTCATCACTTTTCAAATTTTAATTATATCAAGAAGCCAGGTAAATAATCAGCTAGCCTATAAAGTAGATGTTTTATTCATCACTACAGTAGTGGTATTATAAATCATTTAGTTGTGTAAATAATTTTTTATCAGTTTGAGAGAGAGTATCCTATTAGTCAACAATTAGAAGTTTAAGGATTTGGATAACTTCTGAGTTCTTGACTACATTTCTACTACAAGTATGGCTTTGAGAAAGCAAGAAATGTTTTTTGAATGAATAAAGAAACCTTTATTGAACATCCTTATAAACGAATAATGTGTAAGGTGAGCTCCTCAGCCATTTTTCCTTTCTCTTCTTTTTCATACTAGTTAGTTCTAGCCTTGATAATAATATCAGTTTTATCTTTTCCCCCTTTATTCTCACTGCCACCATTTTGGACTAACCCTGTCACTCGTATCTATAGGGTTGTTATAATGTCATATCTTGTCTTCTTATTTCTAGTCCTACCCTCTTTCAGTTTCCCCTGCCAGACTATCACAGATCAACTCATGAATGAATCAAGTAATTATTTATTCATTTATACCCTTCATGCTTCCAAAAAAGAGTTTAAAGCAAATTATAATTTTTAAAATGTCAAAACTGATGGACCTAAACATTTAAGATTTTAGCATTTTATTATATGTAAATTATACCTAAATTTTAAAAATTTTAAATGAAAGTGTAAAACAGTTAAAAATTTAAAATGTGAGAGAAATTATTCTAAACTTTAGTCATATTCATTATTCTAAAAATTATTCATTTTGAATAATAAATATTTGTAAAAGGGAAAAAATCTTAAAATACAAATTTATAACACATTAGTAAAAGAATAAAAGCCAAGTGCTAGTGAGGAGAGAGAAGTGCAGTGTGTAAAATAATGATGTTAGAAAAATCTAGGTTAAGGGAAGCTGCTGCACTTGATACAAAGCAAAAAAGAAAACATAGTGGATTATGTAGTTTTCATTTAATGAAAGAAGACATTACAGATTGTCAAGGGAAAAACTTTGCTTTGCTCTTCAGAAGTATATTGTGAATCTTTACATACAAACCATTAAATGACTACAGCAGATTGTTTTCTAGTGACAGAACATATGCTGTTTCTTGTTGGCCCTGAATTTGAGAAAAGCATCCTATGTCAAATTGTGGTTCTGGGTACATAAATATAGTCCAATTATTTGTGGTAATTTGGTTTAATGCTGGGGCAAGGTTGATAGTCTAGTGCAACGCCTTAACCACCTAAGGACCTTGAAATCCCTGAAACCTCTGTTGTATACATTCCCCTGAGGACTGAGTCCATAACTTTGATGAGATTCTCAAACTTAAGACTCTGACTAAAATCAGGTAAGAAACCACAGATCTTAAGAAATGAAGGATTAGCAAGTCCTGCAGGCTGTCTCTCTGAAATATCTGGACATCTCTGAAGTATTTTGAAGGTTTTTCTCTCTAGATAGACTAGAAGGAATATAGACTTTTAGTTGTGTTAATGCAGATTCTTTGTGAAATAAAGAATTGTGTATGTAGGCAGTAAAATGTAAATCTATAATTTTTTATTCTAAATAGGGAAGTGTAAGTGTTGTGTAAAGAGCACAGGCAGAGAGTCAGAGAAGCTTGGTATGCAATCACTTGACCTTTCTAAGATTCTGGCTTCTTGGCTGTAGAATGAGGGAGTTGGACTGCTCAAAGGTCCCTTCCTGCTTCTCTATCTGATTCTGATTCTTTGAATACTTTGAATACTTAAGCTACTAGATTGTGTTTTTTCACTCTTAGGCATAACAAATCAAGGAGTCACTTTTCATTCTTTATGTTTAAGGATTTTTAATTTTGAAACCAAGCTGTACAAGAAATATGTACAAGAAATGTTCTTTGCTTAAGCCAAGAGTCTTATAAGAAGAATTTTAATATTTTTTGTACTATAAAGATTTAACACTTAAAAAAGCCTTTCCTTTATATTTTTATAGCAGTCTTCTTTAAAAGACCTTTCCTTTCCAAAACACAAATAAGATGCCATGTTCTTTTACTATAAAATTGACCAAAGAGGAATTGATCAAAACTTTAAAGTATTCTCTCATTAAAAGTTTTGATCACCATAATTGGAGTTATTCCTAAAATAACATTGAGAATATGAGATATGCTAAAAATTGGATAAGAGAGTATGTGAAGCTTAATAAATTTGTTCAAGTTCAAAAGAAAGTGTGAAACACTGAAACTTTAAAATGTAAGAAAAATATTCTAAACTTATTTTACTCGTTTTGAATGCAGGAAATGTTTGCCATGATGAGATGTGACTTTTAAAGGTTCTTTTCCATCTCAAATTTACACTTATGAAAAAAGCCAGTTTTCTCTTTTTTGATTCTTCTAAAGCCTGTTATGATAAATTTTCTATTTAGGTTTAGAAATGAACAAAACTTTTTCAGTTTGAGAAATGAACATTTGTAATTTATGTTGATAGAATATATTTATTTTATATAAAAAGATCTTTTAGCCTAACAGGAAAATTCTAGACGAATTTGGTATTACTACAAGTATATTGATATCATTTGGAAGTTATTTACCTTTCTGTCATTATTGCAAACACTTAATACTTTTTGTTACTCTTTACCAGAACGTGAGTCATCCACCCAGGTTCAAAGAGTTGAACCAGCTTGTAGGGTTGGGGGGGAGTAGAAGAAGAAAGATTTAAAGGGTGATGAATTACGATTTATAGCAAAGTAAGAGTGGATTGGAATGATGGTTGAAGCAGGTTCAAGCAAAGAGGGTAAAGGAAATTAAGAGGAGTAGGAGTGTTCTTGTGGTGTACGACTTAAAACTTGAGTAAACGTATTTATCACTGCCAACACTTGAGTTTTCCTTCTTCTTTTTTGTCTCTGCCTGCTCTCCCTCCTTCATTTCCGCCTCTTAAAATCCTATCACATTTTTCTATGGAGACTTCTCAGTCTCATCAATTCCTTTTCTGTACTTCCACAGTACTTAGTTTGTCTTCCTTTTAAGACATATTCATTCAATTCAATTAAGATTAAAAGACAAAGAAATGATTGCAATACAGTGTATGACAAGAGATGTTTGCACAGAATGGAGATGAGAGTCACTAATTTTGGGTGACAGAAAGAGCATATATTGTCTCCATTATACAGATCAAGAAACTGAAATTTAGAGTTGTGACTTGCCTAGGATCACAAAATGATTAAATGATGGTGAGTGTTGAAGCCAAGACCAGAAACCAGGTCCTCACTGTTAAGTACCAGCCCAATTCCTTGTACGTATTTGTCAATTAAAGGATACTACTCAGTGCATGCCTGGAGAGCTGGAACTAAAGTCCTAGTTTTTGATGTTTAGTCAAGCTTTCCCATTATAACAGGTAGCTTCCAACCTTTCCTTTCTTATTAACATAAAATAGGAACTTTGTTTTATAGCTTTAGGTGACTGTTAAGCAAAGAAGAACTTTGTGTTTATATGTGTAAGCAATATAGACATTTTTTGAAATGCTAAATTCTCAAATTATGACATAAACTTAACTTAGTCTCTTAAAAATTTCCATTCTTTTAAAGATTAAAATTATACTGCAACCATGCTTCATTTTTAGCTTCATCTTTATTGATTTGAAAAAAATGGTTGCAATTGGAAAAAGTCTTGTGCCAAGTTTAATACAGAGGAAGGAAATATTTCTGCTTCTTTCAAATAATTAGAACAGGGTTTTCTGTGAGTAGTAAATTTAACATTTTCCAGCAGTCTTTATTATCAGAAATCCAGGTACTCTTCAGTTTATTTCAATAAGCATTTATTGACTTGCTTTTACTCATTACTGAGGGGTGGAGAACTGGAAGGATTGCTCTTTCAGGATGCTTCTGGAAAGCTAAATGCTTGTGGCTAGAAAACTACTCTTTGATACGCCTGAGTTCTTTTATTCCCAATAATGAAATTGTGTGCATATTAAAAGTTAAGCATGTTCTCAAATTTATGTTTGCTGGTTGTACATGTTAACATAGTCTTATGAAATACAAAGGAATAGGGAAACCAATTTCGATGCTTTGGAATGACTTAGAGGCAAGTTGCTGAAAATATGTCATTGAGTTAGATCTGTACATACTTCTGTAAAAGATGCATGGAGTATACCATAAGAAACTAGAAGGGTTGATTCTCTAGTTCTCAGAATGCTTTGCAAGTGTCTTTATGCCGTCACTCTACACATAGTGAAAATCATAGACACACTATTGATGTGGTTTATAGAAGAAAAACAACTTGGATCTCTACTCAAAAAAGAACCTTGACCCTACGTGAAGAGATTTTTAGTGACTATACATTTTATATTTTTAAAAATTCAAGTAAAATGTTTTTAAAAATCAATGTATTATTTTAAAATTATCTCCTGCTTAGCTTTTTTTTTTTTTTTTGGTGAGGAAGATTAGCCCTGAGCTAACATCTGTTGCCAGTCTTCCTCTTTTTCCTGAGGAAGCTTGGCACTGAGCTAACATCTGTGCCCATCTTCCCCTGTTTTATCTGGGACTGCTGCCACAGCATGGCTTTGATAAGTGGTGCGTAGGTCCACCCCTGGGATCCAAACCCGCGAACCCTGGGCCGCTGAAGCAGACGTGAGAACCTTAACCACTATGCCACTGGGCTGGCCCCCCTACTTAGCTATTTTGATTAACTGGTGCCAGTCTCATTAAATAAGACAAATTTCTGTTATCAGCAATAATCAACTGGGAAATGTAATGGAAAAAAATCAATTTAGAAAAACAGCAAATAGTATAAAATACCTTACAAATAAACATAATGGGAAAAATGCAGGATCTTGATGAAAACAAAAGACCCAAAACTTTAATAAAAGAAGGCTATAAAATAACACTTGAATAGGTGACATGCAGTTTTCCTGGGACAAATCTATAAATTTAATGCTATTCCAGTAAAAATCCCAATAGATTTTGAGTGAATGTCCTTATAACTTTGTTCACCTGGAGGAATATATACATATACATATTTTTTTCAACATATATATATTGTATAACCAAGCAATTTTATTTCTAAGGAAGTTTTTCTTCCCCTCCCATTTGTATTCCTGTCAGTAGTACCTATTTCCCCTCACCGTCACCTAAACCAGATTATTTTCAGACTTTTAAATCTTTCTTAAATTAATAGGTCAAAAGTGGTATCTTATTTAATTTGCATTTCTTTAGCTATGAGTGAAGTTGAGCTCAGAAATAGACCCCAAACCTAGGGGAATATAATACACATGATAATGTTAACATTTCAAGTCAGTGGAGAAAAATATGGATAATTAAATAAATGCTAATGGGCCATCAGGGTAGCAATTTTGGGGGGGAAAAGTGGACTTTAACTTACTCTTTATATCAAAATAAATTCCAGCTAGATCAAGAATTTAAATGTAAAAAATGATTCCATTAAAAAAAAGAAAGACTCCACAAAATTTCTAGGAAAAAAATTGAGTGCACTTAAAAATAACAGAGTACTAAAGGTTTTCTAAATATTATGTAAAGTCTGCAGTTTTGAAGAAAAAGATACATTTGACTAAATAATTCAGTTTTGTTGCAAGAAACACTGTAAACAAAGTAGGAGGAAAATGTCAATCTATCATATCATACTTTATTATAATAGTTAAATGGCAAATTACTTTACAGAAATCTATTAGAATAAAACTAACAAAAATTAACAACCCATTCAAAAAAACGGGAAAAGGATCTTAACAAGCATATCATTGTTTTTCCTTAACTTAAAAGTGGTTCTCAGTCAGTTTTAGATACCCAAATTAATGTTTTTATTTTTTTTAATTTTGGCCTTCAAAATAAAAATGAGTACACATTTGATTAGATTTCTTTTTTTTCTCTTTTTACAAATGACAGATTTAAGATCTAGTTCTAAGAACGCTATTACAAATAAAAGCAGAAACATGTTTGACTTTAAGCTTTTATGCAGATGTTTTGCTCTTAATTAACCCAACTAGAATTCAAAGAAAGATACTGGCTCTTTAACAGATACTGATACTCAAAAGGAATATTAATTAATCAATCAGATTCTAAGCCACTAGTAGTCCATTCCTAGAACAAAATTTCCTTGGTCACTTCTTTTATTGGCTTGCTAATGTGATCATTTTAATCAACTGATTTCACATTCTTGGAAAATTTGAGGGTTTCCTGTCAATACCAGATGTTACCAGAACTGCCTCAGAAAGGTTAGAAACAAAAGACTGGAAGGACTGACTCTACAAAAGCCCCTTTTTAAAGCCCAGCCTTTTGTCATTGTTGTTGTTTTTAGTTAAAGAAAAGTGGACTGTTTCAGCCTGACCAAAAAAAAATGGTTACTGGTTTGTTGCCCTCGTTATATAGGTAGGGAAATAGGATAGGCATGTTTTAACTTTTTTTCCTGCTTATGTTATCTTTATTTCTGGGAATGCTAACATTTATTTGTTCATTCAATGGCAAATATTTGCTGAGTCCAACGGTGTGCCAAGTGCTCTTCTAGGTGCTAGGAATACAACAGCAAATAAAACAAAATCCCTGAGCTTACGTTTTATTTGAGGGAGACAGGCAATCAGTCAATAAACAATTATACAGTTGGTCACATGGTGATAAGTTCTTTGAAGAAAAATCCATTTAGGAGGAAAACGGAGGTGTTCTATGTAGGGAGTTCTAGGAAGGGCCTGCTGATAAAAGGACATTTGAACAAAGTGAAGGAATGAATTATGTGGATATCTCAGGAAATTAACCTTTAACTGATAAACAATCTTAATTTTAAAAGACCCTCCCCAATCTGTATTTCCAGCCTCATCTTCTATAACTTCGCTCACCAGGTTCATGTCCCCAAGATTTTTATGGTACTTGGAAATTTATAAGTAGCATTTCAATTGATAAAATTCTACATCTTTTTCCGATTTTTGTTTTGCATGGCACCTCATAAACTGGGAATGTTTGTTTTGTTTTTGGCTACTTGACAGTGTTCTTCAAGCTAAATACTTCTAGGAGTGTACTGTACTTATCTTTCATTAAAAGGAGCTCCAGGTCAGTAGTTCCATTTCAAGTCATTTCAAGATCCCACCCTGTCTTCTGTCTCCCTGTGCAGTTATTAGGTTTGTGTTTTAATCTTTGATGCTTTGGCTACCACTCTATTACCTCGGGGGACTGGGTTTTCTTCTCCTGAGTTCAGTTTCCCCTGATAACAGTGACATCTGACAGCCTGTATCAGCTGACTTCCTTGACTTCTGTTGCTTATCTATCCTACATATGCTTGAATGAATGTCTAGGATCTTAAAGGTTCTTATACCCCACTTGTCTTTTCTCCATGATCACATGGCATCCTAATTTTGGATCTACCATCAGATTCTTGTCACTGTGTCCTTCAAAGAGGCAGCTTTTGGCCTTATTCTCATGTTTTGACATATCACCATTACCCAGCCTTACTGGTACCTGGAACTGTGACTTTACTTTTCTCTGACCCAACTGCACTACTTTCTGAGTACCTATGACATCATTCCATGAGGTTTGTTTTTAAAAAATTTTTCCTAAGAATATGTTTTTTATTTATAATGTAGGATAGATGTTATTAAGGCTCTTCAAAAGCAATAATAAGAGAAATAGAAAAAAATTAAAAGGAAAAAAGATAACATACTTCTATTACTCTAATAAGTCAGCTGTTTATAATTTTCCAGATTTTTAAACTATATCTTTTATTGAGATATATTTGACATATTATATTAGTTTCAAGTGTACAATATAATGATTCAATATTTGTATATATTGCAAAATGATTCCCACAAGAAGTCTAGTTAACATCCATCACAATACATAGTTACAAATTTGTTTTCTCGTGATGAGAACTTTCAAGATTTACTTAGCAACTTTCAAATATGCAATACAGTATTATTAACTATAGTCACCATGCTGTACATTACATCCCATGACTTATTTATTTTATAACTGGAAGTTTGTACCTTTTAATACCCTTCACCTATTTCACCTACTCCCTGCCTCTGGCAACCACCAATCTGTTATCTGTATCCATGAGCTTTTTTTTTTCATTTCACATATAAGTGAGATCATACAGTACTTGTCTTTCTCTGACTGACTTATTTCACTTAGCATCATGCCTTCAAGTTCCATCCGTGTTGTCACAAATGGCAAGATTTCCTTTTTATGACTGAATAATATTCCTTTCTGTATATATACCACAAATTCTTTATCCATTCTTCATCAGTGGGTGCTTAAGTTCCAGGTTTAATTTAAGTCTTTGCTATTACACTTACATAGTTGAAATCAGAGAATAATATCTTTTAACATTTGGAAGGGAACACTGCTTTTTCTTTTTATGTGCTCTTAGGTGAGAACACTTTCTACTATGTCTTTTTAACTGTGTCTTACCATAAATTTCTCAAAGTGATTTTAGTCACCACTCATTCTAAACAATATGAAAAATAAGTTAATTTCTGCCATGAATATACATGTAAACTACTAAAGCCTCAGTACCTTCTATTATGACATATCTAAAATGTAACTTGTTAGGAATAGATTAACTTTTTAGACTTTAATCTTTTTTGAAAAAACACATGTTTTTTTCTGTTTATAAAAGTATATACTTAGGTTAATTAGAAAATAGGAAAATGTACTTTGATGTTTTAAAACATCAAAAAAGTAGTTTTATCTACTATTCTATAAATTTAAAAACAATCTTTGGTCAGAAGCAATAAAATTCTTATCTAAGATTTATACTATCTGAAGGAGGGAGTTGAAATTCTGCTGCTTTGCTTTGTAATGCAGAGAATGCTTTTTCAGGGACTTCCTCAAAGTAGAATACCTGCTGGAGATGAATCTGACAAAAAATTTTGTTCAGAGGATTTCTGACACTAAATGAGCATTAAATAAGTATGCTACAGAAGAGCGATTTTATTTAAACTAAACCATTTGAAATTACTAGTCAGAAACACTATCACATCCTGTGACAAGAGCTTAATTCTTATTTGTTAAAACTGTTTCACTGTTCACAAAAATGCAGTTTTTCCCTTTAGTAGATATGCTCAGCATTATAAAACTGATATCTTTTGGAAAATTTTCAGCTGAACTAGAGAAATGGATGGTTTGGTTTATTCAGATTTGTTCCATTCATCATCTTTGAATTAGTTTCTTCTTTAGGAGGAGCATGTCTTAAAACTTTTGTCTTTATTACCCCAATATTTATTTAAAGGTTACATGAAACTATGTTCTTAAAATATTGATAATTAGAAGAAATAATCTCTTCAAGAATGCTCTGCATTTGATCATATTATAAATTGAAACTTTAAAAGTTTAGAACTCTACTTCAGTGACTCTGTTTTGGGATTCAGTCTTGATAATGAAAAGGGAATTTTTTTCTTTTTTATAGACAGATAATTTCACTATTGCTCTGCCAGCCATGTCTGGAAATAGCATTAATCATTTTGCTTCAGGTGCTTTTACCCCACAAGCCCAAGACTCCTGAGATTCCCTTTCCCCACCAGGAAGTTTGGAGCAGCAAATGGAACCAGCAGATGGGACCCAGCCACAATGGGCAGCCTGGTCTAAGACTCCCCTTCCCTGCCCAGAGATAGCAGAGCTATAGCGGGACACCAGTAAGGAAATTCCACCATACTCTCCTCCAACCAGGAGACATCGGGCAGCCTGACTTGGGGACAATGTGTCCACCACCACAGTCAGGATACTAAACAGTTCCATCATACAAGGAACTATACCCACATCCCTCCAGCCCCTCTATGCTTGTCCCTAACCCCTGATCACTATTAATCTTCCCTCTATTTGTAAGATTTTGTTATTTCAAAATGTTATATGAATGAAATCAAATAGGATTATCTTTTTTCTCACTCAACTTAATTCTCTGGATATTCATTTAAGATATTGCACATGTCAATAGTTCATACCTTTTTATTGCTGACTAGTATTTCATAGTATGAATGTACTACAGTTTCTTTAACCATACACATATTGAGGAATATCTGGGCTGATTTCAGTTTTTGGCTATCACAAATAAAGCTGCTATAAACATTTGTATAGGTTTTATATGAACATGAGTTTTCATTAGTCTGGGATAAATACCAAAGACTGCAATTGCAGAGTCATATGGTTGTGTTTTGTTTTATGAGACTGCCAAAGTATTTTCCAGAGTGGTTGTACCATTTTGAGTTCCCACCAGCAATATATGAGTGATTCAGTGTCTCTGATTCTTGCCATTATTTGGTATTGTCACTATTTTTTGTTTTAGCCATTCTGATAGTGTAGGGATAGGTCATTAAGGTTATAATTTACATTTCCTATCAGGATGATGGCTAATGATATTGAATATTCTTTCCTATGCTTATTTATAATCTGTATTTCCTCTCTGGTGAAATGTCTCTTCATGTCTTTGCCCATTTTCTAATTGGATTATTTATTTTTTTACTCTTAAGTTTTGAGACTTCTTTATATATTTTAAATGCTAGTCTTTTGTTGGGTACATGGTTTGCAAATAATTTCTCCATGTCTATAGCTTTTTTTTTTCCCCATCCTTTTCACATGGTCCTTCTTATAGCAAGAGTTTTTCATTTTGATGAATTCTAATTTATCAGTTTTTCCTTTTATGAATCATGCTTATGGTGTCAAGTCTAAGAACTCTAGATCCTAAAAGTTTTCCCCTATGTTTGTGTGTGTGTGTGTGTGTGTGTGTTTTAAGTAATAGCTTCACATTTTATGTTTAAGTCCATGATCCATTTTTAGTTTATTTTTGTACAAGATTTTATTTGGGTCAAGTTTCTTTTTTCTCCTTTTTTGGCCTACAAATATTCAGTTTTTCCAGCACCGTTTGTTGTAAAGCCTGTCCTTTTTCCATTGATTTACTTCTGCATCTTTGTCAAAAAGAGAGCAAAGAATAGATGGGACAAATAAATGTAGGATTTAAGCTAACCATATCATTAACTGCATTAAATGTAAATGGTCTACGCACTCCAGTTAAAAAGAAGAGATTTTCAGAGTGGATAAAAAAGCAAGACCCAACTCTATGCTATCTACAAGACACTAGTTTTGAATATAAAGACATAAATATGTTAAACATAAAAGGATGAATCAAAAGATTGGGAGCCTGAATGGAACTGAGGATAATTCTATGATTTGTACTGTGGGTAGTTAGGTGGTTGATAACACAGTTAACCAAAGAGGATATTGAAGGAGTCATAGCTGATTGGTGATGAGAGCAATGAGTTCATGTTAATGTTTGAACATGTTAATATTTGAGATGTTTACCACATATCCATGTGGAGATCTGAGACATGTAGTTGGAGATCAGAGATTTGGAACTTGAAAGAGTAGTTTTAGTAAGAAATGCAGATTTAGGAATAATATAGATATAATTAAAGCCATGATAGTGGCTCAGTCAGCATGTATATTGGCCAGAGGATCCTGAGGAATATCAGTATTAAAGAAGTAGTGAAGTAAAATGAGAAAGAACTTTCAGAAAGGTCAAGGCCTACCCAAAATTTTCATTTTCTATTCCAGTTTTATTCTCCAAGGCAAAATGGGTCTTATAATGATTTGGCTTAGGATAGTACAAAAACATTTCCTGTAAGGTCCAATAATATTCCTTAGAATATCCAGAAAACAATAGCAATTCCTGTCTTCCACTTCCCCTATTGTTAATTTTTCTACTAGCACTGGAGACCTCGTGCTTACTTGGATAGTCAGAATCTCTTTTAGGAACGCCTCTCCTTGATAGCCTTTAAGTCCTTTACTCTCTGGAGAGGTTCATGCTTGCTTTAGAAATGTTTGTTAATTATGAAAAATCATGTAGAGTAAACATATAACTTCTGCTCTTTCTATCCATAATACTTATTCAGTGGGATTTATACTAATTTTGATGACAAAGTCTGATTTGCTTCACAAGATTAAGTGGCAAAACAGAGTGAAATGTTATCCAAAGAGTGATTGTGTTGACAGTTAATTTAAGTACATAAGTAATGACATGAGACAGCTTGCCTGAGTCCAAGAGAAGACTGCTAAGTCCTGGAGGGAAACAATGCTACAGATATAAATACATAAATTTTCAAAAGTTAAATATTCCATTAAATTTCTTCTTGACAGTTTTTTAAAAAATCAGTTGCTGTGTTAGTTGTTTATTACTGTGTAAGAAATTACCCCCAAACTTAGCAACTTAAAACAACTAACATTTATTATCTCACAGTTTCTGAAGGTCAGGAATCTGGGAGTGGTTTAGCTGTTTGGTTTTGGCTCCGATTCTCTCAGGAGAGATCCTCAAGTTGTCGACTAAGGCTGCAGTCAGTTTAAAGCTTTACTGGAGTTGGAGAATCTGCTTCAAGTTTGCTCACATGGTTGTTGGCAGCCCTCACTTCTTCACTGGCTGTTGGCCAGAGATTTCATTTGTTTGCCTCTTCATAGGGCTGCTCACTACATGGCAGCTGCTTTCTCCCAGAGCAAAAGATCCTAGAAAGTGAAAGTGCCTAAGATGGAAACTGCAGGTTTTCAATAAGCTAATCTCAGAAGTGACATGCCATCACTTCTGCCGTATGCCATTGATCACACAGACTAACCCTGGTACAAAGTAGGAGGGGTCTACACAGGCGCCATGGTGGATACCCAGTAGCAGGGATTGTTGGGGTGATCTTAGAGGCCAGCTGTTGATATTTAGTGTCAGAAAGCAAATCATATGATCAGTTTTCTTCTTTGTGCTTTGCTGTACTTAATTTCACTTGTGGTATGACTGTGTCATAACATTCTAGAAATATTTATTGAGTGTTCATTATATGTTGCGAACTGGGATTTTATTTTAAGAACTCTCTAAAAGTCTCATCTGGACCCAGTTAGTCACCTGCTTAAAATCCTTCAAGAGTTTATCTCTTCCTGTCTCCTTGCTATACAATCTGTGTTTTAGCCTTATGGAACTAATCATTTCTGTCTTAAGAGTTTATGTCCCAGGTGCCATTCTGAGCACTTTACACTTCTCATTTAATTGTCAAAACAACTCTATGAGGAAGTATTATTTTTCTCATTTTATAAGTATTATTTTTTTCATTCTCATTTCTTGTTACTCTTAGCTAAGTGAAATTTCTCTAAGGCCATAATTTCCCTTCTCTTGCTTGTGAGCCACCTAGTCTGCTTTTTGCTTAAAATAACTTCTGTTCTTTCTTTAGGACTCAACTCAGGCATAACCTCTTCCAGGAAGTTTCCCCTAATCTGGATTAGGGGAAAAAGTCACTCTCTTACTTCCATGGAACCCTGTGCATCCTTTTTATTATGGAACTTCTCATTATTGCTATTTTTTATTTACTAATCTGTTTCCTTCATTAGACTAGAAACTGGAGCATAGGCGTTAAAAACACATACTCAAGTTAAAAAGCTTGGGGCCAAATCCTGGATCCACCCTTTACTAACTGTGACTTTGAGCAATTTACTTTTAGCCTACCTTTCTTCACTTGTAAAATGGCATAAAAAATAGTATCTTCCTCCTAGAGTTTGTTGTGAGAATGAAAAAAATATAAATAAAATGCTTGGTGCTATGCCTGGCATGCAGAAAATGTTATCAATAAAATCTTCAACGGCAGAATTATTGAATTCTTGTTGTGTGCCATGTATTGTACCAAACCCTTTGTGGAGATTATTTTATTTAATTCCCACAAGAACCCTATGTGGTAGATACTATCATTAGTATTATATTCTTCTTAGCGTTTGTTGAATGAATGAGTAAATAAATGATATACGGAATTGTGGGGAGTGGAGCTAATTGTAGGGAGGACAGCAACATGGAAACATGGTCAAAAGCATAACAGTAGGCAAAAAGAATGAAGGAGAAAATGAGAAAAGAGAAATCATTGTAGTGTAGTAGCTACAACACATGTTCTAAAAACAGGTAGACTTGGGTTTGAATCTCTGCTCCACCATTTATTAGCCATATCACATGGCACAAATTTCTTAACTTCTGTGCTTTGGGTTCTTATATAAAATGAGGATAATAATAATATCTATTTTATAGACGTATGAGAATTAAATGAGACAGTGTATGTAAAATATTTAGCATAGAACCTGGCATGCAGTAGGTACTCAATAAGCATTAACTAGTACTGTTACTACATTGAGAGAATCAAGACAGAATTTTGGTAGTGAAGGAAATAAAATAGGATTATGAAGTAATGAATAATAATATTATGAAGTAGTATTGACTTTGAATTATTAGTCATAGTTATCAAAATTAGGCACAATAGAAGGAAAGATCACAGTTGTTATTCTTCTTTATAGTGCAGTACCCTCACTGGTCAATACCAAATTTTTGCTGTGAATCTGACATAAAGTTAAAAATTAGTTCTCATAAACTAAAGTTAATGAAATGTTTCTAATATTCTGTCTTCTTACCCTATCAACACTTTAGCCCAAATGCTGGGAAAATGAGAACCGCAAGTCTTCTGCCAATGATTGACTATGTTATGATTTAGGGAATTTCTGAGTGTCACAATAGAGACTGTACGTTTTATGTCTGACTGACCTGAAATTTGCCTGGGTTATTAGTATTCTAGAAAATAGAATTTGGGGACTGGTTGACAGGATGCCTTTTGAAACCTAATAAGGCAGGACATGGAGTTGTTACAACAATATTGCTATTTAGGAAAGGATAGTGTGTCACTTTTAGAAATTTATATCAGAATTAGAAAAATGTATTTGGCAGTTCTTAAGTTGATGCAGAAGGGGAGAGAGATGTATAGGGAGAGGTGGCAGGGGTCGGGTGGGAGGAAGCTAGAATGGTAGGAATGCATTAGAATCTTCAGAGGAGCTTTTCTAAAATGTAGATGTTCTCCCTTCCTGGGCATATCAGAATCTTGAGGGTTGAGGAGAAACCTGTCATGTGTGTTTAATAAAGCTTCCTTGGGGACTCTGATATATGCTGCCCTCCAGCTAAATTACAAGCTATGTCAGAAAGTAGGAGTTTACCTTATAAAATATCATTGAAAACTAAATTCAGATGTTCTAGAAAATATTAACTAATTTTTTTGGAGTCCTAGCCCAAAAATTGTTAGAATTTGGAGACAACCTGAACTATGTTCTGTTAGGCAAAGAGGAGGGAAGCTGAAGATGATGAATACGTCTTCTATGTACAATTTTGCCTAAGTTGGGCCCTATTAATTTTCACTTACTTATGGACAAATAGCTAGTGCATATTTCTTTTTAACTTTTTTTCTAATGTTTGTTATTCATATGAATAGCTTAATTGGGAGCATGACCCAAAGTTTAAATTTTTGGTTAAAATTTACTATTTTGGCTTCATATATATAAAGACTGGATTAAGGTGATCTGCTTTGCCTTTATTCCACTGCATCAGAGAATTCATGATCAAAGGCCAGACTCAATATTAATTCTGTGGTTTGTTTTAACTAACAAGAACTGTCATTTAAAAGTGGTAATTGCACTCATAGGTCCAGGTTTCTTTGTAAGGGGGAATAAAGAGGCATTTCTCAGATTTGCTTAACTTTTCACTTCTAAAAAATTTAAAGTACTCATAAAAAAAAGAAAAATTATAGTAACTTAAAAAGCAAGCTCAGGGGCTGGCCTGGTGGTGTAGTGGTTAAGTTTGTGCACTCTGCTTCAGCGGCCCATGGTTCATGAGTTCAGATCCCAGGTGTGGACCTACACACTGCTCATCAAGCCATGCTGTGGCGACATCCCACATATAAAATAGAGGAAGATTGGCACAGATGTTAGTCGGGGACAATCTTTCTCCAGCCAAAAGAGGAAGATTGGCAACAGATGTCAGCTCAGGGCCAATCTTCCTCACCAAAAAAAAAAAAATTGCAAGCTCAACAGATAATTATCAGAGAAAGCACTTGTAAACTTATGATTTTAAACTCTCATATTCATGTGTAAAAAAGGAATGCTCTATATTGTAATATTCAAAGTTTACTTATAATTTAAAAATGGAGAAGAAAAAAGAATCCTGTAGGCATTCTAAGCTTATCCTAGGCCATTTACAGTCTAGGCTTGAAATTAATTGTGAGAGATTCTGAACTCCTGTTATACTTAAAGGCATACCACACAGTTAACAATGCTTGTTTGAATGCACATATTTTAGTATAACAGTTTACCAGTCAATTTTATTATTTTATAGTTACTTTGTAGTTTTTTTCATTCAAATTAAGTATAAAAATTAACTTGTCATGGCTATACTCATGTGCTGAAACTAAATTGTGTCAGGAGTAACTTATGTTGCCTTTATACGTCAAGTCACTGTTGTACCCATATCTGGCCAACCTTGATTTTAAGGTTCCAGGGCAAGAATGACCACGGGGTTTCCAAAGCCAGAGCAGGTGTAGAAATAGTAACATGTGCATATCAATAAAAATCAATTGCTAGGAACCTAGGCCCAGCCAATAAGCCTACTCCTACTGACTCAGATCTAGTTCAGTTTCAGAATTGGAAACTTTAAGGATTATAAAATTGTGGGAACTCAGAGTAGGTCCACCTAGAAGTAAAAGCAACTAAGCCCAAGACCAGTGAAATCCTTCAATAATGTTGGCTTAAGTTTCTGAGTTTGTTTTCTTTTTTTGGTGAGGAAGATTAGCCCTGAGCTAACATCCATAATCAATCCTCCTCTTTTTGCTGAGGAAGATTGGCCCTGGACTAACATCCATCCCCGTCTTCCTCTCCTTTATATGGGACACTGCCATAGCATGGCTTGACAAGCAGTGTGCCAGTCTGTGCCTGGGAACTGAACCTGCGAACCCAGGGCTGCTGAAGCAGGTGGAGTACACGAACCTAACCACTATGCCACCAGGCCAGCCCCAGTTTTCTTTTCTTGAAAATGATATAATGTTCACTCATTACACTATTTTTGACACAAAACTTTGGCACCATGAATATGCCATAATATTTGCTGTCATGGAATAATATATGTGTGTAAAGGGTACTAGTTAGAGTCCCATAGGCAAAAATCTGGTGATATTGATTCTCTGGTTTAGAGGCCTTGGTTACGAGACAGGAATTATTTGAGGAAAATGACTTTAACTGTGGTCATTTAATCATAGGATATGTTTTTGGTTTTTACTTCTTCACAAATCCTACTTATCAGCAATTATTAGTAGACAGTTTGATGATTCCTCTCTTAGGCAAGGCAAGCATGTTTATTCCTCACCTTTGAACTCCAATCTATGTTTCTCTTGCCTTCTGTTCAGTCATAACCCTCTCTTCGTTCAAAATTTGGCAAAACATCCTTGACTTTCATCATATTCAGATATGTTAGCTTCCTTTGACAAACTTTCATATCCTATTCCTCTTTTCATGTCTGCTTCTCATACTGTGTTAGTTCCCTTTATAGTATTAATTCTTCCTTCTGTTTGAATTTTCTTTCATTTTGCAAATATTCGTTTTAGGTATTCTTGTCTCATCCTTTCGGTTAGAATAAGATCTTTTCTTTGGATTAGGAGCAGTAACTTTCCCACAGTACTTAGGGTAAGTTCTACAAATAATGACTCTTCAACATGGTTTTATCATGACTTTTAGAAAGGAGGAAGCCCTCATTGGATGTGCTTGCTGTGGCCATTGGACACCATATTGATGGGAGTGGACTTTTGACTCCTGTAGTACTTCATTCAGAAAAGTGGCTATCTTAGTTTAATTGCATGAATTTTGTCATCTCCCTTGGAGCTGCCTACCCAGAGCAAGTATGTCAAACATCCTCAAGTAAACACTGACCCAGTTTTAGAAATCTTGGCTAATTTTGAATTAAGAATTCTTTCTTTAAACAATATTTTAAAATTAACACAACAAATGGAAAATATAATGTGTGAGTTACATCTTTTAAAAATACTTTAAAAAAACCTCTAATACTACTAAGTAACTTAATTTGAAATAAAGAAAATTGGATCTACCTAAATTGGTATTCTCATTCCTTTTGAAAATTTTGACAAAGATATCAATTTAGAAAATACTTTTTTTTTTTTTTTTGGTGAGGAAGATTAGCTCTGAGCTAACATCTGTGCCCATCTTCCTCTATTTTTTGTATGTGGGATGCCACCACAGCATGGCTTAATGAGCGCTGCATAGGTCTGTGCACAGGATCCAAACCCGTGAACCTCAGGCCACCGAAGCGGAGCATGCAAACTCAACCACTACACCACTGGGCTAGCCCCTAGAAAATACTTTTTATAATACATTTTAAGGTACAAAGTTGTTTGAAATGTTTATATATATAAAATTGTATATAATTGCCAAAATAACATTACTACTCCTTTACGGTATTCAAATTCTTAAAAATATCTGCTTTTAGTTAGTAATTTAACAAAAAGATTGCTGTTTTGAGAGACTTTTAAAAATTGCTTTAAAATGATCAATTTTAATGAAAATCTAGTTAGAATTTTGGGCCTCTTTTGCTTAGTTTCTAAAATTTAGCTAGTTTGCTTTTCAAAGCAGTGCCTCAAACTCTTAAACATTTTTCAATCTGGTTATAATAAAAATAGTCTAGGGCCAGCCCCAGTGGCCTAGTGATTAAGTTCAGTGCCTTCCACTTTGGTGGCTTGGGTTTGGTTCCCAGGCACAGACCTACACCATTTGTCAGTGCCATGCTGTGGTGGTGGCTCACATACAAAATAGAGGAAGAATGGCCACAGATGTTAGCTCAGGGCTAATCTTCCTCAGCCAAAAAAAAGGTCTAGCACTGTCAAAAGATTTATAGTTTATCACTATATTTTTTTGGTATTTACTATACCAGATGGTTACCCTGGAAAGGAAAATAATATTTTATGTACGCTCTCATTATTTGGTAGATTATGTAATTATGTTATGCTCGTATTGTTGAAGTCATGGATAGTCATCTCTGATTAAGTAAGTATGACTTTGGGCCTGCCTGGTGGCATAGTAGTTAAGTCCGCATGCTCTGCTTCAGTGGCCCAGGGTTTGCGGGTTCGGATCCCGGATGCGGACGTAGGCACTGCTTATCAAACCGTGCTGTGGCTGCATCCCATATAAAGTAGAGAAGGATGGGCATGGATGTTAGCCCAGGGCCAGTCTTCCTCAACCAAAAAAAAAGAAGAGGATTGGCAACAGGTCTTAGCTAAGGGCTAATCTTCCTCACAAAAAATAAATAAATAAGTATGACTGTGTTGTTTTCTGCTAGAAGAATGATTATCAAGAACATTTGGCATTTATTAAATAGTGTGTAATACCATGTTTAGCCTTGGTCAAATTAATTTATGTACTTGTTTTATTGCTGCTGTTTATTATACTAAGAAATTAATGAAAAATTATAGTATAGTTGTGGCGAGTAAGAGCTCAGACTCTGGAGCCCAGCTGACTTAAGTTAAAATCCCTGTTTTGCCACCTATGAGCCTCATTTTTCCCTATCTGTTAAGTGGGGATAGTATACCTCCATCATAGGATTTTTGTGAAAATTAAATGCACACACATAATAAGGATTTACTAAATAGTAGCTATTATTGTTAATAACAGATGTTAATATAGATTTCTTTTTCAGTAAATCCTTTGGATAAAGATGGAAAATAGTAGTTAAATTAATAAAATATTTTTAATAAAAAAGTCATAAATATTCTAATACATAACTAGTTCTAGGAGGCTAGTCTATTCATTTGTTCTTTATTTTTTTAAAATAGCTTAAAAGAGTTTTGGTTTTTATATTTATGAACCTCAAATGTTATTATCCCACACTCAGAAAATGCTTTTAGTGTATAATATAGTATTCAGTCATAATTTAGTAAAATAGCTAAGTTTTCTGATCCATAAAATGAATAATGATTACACTTAATTCACATATTTATTTTGAGGATTACATGAGATAATACATTTGAAAAAATCTTTGTAAACTGAACGTGCCTTAGTTCTTGTCCAAGCCAACCATGAAAGTAATAGATACATCATTGTTTTGTCAGTTGTGTCTTTAACCAACGTTAATCATCAATTTAGTGTTCAGTACCCCAAAGAGTAAATTTCCTACTAGGGTCATACAAATACAAGTGAATGCCTCCTTCAGTTTTACATCCTAGTCACCTCTCTTGCTTTACCTTACTCCTGGCCGTGTTTTATACTGCTCATAGACATTTTTCTCTTGGAGAGAAGATAGGCTGAAAGACATTTTTGCTGATGACATACTACTGCTGAAATAAAAATAACCCAGAATATATTGGTAATCTCATATTTTCAGTTCTGCTTATGGTGAAGTTAAATATTTAAGTAAATTAAATAAATAGTAGATTTTTCTTTTTTTAATATCAGATTAATAGAGTTAATTCCTGAGTTATATGCATGCAACTCCAAAGTTGTTTGCTATTACTGGACCTGCTACTACACCTGCCTGGCATATTTTGCACACATATTGGAGCTAGGAAGTTGAAAATTGACAGGAAATTGTGTCACTTGTAACAGAGCTAAGGCAATATGGATTATGGTGAGCTCTATCACCTGGAATACATTCCTGAAAGCAACACAGTAAATCATTCAGTTATTCAAATATTTTTAGAACCCCAATTCTGTGATAGGAATATAAACAGGAACAAGACACGATTGAACTAGCTGTCTCTATATTAGTGATTTATGACGAGAAAAGTCTCTATCCTAAAATATAGTTTCTATTGTAATAGATGTCCCATTTCTCTTAGAATATTCTAATTTTTTAGCGTGGTCTTTAAGATTCTGCATAATCAGGCATCTATCTACCTTTTTTCTCTGACAACCTCTCCACCACTGCCCCACCACTTTACTTTAGTGCCAGTGGCCTCTTTTCATTTCCTAAAAAGAACACCAGTTTCTTAGCACATGCTCTTTCATCTTTTGGGAGACCTCTGCCCCCTGCTCCTTTCAAAACACAGCCTCCTTCTCACCCTTCAAGTCTCAGCATCCATGTTACCTTCTCAGATGAGTCTTCCTTGAACCACCCCGTTACCTGAGTCTTCCTTTTTATCCTTCATGAGAAAACTCTCTTGTTTCATAGCATTTTTCTGAGTTTGTCATTACATACTTATCTCCTTGCTTGTTCGTTGTCTGTCTCTTTCCATCAGACTCTAAGCACCATGTGGGTAGGAACTATATCTGTTTGCTCACCACTGTACCCAATGCTTGGTACATAGTAAGGATTCAATAAATGTTTGATGTTTAGTAGATAATATTTCACAGATAGAAATAATTTTCAGTTTTACTCCAGGTTGCCTAAATATTCCACTGCACTTCACTTTGAAAAAACATTTTCTAAATAATAGGCATTCTGAGACAATTTACACATTTTTACTTTCCTTATGGCTAAGGTATACATTCTATGTTTGACTAAGTGCTTAAGGAAAAAAACATGGGGAAAAGGAAAGGAGTAAGTATTTTATTTTTAAAGGATCTAGGGTATATATAACTAAGAAACTTCTATTTTTAATCTTATCCTAACTTTAAGGCAGAGTTAAACTCAGAGAACTTTGAACACTTTAAGCTACTCACTTCACTCATTTATTCAGCAAATGTTTATTGAGTTCCTACTGTGTGCCAGGCAATTTTAGACGTTGGGGATACTGTTGTGAACAAGGTAAATAAAGCCCAAGCTTTCCTTCGTCTTGCATTCTAGTGAGGGAGACAGTTAATAAACAAGTAAACAAATGAATACATAATATAATTTCAATAGTGATCAGTACTATGCAGAAAATAGAGCACAGTTGAGAGTAGCAAATAAGTGGGAATTATGACCATCTTAGACAAGATGTTCAGAGAAGGCTTTGCTGAGGAGGTGCTATTTGGGAGACAGCATGAATAATGGAGTGGGTTGAGTCATGGGAAGCTCTGGCAGAGAGCATTGCAGGCAGAGGAAATAGCAAATTTGAGAAAGAATCATACCACATTCAGGGAATAGAAAGATGACCAATATGGCTGGAGTAAGTAAGAAGGAAAGTGGTAGAAAGTGTGGCCTGAGAGGTAACAAGGGGACAGAGGCAGACTTCATGTAGTGCTTTGTAAGCCAAGATAAAGAGTTTGGATTTATTCTAGTGTGATGGAAAGCCATTGGAAGGTTTTGAGTAGGGGGAGGGTGTGGGGAGCAGCTTATTAGCTCTATTGAGGAGAACTATAAGAGTAGAAGTATGGAAACCAATTGATAGGATGCTTTGGTGGTGGTACAGTCAAGAGATAATAATGGCTTAGACTATAGTAATATTAGAGATGATGATAAGAAGTTAGACTTGGGATATATTTTGAAGTTAGAGCCAACATGACTTGCCTGGTTTGGATAGTGGAATGTGAGGTAAAGAATAATTAAAGGTGCCTCCTTTTTTGCTTTGGGCAACTGGATACGAGGAGTGATGATGATATGGGAAAAACTGGGGAGGAGCAGGAGTTTTTTGGTGGTAGAGGATCATTAAAGTTTATTTTACACTTAGGTGTCAAGTGAACATGTTGAGTAAGGTGGAAGAGGACAGATGCTTCTGAGATGATCCTTCAAGTCTATCAATATCTGACAGTTGGAGGATTGTTTACTTTTATGTCCCTACTTTTAGCCTAGGGCCTGTTACAGAATAGACATACAACAGATATTGGGTGGATGGATGGATGGATAACTAGGCATGCACTCATACATTTAAACAAATACCTTGTCCTTTTTATAAAGGCATTTACATATATAAGTAAGAATAATACCATAATAATAACGAATACTTGCATAGCATCTACTCTGTGCCAGGCACTGTTCTGAATGCTTAACATGTATTAACTCATTTAATTCTCACTTAATGATTAACTTAATGATTTAAGTTACTATTATTATCATTAGTATCTCCCCTTTACACTTGAGAAAAGTGAGTCATAACAAGGTTAAGCAACTTGTCCAAGGTCCTGCAGTCAATAAATGGCCAGGCTTTGAACCCATGTGGCGTGGCTCTGGAGTCTGTGCTGCTGTCCACTGCACTATACTTCTTCCCATTATGATGACATACTCATTATCATAAGCCTATATCTCTATATCTGTGTGACTACTTGGTTTTGGGGAGATGGAGTAATAAAAGTGATACTTGAGTGAAACATGAAGACTGATGGTGAAAAAAATGCCACCTTAATCCTTGGAGGAGGAATTCACTTTAGTATAATCATATTGTGCTAATCTGAAGCACAACCGGTAAACCATATCTGAAGAGAAAGCAAAATGCCCGACTAGTAGCTTACCTAAATCCTATTAAAAGACTCAGGTTATTTGCATATCTTTGTTAGTCTCAGAGTCTCCTAAAATGTCTTTGAGAGAAAAATGGGATTAGGCCACTCCTGGTGAATATATGTGGCTTTATACCCATACTATTTCAGTTAAATAAAGATATTCAATTTGTCAATGGCTAGAAAATGTAAAACATTGGTTATGACATACATGCATTAGCTGGTGTTTATTGTTAACGTTACTTTCCTCAGATGAAAGCCATTACTTATTGCACTTCAGAGTGCCCCTAAAAATATAGGAAAGAATGACTTGACAGTAAAATTACATTATGGGGATTGCAGAATAAACCAGTATTGTTTATTTTTTAAAGATTTAGTTTAACTTACTTTATTGTGGTTTTAGCATATAGAAGTTTTCAATTTTTTATGTAGTCAGATCAGTTCATCTTTTTCTTTGTGACCTCTGGGTTTTGATGAAACCTACAAAGTCCTTCCTTATCAAGAAGTTGTAAAGATATTGTCTTGTATTTACTTCTAAATACTTTTTCAATTTTGTTTTTTAATGTAAGTAATTGACTTTCTGCATACTGTGAAGGTGTAATGATCTAAACTTTTTTTCAAATTGCTAGCTAATTTTTCTACCACTTTTTATTGAATAGACTATTCTTCATATTTTCAAAAAATCTACTTATATTTTACAGTGTTTTGTATATTTACTTACTGATGTACCACTTCACCTTTTGATATAAACCCAGCATCTTGGCGATCTGTCTGTTTTCTTGTCCTTCTTAGTTCAGGCACTAAAAGAGTAAAATATGTATGGCCCTCCTTTTTATGAACTTGCAAGCAGTCACCTCCAGAAAACTGCAATTTTGAATCAGTGTTTTTAATAGTTCTTACTTTTTGTAAATTATATATATATATATCACACACACACATATATATATATATATATTTTTTTTTAGAAAGATTGACCCTGCGCTAGAATCTGTTGCCAAGCTTCCTCTTTTCCTTTTTTTTTCTACCCAAAGCCCCAGTACATAGTTGTATATCATAGTTGTAGAGTGTAGCTCTTCTATGTGGGACGCCGCCTCAGCATGATTTGATGAGTGGTGAGTAGGTCCGTGCCCAGGATCTGAAGCGGCAAAGCCCAGGCCCCCTAAGCTGAATGCATGAACTTAACTGACCGGGCCAGCCCCTAAATGATATTTTTTAAATTATACTTTTAGACTTTTTGCTTGGTATGTAGAAATGTAATTATTTTTCATATTGATTTCATAACAGTAACCATGCTAATCTCTCTTATTCTAATAATTTCTCTGTAGATCCTTTTGAGGTTTTTGTTATTGACAGTCAAATCATCTGTGAATAATGGTATTTTTTGTTTCTTCCTTTCCAGTCCTTTGATCTTTTATTTCTTTTCCTTGTCTGATTGAGCTGGCTGGAACCTCAAGTACAATGCTGCATAGAATGCACGATAATGGGCATCCTTCTGTTGTCTCGATTTTTTAAGGGGAATGCTTTTAAGTTTCACCATTACATATAATGTTTGCTGTGGGTTTTTTGTTTGTTTATATATGCTATTTATCAAATTAGGAGGTAACCTTCTGTTCCTGGTTTACTAAGAGTTTTTTTTTTTTAATTACAAATGGGTTTTTAAATGAGAACTTTTCTGCATTGATTTTGATGAGATTTTTCGCCTTAGATTTATTAGTTGAGGTAAATTGCATTACATATTTTCTAATTTTGAACCAGTCTTGCGACCTGGATAAACTCAACTTAGTAATGATATAGTCTCTTTTTAACACTGCTGATTTGGGTTGCTAATATTTTTTATTTAGGATTTTTACCTCTCTTTTCATGAGTGACAATGGGCTATAATTTACCTTTCTGTAATGTCCATCACAGATTTTATATCAGTGTTGAACTAGCCTCATAAAATGAGATGGAGAATATTTCTACTTTTTCCATTCTTAGAAAAGTTTGAGTAAAAGTGGAATTATCTGTTCCTTGAATGTTTGGTAGAATTCACTGGTAAAACCAAAGGTGCTTGATGTTTTCTTTGTGGAGAGATTTTTAATTACTGATTCAAATTCTTTAATAGTTTAAAGGACTATTGAGGTTGTTTTAGTTCTTTTTTATTGAGTTTTGTTCATTTATATTTTTGTGGAATTTTCCACTTAGTCTAAGTTTTCCAATTTATTGACATAAAATTATTCATAACAGTCCCCTATTATCTTTCTAATCTTTGTGATGATGGTCCCGCTTCTTGTTCCTGATACTGTTTTGTCTGTCTCTTCTCTTTTTCTCAGTCAATCTTCTGGAAGTTTGTTTAATTTTGTTAGTTATTTCAAAGAACCAATTATTAGCTTTGTTGATTAAACTGTGTACTTTATCTTTGTTTTCAGTTTCATTAAATTCTGCTCATATCTTTATTATTTCCTTCTTTCTAACCTCTCTGGGTCTTTTCTGGGTCTTTTTTTTTCTTTGCTGGGAAAGATTCACCTGAGCTAATATCTAATGCCAATCTTCCTCTCTCTTTTTTTCTCCTCCCTGAAGCCCCAGTACATAGTTGGATATTCTAGTTGTAAGTCCTTCTAGTTCTTCTATGTGAGCTGTCACCACAGCATGGCTACTGATAGATGAGAGTGGTGTGGTTCCACACCCAGGAACCTAACCTTGGCCGCCTAAGTGGAGCGTGCTGAACTTGAACCACTAGGCCATCAGGGCTGGCTCTTCTGTGTCTTTTTCCCTAACTTTTAATTTCTTTTCTAATATAAACATTTAAAGTTATACATTTTTTTAGTCCATTATTTTGTGTATAGGTCAAAAATTGGCAAATGTTTTCAAAGTAGAGAAAAAGGATCTCATTCTGACTTCTAAATTACTACTGTCAATCGTGACTAAATTCTTAGTGCTCACCATGTCAGACAATATGATGTTGATATGTACATGGAAAAATCATACTTACCAATGCTGTTTTAATGTCACCTTATTTCATATAGGATTCACCTTTATTTGACCTTATTAAACAAGCAAAGGACCGAGAAGGACCGGCTGATCACCTTGAATCTGTTTGTACTCTCAACCTTCCTCTCCAGAATAATCACACTGCAGCAGATATGTAAGTAGAGTGTATGTTATGTTATCCATTCAGCCTGCAAATAGATTTTGAGCATGGTGTAATGCGAGATACTATGTAGAAGCTGTAGGGAAAGTAATTTTGAATAAGACATTATTCCTGCTTTCAAGAAGCAGGAAAATAAGATACATGACCCAAATAAAGGTCATATAAAGTAGTACAAAGTGCTACTGAAATCACTCAGGTTTGGTGTAATGAGGGCAGTTTTCCTGGCAGAGATGGCAATTTAGTAGGCCTTAAAGGTGGAATAGGATTTCAACATGGAAGCTGGAGAGCAGGGAGGAGACAGAAAAGTGTTCCAAGAGTCAGAGATGGCACGAATCCAAAGCATAACAGCCAGGAAAGCAGGAAACATTTTTCAGGGTGTACAGATCAAGTGCGTTTGTAGTGAAGCATAGGATAGGCATAGGGAGTAGTGTGAGATATGAGACCAAAATGGCTGATTAATGAATGATGATGATGATGATGGAAGAAGCAAGCAATAGCTAACATTTATTGAGGGTTCACTGTGTGCTGGACAGTTGCCTAAATACTTCAGATGTTTTTTTTTTTCATTTAATCTTTCATAACAGCCCTGTAAGGTAGTAGATATTGCTATCAGCCTCAGTTATCTATAAAATAGGAATTACAGAAATAAGGTAACTTGCCTAAAGTCAACAGAAATCAAACCAAAGCAATCTGACCCCAAAGCCCATGCTCTTAAACGTTCTAGCTACACTGTCTTTTTTGGCAGTGTGCCTAATGTTATGTTTCTGTTTACTTCTGTGTAGGAATTGACATTACAGTGTTCTGTGATTAGTGCAGGGACCATTTTCCAGAGATGTCACTTCCATGCTAACTTGATACAAAGTATTTCTAGCATATGGAGCCTCTGCCTTCACATATCAATTTGTTTGTTAGTAATACATTAATGTAAATAAGTTAAGCCTTATCTTTTCCTTTAATTCAATAAGCAGTTGTCTGTTAAGTGCCAGGAAGTGTTCTAGGCACTTGGACTACAAAGGTGGGTAAGATGAACTAGGTCCTTCCCCTCATAGAGCCTAACATTTTGTAGGAAGGAAATCTACAGTGAACAAATAAACTAATGCATAAGGTGATTTTAGTGTATAATAAGTTCTGTAATGGAAGTAAACAGTGATATGAAAGAGAGAAACTGAGAGAGTGATAGAATGTTTAGGGAAGCTTTCTCTGATGAAGTGATAGTTGACCTGAGATCTCAAGGACAAATGGTTGCTGGCCAGGCAAAAGTCTGCTTGATTTGCATTCCAGGCAGAGCAGACGGCAAGTGCAGTAGCCCTGGAGCAGATTAGACTTAGCTGGTCTGAGGAACAGAAGGAAATCCCATGGTGGCTGGAGAAAAGTGAGCAAGAGGAGAATGGTACAAGACGAGGCTGGAGAGGCAAACAGGGGCTTGACCTTGTAGGTTCCCATACGCCATAGAAAAGAGTGTGGATTTTAGGACAATGGGAAAACATTAAGGGTTTAAGCATGGGTGCCACTTGCTATAAATTGTGGGGTTTTTTGGAAGATTGGCCCTGCGCTAACATCTGTTGCCAGTCTTCCTCTTTTGTTTTTTCTTTTTTTCTCCCCAAAGCCTTGGTACATAGTTGTGTATCATAGTTGTAGAATTGTAGCTCTTCTATATAGGACACTGCCTCATCATGACTTGATGAGCAGTGAGTAGGTCCACGCCCAGGATCCAAACCAGCGAACTCCGGGGTACAAAGCAGAATGCATGAGCTTAACTGCTACACCACCAGGTCGGCCCCTATAATTTGTACTTTTAAAGATCCACTTTCTGGCTGCTATTTGAAGTACAAGTGGAGCTGGAGGAGGGAAAGGAACAGGGCAAGGAAGAAAATAGGAAGATTACTTTGGAGACGATTTCAATAGTCCAAGTGAGAAATACAGGTGACTTGGTCTAAGATACGTCAGTAGAGATAGAAAGAAATGGAAAGATCTGAGATATGTTTTCGAGGAAGATTTAATAGGACTTGGTTTTGCATTGGGTTTGAGGAATTGGAGAAAGGGAGGAATTAAAAGTAACTCCTAGGTTTTTGACTTAAGAAACTGGATGTAATGTGGAGCCATTTATTGAGATGGGAAAAACGGGGAAGAAATCAAGAGCTCTGCTTTGTCCTTCCTAAGATTCAAGTAGTGATACCCGGTAAGTAATTGGATATTTGCCCCTAGATCTCAAGAAAGACTAACTTCTACCCAAGTTAAGTCAATCTACCATATTGTTAGTTAGTGAATTGAAGGGAAATCCAAGGTTGATAGTAGACTAGACCCTGGAACTTATAAAATCATGATGGCGATTCCCTTTTCCTCACGTACTAGTTAATAGATTACATGTAGTAGAAACATCCGTAGTAAGGTACAAATCCTACTTCCTCAGAATTATTCCCAAACTACTAAAACAAAATTAGAAAGTAGACCTCGATTATGTTGTAAAATAAACAGCAACACAGAGCAGTAGAATATCAGAAATTGAGAGAAAATATTTACTAATATCTCTGCCTTGATTTAAGCCAGACAGATTTAATATACAGGTGTAAATATGCCTTGGTGATGTTATCTGAAGTATTAATTGATAGAATTCTGTACTGCATAATTTAGATGGGTGTATGTGTGTGTGTAACTTGTCTTATCATGTATATGAACCATAGTTATCAGTAAAACATTTTTAAGAGGAATATAACAGCACTGTTTTGGTATCAATAACTTGTTCTTTTAAGCTGAAGTTATTTTATGATCTCGATCCCACTATAAAATTATTAAAATGAAACATAGTTACATATACAGCCTTTTATCAATAAGGCAGTAATTCCCAGGAAAAGCCATTTATTAAAATAGAGTTAGAAATGATAATGACAAGCTTAGTTTTCCTATTATGCTATCTTTTCCAGCTTGCATTTAAATAGCCTGCTCAAGGAATTTGGTATAGAATAACAGATTAAATAGACAAGCTGCATTTGGATGCATGTGTACAGCCGTGTGTGCATGTGTGTGTGTGTGTGTGTGTGTGTGTGTGTGTGTGTGAGAGAGAGAGAGAGAGATACTTAGCAAACTTCAAATGAAGACTTTTCCTTTGAATATGTCTAGGTATCTTTCTCCTGTAAGATCCCCAAAGAAAAAAGGGTCAACTACACGTGTAAATGCTACTGCAAATGCAGAGGCACAAGCAACCTCCGCCTTCCAGACTCAGAAGCCATTGAAATCTACCTCCCTTTCACTCTTTTACAAAAAAGGTTAGTAGATGATTACTTTCAAGAGCATGGACTCTGAAACCAGGCTGACTGGGTTCAAATCATGGCTCTTCTGCATACTAGGTATGACTTTGGGCAAGTCATTTAATAGCTCTATGCCTCAGTTTCCTCATCTGTCAAATGGAAATGATAATAATAATAACCTACTTTATACTAATACTAATCTACCTTGTAGGGTCTTTGAGACAATTAAATGAATTAATACATAAAATGCTTCCAACAGTGCCTAGCACATAGTAAGCACTCAGAAAGTGTTAGATGTTGTTATTGTTGCTGCTGCTCCTGTTGTTATGCTTTCAAATTAATGTTTGGAAATATTTGCTTCTGACATTACTTTTGCTGTTCAGGTGTGTACGTAGAGTTGAGATTATACAGTGTGCTGTGGCCTAGTGCAGGTGCATTTCCTGGCAACCAGGTTGTATAGCATTCTCTGTGTGTGTGTGGTTGGGCAGGGAGGTTGGTTTGTGTGTCTGTACATGTGTACATACATACAAGTTCACACCCATTTGGAACTCTTAGAAGGAAAGTGAAAAGGTCGGATTCCTCTGCGATAAATCTTTTTTCTGATTTTATTCAAGTCAGAAATATACTAAGCTTTATGGGCATATTGTAAGACAGCCCTTAAGTGAGAGCAACCAGCAGAATCCACCTCACCTGAAAAGTTGGAGAAAGGAGAATTTTTGCTTGGGCCCCACCCTAGAAGTACTCAGTCAGAAACTCTAGGATGAGGCACAGAAATCCTTCTTTCAACAAGCCCTCTAGGCAAGTCTGATGCGTGCTGAAGTTTGAGAACCACTGGGATAAATTAACTAAAAAATTCTGATTGTCTTATGTAAGTCTTTGAAAGGTACATTTAAACCAAGGGTCATTATATTTCAAGTAGATGGAAGAAAATTAAATTTTGTGGATTCTTTTCTCCAGGTCTGTATTCCAGTAATTCTTTTTTTTTATAGACTCTCTTAAGTAAACTGCATATCACAGTCATGTTACCACTTAGGTAATCTACAAGTCTACCATTTTTCAACAGAGTATGCTCCATTGGTATTTTATAGACAAATAAACTGTTTGTTTTTTGTTTTTAGCATTGGAAAAATTAATAGACACTGGCAATTCCATTATTTTTAAAAATAATTATCCCTCTTGAATATTGATAATGAGAATTTCCAACATCTGTGATGAGTGATTACCAATGGAACTGAAACAAACCCGTTTTGGTTTGTCTAATTTCACAATATCTTATGATCTTTCTTCCTCCACCTTCCATCTCTGCCTGAATTTCATGCTGTAATAGTTAATTCAGCAAGATTTTTTTTTTTTTGGTGAGGAAAATTGGCCCTGAGCTAACATCTGTGCCACTCTTCCTCTATTTTTGTTACATGGGATGCCGCCACAGCATGGCTTGATGAGCAATGAGTAGGTCTGTGCCCAGGATCTGAACCTGTGATCCCTGGGCCACCAAAGTGGAGTGCTTGAACTTAACCACTATGGCACCAGGCCAGCCCGGCAGCAAGAATTATTTTGCCTTCTGTGTATCTAGCATTATGCTAAGACTAGGAATCATTTATTCATAAGGAAAATAGTGGTAGAGATGAGGTTACTGTTAAAATGCTATTTAATAGTATTATGGTTATAGCAATTTAATCTTTTGAAAAAAATCCACTTGTAATTCAAAATGAACAAATGCAACTAATTCCCCTTATCTCTCCAGTGTATCGACTAGCATATCTTCGACTAAATACCTTGTGTGCACGCCTTCTGTCTGACCACCCAGAGCTAGAACACATCATCTGGACCCTTTTCCAGCACACCCTGCAAAATGAGTATGAACTCATGAGAGACAGGCATTTGGACCAAGTAAGAAAACAGTGCACTTCACCTACTTATTTGTTAACCATGTACTGATTTCTTAAGAAAAGGTTATATTCAAATGAGAAGCTAGATCAATTTAGTAGACTTAATATATATTTACTTGTTGGCTACTTTTTATATTTTTGCTGTAATTCTTACAAATTAGAGCCTGAGAGTATTTCAGTAACTTTACTTGTATAATGACATGAAAGATCTTATTTGCAAAAATTGCTGAAGAAACTGTTTATCGTAGGCTTTTTCTGTGTTGTGGTAAGCTAGATTTCATTTTAGTGTGGGAAAAAAACATTAGACTTAAGAACCAGTTTATCTAACCAGTGCCAAACGAATGAATGAACCAACTAAGGAATGAGTTAATTAATTAATTTACAGAGAATGTTCTCTCATACTTTTCTTTTTCTTCTCTAAAAAAAGGATAATGAGAATTTTTTTTGGTAACAGCTTTATTGAGATGTAATTCACATACCATACAAATTACCCATTTAAATTGTACAGTTCAGTGGCTTTTAGTATATTCACAGAGTTGTGCAATCATCACCAAAATCAATTTTAAAACATTTTTGTCGTGCCAAAAAGAAACCCTATACCCTTTAGCACTCACCCTCCTATTCCCCCACCCCCTCCAGCCTCTATAGATTTGCCTATTCTGGACATTTCATATAAATGAAATCATATAATACATTATCTTTTTGTGTCTGGCTTCTTTCATTTAGTATAATGTTTTCATTGTGCATCTGTGTTATAGCTTGTATCAGTACTTCATTCCTTTTTAATGCCAAATAACATTCCATTGTGTGGATATACCACATCATGTTTATTCATCAAGTGATGTACATTTGAATTGTTTCAACTTTTTGGCTACTATGAATAATGTTACTGTAAACATTCATATACAAGTTTTTGTGTAGGTATATGTTTTCATTTCTCTTGGGTATTGGCCTTAGAGTGGAGTTGCTGGGTCATATTGTAACTCTATATTTAACCTTTTGAGAAATGGCCAGATTATTTTCCAACACAGCTACACCTTTTTACATTCTTAACAGCAGTGTATAAGGTTCCAGTTTCTCCACATCCTCACCAACTTGTTATTTGCCTTTTTGATTATAACCATACTAGTGGGTATGAAGTGGTATCTTTGTGGTTTTGTTTTTTTTCCTTTGCTGAGGAAGATTCACCCTGAGTTAATGACCGCTGCCAATCTTCCTCTTTTTGTGTGTGAGCTGCTGCCACAGCACAGCATTGACAGACAAGTGGTGTAGGTCCACACCTGGGAACGGAACCTGGGCTGCCAAAGCAAGAGCGCACAGAACTTAATCACTGGGCCACCGGGGCTGGCCTCTTTGTGGTTTTGATTGGTGTTTCCCTGATGGCTAATGATGTTGATTGAGCATCTTTTCATGTGCTTATTGGCCATTTGTATATCTTCTTTGGAGAAATATCTATTCAGATCCTTTGCCTATTTTTTAATTGGGTTGTCTTTTTACTATTGAGTTATAAGGGTTCTTTATATATTCTACATACAAGTCCTTTATCAGATATATGATTTGCAGATATTTTCTCCTATTCTGTGAGTTGTCTTTTCACTTTCTTGATGGTGTCCTTTGAAACAGAGAAGTTTTTAATTTTGATGATGTTCAATTTATCTTTTTATTGTTGTTTTTACTGGTGCTTTTGGTGTCATATCTAAGAAACCATTGCCAAATCAGAGGTCATAAAGTTTATCCCTGTTTTCCTCCAAGAGTTTTATAGTTTTAGCTCTCACATTTAGATTTTGATCCATTTTTCTAGGAGGTAGGGTTCCAACTTCTTTCTTTTTTATGATACTAGTTGTTGCAGCACCATTTCTTGAAAAGTCTTTTCATTCCCCATTGACAGTTGTTGAAAATCAACTAACTATAAGTATGTAAGTGTTTATTTCTAATCTCTTAATTCTATTCCATTGATCCATGTGTTTCATACCAGAACTACTCTTGATTACTGTAGCTTTGTAGTAAGTTTTGAAATAGGGAAGCATGAGTGCTCCAATTTTGCTCTTCTTTTTCAAGATTGTTCTAACTATTCTGAAACTTGAATTTCCATATTAATTTTAGGATCGGCTTGTCAATTTCTACAAAGAAGCCAACTGGGATTTTGATAGAGATTGCACTGAATCAGATCAATTTGAGTACTGCCATCTTAACAACATTAAGTCTTGCAATCCATGAACATGTGACGTCTTTCCATTTATTTAGATCTTCTTTAATTTCTTTCAATAATGTTTTGTGGTTTTCAGAGTACAAGTCTTGCACTTGTTTTGTTAAATTTATTTCCAAGTACTTTATTCTTTTTAACACTCTTGTAAATGGAATCGTTTCTTTAATTCCTTTTTCAGATTGTTCATTATGAGTATATAGAAATACAATTGATTTTTATATGTTGATCTTGTACCTACAACGTTGCTGAAGTTGTTTGTCAGTTTTAATAGTTTTTTAGTGGATTCCTTAAGATTTTCAATATGTAAGATCGTGTCATCTGTGAATAGAGATAGTTTTACTTCTTCTTTTTCAATCTAGATGACTTTTATTTCATTTACTTGCCTAATTGTCCTGGCTAGAACCTCCAGTACAATGTTGAATGGAAGTGGTGAGAGAGGACTTCCTTGTCTTGTTCCTGATCTTGTTCCTGAACCAAAAGTGGATTTGCCTCCTGGAGAGTTAAAATCAGACTCTTGACCAGAACTAGTTGTCACACAAAGTAGAGCTCATTTGCAGCAAATAGGAGGCCACAGGGAATTATTTCCGAAGTTGTGTTTGTCCCCAAGCAAGGGACAGCAGGGGCCTTTTATTTCTGATGGGGAATGAATATTCAAAAGGGCGAGGTGGGTACTCACTTGGCAGGCTCAGTAGGAAAACATGCTTCCACACACACTACAGGTTACTGTCATGAGGCCTGAACTCCTCTGGAGAGGAGAGCTTAGCATTAAAAATGAGGTAAAGGTCATAGGCTGTGCTCTTGTGGTGGGGCTTGGTCTGGCTCAGGGGGGTTGGTGATGGCATCTCCTTAACATAACAAAATAAAAAAGCAATTTGGAGAAATAGTTAAATGCTCTGAAATCTTCCTTGAGTTCCTTGGGGCAATTAGGCAGTGACAGTCGTAAGGGAAAGCATTGAGTCTTTCCTACAGGAAATTAAATTTCCATTTTTTGAAGCTAAAAGAAAGATAACAGAGTGCTTTTTAGAATACAACCATGTAACAAAATTCTATTTTTAACATAACATTTATTTACTAGATTATGATGTGTTCCATGTATGGCATATGCAAAGTGAAGAATATAGACCTTAAATTCAAAATCATTGTAACAGCCTACAAGGATCTTCCTCATGCTGTTCAGGAGGTAGGCAACCTTCCGTGGTAAGATTTTTTTGTATATATCCACATCTGTAATATGGATAACTTCATATATTCTGACCTTATTATATAAATTCACATCTCAGTTTTTTACTTTTATATTATTGGTTAATTATTTGTAACTAAAATGAAATTGGAAAGTTAAGGCACTTTAATATCCAAATTCATATTCTAAAGTTAATAAGGAATACTATATCCCTGCAATAAGGAGGATATTTGTAATAGACTTTTACATATATATATAAAATATACATATATATACACACACATATAGGGGCAGGCCCGGTGGCGTAGTGGTTAAGTTTGCGCGCTCCACTTCAGCAGCCCGGGGTTTGCAGGTTTGGATCCCGGGTGCAGACCTGTGCACTGTTTATCAAGCCATGCTGTGGCAGGTGTTCCACATATAAAGTAGAGGAAGATGGGCACAGATGTTAGCCCCGGGCCAATCTTCCTCAGCAAAAAGAGGAGGATTGGCAACAGATGTTAGCTCAGGGCTAATCTTCCTCACCAAAAAAAAAAAAAAATTATCTATATATAATATTTAAAAATCACATAATTTTACGTATAATATTTATATATTTATATATTATATAATATTTTAAAAATATATAATATATATAAAATATTATTATTATATATATAATCTGTGACATTTCACTTCTGGTAGACCATCTGTAATCCAAGTCTAAGAAGGCTTTTTCAGATTATTTTTTCCTATATAACATGTGCCTCTTACTGTTAAAAAGTTTTATGAACTATTAAAAAAGAAAATATAAAGAGATAAATTCCCAAATTCGTTTAACAATTGTTTTTACTTTTCTTCCTCAGACATTCAAACGTGTTTTGATCAGAGAAAAGGAGTATGATTCTATTATAGTATTCTATAACTCAGTCTTCATGCAGAGATTGAAAACAAATATTTTGCAGTATGCTTCCACCAGGGTATGTTGGAAATATCCTTTGATTGGGAAAATCTAATTATAAAGCAATGAATCTCATTAAAACATTAAATAAATAATCTACTGTTTTGTTTTTGCTCTAGCCCCCTACCTTGTCACCGATACCTCACATTCCTCGAAGCCCTTACAAGTTTTCTAGTTCACCTTTACGGATTCCTGGGGGGAACATCTATATATCACCTCTGAAGAATACAAATAAAATTTCAGAAGGTCTGCCAACTCCAACAAAAATGACTCCAAGATCAAGGTTTGTGTTTTCTCTTTAGGGAAGCAGTAAAGAATAAGAGAGGATTATTTTGATCCAAGTGTAAAAATATCAAGCTTTCTTCATTTAAAATAAGCTAGACTCTTATATTAAGTGACATGATAAGAATTTGGGAGGAAAGAAAGATAATCCGTTTACTTTAGATGGATTTGCAAAAAAGTCATCAACTTTTCTGGCTGCTGGGGTCTGTTCTCTTGTAAACAGTCTGAGAACCAGTTTGATAATAGGTTTCAAATCACTTTCATATTTTTGTAAGTTGCCATTTCTGCTAAACAAAGTAGATTGCTTTTGGTTAAGAATTTTTATTCTCTAGTTTATCGAATGTCCTGTAAACTCTTTCTGTGGACCTGTTCATCTTGCTTTGTTATAAAAATCTAGATGACTGATTAAATGTTGATGACTGTAAATTAAGTCTTTAGAAGTCCATCCCTAATTCTGCCTGTGGCTTCCATATATTACTTCGGGCAGGTTTCTGTATCCACTTTAGAACATTGCTGTGGATCAGGGAAATGATGAGTGTGAAGCTGTTTTAAATTCTCAGATGAAACATTCTGTGCAACTACAAATCATTATATTATCTTCCACATCCAACTTCAAGTGCTCTCTGGCTTTGAATTGCTTCAGTTGACTTATTATATGTTATCATGGGCTATTTGAAACTGACTTTATTTGTATAAAGTGGGAGGCAGATTAGCTAATATAGTTAATGTAGTCTCATCTCAGAAATTGTCAGCCCATACCTTTGTACTTAATGGGCAAGAAAAACAAACAAGTATATAGTATATAGATATAGTAACCCCTTAGAAAATGTTTGTGTGGTGTGTTTATATAAGGATTGTACACTCGTGATAAAATTTCAAACTCTACAAAAAACGATAAAGTAGAAAATAATTGGCAAGTGATATAAGTGCTCTTGTGTGACCCTGTATCATCCTTTATTTGGTGTTCTTACAGTTGAGTATCTATACTGATATCTACAACTTATGTTATAAGCTGCTAAGATGCCACACCATGTTTGTTTAATTTACACAGTCCCATACCACCACATGAAAATGTGTACTTAGGTTATTTTTTAATGATGATAATTAATCCATATTATGCTAATAATGATGGCTGTTTGCTGATCTTAGTGAAATCACTTCTGGGTTGGGGTTCTTTAGCAAAAAAGTGATATTCTGAAAATCCTTATAAATCACTGATCAGGTATTAAGAGAGCATCTTAACATTCTACTTATCCAGCATATTTAGGTATTTTGGTTAATCAAATATATATAAGATGATGGCCACTTATCAAGGAATTGGAGGACAGTGAAATCTATATATCTTCTAGGTCCATGTACATATGATCAAATATTTATGTCAGGCTAATGCTGTTCTTTAACTTTATTATCATATACATAAATTATATGGTTCAAACAATGACAAACAGACCAATAGAGATTTCCCACTCTAGACTATGTGATAAATAGCCTTTTACTATATATCTATATAGATCCTAATTAGAATTCTGATTATTACTTAATACAGGAAGTTTTTGCCAAATGTAACTTGAATTTTTTAATGAGAAAATGTGAAAGAAATTTTAATTGATAACTTACCCATTGATTTATGAAGAATTAAGTAGGGGTAAACTTAAAATTTTCTTTTATCCTCTTTAAATGTGGACAGTGACAGAATATATTCCTGCAAATATGTAGTTCTTGCTTTAAAAATCTAGGAGACCAGCTCAGTGTATGATTAGACTAGTACTGTTAGAATAAGCCCCTAATGAGTATAATGTTCAGTGATCCTAGGGGTAGAGGAAACCTTTGATTTGATATTATTGATAGTTCTGAATGATGTGTGTGTGTTTATCTCTGCACAGTTGTATTTGATTTTCATTACTAATTTGTATTTTATCTTAACTTGACAGAATCTTAGTATCAATTGGTGAATCATTTGGGGTGAGTATTTTCTGTCCATGAAATACAATGGCATGCACTGTAACTATAAAAGAAATTGAAGATTTCTATAATTTGAATTTACAAATGCTGTTATTCAAATACCTCATCCAGGCACATTGCATAGAATTTAGAAGATATATATGTAAATATTTATTTTCAAATCACATTTAATTTCAAATAATACTCAATTGGTGAATTTCAAAGCTGTTTTCTAAGCATTCCTTTGAAATTATATAATACAGTCACACGTGGCTTAACGACAAGGATGCATTCTGAGAAATGCATATGGACCATATATGCAGTGGTGGTCCCATAAGATTAGTACCGTATAGCCTGAGTGTGTAATAGGCTATACCATCTAGGTTTGTATAAGTACACTCCGTGATGTTTGCACAATGACGAAATCACCTAACGATACATTTCTTAGAACGTATCCCTGTTGTTGAGCCACACGTGACTGTATGTATATATGTGTGTATATATATATGTACAAATATGTGTATGTGTATAGTCTCAAAGGAATGTTTAGAAAACAACTTTGAAATTCACTAATTATGAGTATGATTTGAAATAAGATATTCCAAAATGTAACCACCATATCCAAATGTCAACAGCCAGTCGCTACCTACTGGTCTTCTCCTTCTGTACATATACATACCTTTGCTTGTCCTTCCTCTCAGACCTCTAGGATATTCTTTCTCTGGTAAATTGATTAGGAATTGGTTACATGAGATTCTTCCCCAATGTAAGCAGCGGGGCATGTAGAGGTCTTTGTTCCAGAGTGATCCAAGGGAAAGCTTAGCTTTGAAACAGTTGTTTTAGGCTGGGAACTTGCTACTCTCGTTGACCTTCCATTAATATAACTAATTCAGCAGTCCTGTATTCAGTGTGCATTACTATTAATGTTTCACCACCCCGACCCCTCCTGCCTATATTAGTTATTTATTGCTGCATAACAAATCACCCCCAAACTCAGTAACTTAAAACAAACATATTTTAATCTCAGTTTCTGTGGGTCAATAATCCAGGCATGGCTTAGCTGGGTCCAGGGCCTCCCCTCACAAGGCTGTAATCAGTGTGTCACATGGGACTGCAGTTTTATCAAAGCTCAACTGGAGGAGGATCTCTTGCAAACTCGTTCATATGGCTGTTGACTGATCCTCAATGGCTAGCAGCCCAAGCCATCAGTTCCTTGCCACTTGGGCCTCTCCATTTGGCTACTGACTACTCAACATCGCAACTTGCTTCCCCTGGAATGAGGACTCTGAGAGAGGGAGGGAGGGAAAGAGGGAGATAATGAGGAAGATGGAAATCATGGTCTTCTTGTAACTAATACTAGAGGTGACATTCCACACTTTTGCCCTACCATTTTTGTCAGAAACAAGACAGCACTAGGTCCAACCCACACTCAAGGAGAGGGGGATTATATAAGGGTGTAAATACTAGGAGGTGGGGATTAGTGAGAACCATTCCAGAGTCTGCCTCCCACTTCCCCAAGTGAAATAACTAGAGAAAGATAGTAGTTTGTATGCTAAAAGGCCGAATGTTAAAATATATGTTACAAATAGTAAATGCTGTGACATGTAGCTCAAGATAGGCTGCAGCTGTCAGGCTTCACAAAAGAGACGTGGGACGGACCACATAAGTAGGGTTGGATCTGGATAGGTATAGAGTAGTGGCCTTAAAATTTTCTGCTTGCCATACCTTTAAAAGAATTGACAAAATGTTATATGTACATCCATATTTTAAAGCTGATAACTAAAAATCTTACCATAAATTTAATGGGTACACAGGATTTAGTTTCTATATTATATCTGTGCTCTAAGTATATTTTCCGTCAAATCTGTTTTGCTTTTTATTTTTAGAAAATTAGCTCATTTAATTTTTGGAAAATAGAGCCTAATTAGCAAAGGTAATCCTCATTGTCATATCAGTCAGTCAAATCAGACTTAATTTCTATCAGAAAGTCTGACTTTATTTTTTAGTTCAAGTGAACATGTTCATACACATCCCTAAGGTAATCACCTCACTCTGGTTCTAAAATAGATAAGAAATAGAATTTTTCCATGTGTTTGTCCCTTGGATAAAATAAGGTGGCATGCCACCTTTGGTATTTCTTACCAGAGCTGCCTTTACTTTGCTATGACAGGATTCTCCATATTTCAGATCATCTCCAGTAATACTGGATGGATTCAAATTCTTAAGTCTTTTCAATATTTGATTTTTTTATTTAAAAAACTATAAATTAGCAGCATTTCAACAAATACTATATCAATGATGGTTTAAAATATATAATCTATATGACTTGTCAACATAATACCCATAAAGTGAATCCAAAATTATTATTCAGTGGACATTTCACCTCTTAATAAACTCTTTTGACATTTTCTCTGGTTATGTAATGCCTTCAAAAAAAAAATCTATCAAAAACAAGGTTCCAGAAAGCTGTTCAACTTTACATGCTTCTGAGAAGTAGCCTGGTTCTGTGTGTGGGTGAGCTCCACAAATGAGGAACCAGGACTTCCAGAGGAGTAGTCAGTGTTGTTGGAGGAAAAGCCTCATGTTGGAAGAGACAAGAGGATTTAACAAGAGTGAGTATTTATTTGAGACAGAGTTACTCAGAGTACAGTTACTGATTTTGAAATTTTTCATACCTCTTATTTGGTCCAATAAAGCAGAAAATTAAAATGCAGATGTTACCTCTGCCTGATTTTTGACACACCCCAAACTGCAATTAAGGGATGCTAACTACAAAATGCTGGCATGTGATGATTTAAAACAAAGAATTCTATAATTCGTAGACTTCTGAGAAGTTTCAGAAAATAAATCAGATGGTGTGTAACAGTGACCGTGTACTCAAAAGAAGTGCTGAAGGAAGCAACCCTCCTAAACCACTGAAAAAACTGCGCTTTGATATTGAAGGATCAGACGAAGCAGATGGAAGGTAGGAACAATTTTAGAATGTTTTTCAGTAGCTGAGTTGGTCATCTGGGGAACCCAGGGTGCCAGCTCTGCTCCTGATTTCCACCAATCCCTTTCATGCCTGTTTTATTTGGAAATTGTGAGGATGCTCAAAATAATAGGTATGAATGCATCCCAAAGTTAACAGCACCGTATACATCATATACTATCTACTGAAAATCATTGAAAATATCAGATGTTTAAAATCTGATCATTTTTTTTACAACGCTATTGACAAAATGTTAGCCTTGATTAACATTAGATTTTTTTTTTCCTTTATTTTTTTTTTATTGATGTCTTAGTTTATAACACTGTGGGGTTTTAGTTGTAGATTTTTGTTTCTCCGTCACCTTGTGGATGTAACCCTTCACCCCTTGTGACCCCCACCCCCCTTCCCCTTGGTGACCACCAATCAGTTCTCTCTGTCCGTGTGTTCACTTATATTCCATATATGAGTGAGTTCATGCAGTGTCTGTCCTTCTCTCTCTGGCTTATTTCACTTAACATAATACCCTCTAGGTCCTTCCATGTTGTTGCAAATGGGACAATTGTGTCTTTTCTTATGGCTGAGTAGTATTCCATTGTGTGTATATACCACATCTTCTTTAACTAATCATCAGTTGAGGGACACTTGGGTTGCTTCCACTTCTTGGCTATAGTGAATAATGCTGCAATGAACATAGGGGTGCATACGCGTCTTGTGATGGTTGATTTCACGTCCATTGGGTAGATGCCCAAGAGTGGTATTGCTGGATCATATGGTATTTCTATTTTTAATTTTTTGAGGACTCTCCATACTGTTTTCCATAGAGGCTGCACCAGTTTGCATTCCCACCAGCAGTGAATGAGGGTCCCCGTTTCTCCACAACCTCTCCAGCATTTGTTGTTATTTGTCCTTGTGATTATAGCCATTCTAACCAGTGTAAGGTGATATCTCAGTGTAGTTTTGATTTGCATTTCCCTGATGATTAGTGATGTTGAACATCTTTTCATGTGTCTATTGGCCATCTGTATCTCTTCCTTGGAAAAATGTCTGTTCATCTCCTCTGCCCATTTTTTGATCGGGTTGTTTGTTTTTTTGTTGCTCAGTTGTATGAGATCTTTATATATTACTGAGATTAATCCCTTGTCGGACAAACGATCTGCAAATATTTTCTCCCAGCTGGTGGGTTGTTTATTCATTTTGATCCTGGTTTCATTTGCCTTGTAGAAGCTCTTTAGTCTGATGAGGTCCCACTTGTTTATGTTTTCTTTTGTTTCCCTTGTCTGGGTAGACATGGAATCTGAAAGGATCCCTTTATGTCCAGTCTCAATTAGTGTACTGCCTATATTTTCTTCCAGGAGTTTTATAGTTTCAGGTCTCACTTTCAGGTCTTTGATCCATTTTGAATTGATTTTTGTATATGGCGATAATAGATGGTCTACTTTCATTCTTTTGCATGTTGCTGTCCAATTTTCCCAGCACCATTTATTGAAGAGACTTCCCTCTCTCCATTGTATGTTCTTTGCTCCTTTGTCGAAGATTAGCTGTCCATAGGTGTGTGGTTTTATTTCTGGGCTTTCAATTCTGTTCCATTGATCTGTGTGTCTATTCTTGTACCAGTACCATGCTGTTTTGATTACTGTAGCTTTATAGTATATTTTGAAATCAGGGATTGTGATGCCTCCAGCTTTGTTCTTTTTTCTCAGAATTGCTTTAGCTATTCGGGCTCTTTTGTTGCCCCATACGAATTTCAGTAGTTTTTGTTCTATTACCGTGAAGAATGACATTGGGATTCTGATTGGGATTGCATTGAATCTGTAGATTGCTTTAGGTAGAATGGACATTTTAACTATATTTATTCTTCCAATCCATGTGCATGGAATATTTTTCCATTTCTTTATGTCCTCCTCGATTTCTTTCAATAGTGTCTTATAGTTTTCATTGTATAGGTCTTTGACCTCCTTGGTTAAATTTATTCCCAGATATTTTATTCTCTTTGTTGCAATTATAAATGGGATTGTCTTTTTGAGTTCTCTTTCTGTTGTTTCATCGTTAGTGTATAGAAATGCAATTGATTTTTGTAAGTTGATTTTATACCCTGCCACTTTACTGTAGTTGTTGATTGTTTCTAGTAGCTTTCCGATGGAATTTTTGGGGTTTTCTATGTATAGGATCATGTCGTCTGCAAATAGTGAGAGTTTCACTTCTTCATTGCCTATCTGGTGTCCTTTTATTCCTTTTTCTTGCCTAATTGCTCTGGCCAGAACTTCCAGTACTATGTTGAATAGGAGCGGTGAGAGTGGGCACCCTTGTCTTGTTCCTGTCCTCAAAGGAATGGCTTTCAGTTTTTCCCCGTTGAGTAGGATGTTTGCTGTAGGTTTGTCATATATGGCCCTTATTATGTTGAGGTACTTTCCTTCTATACCCATTTTGTTGAGAGTTTTTATCATAAATGGATGCTGGATCTTGTCGAATGCCTTCTCTGCATCGATTGAGATGATCATGTGGTTTTTATTCTTCATTTTGTCAATGTGGTGTATCATGTTGATTGATTTGCGGATGTTGAACCATCCCTGTGTCCCTGGTATAAATCCCACTTGGTCGTGGTGTATGATCTTTTTGATGTATTGCTGTATTCGGTTTGCCAATATTTTGTTGACGATTTTTGCATCTATGTTCATCAGCGATATTGGCCTGTAGTTTTCCTTCTTTGTATTGTCCTTGTCTGGCTTTGGTATCAGCATGATGTCGGCCTCATAGAATGTGTTGGGAAGTATTCCATCTTCCTCTATTTTTTGGAATAGTTTGAGAAGGATAGGTGCTAAATCTTCTTTGAACGTTTGATAAAATTCTCCAGGGAAGCCATCTGGTCCTGGGCTTTTATTTTTTGGGAGGTTTTTGATGACTGTTTCAATCTCTTTACTTGTAATTGGTCTGTTCAGATTCTCTATTTCTTCTTGATTCAGTTTTGGGAGGTTGTACGCGTCCAAGAATTTGTCCATTTCCTCTAGGTTGTCCAATTTGTTGGCGTAAAGTTTTTCATAGTATTCCCTAATAATCCCTTGTATTTCTGTGGTGTCTGTTGTAATTTCTCCTCTTTCATTTCTAATTTTATTTATTTGAGTCTTCTCCCTTTTTTTCTTAGTGAGTCTGGCTAAGGGTTTGTCAATTTTATTTATCTTCTCAAAGAACCAGCTCTTTGTTTCATTGACCCTTTCTACTGTTTTTTTGGCATCAATTTCATTTATTTCTGCTCTGATTTTTATTATTTCCCTCCTTCTGCTGATTCAGGGCTTTGTCTGTTCTTCTTTTTCCAACTCTGTTAGGTGCAATTTAAGGTTATTTATTTGGGATTTTTCTTGTTTGTTAAGGTGAGCTTGTATTGCTATGAATTTCCCTCTCAGGACTGCTTTTGCTGCATCCCATATGAGTTGGTATGGTGTATTTTCCTTTTCATTTGTCTCCAGATAGCTTTTGATTTCTCCTTTAATTTCATCAATGACCCATTGGTTGTTCAGTAGCATGTTGTTTAGTCTCCACATCTTTGTCCCTTTCCTAGTTTTTTCCTTGCAGTTGATTTCTAGTTTCACAGCATTATGATCAGAAAAGATGCTTGTAATGATTTCAATCTTCTTAAATTTATAGAGGTTTGCCTTGTTTCCTAATATATGGTCTATCCTTGAGAATGTTCCATGTGCACTTGAGAAGAATGTGTACTCTGCTTTTTTTGGGTGGAGTGCTCTGTATATATCTATTAAATCCATTGCGTCTAGTTTCTCGTTTAAGTCCATCATTTCCTTATTGACTTTTTGTCTGGATGATCTATCTATTGATGTAAGGGGGGTATTAAGATCCCCTACTATTATTGTGTTATTGTTAATATCTCCTTTAAGGTTTTTTAGCAGTTGTTTTATGTACTTTGGTGCTCCTGTGTTGGGTGCATAGATATTTATAAGTGTTATGTCTTCTTGGTGAACTATCCCTTTTATCATAATCTATTGCCCTTCTTTGTCTCTCCTTACCTTTTTTATCTTGAAGTCTACTTTGTCTGATATAAGTATGGCTACTCCTGCTTTCTTTTGTTTGCCATTAGCTTGGAGTATTGTTTTCCATCCTTTTATTTTGAGTCTGTGTTTGTCTTTAGAGCTGAGATGTGTTTCCTGGAGGCAGCAGATTGTTGGATCTTGGTTTTTAATCCATCCTGCCACTCTGTGTCTTTTGATTGGAGAATTCAATCCATTTACATTTAGAGTGATTATTGATATATGAGGGTTTAATGTTGCTATTTTATTGTTCATCTTCTGGTTCTTTTGCATTTCCTTCGTTTCTTGTCCCTTGTGTTTTGGACTGCACATTCAATTTGGTATTTCTGCATGCTCATTCTCTTGGTTTTCTCTTTATTTGTCATGTGTGGTTCTCTTCTGGTTGTTTGTTTAGTGGTTACTGTGAGGTTTATATAAGCGATCTCCTGGATAAGTAAGTACATTTTCAGATGCCTCCTTTTTCCTGAGGCTGGGTCGATTCAATCCCTTACCTTTTCCCCTCCTTATTTGTTATCTCTTTATTCCAGATTGTGTCATGAATGTGTGTTTCCAGTGATGAGTTTGAATTAATTTTTGATGTTTTCCAACTGTATTTTGTTCTGGTTTAGTCTCCTTGCTTTTCTCCTTGCTGAAATCTTTGTATCCCCTTTCTCATTTGTTTTTTTTCAGGCCTAAGGGCCTTCTTGAGCATTTCTTATAGTGGGGGTCTTGTGGTGACGAACTCTCTTAACTTTTGTTTATCAGGGAGAGTTATTGTTTCTCCATCGTATTTGAAGGATATTTTTGCTGGATAAAGTATTCTCGGCTGAAGGTTTTTGTCTTTCATGATTTTGAATATATCATTCCAGTCTCTCCTAGCCTGTAGAGTTTCTGTCGAGAAATCAGCTGAGAGCCTGATGGGGTTTCCTTTGTATGTTATTTTGTTTTTTTGTTTAGCTGCCTTCAATATTATTTCCTTGTCACGGGTATTCTTCAAGTTTGCTACTATGTGGCGAGATGATTTTTTATTCCTGTTTATATATTTAGGTGATCTATTGATTTCATTCACTGTTATTTCCCTCTCGTTCCCTAGGTTGGGGAAGTTCTCAGCTATTATTTCTTTGAACAAACTCTCTGCTCCTTTTTCTCTTTCTTCTCCTTCTGGAATACCTATTATCCTTATGTTGCTTTTCCTCATTGAGTCTGATATTTCTCGAAGAATTTCTTCATTTCTTTTTAGTCTTAGCTCTCTCTCCTCCTCTATCTGGAGCATTTCTGCGTGGCTATCCTCAATAGTGCTAATTCGTTCCTCCATATTGTCAGTTCTGCTCTTTAAAGACTCCATTTTTTCCACTATCTCGTTGATTTTGTTTTTCATCTCCAATAATTCTGATTGGTTTTTCTTTAGGGTTTCAATCTCTTTTGTGACATAATCCCTGAATTTGTTGATTTGTTTCTGTGTGTTCTCTTGTATTTCATTGAGCTTGTTTATGATAGCTATTTTGAATTCTCTGTCATTCAGGTTATCATATTCTGTGCCTTTAGGGTTGGTTTCTGGGTGTTTGTCATTTTCCTTTTTGTCTGTAGCCCTGGCAAATTGTCGCAAGGATCCGACGGGGACATCCTTATTTTTACCCCTCATGATAAAGTTGGTCCTGCAGTTTCCCCCTGCTGCCACTAGATGGAGATCGCGAGCGGTTTGCTCTGAGGCGGCTGCAGCCCCTGGAGGGATTATGCTGAAACGCTGGTGGGGGGAGGGGTCCTCTCTTTCTCCTGCTTGACCCGGGGGTTTCCTTTCTGGCTCTCTTAGGGTGTTTGCTACACCCCCTAAACAGTCCGTCGTCGCTTCCCAGTCGGGATCTCGCGACAGTCTGAGAGCACCTGGATGGCGATACGGAGGCCACCCCTCCCCCCTCTGTCTGTGAACTGTGCTGTCTTTGCCAATCGATTGGGGAGGGGGAGTACAACTTTTTACCTCTCCTCCCATCCTCCTGGGCTTCCCGCACCTCCCCCATCCAATGTATTGCAGCAGCGGTTTCTCAGAAGTCCTTCGTAGTGTTTGATTGAGCTCTGTTGGAATGTGAATGATGTTTTCGTTGTGTCGTAGGGGGCAGAGATTCAAAGAGGGACTCTCACTCCGCCATGATGCTGACGTCACTCCAACATTAGATTTTAAAATGCTTCTTACTCTTGAAAAATATTAACCAGTATGTTTTATAAGAACCACTGAAAAAATATATAGGATCATAAATTTGTGACATATTTTAGATGATTTGTTTATAATTATACCTTTGAAATTAAAAGCTACTCACTAAAATAAGAGCATCAAATAAGTCATTGAAAGCACCATCGTTACTGGAAATTTGAGTTTTCCATTTATACATATGCATATGAAATATTTTGCATTTTTTTAAATCTGCAGTAAACATCTCCCAGGGGAGTCCAAATTGCACCAGAAGCTGGCAGAAATGAGTAAGTACTTACCACTTCACCTTATGTAAATGAAACAATTGTTTACATTGCAAAAAAGCCTTTTCATGTTATCAAAGAATAAATACATATAATTCCTTCAATTAGTGGGCCTGCTTATGCATTTAAAATATAGTTCAATCAAGAATGTATTATTGGGGGCCAGCCTGGTGGCATAGCAGTTAAGTTCACATGCTCCGCTTTGGCGGCCTGGGGTTCACATGTTCGGATCTCACACACGGACAGATGCACTGCTTGTCAGCCATGCTGTGGTGGTGTCCCATATAAAGTAGAGGAAGATGGGCATGGATGTTAGCCCAGGGCCAGTCTTCCTCAGCCAAAAAAAAAAAGAGGATTGGCAACAGATGTTAGCTCAGAGCTAGTCTTCCTCACACGCACAAAGTATATTATTTAGGGGTTGGCCCGGTGGTGTGGTGGCTAAGTTTGTGTGCTGCACTTTGGTGGCCCAGGGTTTGTGGGTTTGGATCCTGGGTGCGGACCTACACACCATTCATCAAGCCGTGCTGTGGCGGCATCCTGCATGCAAATTAGAGGAAGATTGGCACAAATGTTAGCTCAGGGACAATCTTCCTCACCAAAAAAAAAAAAAAAATGTATTATTTACCTCTAAACATTTGTGCTTTAATTGTATGATGCGGAGTGAAGATCATCTTTACTCTTTCTATAATCTTTTGCACAGGAAGACTAAGAAGTGAAACAACATCTTCAACAGGAATGGCTGTGGTTAGAAAATATTTTAGGATAGCAGAACTATAATGAGGAACTCTTAAAGAGTGTTGAATCCAGGGAAGAGTTTTTATAGACTTAGCATATATGAACGTCATCACCCTTGTTTAAAGAGTAATCTTCTATTCTGCTATTATGGAACTTTTCCTAATTTGTAAGTTTTCAAACTTAATTTCAAAGAAAAGTTTTCTGTTACCAGAAATCAGAATTTTGACAAAGAACGCCAGATCATTTTCCAAGTTATACAGAGTGACATAAATTTGGAATGTTAAAGCAAATGGAATTCTATCATAAGCTACCCTGAGACTATGAAAGATTAATCCACGTCTGGTAGATGGAAAGCACGTTACAAAGAAGATAAACGTACTAACTGCTACTGGGGTGTCTTAGAGAGGGAGCTCTGACAGGGAGGGTGACGTTTCCTGAGAATCTGGTGCCAGATCATTAACAAGAAGAAGAGCTGGTGCTTGGTAAGAAGACAAATATTTAGGATACTCTTAAGTATTTTTTAAAGTTATCATTCCTGGGTCATAGGACACATCAGTAAAAACAATGCCAATTATAATGTGACGTTTTTAAAAGGGGCTTTCTCTCAACACGTCTCTGTAGATACTAACTTTGAAATATAAAGTATTTAAAAGAATGCTTTTGATTTTTTTAAATAATTTTTTTCTGTGTGTATTATTTTGGAGTACAATTAAAACTAAATATACCAAAAATTTAAATTTTTTGGTTATAAACGAATCTCTTTTTGGAATTTACATCACCTAATATACTCCCTATTTTAACTTTCAAATAGTTGTGGCTTTTCCTTCCAGTACATGAAAATAGACGTGAAGCTTATAGTGAACATCAGGCCTTGAAAACACGTCGAAGCATTTGGAAGCCCACAAATACCCATTTTAAAAGGAGCAGAAAGCTGTAAAAACATGTATATTTTCTTAGAGAAGAGTTTAATTGGTGTAGTCGGTACATTTCCCAGTAATACACTTAGCTATGATGGTGAATTCCCTCTGCCAGACTGTGGTTCAGGGCCTTTGTGCAGCTGGAAAATTGGGGAGAAGCAGCAGGAGTTTTAACCTATAAGGCTAAGGAATTCTCCAGGCTGCTCTTCAGCTTTCCTCAAAGAATTGCATTCAGAAAAGATCATCACACAGTGCTGGATAGCTCGAAGTGAAGGACCAGAGGGGGAGACTTAGAATTACTCTTTTCGTTCTTTTCCAAGTCGTGAATTCTTTGTGCATCTTTATGAAGAACCCCTGCCCACCACTAAAATCCAGTTAAGAATTTTTAAATAATTAAAAGAAGCATTCTGTTTTTGTCTGTGTTGTAATTAATAATGTACTTTTAAAATGTCCATGTCCAAATTAAATGAACTGTGAGCTGATGTCTTTGCAGTACCTGCAAGGCATCTCCGAACACAGAGGAATCCCAGGCTTTATAACGAGTACCACTCACTTCAGCAGATCATTCTGGGCCAGCCCAGGATCCTGCTCTGCTCAAGTGCCAAACTCAACCTCTTCATCTTTAGGACAGTGATGTAAAGTTGGGTATAGCTGGAAGTGTGTAAGATGACCTTTTGGGGTACATGAAGAAAATATTAGAATTTCTATTTATTTTTATCTCATCTATTTTTAACATTTGGGGTATGTGTGTTTTATAATTTATACACACATATACCTATGTACATATTTGGGTGGTACATGCCTGGAAAAAAATTTACTGATAGGGATATATGTTAAAGAATTTGGCAACTGCTGCTTTTTGCAAGGCCCTGAGCTCCATCAGTTTGGCATGAGTGTAACATACATGGCAGCCCTTTGCCAATGTACCTAGCACCATCAGTGCCATTAACTGTTCTTCACCTTTCTTCCAGCATCTACCCGAACACGAATGCAAAAGCAGAAAATGAATGATAGCATCGATACCTCAAACAGGGAAGAAAAGTGAGGATCTCACGACCTTGGTGACACCGTGTTCACCTCTGGCCTCATTGTCTCTCACAGATGTGACTCTAGAACTTTTCCAGGTTTTGTTTATGGCCACATTTTATACATATCTTCAGCTCTTTTTTGTGGATATAAAGTGTGCAGCACGTCGAGTATTTGTGCAGGCAATTCCTAAGCCACTTGCAATGTTGTAGTCAATAGAATATACATTATTATTGTACAAGATTGAAAATCTTGTGTAAATCCTGCCATCTAAAAAGTTGTAGCGAATGTTTCCATTTCCAAAGTTGCTCTGCTTTACAAATGGTGAGGATGCCCCAGGAATGGGGCTCCTAGCAACCCAGGCCTGTCTGAATACTTTGTCTTCTCTTGTGGCATATGTGTGATGTTTGCTATTATTTTTATTAATTTATATTTATATTTTTTTAATTTAACATGAACACCCTTAGAAAATGTGTCTTGTCTTCCAAATGCAATTTGGCTGACTGTCCCCCATTTATCCAAATGACCCTGAACTCTTCTGCTAAAACAGATGTTAGAAACTAGAAAAAAATTACTAATTTTTACACATTAGATTTTAGTTTACTAATGGAATCTGATGTACTATGTGCTTGTTTTATAAACTTTAGCTTTTATATACAAGCAGAAAGCAAAGTATAAGCATGATATTGTCATACTACTGATACAGATTTCATACCTCAGGACTTCTAAGAATTTATTGATTCTTCATCCAAGTCATGCTTTAAAATGAGGGTTGTTAGTAGTACTCTTGGTTTTTATACCATTTAAATCACTGAATTCATAAAGTGCCCATCTAGTTCTCGGAAAAAAAAAAGTGTTGAGCTAGAGCTTTGCTGTAGAGGACCCTAATACAGTATATCCCAAGTGCACTTTCTAATGTAATGTTTCTGGGTCCTAAAGAATCAAGATACAAAATAATTTTACTCCATAAACCGACTGTTAACTATAGGAGCCTTAATTTTTTTTCTTAGTGATTTGTCTAATTGCATCTCAGCGATTATTCTGCCCTCCTAAATTTGGGAAGGGGTGTTTTCTCTGGAATGGTACATGTCTTCCATGTATCTTTTGAACTGGCAATTGTCTATTTATCTTTTTTTTTTTTTTTAAGTCAGTATGGTCTTACACTGGCACATTCAAAGCCACATTATTTCTAGTCCAAAATTGCAAGTAATCAAAGGTCTTTGGGTTAGGCATTCGTGTTTCTATCTGATTTTGTGCAGAAGCTTCAAATTTAGATTAGCTACATTAGAAAAAGAGCAGCTCTCCCCTTCCCTGGCACCTAAAGGTGTATTTAAACTCTCTTGTGTGATTAACTTATTTAGAGATGGTATAATTTAAAATAGGTGGTATTTAAGGTAGCATCAGTCAGCGTTTAGGAAAATCACTTTGACTGAACTCAGTGTTCTTTTTAAAAAGAAATCTGGTCTTGTTTGTTAGAAAACAAAGCTTTATTTTGTGCTCAAGTTTCAAACTTATTTTTTTGACAGTTATCTTGATAACAAAGGCACTAGAATGCTTTATGCCATTTCCTCATTAATTTTTGCATGAATATCATACAAATCAGTTAGCTTTTAGGTCACGGGCTTACCATATTTCTGGGTCTTTTGCTAACAAGTTCACATTAGAATTAGTGCCAGAATTTTAGGAACTTCAGAGATCATGTACTGAGATTTCTTAAATAAGGCTTCAGGTATTGCTTCATTGCTTTTTTGTATTGGTTAAAACTGTACATTTAAAATTGCTATGTTACTATTTTTTACAATTCATAATTTGCCTATTTTAAAATAAATTAGTTGTTAAGAGTTTTAATGGTCTGATGTGGTCTTTGTAGTAAGTGCACTAATGTTCCCTTCTGTATCTACATTCTCTCCTAGTATGTCATCTATTCTTAGCCTTTAATGGGCTTTATATGCTGATGATTCCCAAATTTATTTCTCCAGCCCTGACCTCTTCATGGAGGTCACAGCTCTCACAGCCAATAAAACTCTTGATTCCTACTCCCCACCCCCAACTTCTCAAAGTATAAACCAAAATCAAACAAACAAAAATACCTTGTTTCTACCCTAGTATTTCCCCATTTTACTAAACAGTTGCTCAAGCCAAAAACCTGAGTCATCTATTAACTCTTGTCCAGACCACAGTTAAAGACTTTTAACTGGTCTCCATGTTCCCTCTCATTCCTCTTTACCTTTCAATTCCATAAAGAGCAAAAATGATCCCTTTAAAATGTAAATTGATCCATATTGCTACTCTACTTGCAGTATGTACACTCCTTATGATGGCCTGTGAAGCAGCCCCTACCTACTTCTCCATCCTCATCTCGTGCTCCTTTCTCTTGCTCACTATGCTTTAGCCACACTGACTTTTTCTCTTATAATGCCAAGCCTATCCCTACCTCGGGCTTTTATGTTTGCTGTTCCTTCTGTCTAGAGTGCTCTTCCCCCAGAATTGTGCATAGCTGGTTCCTTCGTATCTTTCAGGGCTCAGCTCAGAGGCCTTCCTCGACCACCCAGGCTAAAATCCTTACTCTGTATTGTGTCACTCTCCTTCAGAAGTGTAAGTGTTTATCACCAGCTGAAATTGCCTTATTTCACTTGCCTATTGCCTATCTACCCATCCCTACATCAGCCTGCCTGGTCTTCTTTACTTCTATAGCTCTAGCACCTAGAAGCAGCCCGTATGTAGCCAAAAACAAAAAAAAAGAATGTGTATTTTCCATATATTTCCAAGTATGCGGAAACAGATAATATTCTCTTCCTCTGTTAAAATGCCATGTACTGGGTACCTACCATGTTCCAGGCAGAGTTCTAAATGCAGGCAATACATCAGTGAATAAATAAAACTAAGATCCCCATCTCTGTGGAACTTACATTCTAATTCTAGTTTCAGGGAAAGAGAGCAAGTGAATAAATAAAGGAGGAATCTATAGTCTGTCCAATTGTATGAAGTACCGTGGAGAAAACCAGCAGGGAGGATGGAGTGCTGGCAGGGAGAGGAGTTTTGTAACATGTAAAACAGGTGGTCAGGGAAAGAGCTGCTGAGGAGATATTTGAGCAAAGCCCTGAAGGAGGTGAAGGGTGAGCCATAACGTTGACAGGTAAAACATGACCCCGAGAGGAAAAGCAGTGCTTAGAGGTGGGATGTGTCGGAGTGTTTGAGGAACAATAAGGAGTCACAGTAAAATGGAGAGTTGTAAGAGGAGTAGTGGGGAGCCAGTATCTCTTCATCTAATACAAAGTTGGTATTAAAGGCCTTTCCTCCCAGCATCCTTTATATATATAAGTCCACAATCCTCTCTGCAATTCTGAAATCCAAAAAGCTTTAAAAGCCAAGTGGTTCTGTGTGTTTGGTGCCAAAAGTCATATGGCATCAAGAGCATATCTGAACTGGCATAGAGCTATTTAGAGCCTTTATCCTACTTAGAATATTCTGGTTTTGCTACAAAAATATGAATACATTGATTTGGGGGATCTAACCTAGCCCTGCTTGGGTATTATATATTATGTGGTGTATGTACCATAATATACTAAACTCCAAAACAGTTGAGACACATCTGGTACCAAGGATTTCAGATAAGGATTATCTTGAGTTTAAGTAATATTTCTCAAAACAGGGTGGATACTGAAATTCTCTCCTTCTGGAACAGCAGCATGTTTGTTCCTGAAGGAAGAAAGGCAGGTCAAGAGGTTAGAGCGGGAAAAGCAGCAGGTATATCTCAGTGGACTCTGTTCACGTCGGGTGGGGACCTTACATGAAACGCAGTCTCAGAGGTCAAGGCAAAATCAAGCAGCTTTTATGACACTAAAAATTTTTATTTAGATGGTAGAAAATTGATCACTTCTGGAGATTTAGTGTTCCAGTAATTAAAAGTTCTTTATAATAAAAGGGACAAGTTCAAATTCATATTTTTATTTACTTTTCATTAGTTTTCTGGTGCAAATGGTGGGGTGGGAAAACTGACACACTAGTTCCATTACCATCTGGATGATTTCATAGAAACTTGCCTGTAGAAGCATATTTCTGTTCCTCATTTTTGGGCCAGATAGTGTACACAGCATTGGTAAGGATTCATTCAGTAAAATTTTCCTTTGAACTAAATAGATATTTTACAGGACAACCTAAAACCTGGCCTCTAAAAATAGTAAATTTCTACCACATAAAATATAGCTTCTTAAGGGAAATATATTATGGTAACTCTGTATGTCTGAATGGGATTAAAACAAGCTCTTTTAATATGAAACTAGGATAGTCATCTCTTTTCATAAATCCTTTTTTGTGTCCATTATTTTGGGACTACACTTCTTTATTAGTATTGACATATATGATGAAAATTTAATATGAAAGTTAAATTTATTCCACAGACCAGTGTCAGTTACTTCCTAAATAGAAGATGTTATGATTTTAACTGAATTTAGTGAGAGAAAAATCAGTCTGGGTTATGTTTTTATTTTGGCAAAGAGTGAATTCAAAATAACAGTAAGGCTGATTCTTCATTTCTCTTTACAGTTCTCCCCACGCGTTTGTTATAATCGCATGGAGAAGGGCTATTAGATAGACAAGAGTATGTAGTTTATAGTTGCTTCCTTTTCGTTATCACTGGTCAAGAATTCTGCCTCCAAATAAAATTCACCAGGTTATGGTCCAGAATGACTGGCAATTTCTTCAGGTCTCAGCTAAAGAACATTAACCCTTATTTTTTAAAAAGCATTAAATGGTATCTTCACAAACCTCTATCAGCAGATGAGGACACTACTATAGTCTGGTCAAATCTTAACCTTCCTCTGTGTAAGAAGTTGGGTAAAATTATATTGGAAGCACTAAAACATTGAAGTTCGGTGTGTGAACAGAGGAAAACAAAACTTAAGGACAGAAAATCGGAGATGAACTTATGTAAAAGAAAGGATCCATTTATTTCTTATGTAGTGTCATTATGAAAACGTACTTTTTCTCCCACATTTCCCTAACTGAACAGCAGGGTTTCTGAGGCTTTACAGACACTCATCTGTTTGAAACAAAGGAAACAGTGTTGCTGTCCTTCACATGAACATGTTGATGACAAGCCTGTCCTCAAAGACCAGAGAAAGCATGTGTTTTCAGAGATGTTTCCATGGGACTCGTCCATCATCTCTCACCCGGGTCTAAAATAAGCCCTTCCTTATTGTTTGTTTGGTGTCCCGGGTTCTAAGGGTTAATAAATCAGTGATTCTCATCCTTGGCTAAACATCAAAATTACTTGTGGAGCTTTTTAAATACACTGAATTAGAATGTTTGAATCTATATTTTGTGAAAAAGTTTCATAGATTATTCTGTTGTACCTAGAGGTAGAAGCACTGAGCTATACAGCAATGCAAACCTACATGTGACAAAGCTTAGAGAGGGAATCTGGATAAAATCCGTCCAGTCCTTCTTAATAACTTGAATTCTGGCAGTGTGGCTCTTGACCCGTTGTGGAGTTTGGTAAAGGGTAGTCCATTTTTCATCCCTAAATAAACTTATCTGTTCCCTTTGAATGTTGTTCTAATTTTTACATGAAATGAGTTCATAAAAGAAAAAAGCGTTGAAGAACTTCAGAAGATCCTGTCAGAAACAGGCAAGAAAGAGGAAGAGAAGGTTTTGGAAGACACTGTGAAGACGTAAAGGCTTTGCGCACTTACAGCCAGCATAGGAGGGTGAGGAGGAAAAGTCAGAAATGAAAACTGGTTGTCTAACTGCGAGAACTGATAGCTATAGGTAATACCCAGGTCTGAATGTTCCTTTGATGGATAAAATAGCAAATCTACCAAAAAAGGAGAACAAAGGGTATAAGGCTAACTTTTAAAATAACTGAATAAGACTATATAGTTTCAAAAATAGGATTCTGACTTAGAACTAGAGGCATCCAGACTACCTTGCCTCAACTAGATAAGGTCTGCAAAAACAGATAAAAACTTAAGGATTCAAAAGTGACCTCACCAATAAAGCAATAATATGAACAGTAATTATTTATAAACCATTTATGTTTTAGGCATGCTTTGCTTTGATACCTTATCTGAATAATTGCTTTAAAAAAGAAACATATCAAATGGATTTATGTATATCTATGAGACATAAGGTTGATATATTTTTACTGCTTCTTAGGGATTAAAAAAACACACATTTGTTCTATTATCTGCAAATAAGCACTTTATTATCAAATAGTTCAGCATCAGAACAAGGTTTTGTAATTCCAAAAGAGTTTTCTTTACATAATATCATATTGTGAAATACATATTAGAAGAATCTGACTACATCCCACATCCAGTTCCAGTTTCTCCTTTGCAGTTGGGTAACATTTTGATCTAAAAAGTATAAATTTATCTCATTCTTGTTAACACTGTCTGTGAAATGTAAGTATTAATTCCTTTTCAGCTAGTATTTTATAGTTTTACTGTACCAGGTTGAGACCTATTTTACAGTGACATAAAAGTCAACTACAAGAAAAACACATAATCATTTTTACCTACGGAGGCAAAATCTCTCAACACAAAAGCAAAGGACATTATGCAATTATGTCAGCCAGAGGAGCCCAGAAATAACATTCAGTCAAGGATAGTACTTCATATGCAATAATCCCATAGGAGAAATTAATGACTCAGAGTAAAGAGAAAATTAAAATTAGCCCTTGGGCCTTTGACAATTTATTTGCCAAGGCCTTTTGTGAATTCTAATTAATGCTCTAAATTAGCCACTATTTCTCAGAATGATGTACCAGAGGAATATGAAGAGTTACAGGCTGTTTTAAATTTGTTTTTGTGCAAGTTATTCCTTCATCCAGTATCCCACGAATAAAGCTGTTCTCGGGGTACACTTATATTCATAATCAGTTAACTGAGTGCCTACCATACGCGAGGCACAGTGCCAGATGCTGACGATGGGGTAGCAACGGCGTTCCTTGTCAGGCCGTCTGCGTGGTGTCAGCCTGCTCAAGAATGGAACGTGTGGCCAGCATAGCATATAGCATAGCATATACACCAATGTACCAAAAGTGTCCAGCTTAAGTGACTCGAAAGAGGAAATGGTAAATATAATAACACATTTTACTTTTTTTCCTTTGAGCTTAGTCCCATCTGATCAGAGCATTTAATGCCTTTTATGTAAACTTTGGATTTCGGCAGATGGGGAAGACTAACCACCCTCCTTTTGGCAGAATGGAAGAATTTAGCCAAATGAAGCTCATCATAAATACCATTAATTAAAGAGAAGTTATTCTCTTTAATGGGGAAATGGAAAGGCTACAAATTCTTTCCTGCAGGTGAGGATCAATTTTTAAAGGCTCCAACTCTGCTTGCTTTGCTGATAAAGTTCTTCAGGAGATCATGGTCCATTTCTGCAAAGCCTGCAGTCTGTGTTACCATAGTCAAATGGTTTATGCAAAACCTGAAGCAGAAATCTTCTAAATCCTAGGAACAAAAACAACAAAAATGTTTTAACAAATTTGTATATCCCAATGCAAGGCAACATAGCACGAGAGGTCCTAAAACACACAGGCAAGGAAAACAGATTTGATAGCCAAGAGGAAGACACGTTTGTACAGCAATACCTAAAAAATAGTTATAAGACTATACAGCTAATATGAAATTTATGCTTGTAAAAATTTAAATAACACGGAGAAAAAACATCCAAGTTCCTCCACACCAACCAATGCAAAGAATCTGACTTTCCTCCCAGCAATAGGCACCTATGTGTATGAATTCTCTTTTTCTAGTGACAGTATTTGTATTGTTTGTTCTACTTTCAATATGTTAAAAGTACTATATTCCTCTTTTATATTCCCCTGGAGGCTTAAATATTTCTACCTGTAAAGAGTTTGTGAGTAAAGGTTCAGCCATAAACAATAGTGATGCTGGGAAACCGCTCCTCTGAAGTCATTAACAGGCCACTGCTCTCTTTCCTTTACAAGAAGACAGATGATGGGAGGGTTGGATGTCATGAGACCACACATCCCTTCAACAATCAACTGGGAAAATGCTTTGAAGAAATCATGACTTTCTCTCTGCTAAGAGAAACTGCACGGGCTTGTGTTTTCTGGCTTACTATAATGTACTTGGGGCCGAAGAGTAATCCTGCAGTGATTCTCTTGATCAGATCTGTAAATCTGAGAACCAGAATGAAGGGGGCCAAATGCTTTTTTGGCCCCGGGGAAATGAGAGCTAAAGTGAGGCCAGCCTGGGAGACTCTGCGGTGCCTCAGACCCCGGGCTACGCTGCCGTCTTGACCCAGGACAAGGTGCCGCCAGGTGGTGGTTATAAAGTTCCCTCTGCATGTCACTGGAGCTAATTTATTAAAAATGAAGCCCAAAATAATCTCCAAGCAACTATATATGTACACTGCACACTATAATCTTTTCTTCTTTAGACACTTATAAATTATAGCAAACACTGAAGATGAAAAAAGACAGAAAAATTAGCAATACTGATAGCCATGTCAATGTACACACAAATCCACAGCACATTTTAAGTAAAGAAACAAACTACATGAGAAAAACCTATTTATTTCACCCCTGAACACAGCTGGGCAGTATGACATCTCAGTCTCAGGTAATCCCTAAGTGACAGAACAGGCAAAATTCCACACGTGACATACATAAAAATGTGCTTCACTAACATGCTGAAAATACCGACATCCATTTAAAATGATGGGCTCTTGCTTAAATTTTTAGAAATGACTTATTTGCCTACAACACATTGAAGTCAAACAAGACAGATACAGCCTCTCTGGCTGAATTCTCCAGAGAGGAATGGAAAAATTCACAAATTCAAGTATAAATGTCTGTAGTTAGGTGGTTAGGCAGTATGAAGCCTTACCGATCTGGACAGCTTCAGTAAAAATGCTCATTAGCAGGAGAACAAAAGGATGTTATCACTTGCAAGGATCCACCCTCCTTTACCTTTCTAGAATGGGAACTTCCATAATTATTAAAGGACAGGAATTGGAAAGAGTTCCTGAGATTCGAAGAACTCAATAAATCTGGGCATAGAGTGATATCTGGTTATAATGGAATTCTCTCCATATAAAACAAGGGCCCCATTATTTTTCAGAAAAGGCTTGTACTTCTACTTTAAATGCTACTACTTTATAGAGCTTCATGTTTAAAATTGGGCCCTTAGTTCTGTCCTGCAATCCAACTGCATTTCCCTAGATCATTCCTCCTCCTATTCTCCCACAACTCTCATACCTTCTCCTGTTAAACCCCAACACCTCCTCCCTCATCCTCACACTACGCTAAGCTTACTTCCTACTTCACTGAGGAAAGAGCACTCGGAAAAGACCCCCACAGGCTCTTACACCATAGCTCCTGCCTACCCACGTATATGCCTGTAGACTCCATCTTCTTTCCTGTAGCTCTGGATGGCCATAGCCATGGCCCTATCTAAGGCTAGCCCCCCGCTTTTTCACTAGATCCCCGTGGCTCCCACCTCCTCAAGGACACCACACTAGCAATTGTCCCTGCATCAGAGGCTTATTCCCCTTCACTGGATCATCTGTATCAGTCTACAGACATGCTTCAATTTCCTTCATCTTAAAAAAGTAAAAAATACATTTTACCTCATATGCCTCTCCAATCATGACCAGCTCTGTTTCTCTTTATATCGTTATAGTAAAATTACCAGAAGTTGTCTATATCCCCCATCTCCAATTCCTCTACTTCCATTCTCCAGTCAGGCTTTGACCCCCATCATTCTGTTGACACTGCTGCCAAGGTCGCCCACGGCGTCCTCACGGCCAAAGCCCATGGTCAGTTCTCAGTTCTCACTGACGGAGCAGCAGCATCTGGCGCGGTGGACGACTTCTTCCTTCCGACACACTCTCTCTACTGGCTTCTAGGACACGGTCTCCTGGCTCTTCTCTTACCTCCCTGCTGGCTCCTTATCTCCTTGACCTCTAACCTCTAACCGTGGAGTGTGCAGGACTTAATCCTCACGTCTGCCTGTCTCCTGTCAGGCTCACAGCTCTAAATACATTTCTCGTCTGCACTGATGACCTTCCCCTGAACTCCAAGCTTGTTGATCCAACTTGCTCATTAAGCATTTTCATTTGGATGTTTCATAGACATCAAAAACAACATATTCAAAATCAAATTTCTGATATTTCCTAAAAAATGCTGCCCCTCCCCGTCTTCCCTATCTCAACAAATGATCATTTCATCCTTTCAGTTGCTCAGGCCAAAACTGTGGAGTCATCCTAAATTATCTTTTTTTTTCCTTACCCTACACCCAACCTATTAGCAAATCTTGTTGGCTCTACCTTCAAAATAATAATCCAACCACTTTTCACATCCCCACAACTAATAACTTGGACCAATCCACCATCATCGCTTACTGGATGATTCAGCCTCCTAACTGCCCACCCCCCTCACCCTCACACTGTTCTCAACACAGGAGCTAGATTATTTCCAAATGTCGGTCAGATCATGTCTGCTCCTCTCCACACCCTCCAATGACTCACTCATCTTAGAACTCAGATCCTTACACTTGCCTGTTGGGCTCCGCAGGCCCCGCCTCCCTCCGCGCCTGTCCTCACACACCATCTCCGACTTCACCTACCGCTCTCCCTGCCCCTCCCCCGCTCGACTCCGCCCACACCCATCTTGCTGTCCCACATCAGCGCCTTTAATTTGCTCCTCCTTTTAGCTGCAGTGTTCCCCCCAACACGGTTTCAGAGCTCCTTCCAGGCCCCTTCAAGTCTTTTTGCTCGTCACCTTCTCAAGTGCTACCTTCCTTCCCTGACCACTATTTAAAATGTCAACTTTCATCCCAGCCTGGCACTCCCTCTCCCCCTTCCCTACCTTTTTTCCTTACCACTCATCACCATCTAACATACTATATACTGTATTCATGTATTTATTGCCCATTTCCCATCACCAGAAAGTTCCACAAGGGCAGATTTTGGTCTGTTTTGTTCACATGCTCTACCCTCAGTGCCTAGAACAGTGCCAGGTATGTACTAGGCCCTCAATGAATATTTGCTGAATCAGGAATGAACACTGCCGATTTTAAAATATGGGGGAGGAGCAATAGAGAATTGTAGTCAAATGTGTGGTTTTGAAATCTGTCCAATCTTTGATTGCATTCCAGCTTTATCATTTACTTAGTCTCTCTGAGCTTGTTTCCTCATCTGTAAATTGGGACTAATAATAATAATGATGCCTATATCTTATAAGCTTCTTTTAAGGATTAAACGAGATATGAACTGTGCTTCGAATAATCCCTGGTTCATTAAGTGGTAGGCTAGCATGAGGAACAGTAATTTGCTAAAAAAGCTGATTTCTTGCTTGCTTATTAGACTCAGCAAGTAAAAATACTAGCCAAATCAAATACACTGTGCTTTATTTATAAAAACTTTTATATGAAGTATACATGTGGTCTATTTTACTTGTAGTCTATTATACTAATTTAGGGTACAACGATTCATTGGACAGGCTGTAGGAGCACACAGTGCCTCGACAGGTAAAGTCGCACGTTCATTACACAAATATCTTGTGAACATCCAGTACGTGTCAGCACCATCCTAGGCACAAGGTTGTAAGCAAAACAAAGGTCACCACACAAATAAGTCACATAATAGGGAATATGAAAAAAGTCTTGGAAATTGAGCCCAGTTCAGATGGAAACACCGTGTGCCCACTATCTTGTCATCTGAGGGAGGCCACCAGAGGCCAGGATTATCACCAGGACTTTAACAAACTCAGGGAAGAGCACATAGATTTTGCTAGGCCATGAAGCATGTTTGCATGTTGTAAGTGCCCAATATATTATTACCTTGATAAAAGACATTCACTATGCTTTTAAATGTCAATGTTTCAAGGTGGGTAAGATTTTTTTTAAATGATAAGTGAAAAAAAATCTAGTAATTAGAGACATATACATATACATATATACATAACCTAGGAAAAAATCAGAAAGAGCAGTATGAAAATGTTAATATTCTCTGGCTGATGAGTCATTTCCTTCCTCATACTTTCTGTATTTTCCAAATTTTCTTTAATAAGCATATTATTATTTATATAAGCAGAAAAGAAGTTATAACCCCTTTTCCGCCCACCACTAAAATGTCCCTGTTGTTTGACTGACGGAGAGGATATCCTTATACCCAAAGGAAATCGACTCCAAGAAGTATGGCCTGTTTCCTAAAGATTTAGCTCTGAGACAGGTTTTCTTTCCTTTCTTTTTTATCAAAACAATACATGGTCTCTGTAGAAACTTGAGAAAAAACAAGCAAAGATAAGGAAATAAAAATCATCCATAATCCCACTATTCAAAGATGACCATTGACTATATTTTTCAGTCTTCTTTTCTACGTGGATAATGAATTTCAGTCTTTTTTAATTCAGCTATTTATACTTTAAAAAAAAATAGGACCATAGTTTTTCAATTCATGCTATATCTTGAGTAAGCTGCATAATTTCATAGTATTAACATTTTGTAGTTTAAACAATCCTCTACTGTTCACGTTGACTTTTTTCTAATTTTTCAAAATTATAAATGCTGCAGTAAATATCTTTGAAGCTAAATCTTTGTCCGAATCCATGATTACTTCCTTAAGACAAATTCCTGTAAGTGAATTCCTTAAGAATTAAATCTTTAAAGCTTTTAGTACATATTATACCAAATTGTCCCCCAGAATGACTGTAACAATTTGCAACTCAATCAGCAGTTTAGGAGAACACTCATTATTCTGAGCCTTTCTTATTTCTAAAAATATATTCCTCAGTTTTACTGGTGAAAAATTATACCTGTTTTCATTTGTTCACAAATCCATTTGTTCTTTGGTCCACTTTTTTCAATCAAACTATTTTCTTTTTGTTTTTTAATAACTATACATTAACTATGGTAAACTTGCTTCATTATACACTGCAAATATTTTTTCCAGTGTATCATTTACATTCTAATTTTCTCTGTGGTATTTTATGATGTACAAACTTTTTTATCTTTCTGAAATCAGATCTATCAATCCTTTCCTTTATGGTTTCTGCCTTTGAGGTCCACCCTAACATTATATAAATGTTCGCTTATATTTTTTCTGGTACTTTAGTTACTTTGTTTGCATGAAATCTTTAATCTCTCTAGAGTTTATTTTAGTTTAAAATATGGAGCAGACACCTCACTTGATTTTTTTCCAGAAGGTTAGCGAGTGGAGAGAACGCTTTTCTTACCTGCGCGTCATACTTCACAGCAGCCGAAAGCAGAGCAATGGCATTCTCCTCACAGATTCCTTGCTTGATCGTTTGTTGACAGAGCTTTTTCAAACGATTTTCTCTATAGAATGTAGCCAAATCTAGCAATCCTGGTGGAAAGAGGTGTTTATTAGGGGGAGCGATTTCAAGCAGCCTGATTTAAACTCACTCGACCCTTCAGAGACGATTTTGACAGTATTCTGAAGGTAACCCCCAGTGAAGGGCTGTGTACGCGAAGACTCACGCTGCTTACACTCCGCGTGTGTGGCTCTACCCGAGGACGTAGCTGAAGCGAGCGGACAGAATACACAAACAAGCAGCTGTGGAATAACAGGAGCACAGTGAAAATGGCTTTAGCATGTTTCCTAGAAATGCTCCTCGAATTACCCCTCTCCCTACATTATCAATATCTTCTCCTGGGTCATTTCCAGCATATACGCACACAGTGTAATAGTGCCCGTCTTTTTTTAAAAAGAAAACCTTCCATGGATACATGTCTGCCCCCCGTTAGCCCATTTCTCTGCTCCCCTCTAGAGCAAGCCTCCTGGGGAGAGTCTTCTCTATATCTCACCTCGCAAGCCAATCTGAGCAGAATCCCATCCCCTCCACTCCCTGACATCCCACCTGTGATTGTCACTAATAGCTTCCACAGTGCCAAATCCAAGGGGCTGTTCTCCGGTTCCATCTTACTCGACATTTACAGAGAATCTGATGCGGTTGATGACGCTCCCTTCTTGCAATGCGTTGTTACTTGCTTGTCTTTTCTTCTCATAATTAGTTACTCTTCAGTTCCCCTGGCTGGACCATTTTTCCTGATTTCCAAATGTATGAGTGCCCCAGGGTTCAATCCTCAGATTCTTATTTCACTTGTTTCCCTCAGTGATGTCCAGCCCCACGGTTTTAGATACAATCTCTAAATACTGATGAGGCCTGTTCTGTTTTCTGTCATCTACTGTCAAATAACTCCATATAGAGTGATATGCATGTGTAAGTCAATTTGAATCTACCCCGAGGAACACTATGAAGTACTCTAATCAGGAAAGGTCAGTTAGCATTTGAAAGACCCTGGTCAGGGGCTTCAGATATGACTATCTAAATCTTCATTAGAGGATGTGCTAATTAGCATAAAGAATGCCAGAAATACTCTGCCACTGTGAAATGAGTGGTGTTCGGGATACGTGGCTTGGCTAGAAATACTGTGAGGGGCCTCCCGCCCTGGCACGAATGGGTTCCAGCACCGTGAGCTCAGCAGTCCCACATGTTCGAGTGGTACATTCGCCAGGACTACATTCAGTCCTAGGGTGCCACCTGATCAAAAAGTTAGCTGAATCCCACCACTAGAAAACTATCACATCCACTTCAAGCTAACCTTTCATGCAAGGAACTTCACAGACGGCCTAAAGGACAGAGAGCTGGGATTTCATCAATCTTACAACATTAACTGTTTTTGCATCTATCTGCTATTAAGTTTTGTATATGTGGTAGGATTTGGTTGGAAACTTGCTTTCATTGTAACATGACAAATATCAAAATTATAGAAGAAAGGCCTATGGCCCACTGGAAGATACTGAAATCTCCTGAAATCTTGAGAGTCGTGAATGGCTCAATTATTTTTGGTCAGTTCTCAATACTCCCAAATTCAACAGCCCTACATACTGCCACGCTTCAGAATCACATATACATGTACTCACATGGACTGCCCTAAGAGAGGCCCCTGCCCTGAGCCCCTTCTCAAGAGAGCCCAGCTCTGCATCTCCTCCAGGCACACCTCTCATCACAGCATGGCCAAGGAGCCATGCGCCCACTCCCAGATCATACTTTAGGTAGCTGGGACCCTGGGATTCCCTGCCTTATTGGCCCTGAGGCCACATATTGGGTATTTCCTCCCCTCCAGACCATGCCACCAACGTGCAGATGCCCAGCCCCAAGGGGTAGCCATGGTTGGGGGTGGATGGAGCTTGGACATGCAGGCTGGGATGACCACACACCCCTTGTGAGGCAGGATGTAGCTAGTGGTGGGTAAAGAAAGATGGCAGGCCAAAAGCTGGAGGCCAGGGGCCTCCTGTGCCACTGTGTTCCAGCACAGAACTCCACAGAGTCCTACAACTCTAAATTCCAACTAAAATCCAACCTGGCCTTTCAGTTCTCAATGAAGGTGTATTTTTTCAAGGTATGAGGATTGAACACATTTTATCTGAAGTTTGTTAGCTTGACATATACATTAGTCTCCTTTTATCCGTGGTGTCAGTTACCCACGGTCAACCTCATTCCAAAAATAATGCTACATCACAACGCCTACATCATTCACCTCACTTCATCTCATCACGTAGGCATTGTATCATCTCATGGCATCACAAGAAGAAGGGTGAGTACAGTATAAGATACTTTGAGAGAGAGATTACATTCACCTAACTTTTAGTACAGTATATTACTATAATTGTTTTATTTTATTATTAGTTATTGTTGGTAATCTCTTACTGAGCCTAAATTAAACTTTATCAGAGGTATGGATATATAGGAAAAAATATACTATATATAGGGTTCGATACTATCCACAATTTCAGCCATCCACTGGGGGGGTCTCGAAACATATCCCTTGCGGATAAGGGGGGACTACTATAACTTTAAATTTTTAGACATGTGGTACGTAGGCCTCCATTTGGACTCTTGCCCAGGGCCCTGCAAATGTTAGGGGTAGGCCTATAAAAAAACTGCCATGCAGATGTCTAACAAGCAGCTCAAACTCCTCTCACTTTTCAAACTCAAGAGCAAAACCTGTTGCTCTCCATCTTCCTCACCTCAGTGAATGATGCTTCCATTAACCCACTCGGGCCAAACTCCTCAAAGCAGTCGTCCTTCTCTCTCTCTCTCACACCTCACATCGCACCAATCGTCAAGTCCCATCAATTCCATCTTTAAAATATATCCAGAATCTGATCTCTTTTCAGCACCTCCACTGCTACACCACCCTAACCCAGGGTACCATCACCTTACACCTGAGCCATTATAATTACTGATCTTTTAAAAACAAATCACATCACTCCTGTAGTAGAAGCTGCCAATTGCCTCCCTGCCCCCACCCACACCCCCCCATATACACACAAATCCAATCTCCCTTTCTTCCAAAATCATAGACTATTTGGCTGAGCCATGGCCATCTGGAAATGACCACACTTTCCCCAACCTCCTATGAAGTTGGGTCAAGGCCTTGGTCAGCTGTGGTCCATGGTGTGAAATAAATGGAACTTCTAGGACCTTTCCTTAAGAGACACTGGGATTTGCCTTTGCCCCTTTGTCATTATCCCTTCCTCCATCCTGCTGCCTGTGATGCAAATCTGGTCATGGACCATGAGCACAGGGGCCACATGTAGGAATGCCCTGCACTATATCCCTGTGTGAGAGAAAAAGAAACTACCTTATTTAAGCCACTTTTTTTTTTCATTTTACTGTTTAAGTAAATCCTAAATAACACAACCCTCATGCTCAAAACCTTCCAAGGCTTTCCATCACACCAAGAATAAAACTCAAGCTCTTCCCCATGGCCCCCAAGGTTATGCATGATCTTACCCAGCTCCAACTGTCTGACCTCAATTCCTACCCACTATCTGTTTCGCTCAGTCCATTCCAACTCCAACTGTCTGACCTCAATTCCTACCCACCATCAGTTTCGCTCAGTCCATTCCAACCACCCTGGCCTTCTTTCTCTTCCTCCACATGCTAAATTTGTCCCTGTCTCAGATCTTTGCACTTCCTGTTTCCCACCTGAGAATGCTCTTGCCTTGGGTATCTGCGTGGTTGCTCCCTCAGGCCTCCCCCAGGTCTCTGCTCAACGCACTTCCTGATGGAGGCCTTCCGTGACCCTCCCGACTGAGCGCTGCACTCGTTAGTTTAGGGTCGCTCTCCCTCATCTGAACACAAGCTCCACAGGGGCAGGGCCTCGGTCTGTCTCACTCACGGACACTGAGAGGAGCTGCAGCATGTAGTGGGCGTGGCACTGAAACATTTATGGAAGGAAGGAAAACTACAAAACTTCAGAAATCAGATTTTTGTTTACCTGAGGAAAATTAAATGCTGATCTGGCAAAAAGTATTACTGGATTTATACATGTAAAATAAATGTTTAATTTAAAAATTTAGGGGTTGAACTCTTTCTTTAGTTCCTTATAGAAGTAATTCCCTAATTCTTCTGTACCATTGGCTGACAATATTGCTGAGAGCTGTGAAGTGAAATTTAGTATATTTTTGACTCGGCCCCCGCCGGACACCCTGTGTTGCTTTTTTGCTGTCAGTGAGCCCAAGGTGCAGGGAATGCCCCTCACTCTCTTCAGGACAGAAGGCACCAGACCACAGTGGTCTGCCCAAAACCATCTGGGAGGGAAATGCACAGTCATGGAGACCAGCAGGGCTTATTATTATGTGCATTTTATCTTTTTGATAATGCAAACATCTTGAGGGCCGCAGATGTGGCAGCTAAAAAGTCATGTACAATAGCTACATATAGTAATTAAGGAAGAATGGCACCCACTCCACAGTGGTGATGGTTTGCTAATTCATCCATCTCTCATTTTAGCTATCCAGTCAACCTTTGAAGTAATAATAAGGAAAGGGTTTGGGTTCAACACACAAAAATACTTCTGTGATCACCCTCATAGCGACCTCCTTTTAGGCTCTACAGAAACCACCCTGACAGTTACCCAGCATTTGCCAGTTTCTTGGTAAAGTCTGGTGGCAATTACCTACTGCTTCCTCAGGGGAAAGGCTGATGCTGTCTGTGTACAGGTATTCCAGGAAGGCCCGGTAAACAGGATATGAAAATTCACTCATTTCAACAATATCATCCTCACTGTCTTCCAGTGAAGAACGAAAATGCTCACACCTGAAGAAAGAAAGAAGCAAGTCAGGTCCTAGCTTCTGGGCAAAAGCAGATGACTTTCCTGAGGAGCATGTCCTCATGGGGCTTAAAAGGGAAAAAACCAACAAGGAGAAAGAAAAAACACAGCTCCACGTGATTCCCTCCAAGCTGCACACCTTCATGCCCTTGCCCTGGCCCCTCGCTTTCTCTGCTGGCCGAACGTTTTCAAACAACCACGTAGATTCAACAAGGCCGCAAACGCAAACCTACTGTGGTGGAGCCGCCTCTGCGGCCACGCCGGGTGGAGACAGTGCTGGACTCCCAGGCACATTCCCGCACCACATCCGCTGAGCAGCATTTATAGAAATCAGGTGGGTTTATTTTTATAAACTCTGAGTAATTCTGTTTCTTCACCTCCTGTTATGAATTGAATTGTATCCCCCCAAATTCATAGGTTGAAGCCCTAACCTTAGAATATAACAGTATTTGGAGAAAGGGTCTTTCAGAGGTAACCAAGGTAAATGAAGTCACCAGGGTGGGCCCTAATACAGTATGACTGGTGTCCTTATAAAGAGGGGAATTTGGAGAAGAGTCACACACACAGAGAGAACACCAGGCGAAGGTTAGAGTTATGCTGCCACAAGCCAAGGAATGCCCAAGATTGCCAGCAAACCTCCAGGAGCTAAGAGAGAGGCAGGGAACAGAGTCTTCTTCACAGCCCTCAGAAGGAACCCACCCTGCCAACACCTTGATCTTGGACTTCTAGCCACCAGAATTGTGAGAGAATAAATTTCTGTTGTTGAAGCCACCTGGTTTGTAGTACTTTGTTACAGCAGCCCCAGCAAACTAAGACATCTCCCCCCTCTTTATGAAGGTTTATGGGCTCTAGGAAGAGTGAACAAGTGTTGCTTAGCTTGACCTTACTAAGAGGTCAACTTGAAACTGAAATGCCATATTGAGTATGTGATTCAATGCAGTAGAATTTAAACATCTATTACACAACAGCAACATGATTTTCAAAATCATTATGCTAAGAAAGAAGTGAGGCACAAAATACATATTGTATAATTCCATTTACATAAATTTCCAAAAAATGGTAACTAATCCATAGTGACAGAAAGATCAGTGGTTGCCCCAGAGCTGAGGCATGAAGATCTTTGAAGGGTGATGGAAATGTTCCACATCTTGCTTTGGGAGCAGTGGTTTCACAGGCATATACATATGTCAAAGCTCCTTAAACTGCACACTTCGAATGGATGCAGCTCATTGCTCAAAAATTATACATCAATAGGAGCTGGCCCTGTGGTGTAGTGGTTAAGTTCAGTGCATTCTGCTTCAGCAGCCCGGGTTCGCAGGTTTGGATCCCCGGCGCGGACCTACACAACTCGTCAGCCCAATGTGGCAGCAACCCACAAATAAAGTAGAGGAAGACTGGCACAGATGTTAGCTAAGGGCGAATCTTCCTCAGGGGAGAGAAAAATTATACATCAATAAATTTTATTTTTAAAATCTCTTGTGTTAACTTCACCCCAGACCTTGTTGCTTTGGAAAAGCCTTACATTCTCTTTTTCAAGCATCTAAAAGTTCAGTATCCCACAACTGGTTAAGGAGAGTGACTATCCTGGGCTGAGCTCAGGTCCCAGGCAGGACGTTCACTGAGGTGAAGCACTCCATGTGGTGCTCATCGCACAGAGCACGCTCCCCAGGTGTTAGCTGGCTGCTCTCTAACACCAAGGTGACGCACCACCTGCGACGTCTCTAAGGAAGCCTACAGCACTTACTCCCTGAACCACACCCCCAGCGCTAATTGTACACGGCCTCTATGATTTCTTGTTTCACGTATAACGTGCTCCCCCGCTGCACAGTACGCTCACGAGAGCAATAACAGCCCTACACGTTTTCATAATTACTGAAGTGCCTAGCAGAGTTCCTCGGATGCTTAGAAAGTAGCAAATGTATTTATTTCAATTCTCAAAATAAATAATATCTTACCTAATTTTGAGAAGGACTTTATGTGCATAAATATACTTTCCATCCACTAGAAATTTCAGGTCTGCGGTGTTGGGGTTGTCAAATTCCCTCTTCAGTGACTCAGCCACTGTGAGGTGGTCGTCGGGTTCTAAGAGAGTAACACGGATGTTTCTAGAGTTAACTACAGACATAAGGAAAAGGCAGGCCGGAATACAGCATTGCTCTGCTGCCACTCATGAAAATACCAATTCCCTGAAATAACTGACCAACTGAGCAATGCTTTTTCCCCCTAAATATAGGTTCACATCTCTGTTGCCATCAAGGATAAGAAGCTCACACACATCTGCTCCTAACTCTGGCAAAACAACTAAAAAGTCCCAAACCACCTCACTAAATGAAATTTTTAAATGTTTCAGTGAATATACTAGCTAAAAACAAAAGATATAGTTTCCCAGTCAAATTAAAAAGCAGTCAAATAAAATTACTTTTAGTTTAGTATGTTGTGTTGGTTTCTGATACTTTAAAGAAAAATTAATCAAACTAGTTCCCTTTCACAGGAGCCCATTAGAGGGAAATAAATTATATGATATTGCACTTAACGTTTGTCCTATCAAAATAAAAGCACCAGAGTTTTCTTCCTAGTTTTCGGGCCATCACCTAAATGGACAGTGATCAGCTCACCCACGGAGAGGAGGCGCCATGAGACGGCGGGAGTGGCGAAGCAGGCAAACACGTCGTCCGTGCAGGAGAAGTGGGTGAGGTGAGGCAGGGTCACCGACTGACCCCGGCACTGGCCCCACATGTACACGTGCCCACCCTGGGTCTTGGCAGCAGACGTGTGGGCAGAATGGCAGGCTGCGATCTCTATGATCCTAAGTTCACAAATACCAAGTAAACATGGTAAAAAAGAGAAGAAATAAGTTGATTTTTCCTTCCCTTATGTTTAACTGATTTAAAAACCAAGACTTATACATCTAATATCCTAAATTTTCAGGCACCAAACAGTTATTTACATTGCAGCTATACTTCAGTGGCACTTATAACTCATGAAGATCTCATTACCACTTCTAGCCAGCAGGCCTATAAAAATATGTATCATCCCATTTTGAAATTCAAATACAATCCAAAAGAGTGGGAGAAAAAAAGGTGATTTAATTTTTTTCTTAAAACATTACTTACTGCATAAATAATAAAGATTTGGGCCATCTTGACCCATGGTCAATAAATATTTTCATCAAAATTTCACCAATTTTAAGGTTAAATGGAGTATACTGCAAACAGTAAATTCAGTAGTTCTACCTCACTGGACTATATCATCTGGAGCCCAAAAGAGTTTTCTGTGATCCACATATGTTAGACCCTAGTGCAATAAGTTTATGATTGCCAGAGAGATAGTTCTCACAACACTTCCTAATGGGAAAAATTGTTTTTGTTGATTCAGAAATAATTACTTTGCTCTAAGAATAAACCAGTAAGCCAACATACAGATTCAAAGAAGTAAAATAGTAAACTATTTTATCCCAAGTGAGGTCTCCATCTTGATTTTGCCGCAGCAGTCGATGGTACCAGCATCCTCAGTGACTTAGGCTCAGAACTTCAGAGTCATCTTTGAGTTCTTCTTCCTCACTTACCACTTTTTTCAGAATATCCAGTTGACAAATAACATAAAATCATTGTAATTTCTCCCATCTGCCACAATCCTAGGTCAGGCACACCCCATATCTGGACCAATGTAACAGCCTCCTAGGTCTCCCTGCCTTAGACTTTCTCTCTCCTCTGAACAAAATCGCACAATACTGGCAGGTTAACAATTCTCTAGAAACACCATTCTCATCAGTACTTTTGAACCTTCAGTGACTTCCCACAAGATAAAATCCAGACACATGACATCAAGGCTTTCCATAATTTGGCTTCCACCTATGTCCAGCCTTCTTTCCAATCACTTTTGCCCACACACATGTTCCAATAAAATGATGCACCCATTGCACCCTCAATGTATTTATTCACAAAATCCTCGTTCAGGAATGTTCTTTCCTTTCTCTCTGCCTTGGACATCCTACCCATCTTTGAAGGCCCAGTTCAAATGGCCCCAAGGTAAGAGGTCTCTTGCTTACCTGAGCTCTTGCAGCAATTCCTGTCCACACCACTCCAGCCTGGCCCTGTTTTCTTTTCAGATGTATATGTCTTACCTATTCAGCCAGATTAGAAGTCCCTGGCAGGCCAAACCACCAGTTTATTTCTGTCTCCCCCACCAGTTTATTTCTGTAAGCACCCAGTGTGGTGTCTTACTAAATACAACTTGTAGATCATTTTATCGACTAACTGGGAAAGACTCAACAACACACAGCAACTGAGGGTTGGGTAAGACCCCACTGACTAAGGCCAGCAATTGAAGGGTACAGATATTCCTCCACTGCCTGCTTTAATTAGATGTTTCCCAATCACGGAGGGAGAATGGTTATCATATAACCTGGAGATTGCTATGGTGGCTTGCCCAAGAAGACTGAGACATACTGTTTTCACGCGCAGTCCACTTTCACTGATTTATTAGACGACAGCTCTCAGCTCTTGAAAACAACCCAAGAGAACTAGAGGAAAAAAGGCCATGTTGTTCCCTAGTGGAGAGCCTGGATGTTAGAGCTGGGTTTGAATCTACACACCAGGCTGTGTGACTGTGGGAATGTTCCTGAGCCTCTGGGAGTCTCAGTGTCATCACACTGCAAGGGTAGTACGTGAGGATCAAAGGATAAAATATAAGCACCAAGCACAAGGTCTGGTGTACAAATGGTAGCCTAACAGTAAAGGTTTCTTATTACTACTCCTGCTACTCAGCGTTTTAAGTGACAAAGCCTCTCAGATGTAGAGACTGTATTTCTAATGATCAATTCAGGTTAGTAAGACCTTTCCTATTTGCATGGTTCAGTCAGTCAAGTTGGCTCAAACCTCTAATGTAGCGCTTTACCAAAGAACTTTGCCCACATGAAGAAATGATCGATACCATTTGGCTTCTCAATAAGCATATTCTTTTAGACAATAGAGAAAAAGGGGGAAGGAAATAGAATAAATATATTTATTCAAAGAAAAGTGCATCTACTGTTACCATCTACCCTCACATGTTACACCAAATGTGAAGGCAGCAACACAGTTCAGTTCAGATGGCCCGGTGCAGCGGGCAGGACATGGGCTGGGAGTCAGACAGTAGCCTGTAGAGGCCAAGTTACCAAAACTCTAATAATCCACTCTGTCGTCTTAAAAAAAAAGGTGGAGGGAGCAGAATACAAGGTAGCAATCATCTCATAGGCTTGAGGTGAAGAGTAAATGAAATAAGCTACCCAGCACAGTGCACATTTAAAATCGGTTTCTTGGGCCGCCTGGTGGCGCAGCGGTTTAGTCTGCGCTTGGCAGCCCGGGGTTCGCAGGTTCGGATCCCAGGCGCCCTCTGATGCACTGCTCGTCAGCCACGCCGTGGCGGCGTCCCATATAAAGTAGAGGAAGATGGGCACGATGTTAGCCCAGGGCCAGTCTTCCTCAGCAAAAAAAAGAGGAGGATTGGACGGATGTTAGCTCAGGGCTGGTCTTCCTCACAAAAAAATAAATAAATAAATAAATAAATAAAATCGGTTTCTTCCTGTGACTAAAAGCGTCTAATAGCTGCTGCAGGAACTACGGGGCCTGTCCTGAGGAGCTCGTGATTTAGCTGAAGAGAGAAGTCGCTTATCTGTGAAACTGCAAACAATTCCCAAATAACATCATAGTGTGGCACCAACTACAAGCGCTCTGGTGAGTAAGACAAAATGCCAGGACTCCTCAGGGAGTATTCAAAGTAAAGAGAGTTCAGCTTGGCCACATAGGCTTTGGATGTGTCAAAGAAATGGAATAAGAGCATACGAGGCAGAAAGAAACACATGTGCCAGTGTGTAGGCATAGGGTGGAAACAGCAAGACTGGAGAGGGTACAGTATTAAGAGGACCTAACTGGAACAGACGGGCAACTGTGGGGAGCAGAGAGCAATGAGGTTTGCTAGGAACAGTGGTGTTGGTCTTAAATCCAAGACTACAGAGTTTAGATTTGATCTGATGTGACAGACAAATGGGAAGCAGCCTTGTAAACAGGGCGATGATGTGATGAAAATGGTGTTTCTTAGAGAGATTAATCTGGCAACAGTGTGCAAGATAGACTGAAAGGGAGAGAAACAACAGCCCAGAAGGCGAGCTGGAGAAGGCTGATGAGTGTGCAGATGTCACCCCCGAGCCATGTGCCGAGGAAGAATCAGCGCAGACTTGGATGTCCATGAGAGGAAGGAGAGGCATCAAAGATGGCTCAGGAGCACAAGCCTGGCAGCGCAGAGGGAGCGGGATGCAGTGCTGGTCTGATGGCAGGACGGGGGCTCAACATACAGATATCTAAGCAGTTAAGAAAAGAAAAAGGCCTTCTGCATTTTAACCACTTTAGTTATAAAGCAATCTGGTATTCTCTGGGGAGAGAGGAGGTTAGAACAGCTCAACACTGTTTAGATCAACATTAATTAACAGCTCTTGCACATATCATATTTCATCACTTCCACAATGACCTACTAGGCAAAGACTTAGATTTTTTGAATAACTTCTGTGCACTTTGAGAAACTACTTAAAATGATAGATAGCCTCTCTTTTCCCTGACAATGTTCTATGAAAAATGTAACTGATTGGGACACAACAGTGTCCTTCTATGCTAAACCACCCACCAACAAAAAATCAAAATAATTTAATTTCTACATTCACTTCTGAAATGTTTATTACTAGCCTCCATGAAAAGGGCCTTTGCCATTACAGGAGGTGGGAACACTACTTCCTAGAGAATGCCTGGAACAGACGCAGCAAAGAGGTTAAGATGCAGAAGGCTGTGGAATGCTGGCCTTCCCTAAGCATGGCCTCATGATGTTTACCTGGAACACCTAGCGCCACACAGGAAGTCAAGGGTGGGGCACGGGCTGGGCTGACCGCAGCAGCTGCTACAGGAAGGAGAGTGGAGGAAGTTTAGAGGAAACCTTCAGGTCTGGGCTTCGGACCCAAACAACTGCCAAGGCACCCTGCCTTTGCCTAAGGTCATCTGCTCTTACATCCGATTCATACCAAGAAGCAAAGTTTGAAGCTCAGATTTTCCAGTCTTACATGCAACAGATGATGACTTTAAATGGAGCTAACCTTTCCTGTCAGGATGTCTGGCATATTTCACTTTATTTTGTAGCCATTCTTAATGGAAAAAAAATTACTACATGTTCATAAGTAAGTTTTGTGTCACCTCAACAGAATGATCCACAACTACCGCATAGCTTAATGGCTGTGGAGGACTAGAAATGAAAAAGCAGAAAGTGAGAAAGAATTTAAAACAGAAAACGAGGAGAGGAAAAAGGTAATTTGTGAGGGAGAAGAATAATGGAGAAGAAATAGTGATGATAAAAAGATCCAGAGTAGTGATTCCCAATCCTGGTTTTGTAAGAGGCCAACATATTACCAATTACCTCAAAAAGTCACAAAATTCACAAAAATTCAAGGCAAAGTTAGTTTTAAATCAATTTAATTTAAAATATGCTTTCATGGAACTTTAAGAACAAAGATATAAATGCTGGTAAATCAATACTGAAATTTCACAAAGATTGGTAATGACTGGGTTAGAAAGAAAAGAATCATTTTAATTATTAAAATTACTTTTATGTAAACATAAACTGCTGACAAATGTTAACATTCTTCATCATAAATAGACCTTTGTGGGAAAAGTCTTAAAAGGTTTTCCTCGGTTTGTTGTTTGAGCAAAGAATCCAATGTAGACAGATTTTTACTTTCCACTTCTGTGAACAGGTAACTATGACTTGACGATCCATTCCACCCCAAATTCAATCCTGTTTTTTCTAATTAGTCAAGCTTCCCCATAATGGGCCCCAAAGACTCAGAAGTAAGTTCCTGACAGATAAGTCATAACATATCTGCAAAGTTTCAGTCATTGAAAAGGGTGGGTAGGTGCAGAACAAGTCCCAGCAGACTTATAAATTCCTCCCTTGCAATATTTGTGTGATCGAAAGCCTGCAAGCTCAGAAACTGCCACATGAATTCAAGCATGGAAAACTGAGAAAAGCAGAAATATCTCATTCAAAACATCCACCCATGATATCTGTAGCCAAAATAATGTCTATGTGGACAAAAGCAAGTGTGCAAAAATGTAGCTATTTCCACTTTGTTTACATGTATAATTCAAAAATTTAAGAAATGTTTTTTAAAAATTAAAAGTTTAAAAAAAAATTTTTTTAATTAAAAGTTTTTTAAAAAGATGGAAAAGTCATAGATAACTCTCCAGTACCAGGTAAGGAACTTGGCACTGACATAACTTCCATGCCCTGCTTCTCTGCCTCTTTTTCTTCTCCCAGTGAGCTGCCTTACAGTCCGTCTGCCCCAGTGAGACTAGAGTCAGAAGACCCGGGCACTCATTCTGGAACTATCAGGGACCAGCAGCACAATGCAGTCCCTCGTGGGCCACAAGTCACTGGTGGGCAGATGGCAGCAGATTCTGTGAGTCCAGGAACAGATGAGTTAAAGTTTATGTTAAGTGTGGCAGCACCATAAAAATGGCAAAATGCCGTACAAATATGTTGGGTTTTTTCCATGTTACGTTTATTTGATCCTTTAATACTTTGTTGTTTTGTCTAAATACTAAACGTCCCTACTGACTGGATTTGCCAATCCGAGGCATTTTTGTGATTATTCGAGTCCTCAAGACTGTCCCTTCTCTTTTTACTGAGTAGTTCTGAACTACCTTTAAATGCAAATGACATGGCTGCCAGCATCTACTGCCTGCCCACCAGCTCTTGATCTCCATTCTCTCTCCTCTTCGCCACTTCTTAAGGGGTGCAGAGTCTTATTCTAAGATTTTGGGGAAAAAACAAAAAGTTTGTTTAACCTATTTAACGCTGGTTCATAAAATCAGCCAGGTTTACAATACTCAAAAATAAAAATAAAGGGAGTTGAAAACGACAATTTGGTTCTTCATTTTCATTGTTAAATATTTCAACAGAAAAATATAAAAGAATTGTGTACAAATGCAAGATAATCTATTTATCCATGTATTTATTTTTAATCAGACATAAAAATTAATATGTAAAATAAAAACGAAAATAGCAGCATTAACTTCTACAATGATTACAACCCTGGTTTAAAAGAAAAGATAATGAAATGTTTTTGTTCCACACTACTGTGTCAAGAAATGAAGAGTGAAAAGGCAGTGATATAGCCACGTTTGAGAAATTCAAAAGGCCTTCAAAAACAGTAGGATAATTTGGGAAAAAATTCTGGATATGCTAATTACTTAACACAACCTTGCAAACAAGTGCGCAAAACTAAGTCTTAATTTTCTAACCATTTTACTCTTCCTCACAAGTGACAGCTTGGGAGTTGAAGTAATGAAACAGTCCTGTCCTTTCCAACTGGCAAATTTTGTAAGTAGCCGAGTGAATGGCTTTATACCTCATTTGAGGTACTTCCATTTTCCTAAGCCACAGAAGATAGACCCCAAATGTTACCAACTTCCCCCTAAAAATGTAAAACAGAAAAGAACAAGGGGAAAAAAGGTAATTTGTGAGAGAGAAGAATAATGTAGAGTAGCTGTTGGAGGTACAGATTAAATAGGAGTAAGTGAAAATAGAATATTTAACATCCAGTCAACCTCCCCAACAACTCAAAAGCCAGTTTTAGGAAGGAAAGAATGCTCTTGTTAAGGAATATTTTAATACTACCAGTAAATTCCCCACAATTCTGTATCATATCTAAGTTTTGTTCCATCACTAGAGAACACTGAAGTTATTTTGAAAATACACAGGCGGTTACCAGAGGGGAAGCAGAGAGGGAGGAGGGCGAAAGGGACGATTACGCACATATGTGTGGTGATGGACTGTAATTATTTGGGTGCTGAACATGATGTAATCTATAGACGTATAGAAACATAACGATGTACACCTGAAATATATACAATGTTATAAACCAATGTTACTGCAATAAAAAATAAATTTAAAAAAATAATTTAAAAAAGATTAAAAAATAAATAAATGGAAAATTCCAGAAAAAGAAAATACACATATTACCTGTCCTTTTCCACAACGATAGGAGTAGGATAGGATTGGTTACTTTTATTGCCAGTGCCCAACTGGCCATAAGAATTTGCACCCCAGGCATACACTTGGCCTTCATCTGTTAATACTAACGTGTGTGCATAGCCACAGGCAGCCTGAAAAGAGAAAAACCAAGTCTACTCAGGCCTGCAAATAAAAGGACATATGCTTTCACAAGGTAAGTTAAGAACCAAAAATGAAAAAAAGGAAGAGGCAGCCTGCCCAGAGAGGCAAGCATTAAGATAACCGACATCCCTCCAGAACTAGCTGAGGCCCCATGTGTGGCCAAAACTGCAGGAAAATCCACGTGTCCTTTAGCGACATGAGTCCAGTTTATTCAGCTTTAATATGGCATTCATTATGCTCACAGGGATCAAGAGGTGTAAAGCGAGTAAGAAATAGACACATTTTTTTAAATTATTTTCTTTTTTACTATAAAAGTAAAGCATGTTCAATGTGAAAAAAATATAGAAAAGTATAAATATGAAAGTAATCTCAAGATTAGGGGGTTTTTTTCCATTTATATATAAATATAGAGATATGCACCGATATCTTCTTTTTAATGGTCATGTTGTATAAGCAGTTCTGTATCTTTCTTTTTACTTAACATCACATATAGCACTATTCCCCGTATCATTAAAAATCCTTAGTAAACATCCTTTTCATTCATATGGATTTAGTGTAATTTATTTAACCATTAACTTAGTATTTGATTAGATAAATTATGCTGCATCTATTTTTTATTAAAGCCATCAATTTTTTTTCTTTTCTTTTTTTTGCTATATCTTCTCCACTAATTCTGTAAGTGACTTTCTTTTTGGTTCCTTACGATAATGCCCTGGGAGTAGAATTACAGATCAAAGACTACAAAATTTTTAATGCTCTTGACACACACTGCCAAAGTTTCCTTGGGAAAGATTGTAACAATTTACATTCCAACAGCTATGTATGAGAGTGCTCTAGAAATAGAAATTTTCTGATGAACATCTACAACTTAATTCAGGGAAATGGAGCTTTAACTTTTACTTCAATGAAGACACTCAAGCAGCTAAACTTTTCATCCTGCTAAGAACACTGCGTTTTTAATACACTAGTAGCTTTGCCACTGAAGACTTAAAATAGGCACACACAAACCAATAGTGGACGTACCCGCTGGACACGAATGCCTTGCAAGGCCGCCACTCTACAGGGGGTTGGCTGGTTGCCACTACCGCCAAGTCCAAGCTGCCCATTTCCACTGTAACCCCAGACATAGACCTGAGAGAAAATGAGAGAGACAATGCCCACAAAAATGAAGAGCAATCAAGTTCTGTTATGAGAAACATGCCATGTTGGTATGACACTGATAACAGGTTTTTTAAAACAACTTAAGAAATAACTTTCTTACCTCCCCAGCGTCCACTACCGCTATTGAGCACATCTGCCCACATGCTATGTTCACAACTACTTTATTCTGTAAGCAGCCAGTGACTCTTCGAGGGATCGGCTGATTAGCTGTTGATCCAGATCCTACCTGCCCGGAGTTATTATAACCCCAGGCAAATACCTTTTTGAAAGAAGAGATCAGTAAATCAAACATATTAATTTATAAAGTGTCTCAATTGGACACTAATGTGTACTTATGGTACCTCCTCTTTGCTCTCAAAGTGCTTAATATCCATAAATTCTCAAAACACAGGCAGAGAAGTTTTCATAAAATTCATTGTTACAAAATGTATTAATATATAAAATTAGGTTATTGGTATTATCTACACAAACAGCAATGATTATTATCAAATATCACATAATACTTATAAAAATATCTACTTTGCCTTAGCCATACTTTCCAGCATTTTAGGATTTTTCTTTTTGCAAATTACCCCCTTCAGTATAGCAATTTAGAAGGAACAGTAAATCCTTTAAAATTGTGCAGTTACAGAAATCCTTACTACATAAAAATACACTCATAATATAAATACCACGACTATGAGCTGCTAACAAGGATAAGACTGAATTTGAGTATTTCCAAGACTGCTATAGGAATCGACATAATCTTGTTGAAAAAAATCAATGAGATTTATGCTGACTATTCTCACCTCTCCATCAGATGTTAGCACCAGAGAATGGTAAGACCCACAGGCAACTTCAATGACTTGTTTGTTTGACAAATTAGTAGAGATATGACAGGGCACTAAACCATGGTTAGTTGTCCCATTGCCCAGCTGGCTATAAGCATTATGACCCCAGGTGAAGACTTCTCCTTCTGCAAATAACAAGAAACATAACCACCTTTCAAAATATTTATTTCATTATATAACAATATATATTGCACACTTACACAAATGAAAACTAAAAATTCACACGCAAGAGCTAATCAACTTCCCTATCCCATCAAATTCATTCTATAAAAGAATATACTTAAAAAGTATAAACTACATTCTACCTCAATGCATCAAGATGAAATTTAAGTGGATGCAATTATAATAGCTGGAAGATAGGTTTTTAATAAACAGTAGAGAAAAGGCTGCTAAGAGTAATAGAAAAAAACATTGGATTGAAAGTCCAAAGATTGTAAGATCATTTAACTTCTCCAGGCCTTAATTTCCTGATCTATAAAATGATCACCAAGTTAATTTTTAAAATCTTTGTTATTATATTATTTATTGTGCAGGACAACACACATTCAGAAAAGTTAAAATATATATATGCACAGTTTTATAAATAATTATAAAGCACACACTCATGTACTACTACCACTCAGGTCAAGAAATATAACCTAATGATAACCCTAAAAGCCCCCCACATTTACATCCTGAATAATAGAATTTAGTTTTTCCTCTTTTTGAACTTTAAATAAACGGAATCATACAGTATATACTCCCTTCATCTGTATTTCCATCATCTTGTCTCTTTGTGCTATATTCCAGATAATTTCTTCTGCTCTATCTTCCAGTTTCTTAATTTTCTCTTTTGCTGTATCCCAACTGCTGCAAAACTCGTCCACTGAGTTTTTCATTTTGATAATTATATTGTTTATTTGGTTCTTTTTCAAATCTTCTATAATCTCTGCAGGTATCTTCAAGCTCATTTTTTTTTCTTCAAACACAATAAATACAGCCATCTTATAACTGGTATCTGATAATTCGAATATCTGATATTTAGTAGTCAGTGTTTGCTGTCTTTTTTGCTAGTGCCTTGTTTCCTTGTGTACCTGGTTATCTTTGACTCTGCATTGCTAATTGCCTTTGGAAAATTAGTTTTCAATGGTATTATACTCCCTCAGGCCTAGGATGAAGGTGCCTTCCTCTAAAGAGGATTTGCATTAACTTCTGTCATGCCCTTAAGGCACGTAAAGGTACCCCTTTAACAAATCCAAGGCTTGAAATTCTTGGGCCACACGTCTGATGTGAACTGGAATACAAATCTATGGTTATAACCTCTTAGGGAGAGGTTTTCTTTCTTTTTTACTCCCTGCTTTGCTCAGAGTCAAGGAATTCTTCTCTTCAGTCCCTTGTGATGGAAGAACTGGCTCATCCTAGTCCTGAGAGTGTAGCCCTTTGTGGTCCTAGCCTAAGGTGTGAGGTCTCTGACTTACGACTCCTTCACCTCCTGAGCACATCAAACCACAACTCTTAGAGTTTAAGTGGATACGCAGATGCCTTGAAGGCAAAATTAGCTTCAAGTTCCCCTCTAACCTCTTAGTTCACATCTTCTCTTAAATATGGTCTGATAATTCCTTTCTGCCTTGTCAGTGCTTTGATGCCTTTATGAAAAAATTTTTAAAATACTTTACCTAGAATTTTTAGTTGTTTTTGGCAAAGAAGTGGTCTGAATAATCTAGCCTATTACTGGCAACCAAAAATCCCCAAAACTTATTTTTTAAATATGAAATAAATATCCAAAAGAGCATTTATAAAATTTATTTTCAGTTTAAAGAATACGAATGAAATGAATACCGAGCTAAAGAAAAACTCCAAGATACGTTTTAATTATAATGTCTTAGTCGAATTCGTGAATAGCCATGAGAATATTTAATTCCTTATATTACTAATGTGAACTACAGCCATGAGTCGCTGCTGAACACAAGAATCACAGAATGCTGAGTTGGAGGGGATCTTGGAATCTGGCTTCAGTCTCTCAGTTCATAGATCGGCAATCTCAAATTCATTAGAACACTGAGTTCGGTGTTCTAATGCAAAATAATGACACTTATAAAGTATAAACAAAAGGGGTTTACTGGGCTTACAGCACTGCCATTCTTACAACTAAAGTGCCAATAACTGCTAGATTCCATCTGCTACATTATCTTACCCTGATATTCAGATATGTTCATATTTCATGTTGTCCAAAGCATAGTCAAGCTCACAGGGCAGGGCCAGAAGCTCTTGCCCAATCAAAAAGGATGTTCTTGATTTAAGCAGTGGTCCTAGTCTCGTTTCTTATTAATAAAGCAATGGCTAAAATTCTACACTGTGTTCCTAGGTTACCTGATGTTGCAAGGACAACATGTGGCCCGCTCCCATAGCTGAGACAGGCTACTTTTTTGCCAGTTAAAGAATCCAGTCTCCGAGGTTCAATGGTGCTCTGGACGTCACCTAATCCCAAACAGCCACAGCAGTTTGTGCCAAGCACAAAAATCTGTGGGAAAAAACACTGTTAGTTCAAGAAGTTCTATTTCTGACAAACCTGTAATTACATTCAAACAGTCAAGAGTCCTCCCTAAAGCAAAACTACTATGTTATATAATAAGTAAGAATCTACTCTCCATGCTTTGTTTGTTCCTTAGTTCCCCCCAAATCTCCTGTTTAGCAAATCCATTACAGAAAATGAGTGGTTGAATTTTTCCTTCAAAATTACCTCATCATTTACTGTAGTGTATAAAACTTCATTACCAGCACTGCCAAAGACACAAGCCTGACGTATTAACTGCAGTTCTTCCTCAGAACAAAGGGAGAAAATTGGCCACTTTCCCACATCTAACATCTTCAAAGATGACAGAGTAGCCTGTACTGGCTGAAAAGGAAAAAATAAATACATATTGAGACTGTTAACTAAAAAATTAAATTTTCTTTGCCCTGTTCACTTCTGAAGGAGAGTTAGCACCGGTTTAAGGAGGAATAAGCTCTATCTATTTTGGAGAGGCCTCTCACAGCTGCAGGAATTGCCTTTCCAGGCTCTACTGCGTCAGTACTGCTCTTACAGTAACCAAGAGCCAGAGGCCCTGGGTGGAACCAGATCTCACCTATTAATTTTCCTCAAGGACACAGGAATCATCCAAGGCTGAACTCTGGGGGGCTGAATGTCTAGAAAGCACTTTAAGTGGCGGCTCTGTTTTAAATGTAGCTCTGGAAACTGGGCTGGTTGTGAAGGCAGGGGAGAAACAAGAGATAGGACTCCTATTTCATCTGCTGCCTACGTCTTAATAGAACAAGTCTTTGGAAAAGAAAAATTACGACAGTGACACCAAGGAAATGGTCTAGAAGTTTCTGTTCATGGGTCAGTTCTGACCTTCAGTTTGAGCCGTTGGTGGGTTCCCACATCCTCCCTCTCAGGTTTGGGGATTGGTAGGAAGAAACACCCAGAAAGTACGTGTATTCATTTACTAGGGCTGCAATAACAAAGTACCACGAGCTGAGTGGCTTAAACAACAGAAATTTATTTTCTCACAGTTCTGGAGGCTGGAAGTTCAAAATCAAGGTATCAGTTAGTTTGGTTCCTTCTGAGGGTTGTGATGGAAACATCTGTTTCAGGCCTCTCCACTTAGCTTATAGATGGCTGTCTTCTCCCTGTGTGTTCACATCCTCTTCCCTATATATGTGTCTGTCTCTGTATCCAAATTTCTCCTTTTTATAAGGACACCAGTTATACTAAATTAGGGCTCACCCTAATGACCTCATCTTAGCTAAACTAATTACATCTGCAATGACCCACTCCCAAATAAGGTCACCTTTTGAAGTACTGGGGTGTCTTAGTCCTTTCAGGCCGCTATAACAAAATACCACAGACTGGGTAGCTTATAAACAACAAAAATTTATTTCTCACAGTTCTGGAGGCTGGGAAGTCCAAGGTCAAGGTGCCAGCATGGTCATGTTCTGATGAGAGAACCCTTCCTGGTTTATAGCCAGCACCTTCTCACTATGTCTTCACATGGTGGAAGGGGCTAGGGATCTCTCTGAAGCCCCTTTTATAAAGCACTAATCCCATTCATGGGGGCTCCACCCTCATGACTTAGGCACCTCCCAAAGGCTCCACCTTCTTATACCATCATCTTTGGGAGTGTGGATTTCAACACATGAATTTTGGGGGGACACAATTAAACCCATAACAGCATACATTAAGATCATTAGCATCTGCACTCCCGTAAGGGCATTCAATGTGGATATTATAAAGCTGTTTTAAAGAGAGATTTTATTTATTTGCTATCATAGAAACATTTTTTCTTATGTACTTTTCAACTCAAAAATTTTGAAGATTACAATAAAATGCATAAACAGCCAATATGCCTACCAAATGGCATGTTGGATCATTTCCCTCAATAATCACCATACTTCACCATACTCTGGCTTAATTTAAAGAAGCAAAGGATTTTCTAAGGCCTGTCTTTCCCAGCAGCTATTAAGTCAACCTTACCAGGAACAGTTCTGGTAGACAGCTGATTGGACTAGCTACTTGTTTTCTACAGACCTGAAAGGATATTTGTCCCTTCTACCTTAGGAGTCAAGGCGAGGATCTACATATTTATTATGAGGAATTGGCTCACAAGATTATGGATGCTCACAAGTCCCACAGTCCATAATCTGCATCTGCATCTGTATTCAATCCCGAGTCTGAAGGCCTGGGAACTAGGGGAGACAATGCTGTAAATCCCAGTCCAAGGGCAGAAGAAGATGAGATGAGATGCCCCAGATCAATCAGTGAGGCAGGAAAAAAGGATGAATTCCTCCTTCCCCCACATTATGTTCTATTCAGGCCCTCAATGGATTGCATGATGCCCACTCACACTGGGACTCATTTACTGAGTCCACCAACTCAAATGCTATTCTCATCTGGAGATGAGACACACCCAGAAATAATGTTTAATCTGGGCATCAGTGGCCCACTCAAGCCGATATGTAAAATTAACTATCACACCACGTGAAGACACACAGTGAAGAAGGCCACATGATAATGGAAGCAGAGACTGGAATGATCCAGCTACAAGTCCAGGAACACCAAGGATTGCTGGAGCCACCAGAAGCCAGGAAGAGGGAAGGAAGGCATCTTCCCTAGAGCCTTCAGACAGCCCGGCCCTGCTAACACCTTGATTTCAGACTTCTAGCCTCCAGAACTGTAAGACAACAAACTTCTGTTGTTTTAAGCCTCCCAGTTTGTGTACTTTGTTAGGGCAGGCCTAGGAAATTAATACAGAAGGTAAGCAGCTTGTCACTGCTGACAGCATCACCCTGAGTTAGTGGCAGAGCCTGAACCAGGGCAAGCTTCCTTGATGTCACTCGAACTGTAAGACCCTGTCCCAAGAATGATGTATCTACTGTCTTTTGGGCAGCACTCAAAGCCACTACAGAGCGAAGGACAGAATCTCATTATGTTAGCTTTTAGTCTAAGCTTCTACTTTAAATTACTCACCTCCTTATATCATAGAGGAGCCTTGTTTTCTATGAGGTCTTTATTTTTAATTCTTTTTCCTATTTAAGTTTATAAATTTCAAAAAGAACAATGTTTGGGATATGGCATCAAATATTTAATATAGATGTGCTAATGTGCTAGTTAAAAGAGTTCTTATGTATTACTTCTAATCTTCACAATTGTAGGCATAGATATTGCTACCCTCATTTTACACAGGAGGAAACTGAGGCACAGAGAGACTAAGTAATCCTCCAAGATCACCAGCTTCTAAGGGGGTGAGCACAGATTTCTTTCCACACATCATCTATTGCTGAGTAACAAGTTCACACAAAAAGTTGTACTACTGGTAGACCCAGTGTTTGCTTGCATTTGCAGAGCTTGGGCTGTTGTTCTCGTCAAGTCCTTAATGAACGGGGCAGTAACACCCACTGTGGGCTGTCTTCCACAAACAGGGCAGATGGCAATATAAAATGAGAAAATAAGCAGCAATACGATGATTGATCGCTACTTCGTTTTTTCCTTTCCAGCAGATTTTTGGATTTCAACCTGCCCTGCTACAAGATTAAGTGGTTTCTTAGATTCCTAGAATCAGGGTATAAATCTAACCAGCTCCTAAACACTTGTCTACAAATTGCTAGTTCTGAACTTTCTTCCTGGCCCACCTGAACAAAATCTACAGTACCCAGCCTGTGACTCCACTGACCACTGGGATTCCAGTGTGTGTGTGTGTTTGTAATGTCACCTGTAGTTGCACATCTGTTAAAGGATGCTACTGGTCGAGAGAATGTTGGGTATCATTGAACATAAGAGTGTCAGATAGTATCTGTCAGATAGTGTCAGAGAATATCACCGAACATTTATTGTCAGATACTAAAGATTTAAAAATGAGACATAATCACTCCCTTCAAGGAGCTCACAATTTAATAGAAAACAAGTAATTACAATATAACCAAAGTACAATGGAGGTATGAATACACTGTTTTTTAAAATCTCTGTCAGAAGGCTGCTGCTGGAGGTTAGTCATCAAAATTCATTTTTTTAAGTCTGGGGGAACTATTTCATAGGGAACTGATGACAATTTATGAAATGCATATGTTTACACTTTTCTGAAGTAAATATTTAATACCAGTCTCAAGGAACTGAAGCATCTTTGTTCACAGAAGAAAAATATCTTCTTCTGTCCAGCACAATCATGAGTGTATACAGCTGTATACATGGTATATATTACACACATGTATAAATATCTAGTACATATACCTTGTATACCTTGTATATACATATTGTGTATATAATAAGAGTATATATGGTATGGATTCACACACAGCACCTGGTAGGAGCCTAAATCACACTGCAGCCACCCTCCATGACAGCAGTGGTCTCTGCAGAAGGCACCCAACTACCTCTGTGCCCAACTGTTAAGTAAGGGACTGGCTGAGCAAGGGCTAAGAGTGAGCAATAGAAAAATCTGTACGGGGAAGAAAGCACTACGAGGGAATCAGAGCTTGGCAATATACATCATCAAGATCCCTTCTTAGAATTCACAGTCCTAGTTTGGCCCAGGTAATCCTCCTTCCTGCACAAAATGCTACCATAGAGAAGAATGAATCCCAGGCCAGCTTTCCTTCACTACTTTGCTCACATCCAGTCCACCTCCCCCTCTTTTGCTGGCACCTGTTTGGGAAATGCAAAGTAGTGAAATTTTAATATTAGCTCAAGGAAAACATAATTAAGGAAATACAGCTCCATAAAGTTAGAAACCAAAATACATTTTTACTATTCCTTTGAGTGTGTGCTACATGTATAACTCTGCTTCTGCAGCAATATGAAGAACCGACTGGATTATGATACTTCACTTAACTACAGATAATTATTAAGTTGTCGCAATTCAATTTAAAATACAGCATATGGAGACAGAATTAAAATTACATGTTGGGCATGCCTAGCAAAAAAATTTCTTAAAAAAAAATCCACTAACAACTTGCCCTTTGAGGATTTCCTGGCAGTATAACAGTTTGGATGTAATAAAGTAATTTCATTGCTAATTCTGTGAATCTGTGTTTGTATTTTACAAAATCTGTTCCCAGAAAAAAATTAGGCATTTTTCTATTAACATTTTGTAGACTCCCAAGTTCTATACATTACTTTTGTAAGCTGCTTTTGGACTTTCCGACACGGGCTCACAAATGAGCACTTCAAGTCAGCACACGGTAACTCTGTGGTTCAGTTTCAGAAGCTTTGCTTCTTCGTACACATTGCTGGCTCTGTATAATTATTTACATACATTACAATTATATAGGCATTATGCCTGTATTTTATTTAGAAAGAGTGGAGAACAGAAAAACGAAAGTTAATAGTGGCAGTTAATATTAAGCTGTTAACAGTGAAGAGCAGATATTTTGTAAATTCATACAATTAACACAAGATGGAAATCAATGCGCACGCTAAAAGATATGAAACTTAACATCAATTGGACACTGATTGGACTGAAGCTGGCTGACCGTAATGTTCAGAAGTGATAAAAAAGAAATAAATTGAAGAATACCTATGATGAATTAAGAACATGTCATTTAAGATTAGGTATCTTATAATTTTTTTAAATTTCTAGGAATGGAGTAAACATTGTTCAATTCAGACTCAACGCAGGACATCATTATCTGTGAAAGTAAGGGATAGCCTGTAGTCCTCATCCAACTCAAACGTCACTGTCTCTGGGAGCCCTTTCTCTACCCCTTGGACAACATCCATAGTTCCCTGCTGGCCCCTTTACCCTTTAGCATTCTATATACCCACAATAATTATCTGTGGCATCTTAGTCACTACACTGTGAGCCCCTCAATGACAGATACTATCTCACTGATCTTCCTATCAGATGACCAACAGATGATTGATCAAGTATGTTTCATGCGACAGAAAATACATGCTCCAAGGGCATGATTTTTTTCTAACCTTGCCACTTTCTCCATAGAAAAGGGGAAGTTCTTCTTCCATATGGAGTCAGTCCTGTGCAGTCCCTGAGGAAAAAGTATGTGGCAAAATCAGGATCCCATGTGATGAATGAAACTAGGCAGGTTAAAATTACTTTACTTCTAACTAACAGAGAAAATAAGCTAAGCTCAAATATGGCAAAGGGAAGATAAGGGAATTAAGTTTTAGGTATGGGAGTTAACAGCTATAAAACCCAAAAGGTGTTTTAACTGTTCTGGAACTACCACATGGCCTCTTATGGGAATCCTCCTGCCAAGGTCTAGAAAAGTAATCCCAGGATAAATGTAGATTCTTAAATCTATAAGGAAATAAGCAGAAAGTTTTCATTTCAGAGTTGACTTCCTATAGATAAGGAAAAATAAATTTTAGACCTTGGTCAAATTTTCCCTGGGACTGGAAAGATCCAAATCACTGTGAAGAGCAGATTTATCAATTCTCAGCTCCACTGAAGAGTATATGATTTGCTAAGCTGGAAAAAAAAAAGGAGGGATGAATGAAAAGGATGAAAGGATGAATGAATGTGGTTTAGTTATCCTAGACTTTAACAAAAAATCTGAAACAAAAGCCACCAAGTATGTAGCAACAGCACTGAATATTCTTACTTTAATTAATCATTTCTACAACGACTACTTTCTACCACATAGAAGTAACAGTAGAAGCAGCCCTATCGGAATATATGCAGTATGCCTGGACTGTGGTTCAATCATTACAGTTAACTATCTCACCACTAAAAATAAATATAAACTCTCTCTCTCTCCCACAAAAAGCAATGTTATGAAATTATACTTAATGATGTTGATTTTTCTGATTTATTAGGTTGGGTTCTATTTCAAGTACTAACATCAGAACATTTTATCTGACATTATCTACAAGCAGTTAGAGCCTTATAATAGACAGATAAGAAAATAATCAAAATAAGGTCAAGGCTTTACAGTGTTCCTTATCAATGTTTTATATGCCCTTCAGGATACTAGTAAAATTTTGTTTTCCTCCACTATAAAAAGGTGTCTCAGAATATAAGTCATAATAGTATATTCAGGATAATTATAACTCAAACTATGGCAATTAATACAAATCGTTATTTCTAATGTTTAGAAAAGATAAGCTTGCTTTTAAAAGATCACTTAGAATTCTCTCACTTATAAATTTATAAAACTTGATCAGGTTGCCAATATGGAAAGATAATTTCATGTGACAGTTATTCCTATATGATCTGTCTTCTCTATTAACTTGCAAGCTCTTTAAGAGAGGAGACCATGACTCATTCATTGCTATAACCACACAGCCCACAGCTCAGAGTAGAACATAATATAGTCATTGAAAGCATCCTTTGAATACAGCTCTTTGTACACTGGAAACTGCCTATATTGGGGATGCTTCTCTTTTTGCCCCATCCTAACTGGAAATACCTTTTCCATATCTGTCCCAAGTTTACTGGAATAAAAAATAAAAAGAGAGAGGAAAGAGAAGAAAGAGGAAGAGAAGAGAAGAAAGAGGAAGAGGAGAGGAAGGGAATTCAAAGGTAAAAAAAGGAAATAAGAGAAGGAAAAGGGACCAAAGCAGAGATGTGATTGCCCCTCACTGTACTTTAGGCCACCCTTGTTCCTAGCAGAAGGGAAATCTTGCTAACATGCCAAGATCATTGAACAGTAATCCTGGCTTTTGTTTTGTTTTCCCATCCCATCCCTCCACCATTGTAGGGAACCAATTTCACTGGTTTCTGGTTTACTCTTCCTGTTTCTTTTTGCAAAAATAAGCAGATACATGTATGTGTTTTTATTTCCCAATTCCTTCTTTCACAAAAAATAGCATACTTCATATACTCTTTTGCAATTTGGTTTTTTTTTCACTCAACAATATATCCTGGAAGTCACTCCATATCAGTTAATAGAGATTTCTTTTTTTAAAACAGCTGCATGTCCTGGGTTTTTGAGGCAAATAAAGAGCTCTTTTCTGTGTCTTTGATCAGTTTCAAGTATAGTAACTCTTTAAAAATTAGAATGGTGAAAAATAGGCCATTCTGTTTATTCGACTAATCAGGTTAAGACATAATTGCACGCACATGAAAATTATCATAATCAAAGAGATAACATTCAGTAAGATTCAATTAACACTAAATATAAGATTAACATAATTTCATTCTTGTTGGTCAGAATGTCCTTGAAGATTTAAAAATGATTAATTACTATTGTACAGTACTATGAAAAAATGTTGAATTCTCTAGCATTGTGGAAAATGGCTGCCTTTCTTTTTTTAATATCATTCCAATGTGATACAAACATAATAAACTAGGTTCTCCAATTTGCACTACTTGAGGAATATAGTTTGTGGAATATATGAGAGGATTATAGTTATCTTATCCTGTTATCTACATGATCTCAACAGACTATCATTAATATCAATGTTATAGTAGTATATAAATACATATTTCTTAAAAATCCACAACATACATACAGAATACCACATCATGATGTGATAAACAAGAATTCTAAATAACAGCAACAATAATAACAATTAGCTACCCTGAACCTATCTGATTTAATCATTATAATAAATAGCCAAAAGAAACAGGTATAATCATTGCCTCCGTTTTACGGATATGTTTCAAAAACCTGACCAGCAGTCACCAGCCAGTCAGGGTCAGAGCCAGTATTTGAACCCAGGACTAATTCCAAAGCCCATGCTCTCGGACCGCCCCTCCGTATTGCAGGGGTATTTTAAGTTTTCCTATGTACATTCCAAACAGTTTTATTTTGTACTGACTGGTTGGGAATGCTCCCCCCAAAATGTCTGTACCTGATTGTTTTAAATTTCTGGAGCCCAGTATTCAGTCATCTTTAATCCCGTTCCTTCTAGATCCTTGTGAAGTCTTCTAGGGTAAGGATAATGTGACTAAAAATATAAATACACAAATAAATTCTATTAGAGAAAAACAGAAGGAAAAGAATATACCATCTTGCAACTCTAACAAGTCATTATTTATCTGAGAAAAATACAGTTTAAAAATTCTATCAGCTCTATTTATTATTAAAAAGTCAGCAGTAGAGGTACTCAATTATAAAAAAGACATTAATATTGTGAAATATAACTTTCAGATATTATACTTTAGAAGTTTGGGGAGACGGCTTCAACAATTTGGACATTGAAACATATGAAAAATTACTAAAGAAAGCTTTAACCTATGGCATCTCAACATAAAAAACACAAGGAAAACCATCTGGAATGTGAACAAAGCAAAACTTTCAAACTTTTGGAAGAAAATACAGCAAATACCTTTATGACCTCGGGGCAAGGAAAGATTTCTTAAATAAGACACAAGCATAAACCACAAAGAAAAGACTGGTAAATCTTACTACATTAAAGCTTAAAACTTTGGCACAACAAAAGACAAAATGAACAAACGGAAACATGCACAGAACAGGACAAGACATTTTCAACAGCTACAACTGTAGCTGGCAAAGGACTCATATCCCAAATATATAAAGAACACCTAAAAATTAGTAAGAAAAAGACAAACAATCCAATTTAGAAATGGGCAAAGGATACAGGCAATTCACACAAGAAGGAATTAATAAACATATTAAAAGGTGCTCAAATTCACCACGGAATTTATCATGGAAATGCATCACAACGAGAGAGATCTTATCCACCAGATCTGCAAAATTAAGGGGGCAATACGTAGTGCTGGTGAGGATGCAGATCGTAAGGCACTCATATTTCTAGAAGGAATGTAAACGGTACAATCACTTTAGAGAGCACCTCCACAATATTTAGGCCAGAGCAATGTCTTTCAATTTTTTTTGGTGAGGAAGATCAGTCCTGAGCTAACATCCGTTGCCCATCTTCCTCTTTTTTTTGCTGAGGAAAATTAGCCCTGAGCTAACATCTGTGCCCATCATCCTCTATTTTGTATATGGGATGCCACCACAGCATGGCTTGATGAGCAGTGCGTAGGTCCACAACTGGGATCTGAACCTGCAAACCCCAGGCTGCCCAAGCGGAGTGCGCGAACTTAACCACTATGCCACCAGGCAGACCCTTTCAATCTTTTTTGATACATATACACCTGAAACAAAAGTTTCACAAAATAATTTTTACCCTTACTACATGACATGCTTAAGTATATCTTCTTTTCTACTTTTTCTATTTTACTCTATTCTATTCTACCCTACCCTACCCTATTTATCCTTTTCTATTTCATTTTAAAAAGAAAATGCTGGTGTTGGCCCACTAAAACAATTTCAAGATCACTAAGTCATGCCTTGTAGCATGGAAAACACTGGCCTAGATGAACCCTAGAGCATATACACAATTGTTTGCAATCGCAAGAAAATAGAAATAGCAGACAGAATTGATCAACAGGCTACATCAACAGAATTTATAAACTGTGGCATGTGCATACCATACAGCAATTAAAATAATTTATCTAGAATCAACACAGATAAATCTCCAAAACAATTCTGACCAAAAACCACTAAGTCACAGAATGATACATATGGTACACTATTTGATAAAGTTTAAAAACATGCAGAAAACAATACTATTCTAATGTGTTAAGATACTAACATATACATGGCTGAGCTTTGATGGGAATTTTTTCATAGGAAAGTTTTGATGGAGGTCATGCCAAAGGTAAAATTTGCCATGTAATTCTATTAATGAATTGGTATGATTTGGCTTTTTCATCTGACAAGACAGTTTTCAAGATTTTAAGCTTAAATTAATCATCTGAGTATGGAAGGTAAGGTTACTCAATGTTAAGGAAAACAGAATTTTAGAGTCAGAATACCACAAATATAGGAATTCAATCCAGATTTGATAATGACAATTCGTGTACCTCAATTTCTTTTGCCATCAGTAAGAGAAAGTTTTATCAATATCATAGGAAAATAATAACTAAATAACATAGACAAAGTATTGTATCTTAAATGCCATCGAAGAAAAATAGGATACAGAAAAAAGTTTACTATTAGCATATCAGAATGGCAAAAATATGTTTTCTACCTCTGGCCTAAATCTGCTTACAAATTTCCTTCTTTTCTGCACAGGAGGGCAATGTTTCTAGGAGACCCGGGGCACAGGCTGGCCATTGTATTGGGACGATCTTCTTCACAGAGACGGTGTCATGGCATAAGATCTTCCCATATGATACTTACTATATATTACTTTTTTGGTTTTTTCCTTACATGTGTTTTGGGATATATGACTTGGCTCACGTATATAGCTAATTACTCATTTTAAAAAATGCCTTGTGCTTTGCAGAATAGTTTCTTACACATTTTCTCATTTTGTTTAAACATAATTTTAAAAACTACATTATTACAGAATCTTACTGAACTGATACTTGCCTAGCTATATAAAAAGAAAATGGGAGAATAAGTACCTTCTCCAAGCAGAAGCTCCTGCCATTAAGTTCTACCTTTAGAGGTTCCAAACTGGACACTCAAGGGCCAATGTTGCAAATTTTTGCAAGAGTAATTTTCAAAACCAAATATATATCAACAAAGGTAATCTTTTGCATGACATTTCCTATTTTGGCTGTTTTCCTAAACTTGTATACGGTCATGCATCGCTTAACGACGGGGATACCTTATGAGAAACACATCGTTAGGCATAATCACTCATTGCGTGAACATCACAGAGTGTACTTACACAAACCTAAATGGTATAGCCTATTACACACCCAGGCTATATGGTACTCATCTTATGGGACCACCACCATATATGCAGTCCATTGACCAAAATGTTGTTATGCAGTGCATGACTGTAGTTCACTAATTTATTTTCAAATTATCCCTGTTTAGAACAGATAACTCCTTATTCTTTATATTTTAAGAGTTTTCCCTACACTCTTAATAACTACACAGTTGAAGACAAGTAGACAAGAAAGTGATCTTTTGATAACTGAACATGATCAACATATCCATTCCTAATCCTCTCAAAGAACAGGACAAATAATTCATTTCCCTATAGAAAGCCTTTAATAGGCAATTTCCACATATTATTGTTGGTAGTCAGTATTAATTAATGTGTCTGCTAATACGAGAATGTGTCATATTACTTGGTAATACCTCTGACCTTAATGACTTAAGCTGACAATAGGACATACATTCATTTGCCTAACTCATTCAACAAATATTGATTTAGTGCTTGTAGTAGCCACTAAGCTGACAGCAAATACGAAGAAGAAAAAAACAAAATAATGTGGAACAAAATGATATCCAGCTTGTAGATGCTTGTATCAACATTACCCCAACCCAATGGTATTTGTGGGCCATATGAGCTAATAAACTAGACACACTGTATTTATTACAGCAAAGCATTTTCCATGGATATTGATATTTTGCAGTTAATCAGGAGCTTCTAAATGCTGATAACTGTTCTCTAGAAGTGATCCCAGAAGAAAAAGTGAAAAAAATAGGAATTTCTGCAGAGAAAGCCCAATGCTATGGGCTATTTTACTTTATTCAACCTAATAACATGAGATCAACTCTAAAGCTATGCTTGAGAAATGTAATATATAAACAAGTTTTCTTGCAATACAGAACTCAATGCTTTTAACAAATTCTCCCATCTAGGCAACATAGTTGACAATGCTTTTAAAATCAAAGAAACAGGACATTAAAGAAAACCAACGTCTTTTAGGATACCAGCACCCAGTTTACAGCGTCAGTGTGTTAATGAGCTCCAGACCAAGTAAACATCAATGGGGTAATGATGGTTTCCAACTATATGCTTAGCTGAGTCATTAAATGGTATGTCATCTGTAGTTAAGATAGAAATAATATAAATATAATATAAAATAATTAAACATGATCCCAATTGTCACTTGCAAAAAAGGATGATAGCTATAATTTAGCTCAACTTGAATGAGATGTTGTAAGTCAACGACAACAGTAAGATATCTACTCAGCTGCTGACTATTGTGGAACAATTATAAACAGGATTGACAAAACTGAAAAATCAAAAGCACAACTAAAGCACAACCCCAAAGGAAACAGTATTGCCAGAGCTGGCCCCATGGCGTACTGGTTAAGCCCAGTGAGCTCTGCTTCGGCAGCCTGGGGTTCATGGATTCGGATCCTGGGCACGGACCTACACCACTCATCAAGCCATGCTGTGGCAGCAACCCACATACAAAATAGAGGAAGACTGGCACAGATGTTAGCTCAGGGCTAATCTTCCTCAAGGAAAAAAAGAGGAAGATTGGCAACAGATGTTAGCTCAGGGTGAATCTTCCTCACCAAAAAAAAAGAAATGGTATTGCCATATGTTTATGATAAACAGCCAACTGACTTGTAGAACACAGAAACACAGTTGCTATTTTAATTATTTCTTTGTAAAAAGGTTTCCAAGTTTCCCTAAGTGATGAAGCAGATCTTCAGTCCAAATCCAAGTTGCATTTAGTTTGAAGAGATTACTGAGCTCATCAATGCTGGTCTTTTCAGCCACATACAGCAAAAGTGTCACTTTCAAATATGAAAAATAATCAACATAAACTATACAAATTTTTTAGATTGTTATACTAACTAAAATGAATTGATACTTGAGACACTTGTAAATTCATTTGAAATTTAAGTCCTAATAGATCTAACATAATTTTAAAAAATCCTAACATGCCTATTAAATAGAATCCTAATTGTTAAAGATCTTTGCCCCACAATGTAAATATTCCTTCAACATAGGAGGCCCTCTTGGCTTTGGCTCATTTCCATTTGGGATTCATTTTGTTCAGTACCAAACACATTCAGCATAATACAGGACATATTATAATGTGATCACAATTTATGATTTACTCACATACTATCATCCTCTGGTACTTGTCAGTTCAAAATGTCCCCCATGGGGACATAAATAGATATTAGCTCAGGTTAGATTACCAAGGCTGAAGACATATAAAAGACATACACTCCAATGTCATATTAATGCTGGAAGAAACCATGTCTTAAATTTCCTGGAAACTTTCACGTTGTTAAGATGGGAACACCATGTGAACTAGACACATGTTCCTTCCGGATAATGAAACAGAGAAGGATCACATCAGCCTTCCACTGAAGGACACTATGAATATCTGTTTTAGGAAGGCACACTATCTGCTCCTTTGAAGTAAAGATCCCCATCTATTTTCAGCCTTGAACAGGAGTCCCTGATGTCACTCTGCAACCTTGATTATTCCATTCCTGATCTCAAATCTCTCTTGCCTGGTCAATTTTAATTTATAGTAATTCAACTCCAGCAAACCTGAAAAGCAGCAGTATCTTAGGGGCATTTTAATTTCACTTTAGCCAGTGATAAAACTGAAATTAAATATGACAAACTCCTAAAGGCATAAGCAAATCCCATGAGTACCCTACATTTATAGGTCTAGATTAATAATTTGTCATATTTAAACACAGTGTTTGTAATCAACTTAAGTAAAGGACCCAAAGGGAAACACACTTTACTTTCTAAAATCGTTTCTATCAGACTCTTTCTCTAACCACTCTTTAATTATGGACTGAAATTTGGTTAGGCTTGTCCGTTTCATTCAGAAATCTCTAACAGCAATAATTTACTACTTTAAAGCATGACACCATACCAAGTGAATCTTCAACATAGTTTCAATTACAGAAGAGCAATGACCACTCTTGGAAACAACTTCACCAGTCATCCACAGTCAGAGGGACATTAAGAAGCAATTGCAAAATGCAGGAAAATGTGAAGAAAATACATAATTTTTCTCAACACATCTATAGGCTTCGTTTGTCTAGCCTCTTCCATTTAAGAGCCCAGTGTCTTCATTTGAAATGCTGAGTTAAACTGTAAAATTCTGAATAATCTGAACTCAATTTGGAAAAAATTTTTTCACCTATATACTATAAAAGATGCTTACATTTGTCACAATGGTCACGCCACGGGCATCCACAAAAAAACATAGTAGAGAATGGCAATGAATATTTTCTCCCAGAAACATATTTAACACTAAAAACCAGTTTTCCATCTTGAACATCACCTTCAGTTTATCCTTCCGACCCACTATGACCATGCTGTTTGAAATTGCACCCCACATCTGCACTCCCAGTCCCCTTTCTCTGCTTTTTATTTTTTCATTGCACTTATAATTTTCTATCATAAATAATTAAATATGTTTGTTGTTAATCATTCTTTGCTAGAACATAAGCTTCAGAGGGAAGGGATCTTTGTCTATTTTGTTCACTAACATATCTAGACTTAAACATCTAGACAGGCCCTGATACAAAGTAGTCACTCAATAAATGTTTGTTGAATGAATGAATGAATCCCCATTGAAAGTTCAGTACAAAATATTTCTGGAGTTAGTTAGATCTCAATTTCACTTATAGAGTTAACAAATATCCACCGAGCTCTGATTATGGGGGAGAGAGATCATACAAATACAAATACATAATATCAGACAGCATTAAGTGCTACAAAGCCAAATACAGCAGGGTAAGAGGGAGAGCAGTGGCCATTTTAGAGAAGGTAGTCACCTCTCTGAAGGGATAGCAATTGTTTTCAGACTTAAATGAAGTTGGGTGCCATGAAGATTTGGACGGATGGGAAAGTGAACTTTGAACGTGGAGGAAACAGCAAATGCACGGGGACTGGTGGGGCGGGGGGGCAGCTTGGTAAACCCAGCAACAGCAGTAAGGCCTGCGTGGTGGGAGCAGGGTGGGCAAGAATGTATCATTTCAATTGCCTTTACTTAATAACATGTATATACTGCCTAGTGCCGTGAGAAATAAAGATTACATTTCACCTAAAGTCTCAGATTCTCTGATAGTAAGTGCTTCTTCTATTCCAGCCCCCAGATGTCTGCACCAGCACATCATATAAGATTACAAGGCACACAATAATGGCATTGTTAAAAACCGTTCCAAGTAGCCCCAGAAGTCACGAAACGAACTTAACTAAGTACCACCGCCCAGGAAGGTGTAAAGCCAAGCAGGAACTTAGTACTAGAAGCGTGCAAAGCCAGGGGGCTCAGTAAACATTAAATAGTGATTGTCGCTTCCGAGTCTGGGGTAAAGAGCGTCATTCCGAAGCACTGTTTGTGAACTCGACCACTTTTATTCAGCTCTGACAAGGATTAAGGCAGCTCTACGACATGCATTTTGTTAACAGTCCCGGACTCGAACTGATCCGACACTTTATGCAATTCCCCAAAAAACAAAAGCAAAATGTTCACTCTGAACTCGCCTTCCAACTCTAGCAGGAAGTTCTTTCTCGGCTAAGGCGGAGCACTTGGAAAGTTTTCAGCGTCTGGAAATCTCTATTTCCGGGGCTGAGTAGAGCAACATCTTCTGGTTTAAAATAAAGATTTATGGCGATTTCTCCCCATCCCTCCACAGCAGTTCCCAAACAGCTTCGCCTAGCTCAGTCACACTTTCTGAGCTATCCCTCGACCTGAGGACCAAAGGCCGAAGGCATAAAACTGAGTGAGCGAGGCGGTTCGGGGCCCCGAAACTAGGTGAATAGATTTACGGGCCGGCAGCCGAGGGTCGTGGCGACAGACATGAAAACAGCAGCAGCCTATGCGGGGCGGAGAGCGGGGAGGGAAGGCGAAACTCCGAGACAGGTGCCTCCCCCGGGATCCGGGAGGACACCCAGCCGCGGTGACCCAAGGCGGGGAAGCCTCCAGGCACGCGACAGCCCTGGGGCGACGCCAAACTCGACCTTTTCCGGGGCGCGCCACCTTCGCCAGCAGACTTGCGCATGCGCTGCGCCGCCTCGGCCCGCGGCCTGGGTGGGGGTACAATCCATGAACCGCGCGCCCACCCCGCCAGCGGGCTTGCGCACGCGCGCAGACGCCTCGGCCCTTGGCCTGGGCGGGGGTGCAGCGGCAGAGCTCCACGCCTAGGCCCGCCAGCGGATTTGCGCACGCGCGGAGACGCCTTGGCCCACGGTCCGGGCGGGGCTGTCGCCCCAGGGGCTGCTCCTCGGCGGTCGCCGCGCCCCGGAGCTCGGGTAGCGGGGGCGGAGGGAGGTGGCCCGCCGCAGGGGGATCTGAGAGCCGCTCGCTTCAAGCCCGGCGCCCCTCTTGACCGCCAACGCTATCCCTTATGCCATTACCTCATCGCAGGCCCAAGCCTCATCCGCTCCGCCTCCTGGGTCGCTGTTACTGCTCGGTCGGGGGCCCGGCGCAGCGACTAGTTGGCGCCTCCCCCTGAAGCGGCCTGGCCTCGGCGGGCTGCGCTCGCGTGCCCGGCCGGGAAGGGGAGGGGAGGGGAGCGCACACGAGGGGAGGGGGCCGGCGACGACACCTCGCCCCTCCTCTCTTCGGCTGCCCACTGCTGCCCCCGCCCCTTTCTCGCTGACTTTTCTCGGAGAGGACCCCTAGGACTGGATACCGCTTGCCCCGCTGGGTCCATCTCCGCCCTCTTCCTGAAAATTCCCCTGTGGGACACCCCCACCTTCCCCAGGGTTTTGGTCCCCAAAGTCTTGGGAATTTGGAGGTGCCTGACCCGGAAGGATAAGACGCGCGTGTGATGCTGTGGCCAACCTTTTCTACCGTCCCTCTCCCACACCCTGTTCCAGCTTTTCTAGTGGTGGTCCCTACATCAGGCAGCTCACATCACTTCACAGGGTTTCGCCCTGCTTTCACCTCACTGCTGTGGGGCTTAAGTCCTGTACTCTTCTAATACAAATGCTGAAATAATGAGTGATGTGTGCTGAGGGGGTGACCTGAGGTACGTTGAGACCAAGGTCTTCCAGAACAACCACTATCTCTTTAGTCATTTGCATTAATGTCTTGTCTTATCGCTGCACTTCTGTTGGCATTCCATAGATTTTAGTAAAATGTTCCATAGCTTTATAATGTGCAATAATTTCTTCCACCTTACCATGCTTACATTGACCTGAATGGATTTTGGTAGAATGCTCCACAACGAATATTATTAGTTGTTATTATGACGTAAGCTGATTGCTTTTATACTGGCTTTTAAATGAGGGCACAGGTTCAACATTTAAATGATTTGCCAAAAGGATCAGCCAGATAGAATAACTGAGATTTCAGTCCGGAGTGACCATGTCAGTCTTTTGTTTGGTCTGGCTTTGGACATTTCGTTGGAAAAGCGTCATTCCAGAATGTCTAGCTGCCTTCATTGCAGCCGCTATAGTTGGCAGACATTTATATCTGTGAAAAATTAATAAATGGAAACCTCATTTAAAATGGAGTCCAGAGTCCAGAAGAGAGAACTCTCAGGCATGTGCCACTTAACACACACTACTGAAGAAGAGACTGGTACCTTGCATCTCCCACAGAAAGCAATACTACTTAACCCCAGCAGAAGGAAAGAAGGAATTCCTTCTAGCCCAGCAACAGCTCAGCCAATGAGACACTTCCATAACTCAGCCAATGAAAAGTCGCTAAAAAGGTCACTACACTTCCAATTCTCAGTCTCCTCCAATCACTCTGCCTTTATAACAGCCCTTCAGAGCTTCATAAAAGATTGGTTTCTCTCCTTTGTTTCTCCATACGTGCTTGTGGTTCACCCTAGACTGCGTGTCCCAAATTGCAATTGTTTGCTGTTCCAGAATAAACGTATTCTGCTGGTAACATAACTGGCTGTTTGTTTTAGGTCAACATTATTTGGTGGCCCATATGGGAATCCAGAGAAGACCCCCAACAACTCCAAGGCTGGTGGGCAAACAGGTGCAGTGCCCACAGAGCCCAAGGAGTTCACTGCTTTCTTGCTGACCCTAGTGTCTGAGGGTAAATTTTCTCCTGGATCTTGAACGCCTCTCTCTTTGCATTTTGAAGATCTCCAGGTTTTATTCAGGACCTGTCCTCACTGTTAAAGGCTTTTGCCCTTTCTGTGAGTACTTTGTTTGGCCATTGGTCCAATTCCTTTTAGAACTGGGCTGTTCTAGTGGAACTGTGCTGTTCAGCCTTTGGCCTAACTTCTTCACAATCAGGATGTACTACTGGAACTGTGCTGGTATTTGGCCTGCAGTCCATTTAGGAATTTTTTTTTTTCTCTAGAGAAAAACTTCTAAGAAATTAGAGTTCAGTCATCTAAATGTCTTAAGAGTCCCCCCCCCCCGCCCACGTCAGACATCCCTGCCAGTTTTTTTGTTTAAAAACTGCAGTCCCTCCTCATCTGCATTTCTAACTAAATGGGCCAACTTAATCAAAAGTAGTTAAGAACACCAATAACCATTATGAACAACTATTGAACTCCACAAACTTGATTTTCTTAAAACCAAATTGGACAGTCATAGCTCTGAAATTGCCAAAACTGAATGGAATGCCTATTTCAACTGGTACTTTGAGGCTTCTGAATGTTACCAGGAGTCCAAAATTGCCTCTCTGTGAAATAAAATGTTAAGATTAACTGAGGCAAACAATTACAGAAAAACAAAGTGGTTTCCAAAGCCTCTCTCCCCTCCTCCATCTCTTGTCTCCAGATGCATGGCGCAATCACCTTGTGCTCAGGCCCCACCTCTGGTGCCATCTTCCTCCTACCCTTCTATACCACCTACTCCTCCTCTATGCCCTCAGTTTCCGCATTCTAATTCTGTCACCAAACTTCCTTTTTTCCCTAAGCCTTATAGGGGAGGAAGACATATCCTCTACCCTCTCTGGGTCCTTCTGGCTGGGGTATGAATTAAATTGACATAAGACAGAATAACAGAAGAAAATCAAACCAAGCTTTATAACATATATACATGGGAGAGACTCAGGAAAAACTGGGTAACTTGCCAAAATGGTGGAGGTTTTCATCTTAAATAGCATCTTCAGGTAAAGACAAAGGAGGATGTTGGAGGTGGGGGGAGTCAGTTATGGGAGATTACCAGAAAAGCACAGTAAACAAGAGTAAGTTTACTATGCAGATTTAAGTCCTTGCCTTCCACATTGATAAAACTTTCTAGAGATAAGGTCACCCCCCCCCCTTCTTCCTGGCACAGAGAAGGAGATATCTTTACAAATGGAGATTTCCCTTACAAATGTAAATGTCTCTTACAAAGGGTAAATTCTACTGTTCAGAGCTTCTCGCATGTCTGCAGTGTTAAAAAGTAACCAACCCAAAATATTCCTCATGCCAGAGACACATTTTGGGGTGGCCAATTCTGATCCCCCACAGCCTCTACCTGCTCCCTCCTTCTCTGAACCTATCAGAAACTGCTCCTTTAAAGTTAAGTCTTCTCAGGATCCAAACAAGCCTCAAATGTCTTATGTTTCCTGGACTAAGGCTGAATTATGAGCCATAGTTAAAAAGTTTCCTAAAGTGACTGACGAGCCCCATAGGTTTGCTGAAGAATCTAACATAATTATTCAAACTTACCAACCCGGTTTTTCAGACCTGTATCAGTCAGTCCACATGCTGGTTGGTAAGGGTCAAGCCAAACATTGGATGAAAGTTGTCCAATAGGAAAATCCTGAAAGGGATTTCAAAAAACAAACCCCTAACTTTTTGGCAAGAGGCTAGGACACTCGCTGTGAAACTCCACCAAGCAGTTACAGTAGCCTTCCTAAGCCTATTGATTGGAGCAAAATTCAGGATTGAACACAAAAACCTGATGAACCTGTTCATAACTTTTATAATCAACTTAAGATTGTTTTCAAGGAAAATTCTGATCTTCCTTCAGATGTTATATCCACTCAAGTAGCTTTTAACTCTATGTTTATTAACAGGCTGAACCAGGACCTTTCCCTTTTAGTTAATAGGACCAGGATGGAATAGAAAACTATGTCCACTCCAGATTTAGTTAATTTGGCAAATCAGCTTGCTCACACCCTAGATGATTCACCTAAAAGGAAGACCACTGAAATTCTTAATCCTCAATTCCTGCCAATGAAGGTCCCCACACGAAACCAAACACCTAGTTTCTGCTATTATTGCAAAGAGCCAGGACATCAGACAAGAGATTGTTACAAACAAGCACTTCAGGTGCCTTCAGCCTTCTAACCAGCCTTTCCAATGTCCTAATTCCCAATAATGGGGCTCCAAAGAACTACAGGGCTCTTCCCAATCCTCCCTCTTAATTGGTTCAGAGAAACAACTCCGCACATTGGGAACGACTCTCTCTTTGCCCTTGTTGACACTGGAACCACACTCTCGGTGCTCAACCCCATTACTGCAAAGCAGCCCCCGCTTCAGGGCTAAAACAGTTCAAACAGTGGGGGTCTCTAACAAGTTTCAAATGGTTTCTGTCTCTGATCCTATTCCCTTTTTCTTAGACCCTTTGAGAGACACCCACCCTTTTCTCCTTTGCTTCTCCGCCCCTATTCATTTATTAGGTGGAGACCTCTTAGGAAAATATCATGCTGGTATCTGTTTCTCCCAAAATGGGGAAATAATTTTAGAATTTGACAGTAACAATCAAAATAGCCAACCAAGTGAATTAAATGACCCTTTGACATCTTCTATTTGCTACATGTCTGATGTACTAGAGCTGATTCTGGACACAGTGGTCACTTCTCCCTACTGAATTAGCTACCACCCTTGCGGGCAAAATCTCCAACTGGTGCTGGCAAAGTTCACAGCGCACATCCTATCAAGATTCAAATAGATCCCTCAAAACCTCTCCCTAGAACTAATCAATACCATATAAGTAAATAAGCCCTTCAAGGTATAAAGCCCATAATAGAAGATTACAAGGCTCAGGGCCCCATTACCCCTTGCACTAGTCCCTGTAATACTCCTATTTCACCTGTGAGAAAACCAAGGGCTGAGGGGGGAGGTTTGTCCAGGACCTCCGGGTGATAAACAACATGGTTATTCCTCAACACCGTGTAGTTTCTAACCCTCGTACACTAACATCCATCCCAACTGAGAACAAGTTCTTTACGGTCATTGACTTATGCAGCGCATTCTTCAGTAGCCCAGTGGGTGAAGCCAGCCAACACCCTCTGCCCTCACTCGGGAAGGAAAACAATTCACCTGAACGGTGATGCCCCAGGGCTTTACTGAGAGTCCTTGTTTCTCACAAATCCTAAAGGCTGATCTGGATGATATAAAGTTCCCTAGGGGATCTACCTTGTAGCAATATGTGGAAGACCTGCTTCTTTGCTCTCCCTCTCAAGCCTCCTCACAGGATGACAGCAACCACTTGCTAAAGCTTTTAGCCTTAAAGAGACACAAGATTGTCTACGAGAAACTGCAGTTTGTCCAAACCCAGGTTCAATATTTAGGGCATGTGATGTCAGAACAAGGGCTACACCTAGGTCTGGACAGGCTTCATGGGGTCCTAATTCTCCCAAAACCCAAACTAAGCATCTACTATGAGGTTTTCTCACATTAATTATTGTCAAAATTGGATTCCAAGTTGCTCTCTTATGACCAAACTTCTGTATGTTTTACTAAAGAACAACCTTGAACCAATGTTACGGGAAGAACAGGAGGACATAGCCTTTAAAGCCTTAAAGAAGAGTTTAATGAACCCACCTGCCCTTGGGCATCCCAATTATCAGCTTCCCTTTTTCCTTTTTGTATCTGAAAAGGCAATGCTCACCCAAAAACACAGGGACCACCATCGACCACAGGGTATTATAGCCAGTACCTGGACCCAATGGTGTGAGAATATCCCCTTACCTTAGAGCCACTACTGCAACTGCCCCATTGGTTAAGGCCACCAAGGAAATAGCTGTGGGATCCCCTTTAACCACTTTTGTACTTCATGCAGTAGAAGCCCTCCTGAGTTCTCATGACACTCAACATCTTCCAGTCAGCTGCCTCATCTCCTATGAAATCCTTCTGCTAACTGCTCCCCACATGACTCTTTCATGTTGTGATAACCTTAACCCTGCTACTCTTCTCCCCTCCTTTACTGGTGAGGTCCCTCATGACTGCTTAACACTGACAGGTCACCTCCTGACCCCTCACGATGATTTTTAGGAAACTCCTTTGAGTAATGCCTCCTTCTCATGGTTCACTGATGGTTCTTATTTAAAAGGTGACGCTAGTAAATATTGTGCTGGATAAGCGATATCAACACTCTTTGATGTCATTGAAACAGCACCTTTGCCTTTGGCTACCACAGCCCAACAAGCCGAATTATATGCACTCACAGGGGCCTGTACCCTAGCCAAAGGCAACACTGCCACCATTTATATGGACAGTAGATACGCTTTTGGCTCATGATTTTGGAATGTTGTGGAAGCAACATGATTTCATACTTCCAATGGACATAAAATTGAAAACAGCCCTTATGTTCAGAAATTATTGGATGCTATACTTTTACTTGCTGCCTTAGCTATTGTTAAGATCCTGGGGCATTCTAAGCTTGACTCCCTGGAAGCTAAATAGAATCACCTTGCTGACACTTCCACAAGGAATGCTGCTCTTAAAGGAACAGCAGCAGCCAAACTTCTGTCATAGTCCAAAGGGCTATTTCCTCAAATGATAACTTAGAAACACTGGCTAGGAAAGCCCAATAATCAACCTCAGAAAAGGAGAAACAAGGTTGGAAATTCAACAGTTATTGGTTTGATAAAAAGAGAAAGCTCTGGTTCAGACCAAATAACAACCCAGTCCTACCGGAGACTCTAAAATTCCCACTCCTAGCCACATAAATGCATTAAACCATTGGCCCACTGACAAAATAATAGCATTCATGAAATCAATGTTGGGGAAATATTAGTAGGGCTACAAAAACTTGTCACACCTGGCCAAAATATAATCGGGGGAAGCCTTTCCCCCACTGCTTCTGGACATTTTAAATTGCCTAATGGGCCATTCGAGCCTTGGCAAATGTATTTCATACAGTTGCTCCCATCTCATGGATAAAAAGATGTTAAATATGTTTTAGTCATCATCTGTATGTTTTCTCACTGGACTGAAGCCTTCACTTGTAGACAGACTACTGCCTCTTCTGTGGCTAAAGTCCTTTTGGAAAAGATTATTCCTACCTGGAGAACTTCTCTTGAACTTCATGGTCATTGAGGAACCCATTTTATTGGTCAGGTGCTCCAACAAGTCTGTGCTGTTTGGCTGATTTTACAACACTTTAACTGCGCTTACCACCCTCAGTCCTCTGGTTTAATTGAATGTGCTAATGTCATTATTGAGACTCAATTGGCAAAATTTGTAGAGACCCGCCAAATACCTTGGCCAAAAGCATTGCTGTTGGCCCTTCTAAATCTCAGACCCACCCCTTTTGGAACTCAGAATCTCTCATCCTTTGACATAGCCACAGGACACCCAATGCACCTGGCCCCTGCTTCTTTTGATCTGTAGCTGATAAAAGGAGATACACTTTAATATTGTAAATGCCTAGTTGCTTCTATCAAAAATAACCATGTTCTGATAGAGCAGTCTTTTCACAGTGCACTCCAGGGAGATGAAGACCTTAAGCATCACACCTTGCAACCTGGAGATTTTTTCTATTGGAAAAGACACCTTCAGAAAGACTCTCTTCAACCTCACTGGAAAGGTTTCTATCAGGTACTGTTAACTAAAACTTGTGCCACAAAACTCCAGGGAATCGACTCTTGCATTCACATGACACATCTAAAGAAAGCACCAAATCCTGACTGGGCCTGCACACCATCTGGTAACCTGAAGGTAAAGATTTCCTGGAATTGAAGCAGATGACATCCGATGAGACAGCTTTCCCAAGATGTCTGGACCAGGCCTATTAGAAGGATACAGACTTAGATGAGAAATGCCTGAGAGATCTCCCTCCTATCCCTCCTTATTACTTGAATGTGACCTCAATAGGTTTCCAATTTGTTCACTTTCCCTCTGACATGGGACATGACGCCCAGGAAAGGTTCTTCCAGGTCAAGGGACAAAAGGCCACTGAATCTGGAAAAGCCTGACTCTTGATCAGCGATGCTTTCAGAGGAAGATCTTGATCAAAAGGAAAAATGTGAAAATTAACAAATGGAAACCTCATTTAAAACAGAGTCAGGAAGCCAGAAGAGAGAAGAGAACTCTTATGAACATGGCACTCAATGCACACTACAGACCCCAACAGGAAGAGATGGTATCTTTCATCTCCAACAGGAAGTGATAATATTTACTACCCCAGCAGAAGGAAGGAAGAAATTCCTCCTTGCCCAGTAACAGCTCAGCCAATGAGATACTGCCATAACTCAGCCAATGAAAAGCCCCTACACTTTGAACTCCCAGTCTACTCCAATGGACTCTTCATTTACAACAGCCCCTCCCAACTTCATAAAAGAACATTTCTCTCCTTTGTTTCTCCAGAGTTTCATGTGGTTCACCATAGACCACATGTCCCGAAATGCAATTCTTTGCTGTTGCCAAATGAGCCTATTCTGCTGGTAAGATAACTGGCTGTTTATTTTTTTTAGGTCAACATGTCTATTATCAGAATAGAGTCCATTGAGCCCCTAAAGGAAGCTTGCATTTATTTTATAGGATGTGAGTAGAGCAGAATTCTTACATGCATGTCATTTTTTGACATTTGTCATTTTGCATGACAAATTTTTCTTCCGAAACAATCAGTTACCCTTTTTCCTTTTAATATAAACTGTGACATAACCATAACTGAAAGGACAGGTTGAAGTTTTGATTTGAAAAAGGTAATCAGAAGGAACTCCTTCAATAGTATTTATCTAAGGGAGAGGGTGGCCGAATTAAGGAAAGTAGTCAGGTGAGGCAGGGTTATCACTAAACATACCTTCCTTACATGTGATGTTTATATCTTACTAGACTGTGAAACTCTTGAGGGCACAGATCATTCCTTACTAATTTCTGTACCACAAAATGGTTAATAAATGTTTATAGACTCAAATTACATTGATTATATGCCTTTAGTTCTTCAAATATGCTTCCATACTGCACTAAGAGACCGAGATAAACATGAATCCATGTTCTACTCTCATTTTGGATAATTTGTACCAAATCAGGCCTGACTCCCTGGATAAACCAATCTCTTAGGAGTGATTGATATCTAATCCAAAAAGGCTTTAGGTCGCCTTTTCTTATTCCCTGAGGAGATTTCTCCTTCCTCCTTTCCTTGTGGCAAAGCAGCATAACACTGAGTCTGCATCAAAAATCCACTGACTTATTTTTCTGTTCAGGAAAAGGCTTTTCTGCTGATCATCATCAAAGCTAAAATCATCATTAAACAAGTTTAGAGTTGATTCACTAAACAAGAATTGTTTCTAATTCAGACATTCAAGATCCCCTGCCACTTTCTCCCTTTGTTCAGACTACTTTGTCTTTAAGGAATTTTAAGGGATTTGAGTCACCATTTAGAGAGCAAAATGATAGAAAACCACTTTCATACAGAAGGTAATGCACAATTTACAAATCAACCCATATAATAATTCTTTCCCTGCAGGAATGATGCTGCTTTACAAATTAGTATTAATTTGTTTAAGATTAAGAATTTTTAAAATTAAATAGACACTTTTTAAAGGGTCTGAAGTTATTAGACCTGGGATTACTCCCAAATGATGAAAAATGATAAAACATTTTACAGCATAGACTTTCTCTGATTTCTATCCCTGAAATGTATATCTAGTGGGGAACTTAATGTTAAGATATGATTGCAGCAAGAATGATCAGAACAGAGGATTCAACAGGTGTAGTCCCAGAATATAGAATAGGAAACTTTCTGTAACAAGTCTGACTTCTAGAGCAGTTGGAATGTGGGAAGAAACTGTTAGAATATCTCAATTTTGATCTAAATTAAGAAATCAAACTTTACTAATATTTAACATGTTTGACAATAGTGCATATTTTTTGTGATCAGAGTACATGATCAAAAATGTTTAGAGACCACTTCCTTAGAGTACCGTCAGCTCTGTAGGCAGCATCTGATTTCACCACGTGTTTCGAATCTATATAGTATTTTAAATACAATAATTTGGATTGATATAACATATTAATTATAATAATCTTGAGATGTATATAATATTTAAGATTTTATTTTTGTTATACTATGTAGTAAGTAAATTTTTGTTCTTCAATCACTTTTAACATGAGATATTTATTTAGCAAATCTTGGTAATTTATATAATGTTTCTCCACATTAACTGTTTCTTTGTACCATCAGATTTAGAAAATCCTAGAGCTGAGAGAGATTAAATGTAAATCCTCATTTTACAAACACCCAGATTGTGAAGTACCTTGTCTCAAGTTTTTGGACTCATAGTTTCAATGCTTTTTCCAATGCATCATCCCACTCATCAGACAAATAGTAGGATTTCATTATCCACTAAATGAATGATAATGCCATTGCACAACCTTGGAAGGTACAGGTATTTCTCAGAGAACTCTAACTGGAAGAAATTCTTTTTAACTTTTTACTTTAGGCGCAGCGGTTTAGTCCGCGCTTGGCAGCCCGGGGTTCGCGGGTTCGGATCCTGGGCGCCCGCGGACGCACTGCTCGTCAGCCATGCCCTGGCGGCGTCCCATATAAAGTAGAGGGAGATGGGCACGGATGTTAGCCCAGGGCCAGTCTTCCTCAGCAAAAAGAGGAGGATTAGCAACGGATGTTAGCTCAGGGCTGGTCTTCCTCACACACACAAAAAATAATAATAATAATAATTTTAGATTCACATGAAGTTGCAAAGATAGCACAGCGAGGTCCCATGTGCCTGCCCCCAGTTTCCCCCACAAGCTGTATTTCATAAATGGAAGAAATTTATCAGTTACATGTTTGCTCTCAGAAAAAGTTCAAACTGAGAGATTTAATAATGATAGCTGCCAGTTTCTGAGCACCTATCGTATACCAGGAGCTTTAACTATATGATTTTATTCGGAGCTGACAGCAATCCTATAAGGCAGGGGTTATCCTCAGTTTACAGCCAGGGCAACTCAGATTCGAAGAGATTAAGTCATTTCCATAAGCTCCTGAGGCCAGATCTGTCTGCCTTGCACCTTTCATCTTTTCCACATTATGGACAGCTGAATTTCATACATTCCTTACACTATGTTTCAGCTGAATTCTCTAATAATAAAAACATTTTATTATTATCATTGTTTTGAAAATTGTGAATATTTTCTCAGAAGTTAAAACTATTTCTTCAAAAAAATCTACATATAAAAGAATGTGTTGCATTAAATGTTTTTTTTCTTTGCTGAGAAAGATTCACTCTGAGCTAACATCTGTTGTCAATCTTCCTCTACTTTGTACACGAGCCGCAGCCAGAGCGTGGCCACTGAGAGATGAGTGGTGTAGGTCCGTGCCCAGAAACTGAACCCAGGCTGCCAAAGCAGAGTGCATCAAACTTAACCACTAGGCCACCAGGACTGGCTCTCATTAAATATTTTTATTTCATTTGGGACCAACAGTTTTTCCCAGGGAGTTCAAAATTAAAAGCAGGAAGGAAAGATGACTAGATCACTTATAAGGTCCCTTCAAAAATTTTTGGATAATTTAGTCTATTGATGTCCCACTATTGCTAAATTCATTAGACTAAAAAGTCTTACTCTGAGATAGTACAAGTTAATATTTTAGACGTTAAAACTCCCATTACCACATCTGTCAAGTTCACCTACTGTCTTAGTCAGTTCTGGCTACTTTAGCAAAGTACCATAGACTAGGTGGCTTATAAGCAATGAAAATTTATTTCTCACAGTTCTGGAAGCTAAACGTCTGAGATCAGAGTGTCAGAATGGTTGGGTTCTAGTGAGGTCCTTCTTCCAGGTAGCAGACTGTCATCTTCTTGGTGTATCTTCATATAGTGGAAAGAAGGCAAGAGAGCTCTCTAAGATCCCTTTAGTAAGGGCACTAATCCCATTCAGGAGGGCTCCACCTTCAGGACTTAATCACCTTGCAAAGGCCCAGCCCCTAATACCATCACATTGGGGGTTAAAATTTCAACACATGAATTTCAAGGAGACACAGACATTCAGCCTATTGTACCTACATCTGGACCTGTGCACTCTGTATTTCTTCTGTTACCAAGAATGCACTGCCTGTGCTCCTATCTAAGTCCAGTTTTCCACTTTTGTACTAGATCTGTCTTCTCTTACATCCTCAAGGTTGTTACTCTAACGATTGTCACCTCTCATTCCTACATTATTAATTTTTATCTCTATGCTGGATCATTCCCATAAGCATATTAACACTGTGCACCATTTCCCCAACTTCTAGAACACTTCCTGACAACACATCCCTTCTAGCTCACCCAAAACTCCTTGGAAGAGTCATTTATACTCACCAAATCCTCACCTCCTCCACCTGTTCATTCTTGAACCCACTCCAGTCAGGCTTTTGCCCCCACCCCTCCACTGAAATCGCTCTTGGCGAAGTCACCAATGACCTCTGCATTGCTAAATAAGTGGTTAATTCTGTTATCTTACTTGAACTATTAGCAGCATTGGAACGAGTTGCACACCTCTGCCATCTTGAAGCATCCACTTTCTTCACTTGGCCTTCAGAGGGCCCATCTCTTTCAGTTCTTCCACCTCATTGGCAGCTCTGTTGGCTGATTACCTCTCATCCCTCACATCTCCAGTCATTGGTATGCCTAGAGTTCAGTCCTTGGACTGCTCTATTTTCTCACTCTCTTGGTGATTTCATCTGTTCTCAAGATAGAATTTTTAGTGTTCAGCTCTTCCAGCCACTCCTGTGGCCATTTTTCTCCAATGTTCTGCCACTTCTCTGGTCCTAACAGGTTCATGACTCCAGAGAAACTTGGGGCCCTTGTCCTTTTTCCAGTCCACAGTGGGGACCCAATTGTATGGGACAGTCTTCCCTTTTTAAACCCCCAAAGCAGAGAGAATTCATTCTGCCTTTTTCTTTTCAGATAGCCAGGCACCAAGGCCCCAATTATCCCATACACAAAAAAAGTTCTTTTGATTTTTTCTTGGGAATTCAGAAAAATCTAATTATCCTCCAGGGAGGGGGAAAATTTTCTTCCTTTCCTCCTTGTTGAGTCTCCAGCAGCAAAAATTAAGCACAAATAAGTTTCTCCATAGGTCACCTTATTACAGATTGAATGAATGAATGAGGTCTGCACTTTGACGCCCAGTGTGCCATTGATTGGGTAAATGACCTTGGCAGATTAGTTTTTTAGAACTTAAATTCCTCGAGGCTTTAGGAAATTGGTGATTTGTATTACATTTGTAAGTTTCCTCTCCTATGTTTAAGATAATAATATTTTGCAAATGCTAAGATAAAGGCTTAGATTGAATCAGCTGACCAAACTCTGAGAAAGCTGAGTAGCCAAAAGCTAAAGGATGGTTTGGGGCAAAGAGTCTGACTGAGGGCGGCAGTTTCAGGGAAAAGGAAGAGGGGAAGGAGGAGGAGGAGGAGGAAGACCACTAAACATAACAGATTCCTTGGACAGAAGAGAAGTGATAGCCTCTGTACTGGATAGGCATTTTTCTTTTACGCTTCTATTTTTTTGTCTATTATTTCATCATTTGTAATTTCTTTTCAAATAGTATTTCAGATAATGTCATTGCTATTTTAACCTATATTTCTGCAGGTCATAGTTTGGAAATACAGCTAGGTCACGATAAAAGAGAACAACTTTCTGACTCAGCCTCTAAGGACAACCTTGTGGGAATATTAGCCCTCCTTAAATCCCATGGGGGCTGGGAGGATGGGGTGTTCTAGTGTAATTCTGCAGACACCATGTAGCGTCCTCCTCCTTTGCAGCTCCTGAGTAAACATAGGTGACTCCCCTGGGGTCCTGGCTACTCTCAGATATGTGGGAGAAAAATAAGTGCCTGCGTTGCTGTGATATGGAAAGCACAAAAGCAGCACTGTTCAGCTCTCTGTGTTTTAGAGAGATGTCAGTCATACTGCGCTTTTACTGACACTTGCTCTTTACCATGCTATATATATAGCATTGCATATCCCAGCATGGTGTTAGAAGACAAAGAGATGAAGATAATAATAGATACATGTATATGTTATTGTGGCAACACTGAGAGAACAACAAACTACCAGGAGGAGGTCAAAGAAGGCTCCCCAAAAGAAAGAACTGTAGCATTAAATTTTAAGGATGTGTATGAGGTAGCTAAGAGAACAAATGTTATAATGGGGGTGTTAGGGAAGAGAAGCATTCTAAATAGCATAAGAAAAAGCAAGATGTATTTGAGAATTGCAAGTTGCTCGGCAAGTCTGGAGGGGATAGGGCTTGGCAGAAGATTAAAGTATCAATAATTTCTTGAGAGCTTTCTTGGGCTGGGCTTTTTATAGTACATTATCTCAACTAATCCTTACAATAACCTACAACTTAACTAACTTTGGCCCTGTTTTACAGATGAGACAATGAAGCAACTTAAGCAACTTGCCTATGGTCACATAACTAGTAAAAGGCAGGGTTAGGACTCCTTCTCTGAGTCCAATCTGAAGTTCTTGCCACTCAACCATGTGGCCTCTTTCCAGATGAGTTGGAAAGGGCCAAATGATAAAAGGCCTTGGCAATGTAACAGCAAGACATATCACAGGATCCAATAAAGGATTTTAAGCAGGAGGATGACATAACACATTTTGTGTTGAGGGGTCCCACTGCTGTGTGGTGGGGGAGGATGGTAAGCCTGGAGCCGGGGGACCATGTTAAGGCTCTATTGCTTCAGCCCAGGCAGGACACCAGGTGTGCTTGAACTCAATGTGACAGTGGGGTGGGCTTAAAGAGGGGGAGAAGATGGATTTGAGAAGATTTCAATTAATTTTGTGAAAATATTGATTAATACATTGCTCCATAATAATAGGTCAAAGGAATAGGAATGTTTTGATTGGTGCTGAGAATGTCTGATAAAATTCAATAGTTAATAGTCATTTTTGACAAAAGAAATCTTTAGTAAATGGCTACAGACACACACTGAAATCTAGCTCGTGTTTATTGGTGAAATTCTAAGAGCATATCCATTAAATACAGAAATAAAACAATGGTGCTACTTATCTCTAATTACTTGATGCTCTAATGCTATTCTGGAAGTACCAGCCAATGCAATTAGGTAAGAAAATAAAGTAAGGAACATGAAGACTAAAACATATGCAGAATATTTGTTATTTATAGACTATGTAATTAGATTTGTTGGCTAAGGGATGCACACAGCTCATTTTCCCTAGCCCCTTGCTCCATTCCAATTTTGGATAGTCAAGTTCAAAGGCATTTTATGAGTGCCTGCCCCAGTGAATGGAGCTGTTACTGTGCTGTGGTAGCACACTGTCTAATGGGAGGCACTGGGAGTGGCTCTTATGACTCCTTTTTTATAAAGCTTGAGGAAAAAAGGTCAGAGCCCCCTTCTGGGAGACAGCGATATATTAGCTCCATTTGTAGCTCTTCATTCCTTTTGCCTAAAAGGCAAGACAAGTCCACTCATTGTCCAACTGCCCCAGGCATTGGAGCAAATGCTCTTTTGCTGTAGTACAGGCTTCTCCTGGCCAAGTGGTCTGCTCTGGATTGGCCTTTCCCTGCATTGCAGGGGCGAGAGCCAAGATTGAGGATGGAATCCTAGGGTAGATATAAGCAGGGCAGGTTTCATAGCCCGCTTTACTTCTAAGTAATACAGGCATGCACAGTATAACTGTGTAGCCTAATTTGCTTGAGTTCAACATTAGAGTCCAGGTCAGATTGTCAGATAACAATAGCAATCATTTGCCTTGCTTTGGGTTTTTTTGTGTGCATGTACTTTTCTTGGGAATCTTGGAGAAAAGCAGGTCAAGAGCAGGATTTGGGTTTTCCTGGATCTCCTTGTCAAACACCATCTTAGTTGCTCTCACTTTCGGCATGACTAAATCATACCTTGAAAACCCAAGAAAATAAACTGAAAAACTTTTAGAAATAATAGAGTTTACTGATGTGGCTAGTTACAAAATCAATATGCAAAAGTCAATATGAAGAAAACTATACAACTACTGAGGTAAAGGAAGACAAAACAGAGAAGCATACTGGTTTTAGATGTAGACTCAATAACGTAAGGATGTCAATTTTCCTAAAATTAATTTATTAGTCTAATATTATCCTAAATAAAAATCTCAATGATTTTATTTAAGTAATTCTAAAATCCATTTCAAAGTGTAGTTTGGTAGAGCCCTTTGGAAGGCTGTTTGACTTTATGTATTAAATTTGTCCTTTGACCCAATATCCCATCTTTAGGAATTTACTAATATGAAAAGATGATGTGGAAGGTTGCATAATACAGCATTTTTATAAGAGGGAAAACAACCTATATATTCTATGGCAGACTACTTAGATAAAGTATGGCAAATACTGTTGGTTGCCCACCTAAAAGCCACCCTCTCTCTCTCTCTTTTTGTTTTTTTGCTTTTTGTTAGCAAAAAATTTCAAACATACACAAAAATAGACAGAATGATTCATAAGCCCGCATGTACTCCTCACTCAGCTTCCTCAATTAGCAATTCACAGGCAACCTTGTTTTATCAATACTTGTCTGAACACCATATTATTTTGAAGCATCTTATCAGTTCATCTGTAAATATTTCAATAGATGTTTCTAAAAGATAAAGACTCTTTTTTAAAGAATATAATCAAAATACTATTATTGTACTTTCAAAAACTAAGTCCTTGATCATGAGACATCCTTTCAGAGTTCAAATTTTTAATTACCTTGCAAGTACCATATACATATATATATATATTTTAACAGTTTGAGTGACTTGGAATTCAAATAAAGTCTACACATTGCAACTGGTTGATAGGTCTTTTAAGTCTCTTTTAGTCCAGAGCTTCCCTCTCCTGCTCCTTTTGTTTCCTTGCAATTTATTTATTGAAGAAATAAGGTTATTTTTTCTCTATATTTCCCCAAATATGGATTTTCCTGAGTGCACTCTCCATATTTCCCATACATTGGTAATCTAGAGACTTGATTAGATTCAGGTTCTTTTTTTTTTTTTTTTGGCAAGATAACTTCTTAGATGGTGTTGTGTCCTTTCATCAGGAGGCATATAATGTTGGCTTGTTTCTTTCTGTGATGTTAGTAGCTGTTGATGCTGAATGCCTATATCTATACTATACTGAATACAGTATACAGAAGTAGATACTAATCTAATTCAGAAGATATTATAAATGGTGATATCCTAACTCCATCATTTCTTCTTCATTTATTAGCTGGAATACTTCTATAAAGAGAAACTACCTTCCTCAATGATTTGGTTTCCCAGTGATATACGAAGAGCAGAAGAAGCATTTGATTCTTTCTTTTCATTCGCCAGTTTTCAAAATAATAAGTTGTTTCACTAGCATTCTCCAATGGTGACCAAATGACTTTTTTTGTTGGTATCATGTTGAATTCACGAATTTAAATTTACTTCGTGTGTCTCATCCCCTATTTCTTGCTCACAGAATCCTGAGTTTGTTTAGGCAGTAATGCAATCATCCACAGAGAAGAAATCCTTGCTTGCCTGAGCCTGTCATATCAATCCATTCTCATTTGGTAGTGTCTGGGGTGGGCATGGGATGGTCCTGGCTGTAGACAAACAAGTATGAAGACTAAAACAGCCTCCTCCACCCACTCAGCTGCCCCCTTCTTCCTCTCTGGCTTTTTTCACGCTGTCATCTGAGGATCTGATGTTTGGAGAGCTGCTGCTGAAGCTTGGAACATTCCAACGGATACATGTGACACCTACACCCAATTATGACCATTCATACTGCAGACAGGGAAAGATATCTATGATATGTTGCTGATATAATATATGTCACTGAGACCATTTACATAAAATTGAACACAAGTGCGTATATTTATAGCAAGACTGCCTGGAATGATGTTAATTATTACATACTATTACATATTATTACTCAATTCAATATGAAGAGTAGTCATCTGTGAGTGGTGGATATTGGTGAATTTCTACTTTATTCTTTGTATTTTTCTATATTTTAAATTTTTATGTGAATAATAAACTTTTTTTAAAAGTATGATTCTGGGCAATTCCCATTTATCTCGTGTTACTTATAATGGATTTTTTTTCAAATAAATATATCCCATCATGAAAATTCTTTTTTATGAGACCCCATAACTGGCATTACATGATTTTTCTCTGTGGCATAATCATCAAGCAGGAAATGTTTTGATTCTGGAATAAAATTTCCTGATAAACAATTTTTGGAAACATTTAGGCATTTCCTGATGTGAAAATTTTTGTGATTTTTTTCTTTGTGTATCTTATTGTTATAATTAACAATACTCTCTAGCCCAGTGGGACATAATCATCCTGTTGGAGAAAAAACTTTCAGAAAAACATGTTTTATTGGAGAGACATTTTCCAGTCACCAAGAAAATAAAATTGGCACAATTTTCACTTAGCGGTAAAAATAAGCAGCAGTCTCCATTTGGCCTACATTTAAGAAATTTTAATTTCTTTGGTACATTTAATTATGCTAAAAAACTGCATACTCTTTTTTTTTTTTTTTGAGGAAGATTGACCCTGCGCTAACATCTATTGCCAATCTTCCTCTTTTTTTTTTTTTCTCTCCAAAGCCCCAGTACACAGTTGTGTATCATAGTTGTAGGGTTGTAGCTCTTCTACATGGGACGCTGCCTCATCATGGCTTGATGAGTGATGAGTAGGTCCATGCCCAGGATCTGAACCTGTGGACCCCAGGCCGCTGAAATGGAACGCGTGAACTTACCTGCTATGCCACTGGGCTGGCCCTAGAAACTGCATATTCTTAAAACCAAAAAGATATTAAAAAAAATATCCTAGGCCTCCAGAGTAAAATTGTAAAAGAGCCTTTCTTCCTTTTGTTAATTACTCTTTGGTTGGCTAGTTCTGCACAGGGAGCAAGGACTAGGCCAACTAGACAGTGGACAAAAGAAATAGAATCAACAAATAATTATGGCCCACGCGCTGTGTGCCCTGTATGAGCATAGTTGCTATGGCAAATTCAATGAAGGAGATAACCTTGCTCTCTTGGACCTAATAATCTAAAGTGGGGAAGTGCTGTGAAGACATGCAGGGAGATGAGGTTGAAGATGAGTCTAGAAAGGCAATTCTTTGAGGGCGTTGATGAATTTTAAACAGCGATCAGCTATGGTCTGGAGGATGGCATGAGCGGGACAGATGGATGTAGGGAAACACATTGAGAAGTGGCTGCAGAAGTCCAGATGAAAGACAATGCAAGCTCGAATTGAGCAGCAGTTTGGGGATAGAGAGGAGAAAGGAGGGATTAAATAAATACTTACTTTATATAATCTCTGTGTTTATTTCTCTTTTGTTCTCTCCTAACATCAATGGAGTCTTCAGCAGGATTTAACTTATCTCAGCTGCGGTGAGAAAAACTGAAAACAAGATTTTTTATGTCCACCCTTGGGTCAGAGCTCCGAAGGAGGAGCAGCTTGCTCCTGGCAGCCGGCATGGAAGTGGCAAAACTCTGAGCCAGGTCATCTGCAGGTTTGTTTTTGGTCCGATGGATCCACCTCTTCACCTGATGACTGACAATACGACTCACCTCCCCTTACAGACAGGGAGTGGCCCTGACCCCAGTACAAATATAGTAGGCCATCAATCCAGGGGCCATAATATAGCCTCAATATCTTCTCTCAGAGTCTACCTCAGAGTCTTCAATGACGTGATGTTCCTCACACCCTCACCTGGGGGCATTCTTATAACTTCTGGAGTGGGCCTGGTCATTTGCAGCCTTACTACACACTTGGCTTTTCACCCAAATTGCCTTTTAGGGGACAGACTGTCCTGAAGCCTAGTCAGAAGTCAGGCAAGGACTCCCTGAAGCTTTTCTGCAACAGCAGGAACTTAAAAATGACGTTGCCACTCCAACCTGAGCCAATGTGGGTCTGGAGAAGGTACTGCAGCAAATCTGCAACCTGGAGGAAAGGCTGGCACGTCTCCCCACCAAACCGTTCAAGATTCAGGACTTCAGGTCTGCTTTGGGTCAGGAATGCCATCCCAACCGGTGAAAATACAAGGCATGGGGCAGTAAGGAAGTTTAAGAGCTCTAGCTAGAAGAAACTTTGTTGAGACTCTATTTAGTACTGGTATCTATTTAACCCTCTCCCCTTCTGAGATTCTCATCTGGTGTGCTAGTTCCTAGCTAGGGTTTGGTGTCTCAGACCCAAGTCACTAGAGAAAACTTGGAAACCAACTCATCATCTCATTTTGCAAGGCCTGGTGTAATGTTCTAAACCTCAGTAGTATAGTCTGAACTGATGATCTCGTATATATCACAGTGAAATGAGGAACAAAATGAGATTTCTCTTTTTGTACATTGAAATAATTGCCCATGTAATGGGTTGAGGTAAGGCCAGCTTTAGAGTTTGCAAAATTAAAATTAGGAGAAAGGTCTGTGGAAAAGTTTTGGCCCCATTCCCTGGAACTACCTAGCCTGGGGTATGGACTATGTACTGAACTCTTGTCCCAACATCACCACCCAAATGGCTATCGATCCTATTCCCAGAGGACTTTCCAAGCAGCATAGGGAAGGAGAAAAGAAGAGTAAGACTTTAGGCAAATTAGGAATCGATTATCAGTCAGTGGTTTACAACGAGGCTGCCAAATAGGCAGGACATACATCATCGAGAAACCAAAAAGATGTGACAAAACACTGCCTGACTGGGGCTGTACTCCATGCTCTCTTATACTCACTTCTCACCTCAATTCACTTCTAATGCCAATCTCTTTCCACGGGATTTGACGGGGCTTTCTTTTGGACTTCTCTATGATTAGGATTTGACAGAAGTCTTCTCCAGCTCAGCTCTGGGCTTCAATGTCCTCGTTGTCTCTCCACAAACTCTTGTTTCTGACAGCAGTTCTACTTCTCGTGATATCCACCTGTGACCCAGCACTTCTGCCTACTTAATTCATTGGAATGTCCAGGCCCTAGTTTAACCAGTCTGCTTGGTTTCCGTGGCCTCAAATCCTCCTTCCCTTTCCTTTCCCCAGAGAGGCCACTCAAACTAGCTCATGACTCAGATATGTCTCCCGCATCTCCCTAAAGGCTCAGAGAAATCCCTGCCCCAAGTAGACAATGCTCAGAAAGCCCACTGGTTCCCTGTTTTGTTTTTAGTGCTGGGACTTGAAGATGATTATTCTGATGCTAGGGATACTCTTCCCAGCCCTCATAAGAGGATATGGGCCTGTGGATCCCTCACTGCGTACATCCCAGAATGGAGAATTCTCTTTGGTGATAATGCCAGAAAGCTGACACCACTGAGCTGTGCAGTTCTCTTCTGTGTACACAGAGTATGCCATCTTACGTCAAAACTATTTTTAGTCACAACATTGATCTTTTCAGCATTGTCCCCCAAATTACTGTCTCAGCGAATCTCCTTTGCCCGGAGCTGACTAGACTTTAGAATACAAGTTAGTGATAAGACATAAACATGGAAATGATTTGATGTGTGGAACCATGGCAACAAGGAGAAAGGGAACTAACATTTACTGAGTACCTACAATGTACCAAGTACCAGGCACAATCAGTCACAATGATAATATTTACCATATGCGTATTAGGGGTAAGGCCCTGTGCTTACATATGACCCAGTTTAATCTTCACAACAACCCCAGGAGTTAAGCACTGTATTATTGCCCTCATTTTATGAATGAGAAACTTAACCTCTTTAAGCTTAAGTAACTTGCTCAAGATGAACTGGATTTCAAATCAAGATCTGTCTGAATCTAACAAATTTTCTCTCTCTCTTCCTCCCTTTCAACTTTTTAAAATTAAACTTCCCATGGATTTGTTTTATTGCTCTTTTCAAAGAATCAGCTTTTGCTATTTTTGATCAATTCTACTTTTCTCCCCATTTTATTGTTTTCTGCTTTTATTTTTATTGATCTTTCCCTTCAACTTTCCTTGAATTTATGTTGTTGTTCTTTTTCTAGCTTCTTTGGGTCAATGGCTTATGTCATTTATGTTCTATTGTGCCTGTTCTAATACATGCATTTAAGGCTGTGAATTCTCTTCTGAGTGTTATTTTGACTACATCCCATAGGATGTTCTCATTTTTATTATTTCTGAGGTGTATGATTTCAATTCTGATTACCTTTTTAGCCCAGAAGGTATTTAGAAGTAAGTTTAGATAAATATGTTTTTTGAGTGTACTTAAAAAGAAGAATACTTAACCTTTGGTTAATAGTTTTTACTTAATTGTTAGTACCTTAACAATTAAAATAGCAATCTGTTTCCGATATTATGCAAAATATGAGTATTTTGTTGCTACACTGAATTTGCCATTTTCATTTATGTTGCTCTTCATTGTAGGAGATAAGCCATAAAGAAAAATATTTGGTGGTCCATTTCTATATTATTTATATAGTTATTTACCTTTTGGTGGGGGAGGGGTAATGTCTTCCTGCTAGAAGGAAATATATATATATATATATATATATATATATACAGCTTTACTGAGGTATAACTGACAAACAATAACCTGCACATATTAAAAATGTACAGTTGGGTAAGTTTTGACACATGTACACACCCTTGAAATAATCACCATAATCAAGATAATGAACATATGCATTACTCCCAAAAGTTCCCTCATGCCTATTTGCAATCTCACCCTCCCACTCCTCACTGTTCCCTCTCCAAAAAGCTGCTGATCTACTTTCTGTTCATTTGTATTTTCTAGATTTTTATATAAGTGATATTACACAGTATGTACTCTTTTTTTGTCTGGCTTATTTCGTTCAGTTTAATGATTTTGAGATTCATCCATGTCGTTGTGTGTATCAATAGTTCATTCCTTTTTATTGCCAAATAGTATTCTGTTGTATGGATACACCACAATTTATTTATCCATTTACCTGTTAATGGATGTTTGTTTTTTTTCCAGTTTGGAGCTCTTACAAAGAAAGCTGCTTTGCATATAAGTTTTTGTATGGACATATAACACTTTTTCTCTTAAGTAAATTCCTAGGAGTAGAATGGCTGGATCACATGGTAGGTGTGTGTTTAACATTTTAAAAGTTGTTGAAATCTTTTCCAAAGTGGCTAAACCATTTTACACTTCCATCAGCAATGTACAAGAGTTCCTTTTGCTCCACATCCTCACAGCACTTGATATGGTCAGTCTTTTTAATTTTAGACATTCTAATAGGTGTGTACTAGTATCTCATTGTGGTTTTAATTTGCATTCCCCTAATAACTAATGATGAGGGTGTGGGGAACAGGTACTTTTATGTACTGTTGGTGGGACTATCCATTGAAACCTCTTTTTTGTATTGTAATTTGAATTTTGGTAGTTCATTAAATATGAACAAGCTTTGACATAGCAATCCTATTTCTAGAAATATATGCTGTGATGAACTGGGCATCTCCACAAAAGCTATCAGGCTAAACGCAGTTCTTTCCATAATTTCCCTCTGAGTCAGACCTTCTTGTTGATCAATTTCTATTTCTCCACACCACGCATTCAACACTTGACAGTGGTTGGAGTGAATGTATGAATTGTTCAGTTCTGTGGTGATGATTTAGTCTAAAATGCAACTAGATATCTTAAGGATGGAAAACACAATGTAGTGTAGTGGATTGGGGGATCTTTTTTTTTTTTTTTGCCTGCCCAGCACATTTGATCACAGCACCCCATTTCTCTTGGGGAACTCTTTCCCAACTCCATACAGTCTGAATGGGGCTGTCAATCATACTGCCCAGCACTCCCTGGCCATGGAGTGGTCATACTACCTAGACTGGGCCACTCATGGTTTATTATATGTTGGGTACACTGACTGATCTAGGAATGGGCACTTGTTTCAGCAGGAAAAGAGTCTTCCTCTGGATTGATATACAAATGTGAGGAACCAATTGCTTTTCTACTGGGGTTGCTGGGCTGGGAAAATGAATCTGGGGCTGCCAGTGAGTGCCTTCCTTAGCTGTATGGAGGAAACCTATCTTTAGTGGAAAGCAAAAGAGTGAGACCAACAGACAGAGGAAAGCAGAGGCAGACAAGGAAAGAAAGAGAGATACACAGAGATGAGGGTGGGGAGGAGAGAAAAGAGAGACAAGAGAGAAGAAAATGAGGGAGAAAACAATATTACTTACTATGTCTAAATCCAAATTCATGCCTAGACTTCCACATTTTATAAGCCAATTTACTTTCTCCTTCATGCTTCTTGTCTCTCTCTTCCTTAAGTTGGTTTGTCTTGGGTTTCTGAACTTTCAAGTGACAGAATACAAACTGTCACCTATCGTCTCCTCCCCACTGAGTCTCATCAAGAATCTACTCATACAAACCCTTAGTGAACAATGTAAAATTCACTGAACATTTCAAAGAAGAGATAAGAGAAGATTGACAAGGTATATCCATAGCACCCAGTCCACAAATCCCTGTAGGTGTTTCTTGCCTCTATTCCTGTCCTACTGGAGGTTCCCTTCTGATTCTTCTATCTCACAGCCTCCAGCCCCTTTGGTTCCTTCTATTATGTAGAACAATTTAACTACCATCTTTTATCACTAGAGCATTCTAGATCACAGGAACTAGAATAAGCTTCTTGGACCACAAAATAGAAGTTACATGTTGAGGATGGTAGAGCAACCAGTTAGAAGGAACTTGAGTCTCTCATGATTGTAGAGTTGCCATACCAGCTTCTGGCTACTTACGAGTCCTCTGCACGTTGTAGCTAAACCTATTTTAACTGATACCAGTGGAGATATTATGTACTGTACGGAAATAATATCAAGAAGTCCTTGAACTCTATGCTAAGAAGCTTAGGGGTTTTTTTTAATACATGGTGAGAAACAAATAATGGATTTTTAGATATGAAGAGAAATAAAATTCATTCACATTTTGATAATGTTGCATTTCCCTTTAAGTCACTAAGAGAGCATGATTTAAAAAAATCCATACATACATCACTAGCCATGTGAGCAAAGAACAGAAAGGAAACAATAGAAGTGAATTTGCCAATCTTAATCTTTATTTAAAACAAGTTTAGTGTTGATATAACATACATAGGAATTTCTAAGAAATGGGTGGAGAATGGAATAATTTTTTCAATTAATAACATCTATTTTTTCCTAACCCTAGAGATTTATTGGTCTTCTGAATAAATTATCCACCATCTTCTCTTTTGATTAATAGCCAGTATGGATCACCTAGTAAATAAGAAATAAATTGAAATAAAAGTAAAGGACTAGGATGGTATAGTGGACATTTGTAATTTTTATCTGCCCAGGGTCCATTCTCCTGTCCTAACAGGACTGTGCTTTCCTTTTGGGGGATCACCACTTTTGGTATGAACAGTAAATCAAGGGGCTCCCACCTTGCACCAATGAAGCAAAAGAATCGCTGAGGACTCTTCCACACCCTCCCCACCAACCTGGTTACTGTCAAGGAGCAGATACAGAACCTAAGCTCTCTCAGTCGGACTTTTCATTCTGGGGCACTGAGTCTTCAGCAGGGACAAAATCATGGAAGCATTAATTGGAGTTCATTTATATCTTCTCATAGCAGTGCTCAGGAGAAAATGGTTTTTTAAATATTTTATACGTAAATATGTAACATAAAAGCGTATGGTTTCTCAACAACTCTTACATCACCTTCAAAAAGTTCTGAATTTTTACAGCCCTTCTAGTTATTGCTCCATATAGATACTCTGTGTTAAAGAGGCTGACTTTTGCCTGAGTGTGCTTGTCATCATACCACACATATTACAGCATGAGTTTTTCACTTAATATTTTGTTTTTGAGATTTATCCATGGTAAATCATTTTGATCTAGTTCATTCATTTCAGCTCCTATATAATATTCAGTTTTACAAATTTATTAGGTTGAACCACATGAAAATGGTTGAATAGAGGCAATTTTGTATGGTTCACCCAAATATCATAATTATCTATTTTTCAATTGGTGAACATTTCAGTTATTTCAATATTTCGTTATTGGAAGCAATGATGTAATGAAAATCCGATTACATATGTCCTTAAGTCCAAGTGCAAAAGTTTTTCTAGAGTATATACTGAAAAGTAGAATTGCTGGATCTTAGATATACACAACTTCTATTTTGTCAGATAATGCCAAATTATTCCTCAAAGGGTTTGTATCAGTTTCCACTTGCCAGCTTCTGTAAGAATTTCCTCATCCTGACCAACACCTGGTATTATCAGAAATCCTGCCAATCTGGTGGGCCTGAAAATATATTTCCTTGTTTTAATTTGCATTTCCTTGATTACTGACCAGTTTGAACAGCTTTTCATATTTATATTAATTGGCCATTCAGGGCTACATTTCTTTGAATTTACTCTTTATATCGTTCTCAGTTATCTAACGGTTATTTGACTTTTTCTTCTTGATTTGTAGAAGTTCTTCACATGGTTTGACTATTGAGTCGTTGTTAGACATACACATTGCAAGGATCTTCTCCATATCTCTGGCCCGTCTTTCGATATCTTTTGTTTTACAGAGGTTTTAAATTTGAAAATTTAATATAGATATTATAATTTAATTATTCCTTTATGATTTGTGCTTTTTGAGTCTGTATAGGAATTCATTCCACCCTGTGGTCATAAAGATGTTTTCTTACATTGTCTCCTACAAGTTTTGAAGTTTTGCTCTTCACATTTGAGTCTTTAATCCATCTGGAATTGAGCACATATACGGTACAAGATGAAAGTCTAACCTTTTCCCTTCATATGGTATCATACTGTTCCCACATCGTTTACTGAATAGTTGTCTTGTCTATACTGAGCGGTAATGACACTTCTGTTATAAAACAAATTTCCACACTTGCAAGCTCTTTTTCTGGACTTTTTTCCTGGCTAATTGGTCTATTCGTCTGTCCCTTTGCTAATGCCACATTGTTTTACTTTCTACAGTTTTATCATAAGTATTGATATCTGGAAAGGTGATATCTTTTTATATATTTTTTCTCCTTTCTTATATTTTTTCCTTCAAAATTTTCTTAGGTATTCTTGGCTCTTTCCTATTCTCTTGAAATTTAGGCTCAGCTTGTCAAAGTTCAAGATAAAGCCTCCTCAAAATTTATTTGGATTTGCATTGAATTTGCAGATTAATTTGGAGGTCTTTCCAACCATGAGCATAGTCTATCTCCCCACTTATTTAGGTCTTTTTTGTGTGTTACTAAGTAATACATTATAATGTTTTCCATAACGCCTTTCTCATCTTTCATGTTAGTTGTATTCCTGGGTTGCTTTTGTAAATGGAATAATTTTTTTTAATTACATTCTAACTGGTTGTTGCTAGTGTACTGGAATGCCGTTGAATTTTTTAATATTGCTTTGGTAACTTGCTGAACTCTTTTATGAGCTTGAATAGTTTGTAGAGTCTCTTGGGTGTTTTGTGTAGACAATCCAGTTCCCTGGAAATGATTTTTTTCCCCTTCCATTTCATTAATTTTTCTAATTTATATGTCTGGCTAAGACCTCTAGAACTAAGTTGGATGGAAATAGTAACAGTGAGATGCTTGTCTTATTCCTGATTTTAAACAGAATGCTTCTAATGTTTCACCATCAAGTATGATATTTGTGGTAAATTTTTGATAAATACCCTTTATCAGTTGAAGAAAGTTCCCTTCTGTTCCTAACTTCTAAAGTGTTCTTTTGGTTATTTAAAAATCATGAATAAATGTTGAATTTTATCAAATTTTGGGGGGCCATATATTGAGATTATCATACATACTTTTAAAATTTATTAATGTGGCAAATTACATTGATAGGATTTCATGTCTTAAACCATCCTTATATTCCTGGAATAAACCCCAGTTAGTCATGATAATTTTTCATACATATTGCAGAATTCAGTTGGTTAATATTTTATTTGTGATATTTGCATCCCTCTTCATACCCCAGCTTACATACAAATGTACCTTCTTATACTTTCTTGTCTAATTCTGATTTGGGAAGTGATTCTTCTTTTTCTATTATCTATTTCTTTTTCCATTTCTATTTTCTACTAAGTCTATTTCTATTTGTATAAGAAAAGAGTTACTTGCTCCTTAAAGTTTTGGTACAACTTGTTTGTAAAATCTGGGCATGGTAATTTCTTGGTGTATAGATTTTTGGCCTCTGATTTAATTTCTTCAACAGATGTGGATGGGATGGATAGTCATTGACTATATGCATGGTAAGTCTATACCAGTCATTTTCAGTAATTATCTGTTTGGACTTGTTAGTTGTCCTTTGGTTTTATCATGGCCTGTCCTATATCAGCTGTTGAATATTTTAGAATATTATTCCTGGAAAAAATATATTCAAATTTTTTATTTCTTGAGTCAATTTAGATAACCTACATTTAACAAAAGAAGTCTATTTGATCTAAATTTTCAAATGTATTATTATGAAGTTGTTCAAAGTGTTTAGTTAAATTTTTAAAATCTTTATAGTAAATTCTCTCATTTCTAATATGGTTTATTTGTGTCTTCTTTTTTTCTTGATCAATCTTGCCAGAGGCTTACTTAGACTTTATTAATCTTTACATAGTTCTAATTTTCAGGGGTTTACCCTGCTGTTTTTTCCTAACTTTTGATCGAACTCTTAGCTCATTTATTTTCAATCTTTTTTAAAAAGGTAGACATTTAAGACTATAAATTTTCCTTAAGTATCACTAGCTATATCTCACAGGTTTTAAAATGCAACATGCATATAACATCATTCAGGTCTAAACACATCTTAAATTTAATTATGATTTTTTTCTTTTCAGGCTACTTTTAAATTTTGTTTTCTCATTTTATTGCATTGTGGCCAATGTGTTTTATATGCTATTGAACGTTTGTACTTTTTAAAACTTCCTTTGTGGCCTAGCTGAGTGCTCGGTTTTTATAAATTCTCTATGTGTGTTCAGAACTTTAATTGTTGGGGACAGTTTCTCATGTATCCTTATATTAAGCCTTTTAATTTTATTGTTTACATTTTCTAATATTTGTTCTGTCTTCTCTCTTTTCTCTGTCTTCATTTTCACCCATTCTGATATTTTATCAAATTGTCCTTTTTTATAAATGGGTATTTAAGCCTATGTTGTTCACTGTATACAGAGTCAAGATTGTCTTCTCTTCCTGGTGAATTATTTCTGTCATTAAGTACTAATCATCCTAATCACTGAAACTAAAGTTTGTCTTAAAGTCTCGTTTGTCTGATGTTGCTATAACTGCATCACCTTTGTTTTTGCTTAGTATTTGCCTGTTATGTCTTTCTTTTCTTCCTTTTACTTTCAGCCTTTCTGTGTCATTATGATTTGGTGTGTTTCTTATAAAAAGCATTTTAAACATTTTCTCAGTGAGTCTTTGGTTTTTCACAAGCTAATTTAACTCATTTGTATGTATTGGTTTTCTTTCTGCTATCTTATTTTGTGTTTTGTGTTTACCAAGCTTTGTTTTTGCTTTCCCCTATTACTATCACTTTACTCTATCGTATTAGATTCCTTGAGTTTTCTTGGCCCCTCGACATTTTATTTTAATTCTTTTGTTGGTTACTTTAGATTTTTAGCACACATAAGTGACCTAACAAACTCTAAAGTCAATCATGACATTCTGTTGCATTGAACTCTGCCTCTTCATATTTGTGCCCTTGTGCAGTCCCCATCTCTTGCATCTGGTCTTGTCTTTAACCAACAGGACATGGCAGAAGTGATGCTATGTCAGATCTGGACCTAAGATTTTGAAACGCCTGGTGGCTTCTGTTTTCACACTCTTGGGAGCCCTGAGCTTACATGTAAGAAGTCTGACTACTGTGTTGGAAAGCAACATGGAGAGGGAGAAGCCTTGAGACTACATGGAAGAGAATGAGTAACTGAGCTGACAATGAGAACTGAGGTCCCAGCATATGAGCTGTGAGGGTTTCAGCAGCACCAGGTGTCTGAGTCATACTCATACATCTACTGGACAAGTGAGTGAAAAAACATTTATTGCAGAATTGTAAGCAAATAAAATGATTGTTTTAAGCCTCTGATACTTGGGATGTACTCCTACCTGACAACAGATAACCAAAATGTTAATGAAATCTTAACCTTTATACTGAATTACATACCATTTTATGCTTTAATTTCAGTTTTCTCCCTGCTTGCCAACCTTCCATGTTGTGATCTTTTTATGGTTCTCTATTCCCTCTAAACACCTCAAAATTAGTCATTTTCATAGTTAATAATTCATTGGCTATACCAACGTGTTATCCAGTTTCTTTGCTTCTTGCATCCTGATATTCATTTTGGGTCCAATTTCCTTCTGACTTGATTACACACCTTACTTGATCAGTCAGTAAAAACTTGTGAGTGGTAAGCTCAGTTTTTATTACTTTCAAAAGTTCTTCATTTTGTCTTTACCTTGAAATGATAGTTTAGCTTGATATAAAATGGTAGGTTGGCATTTATTTTTCTCTTAGTACTTTGAAGATAATACACCATTGCCATCTGATTTCTATTGTTGCTATTGAGTCATGTGCTGTGAGTTTAAATTTCATTTCTTCTTAATAATATGTGTTTCCTTTCAGGTTGCTTTAAAATGTTTTTCTCATTACTCTTCTTATTATGCAAATTCACTATGATGTATCTATGAGGAGTTTACTTCTTTTTTCTTCCTTAGAACTCATACTTTTAGAATCTGAGTATTCTTTCATCAACTCAGTTCCTTTAAATTCTAAAGTGACATTCTTCACCTAACTAGGTTTTTAATACATAGTGCCCAAACTTTATGACAGGTATGCAACTGTGAAGATTTTGCATTATTCAAAATTCACATAAGTCAAGACTAATTCTTGCCACAACATAGAAAGGTCTTAGAAATAGTAAAAAATAACAATGTGGATGCTTTTAAAAGTGAATTCAGGGAGGGAGAAATGTTTGATTGTCAGATGTGAAACTCTTACATATTTAGCAAGATATGAATGATCTCTTTAAGATTTAATGAAGAAAGAAGTCTTTTTCAAGTTGAAAAATAGTTTCCAGGTTTTGATTCATTCCATTCACTTTTAGATTTCTTTAAAATTGGAAAAAAAAAGTGGAGAATATTTTATAATTGTTAATGCTTATTTCTCATTAAATACTAAATATCTTTCTCAAAGTTCTATGTTTATTGAATTCATGAACTAATATGTGAACAAATTAACCACTAGCCTAGGTTTTCTGATTCAAAATAATTTACCCCCTCTTAGGAACTGATAGAACTACTAGACTGAAATCAGCAAGGATATAGAAGATATGAATAACTCAATCAAACAATAGGATCTAATTGGCATATATAGAATATTCCACCAAACAACAGCACAATACACATTTTTTTTCAGGCAACATGGAAGATTCCCAAGATAGACCATATCCTAGGCAATAATAATAATAATAATAACAATAATAATAGTGGCTCAACAAATTTAAAAGAAATGAAATCATATCAACTATATTCTCTGACCATAATGGAATCAAACTAAAATTCAGTAAAAGAAAAACAACAGGAAAATCCCTAAACACATGGAAATTAAATAATACACTTCTAAATAATTCATAGGTTAAAGAGGAATTCTCAAAGGAAAACAAATACATAGAACTGAGTGAAATGAAAATATAACACATCAATATATGTGGGTGCAGCTAAGGCAGTCCTGAGAAGAAAATTTATAGCACTAAATGCTTACATTAGAAATGAGGAAAGATCTCAAACCAGTAATTTAAGTTCTTATCTCAAGAAACTAGAAAAAGAAGATGAAAATAAATCCAAAGCAAGCAGAAGGAAGGAAATAATTAAAATAAGAGCTGAAGTCAATGTAATAGGAAAATAATAGAGAAAATCAATGAAACCAAAAGCTGATTCTTTGAAAAAAAAATTAATAAAATTGATAAACCTCCAGCAAGCTGACTAAAATAAAAAAGAGAAGAGACAAATTACCAAAATCTGAAATAAAATAGGAGATATCACAACAGATCTTACAGCTATTAAAAAGTTAATAAAAGGATACCACAAATAACTTTATGCTTATAACTTTGACAACTTAAAGAAATGGATCAATTTCTTGAAAAATACAAACTACCAAATTTTAACCAAGGTGAAACAGATAATCTGAATAGCTATAACCATTAGAAAAATTGAATTCATAATTTAAAAGCTCCCGAAAAATAAATCTCCAGGTCCAGATGTTTTCATAGGAGAATTCTAACAAACATCTAAAGAAGAATTAATGCCAATTTTAAATAATATCTTCCAGAAAATAGAAGAAATGGAAATATTTCCCAACTCATTTAGTGAGACCAGTATTACTGTGACATTAAAACCTGACAAAGATAGTAATTTTAAAAAAAAGAAAGCTGCAGGCCAATATCTCTCATAAATTTAGACATAAAAATCCTTGACAAAAATAAGCAAACTGAATCTGATAGTGTATAAAAGAATTATACACTGTGACCAACAGGGACTGATTCCGGGAATGGAAGTTTGTTTCAATCTGCGAAATCAATCAATGGTGTATCAACAGGCTAAAAAAAACAGTGTGATCATATTAATTCACACAGAAAAATCATTTAACAAAATCCAACATCCAGAATGCAAAAAAAAAAAACTCGCAGCAAGTTAGGGTTAAAGGGAATAATCCCAAATTGTTAAAAAATTTTCTATTAAAAACTACAGCTCACATTTTACTGAAGGTGAAGGACTGAATGTTTTTCCCCAAGACTGGGAAAAAGGCAAGGATGTCTGTTCTCACCAACTTTGTTCAGCATTGTACTAGTAGTTCTACCACTGCAAAAAAGCAAGAAAAAGAAATCAAGAAATAAAACAGACCCTGCTTGCAGATGACATAATTGTCTTCATAAGAAATCTACCAGGAAAAATCCTAGAGCTAATAAATGAGTTCAGCATAATCTCAGGATATAGGTAAACATACAAAAATTAATTGCATTTCTATATACTGATAATGAACCTGTAGAAACTGAAATTAAAAACACAATACCATTTATAATCGCCCCAAAGAAAATTAAATACTGTAGTTACATACTTAACAAAACATATACAGGATCTGTATGCTGAAAATTACAAGATGTTGATGAAAAGAAATCAAAGAAGATCTAAGTAAATGGAGAAACATAAGACGTTCGTGGATTGGAAGACTCAACATAGTAAAGATGACAATTCTCCCTAAAAGGAGCCATAGGTTTAATGTGATTCCTATCAAAAACCCAGCAAGATTGTTTGTAAACATCAACAGATGTACTGTAAAATTTACATAGAAAGTTATAGGGCCTAGAATAAGTAAAACAATCCTGACAAAGAAGAATAAAGTCGGAGGAATCACTCCACTCAAAGTTAAGCCTTACTATATTGCTATAGTAATCAAAAAATCGTATCATATTGTCAGAGGGATAACCACATAGATCAATGGAACAGAATAGAGAACTCAGAGTTAGACACAAGTATGAGCTACTTGTCAATAAAAATCTCTGGAATACAAGAATTTAGTTAGGAAAGCTTTGCTGCTCATACAGTTTGCAGACCAGGGAGACACAGCCTCCAGAAAAATTGAAAGTACACTCCAGGAGAGTGTAGAAAGGCAGAGCTTATAAAAGCAAAAACCATAGACCTCAGGGATTGTTTTGAAAGCCTTCCGATTCATTGGTTCCCTATAGACACTGGTGTTCAAAAATCAGTTATATCAGGCTTCTGGCCATCCGTCAAGAAGGAATGCTCAGTTTCCGGGGCAAGTTGTGGTTTTTCTGAGAACAGAGTACGTGACTACACCTCAGTCCTGGCATGGCTGCTTGACTCTGTTTTCTTTTAGGTCTCAGTTAGCCACACCACGTTCATTTTGTCTTTCTCTTTTAGAGGTCCTCTATAATTCCAGAAACTGTCTTTTGTTTTTGTTTTTGTTTTTTTGCTGAGGAAGATTCATCCTGAGCTAACATCTGTGACAACCTTCCTATATTTTTTTGTATGTGGGACACTGCCATAGCGTGGCTGGTGAGTGGAGTAGGTCTGCGCCCAGGATCTGAACCTGCAAACCAGGGCTGCCAAAGTGGAGCACATGGGACTTTAACCACTTGGCCACCAGGCCAGGCCCTGTATACTGATTTCTGACACAGGTATAAAAGCAATTGAATGGAGGAAGCTTGGCCTTTACAACAAATGTGCTGGAGCAATTGAATACTCATAGACAAAAAAACCCAAAAAACAAACTCAGCCTCAGTCTCACACATAACACAAAAATAAACTCAAAATTGACTTAAATGTAAAACATAAAACTGAAAAAAAAAAAAACAGAAGGAAATCTTCAGGACCTGGGGCCAGGCAAAACATTCTTAGACTTGACACCAAAAGTGCTATCCACAAAAGGAAAATTGAATTGATAAACTGGCCTGCATCAAAATTAAAAACTTTTGCTCTGCAAAAGCCTATGTGAAGAGGATGAAAAGACTAGGAGAAAATATTTGCAAACAACGGATTCAACAAGGGATTGGTTTCTAGAAAATATAAAGAATTCCCCAAACTCAGCATTAAAAAACAAACAAACAAAAATGGACAAAACCATGAAGAAACATTTCACTGAAGAGGTCCACTAAGCTGAAGAGTTGGCAAATAAGTATATGAGAAGATACTCATCATCACTTGCCACTCAGGAAATCCAAATTATGACCACGATGAGCTATCACTGTACAGCCATCAGAATGGCTAAAATACAAAATAGTCATGACACCAGGTGCTGGCAAGGATGCAGAGAAACCACATCACTTCTGCGTTGTTGGCAGGAATATAAAATGGTACAGCCATCTGAAAACAGTTTGGCATTTTCTTATAAGGCTAAATATGCAATTACCTTATAATCTAGCCATTGCACTCTTAGGCAAACGAAACAAAAACTTGAATATTCATAGCAGCGTTCTGTAGTAGTTAAAAACTAGAAACAGCTTAAATGTCCTTCAACAGTTGAAGGATTAAACAAACTGTGGTGCATACATATCATGGAATATTACTCAGCAATGGAAAGGAATGAACTATTGACAGACATAACACGGGTGAATGTCTAGGAACTCTAGGAATTATGCTGAGTGAAAAGGGCCAATCTCAAAAGGTCACGTGCGGTATGATTCCTTTATGCAATATTTTTGAAATGACAAAATTTTAGAAATGGAGACTAGATTAGTGGTTGCCAGGAGTTAAGGGTGGGGAGAGGGGAGAGTTGGATGTTGTTATAAAAGGGCAACAGGAAGGATCCTTGTGGTGATGGAATATTCTATATGTTGACTCTGGTGATAGATACATGAATATAGATAGATACGTGGTAAAATTGTATAGAACTAAATACTCACACACCAATATGTACATGTTAAGCTGGGTAAATATGAATAAGATAGGTGGATTGTATCAGCATCAATATCCTGGTTGTGATATTATACTACAGTTTTGCAAAGTGTTACCATTGGGGGAAGCTGGCTGGAAGGTACTCTCTGTATTATTTGTTACAACTGCATGTGAAACTACAATTATTTCAATAAAAATTTCAATTAAAAATGCTTTACTAAATAATCTAAATTTCTTTAGTTTTTCTACTAAAGTTCCATTCTTTATCCTTCACCTGATTTATTGCACACAGTGACAAGATAAACTTACATTGTGGATGACTTCTTAAAGACGAAAGAAAATAGTAAGATGAATAAACATGCACTCAACTAAAAAACGGTAAACAGACCATTTTTAATTCCAGTATTTTTTCAATGGAGTCAGTCATATTAGGAACCATCTTCTTTAATTAAAGGAGTAGAGTAGGAAAGGAAACACTTGCCTTAGATGTGGTCAGGCGGCACTTTCTCTGATAAAGAAGTGGTTAAGACCTTTTGTTCTTAGAATTAATATGGTGCACAGCATCATAGAATTGAAGGGACATATCTCTTCAAGTCTATCTGTTCTATCTTCCTGCCGCTGCAGAATTGTTCTCTACACTGCACTCATAATAAATGATGATTACTATTATTAATACTAATGGCCCCAACACATTATACAGTATAATGACTCCAGTGATTATACTGAGAAGTTGATAGGAACTATTTTCCTGAGCTCATCCTAAAATTTCTTCTTGCTCAATGTTATCTTGTTATTTCTATTTATTTCTCCCTTAAAATACCCTACCCATAACTTCCCCTGTAATTATATGCTCACTGGGGTGAGGCTTTTTCATTTTGGTTGCCTCTTCACTGCCTGGAGCATTGTGGGCACTCAGTAAATGCTGTTTCACTTTTGATGTTGACGTCTTCAGAGGGAGACAAGTGGCTTCACAAGTTGGGACAGTCATTGCATCAACCAGGATTAATTTGATAATTTGTGTTAAATTCTTTGTAATATTGGCTCTTCTCCAAGCACTTTGATTTTTGAAAGATTAGTGCTGATGACCCAGGTTTATTCATTCCATTAAGACTTCAAAAATCCAACCCAAAAGGCTCAAGAGTTTTTTATGATTCCATTGTTTACAGTGGTATTTAATTTTAAATATATATAAGGCTATAATAAAGTTGACATTTGTCAATTAAATGTTGATAAATATTGGCATTACTGTTTTCAGGTTTATTTTTTATTATGTAGCACAGATCCATAACAGATTAGCTTCTGAACTGGTGAATTTACAAACTTTTAAGCAGGAGAATAAAGCCCATTAAAAAATTAACTAAGCAGTGATTGTACCATCTACTGCTTTGATGTTTTCAAAAAAAGAAGTATTTTCTGACTGAGAGTCACAAAACAACCTAAGTAACTTATAGGAAATACCTCTAAATTACAATAACACGACCAGGTTAAATAAACTATATGCTATTGCCTAAAAAGACCATATTTTCTACAGTGCTTGTCAGAGCAGCGAGCTCAGTGAAAGTGTTTAGCAAGTGTTTATTGAAGTGGATTTACAGACCAAAAGTACACACAAATCTGCTGATGATGCTGCGGTTGCTGATAAATCAGAAAACAAATCTAATGCAAACAGAGTTTATGTTGAGCAGTGTCTTCTTTCCTGAATGTTACCTGCATAGCAAAAGTGATATATTCTGACTTGAGATGTTGAGTACCTTCTCTGTAAGAAGCACCACTGACCCGAGAGGAAGAGAAAGAGAAAACATACACGAGAGAGATTCGGTAGGAGGCAGTGAGAACTGGGTCTGAACCATGGAAGTAGTTACTCGTGAGAAGTGTGGCTTCACATTTGGACAACCTGGGAGATTCCAAGTGTGGGTTTCTGTTCTGCCATGTAGTCAACCTCATGACCCCAAATTGCAGACCCAAACTTGATGCAATTTCTCCAAACTAACTAAATAATTGGTAATAAACTTAAAAGCATGATACACAAATTAAGAGTTTATCATATGCCCGAACTTAGACAAAGTATGAGACAACACGAAAAAATTTTAGAAAGATTTCTTACCTGGAGTAATGGGAGGAACCTAATGATAGTGGTACAATGTGGGGTGAAGGTGGGGAAGGTTAATCTAACACAGTGGGTGTTGGTTGAAACTGGGAAGTAGAGGATGCAAAACGAGGGCTCCTGACCATTATCCTTGCGCTGCAAACTAACTTAGATGTCAGGAAATGCCAATTTCCATCTCCATCTAGAATGATAGGCCCCTTAACCATGATGGTCTCTTGACCTTGAGTTCTTCCCATAGATCTCCTTTTCAGTGGTATCTCCACAAGATTGCTGAAACCAAGAGAAACTGGCAGAAAACCGTTTATTCCCAACAACCTTGACTGCCTCCTCTGTTGGCCAAAATGGTTTATAATGCAATCTATTCTTCAATGAAATCAGAAAATGCTGAACCTGATTTTCTTCTGAGTCCCTCACTGAACTTAAATGCACCTAATAGCTCATCCCAGAAGTCAGTGTTTAAGCCCTAGAACCATATGTTCTTTGTCTATATCTCTGTACTGCAAACCTCTTTCTAAGCGATACATATAATATCTAGCACTATGACTATAATAAGGATGCAGTTTAACTAACAAATATATTTCTTTATTGCCCAAATGTCCAAAAATAATACAAATCAATGATCTAATGGAAAAACACTGGGCCAAGTCTGTTTTTCCCCCAGCTAACTGCTAGCCTTAGATGAGTCACCAGACCTTCCTGGCTCCCAGCTTCCTCAACTATAAAATAAAGAAATTGGGCTAGATAGCCCCCAAAGTCGCTCCCTGCTCTGACACTTCCCAATTTTACAGAGTACCCAGAGAAGAATCTTTTCCCTGGTTATTTTATAAAATTTCCAATGATCAATCCCATTCTGCTGGTTGGTTTGTATCCAAACTGAATTGCTTGAATTGTTTAAGAGTAATTATCACATTTAAATATAAGTGTTTGAACTATAAGTGACTGTGGCCAAAGGAACTTTAACATGAGGCCTTGTGAGCCTTCATGTAATTAAAAAAACTTCCTGTCTCTGTTTTATCAACTATGAAGTCATCCAAGCTTGCACTGGCCTTGATATGCTTTTAATAAACCGTGACTCACCAGGAAGACAAAAGCAATAGATTCTGTTAGTGTTTTGAACTGTTTGCTGGTAAAAGTGCCCAAGGGAAGACATGATACACAGTTGCCCAACAGCATCTTGGAAAGAGATTGGAAACGAAGTTTTGACCAGAAAGGCAGAATGGCATTTAATATCCTCAAGATTTTTTACGTAGAAATAAAGAATGATAAATATATGCCTTCCCTTCCCTGGGGTAATTGATGATAATAACTCATGAAAAACTATTTATTCTATCACAGCAAAGAAAAAGTGATGATAATAAGAGGCATGGCAAATAAAGAAGGATGTTTACTCGGATTTAAAAAGATCATCTTTCCTTGTCTGTTTTACTTCCTCTTTGGAGGTTTCCTCTTAGGAAAACCTATTCCACTACGACAGTAATAAGAGGCACTTTGAGAGGTTTTACAAATATTAACTCTGCATAAATTTGCAGTTATCAGTAAACTTGGCCCCATGCCCTTATTTAGGCAAAAGAAAACGAAAACAAATTGTGCAATGCAGAGTTTATCTTAGAATTAAGTGTCATGGGAAGGAAAGAGGGTAACGTATGTGTGTGTATGTGAGTGTGAGTATGTGTGCATGCGCCCTGGAGGATAGACGTTGGTGGGGAAACTCTTTTTCAGAGGACCATAAGGTTTAGCCCAGGGACAGCAAGAGGCATCACACTAATTTCTGTAAACTTCAGACGATATTTCATCTCTTACCGCCATATTTTGCAGGTATTCTTACAAGTGGGAACGTGAGGATGGGTTCTTAAGATGTATGTGGCCCATTTGACTTTGTCACATTATATCAAAATGTCCTCTTTCTCAGAGGCACTACAGGTGGGTTTCCAATTTCTGAGTGGGTGCTAGGAGAGTGATGGCCTCATCAATGATATTCCGGCCTTTCATGCCCCCGGGTCTGCGACACGCAGGTCTCTTAGGTGTGATGAGGCTTTAAGTCTTTTGTAGTGGTGGGTCGGGCCTGATGGAGAGAGAAACTATGAGTTTAATTCAGTTGCACTTGTTATTAAACTTCATTCATTATATTTACAACACAATATGAAACCTAAGGAGATGTCAAAATTAAATAGTCTATTAAACAAATTGCAATATGTATTGGAACTTTATTATACTCTTTCCATCAAAGTGATTATCTACGTGCATTTATAAACTCCATACGTCAACACTTGCAGTTTTCAGTTCTTCTTATATATTCTATAATATATAATATATAACTATAGTGTGTGTTCTTTCCTTTTAGAAAATCCGATACAGCAAAATCTGAAGTTGGAAAACAACCCTAAAAGTGACTTTTTGTACTATGAAAGGATTCTTTACTTTCCAGAATAGTTTCGCCACCCTAAAAAATCTCCTGTGCTTCACCTATTCAATCCTCTCCCCCACCCCAAAAGTCTGGCAACCATTGTTCTGTTTACCATCTCGATAGTTTTGCCTTTTCCAGGATGTCATATAAATGGAATCCTACCGTATGTAGCCTTTTCAGACTGACTTCTTTCACTTAGCAATATGCATTGAAGACTCATCCACGTCTTTGCATGACCTTATATGTATGCCTATAAGTCTTGGAGTGTTTTCGTACTCTATGGTACTGCACAGGCTCATCTTGCACTTTCCCTCCCCAGCCCTCAAGCTGTTCTTTTCTCAAGGAACCCAGTGGAATGGTATTTAGAAACAAATATCTGGGCACAAGATGTGTTTATTTCCATTGAGGTACCATTGCTTCTAGACCCCTTCAGTAGAAAGAGTTAGAATACATATTTATTTAAATCATGGCTGAATCACACCGACTCCTCTGTTCCTAACCCCAAAGCACCAAGTTCCTCCTTTAACAGAAAGGGATTCTACGTTCATTAACTCAAATCAGAGCCCCCAGTCAGGAGTGTTTCTTGTTTTGCATTCAAGTTTGGAAACGTTTATTTCTCATTCCCCTCCTAGAGTGACCCAGGAGATTAGCTTTTATGGTGACCACTTTTCCCAATCCCCATATGCGAGTTTCCATTCCTTTGCCTGGCTCTGAAGGTGCAATCTGTTATTTCTTTTAGTACCAATTTTTAAAAAAACACTTCCCAAAATCCTAACTGCTTTACATGTCTCTAAGGTTCTGAGGACAACCCAAACTGTACAGCTTTCTCCAGAGGAAGCAGACGAGAGAGAACAGAAGAGACAGGGCAGAGGGTCTCATGCTCTTTACAGCCTACATTTGTATTTCTGAATATCTGGAGTCCTGAGGCTAGGCGACTTGTAGTTCTGTTACCAGATACAGCATCTTAATTATCCTTCTATCCCCTTGCAGGTCAAGGGTGTGCTGTGTAGAATGTTCCTGAACTTTGTATCCTCATTAGCTCCCAAAGGCTGCCCTGTTTCATAAAAAGAGAATTATCTTTCACAACAAAGCTGGCTTAATTTTCAAGCAGCATTGCATAATTAAAGCAACTGCGACAATGACAGAAATGCGGGTTTCCTGCTTCTTTCCTTTCTATGAAGTCAAAGGGGGAACCAAAATGAAATGCTAACGGAAGCTTTTTCTGTCTTCCTTCTGCTGCGCTTTGTCTGTGGTTCCAAATTCAACACACCGCTGACACGAGGAGGGCACCGTGCATTTTCCAGCAGCTGCAGCCAGGATTAACTGTGCCGTCTTGTCCTTTTGCCAAATCCATTCCTGAAACAAAAAGAAACAGGCGAACCTTCATCATCCTAGGAAGTGAGGCCGAGCACACGGAGAGCGCTGTGCTTGGGAAAATCTAGGCTTGTGGCAGGTTTTGCGGCTTTAGGCCTCCTGGCCTTGGGCAAGGCCCGGGCCCTTTCTGAGCCTGTTTCCTTCTCTGCAAAACAAGAATAAATGTCACCTTCTTGCTTACCTCATCAGGGCATTTGAGGCTCAAATTAAATGCAATAATGTCAAAGAGCTTTGTGAACTCTGAAGAACTATAAATATAAGGTGTTATTAGAAGTGGTTGAAAGTAAATGATGAGACGGCTTAATTTAAGTAATTTCAAATGCCTCAAGGGTAAGTAGAGCTGTGTGAGAGTGTTAGATATTTTTATTGCCCTACCGTGAGGGGAGAGAGGGCAGGGCTGCTATGGGGGAGGTGGCACTTTCTCCTCTCCCCCAAGTAAATGGGGGGCAGAGTGGAAGCACTTTTTGGACAAGGCAAGAAATATCAAAGGGGTTCTGAGAATGCAACTATCTTGATGAACCAGGATTTAACTAACAGGAGACCAAGTATACTCCAGAAACATCAGAAGTGGACCAAAAGATGTGGTTCAGAAGTGGGAAAAAGATAGAGGAAGTTGCGATGGATAAAGGACAGAGAAGGGGCAGCTGTTATGGCGCGTGGGGGGGGGACCTGACTGAGGGAAAGGAGGGAAGGGGTTTCCAGGCTTAGGACCAAAGGAGCCAGCAGCCCACAGAGGCCAAACCTGAAGAATCAGCTGAAAAAGGTCTGGTTATCCCAGACCAGTGGTTTTCGGACACTTAAAGATTTACCTATTTATGAGTGTCTACTCTGTGCCAGGAACAAAAAGAAGGGATCTTGTTTTTAAACAAAATCTTACAAAAAACCCCAATATACAAAACAGAAAAAAATTGAAGCTGCTCTGTTGAAGCAGGGCTTGGAGGACCCAGGGCCACTCAACTTTCCTCTGAATCATGTTGGTGGCTCTCAAACCACCTCTGCAGGGAGCTAGGGCTCTCCCGAGAGATAGAGATGGGACCATTCATCCTTGTTGTATCTCTAGTGCCTATCCCATGGCAGGTGCCCAGTATTTCCTGAATGAAGGGATGCATGAATGAATGCGGGAATGATATAGAGGGTAGGTGGTCTGCAGGAGATACTCCGATGAACGGGTTCAGTGGATTCTGTAACTACATCATGAGTCTGTAACTTACCATCCATGCATAGTTTATACATAAATGTTCTCAAGCTTTGGACATGGAATGGTGTGTGGGTCTCTGTGGCTGGCATGCCAGGAGTGGGGGAGCTCCCTAGTCAGTGGTGTGTGTCCAGCCACAGGAGCCAAAGTTGTAGAGGGTGAGACAAGCCAGAACCAGAGGACGCTTCTGTAGAAAATGTCTTGATCATTTCCTCACAAAAACACAACCTATGATGAAAACACAACACAGTGGAGCAGGCTGTCTTCAAAACAGACTAAAACAGCTAACATTTATCGAGTGCTGACTACTTGCCAGGCACAGTAATTACCTCTTTATGCCATGTAATGGGCAGAATAATGGCCCCCCCCAAAGACATCTGTGTCCCAGTGGAGCCTGTGACTGTGTTATGTTAGACGGCAATGGAGGAATTAAGGTTGCAGACGGAATTAAGGTTACTAATCAGCTGACTGAGATGGGGAGATTATCCTGGACTATCTGGTGGGCCCAATGTAATCACGGGAGCCCTTCTAAGTGAAAGCAGGAGGCAGGAGGCAGTGTCAGAGAAAGGGATGTGACAACAGAAGCAGAGGTTGGAGTGATGTGGTGCAAGGGCTTGACTGGCTGTTGCCGATTTTGAAGATGGAAGAGAGCCATAGCCAAGGAATGTGGGCCGACCTCTAGAGACTGGAAAAGCAAGGAAACTGATTCTCCTCTAGAGTCTCCTGGCCCTGCTGACACCCTGATTTTAGCCCAGTGAAACCCATTGCAGACTTCTGACCTTCAGAACTGTAAGATAAAAAATGTGTGTTGTTTTAAGCCACTAACTTTGGGGTAACTTGTTACAGCAACAGTAGGAAACTGATACAGATTTTCTCACTCCACCTTCACAGCAGCCCTATCAGATGGGTACTTAATGTTGCTATTTTGTAGAGGAGTAGACTGAGGCTGGGAGAGGTTGACTCGCTTGACCCAGAGGTGAGTGGATGGCCTGACTCTGGAGCCGGCTCTCTCAATCACACTGCCACCTGAGATGGCTTCACTTCTTCATTTCACAAGTGAGAAAACTGAGGCCCAGAGATGTGTCCTAATCTGCCCCAGGTCACACGCAAGTTGGTGACAAAGCCAACTTTACCCCAGACGAATGGTATAGACCAGCGCTTCACAAACATGTGTGTGCCCACAAGTCACCAAGAGTCTTGTTAGGAGGCAGGCTCTGATTCAGCAGGTCTGGGCTGGGATCCAGGATCCTGCATTTCTCACCAGTTCCTGAGTGAGGCCAATGCTGCTGGACCTGGAATAGCAAGGCTATAGATGGTCCTGTGCCCTGCTTTGGGCATCTGGTGGGATGAGGGGGTTCTGGGGTAGGGAGAGAGGATGCTTAAAAAGGGGTAGACACAGGAGCAGATGCCTCACAGTGCTGTAGAGAATGAGGTTCAGGGTCTCAGAGGGAAAAGTCAGAGTTAAAGACAGGGCTATAACTCTCTGGGCTCACCTTGAGAAAGATGTTACGCAAACGTGATGATTATTGTTGTCATTTGAAAAGTCATTCGAAACTTGCAGGCGTAGGTCTGACATTATGATTGCCACTACTCTTTTATGGGACAACACATGCAGGTCAAGGACATTCTTTCTGCCACAGACCCTAAAATATCTACACGTGGTTGTGGGAGTAAAAGCAACAGTCTCCATTGCTTGACATATATTTTGTGTAATATTTTTTTTAAGAGAAAAAGAGATAGTCTGCTTATTCTTCGAGAAACATCTCTAAAACTTTGGCAGAATCAAAGAGCTCATTTCCCTGGCCCCTCCCTCTCATCAGCCCCAATGCTGCCCACCCAGTGGACCTCAAACTCAGGACCAGGAGGGTAGTTCACTCTACCTCTGTAGTTGTGGTTCTCTGAGTCTTCATTTTGTGCTTCATTTAAAAATATATATATGTGCAGCCCCATGTTTGTGTGGGAGCTGCTAGGAGATTCTCCCTAACCTACTTTTACTGTGATTGCAGAATTTCCAGCTGTCTGTGGTTACCCAAGCTGCCTGAAGGTGAGGAATGTTCCGGTTTCATTTTGAAACAACAGCCAGGCACGCAAGCAAGAAATATCAGCTTTTGTTTCAGAAACATGAACTCAGAGAGGAAGTAAATGTTTGGCTGACTGTTTCCTAGGGGCATAGAGTAAAAAATATGCCTCTATATGGTTACAGTGGCTCAAAAATGAAAGACTTTTATTTTTACTCATCCAATTCAGCACTATTAACCCTCCATGCTCCCTAATGTACGGCTTGAAAATGGAGTTTTAAAGTATTTGTAAAATAAATTTTCTACAAAATTTCTTAGCTCTAGGGTTTGCCTCTAAAGATAGTGGTAATTCTTCTGGAAAATAAGAAAATATGTTGGTCGGTTGTCTGGATCACTCAGCAAGCGCTAGGGAGCCCCATAAAGTGACAAGGAAGGGTCACATTAGGTACTTAGCCGTCGTCAGGGTCCAGATGCCCAAACTGTGACAACCCTTTTGGGGAGAGACTCCAGCCAGCCTGGGAACTTGATGTTCTGGGCGGTTTGCGGTTATCGATCTGGGGTAGTGAAAAAACACGGCTTGGGAGTCAGGCAACCTTCGTTAGTTTGTCATCTTGGACATGTTAACTTCTCCCTGGCTTACTTAATATGAATAATAATACCTCCTCTCAGGATTACCATGAGTATTAAAGGAGATAAAGTGAGTGGCACAAAGTGGGCCCCTAAAAATGTTCATTCTTCTAAGAGCCAGAAGTAAACAGACTTTCCAGAATAATTTCTGTTAGGCTATGGAATGGATCATTCTTCTACCTTAAATCATCTTCCTCATTATGTTTTGCTTCATCTACCAGTAATATCAATTTTTATTTCTTTTGCACAGACAACGGGTGATGGGCGAGACAGATCCAAAGTACAGTTTGTGGCAACCCATTGTGGTTATAGTCCACAGAATGTGTGAATACATGCAAATAAAGGAGAGACGGCTGTTTTTAGGGAAAATGGTAGGAAATCAATTAATTGGTTATCCTGGTGATGTGAAACAAAGATTCAGTGCTAGAAGAGACCTTCTTTGGTGCCTAATAGTAATTGTTGGGGACCAGAAGAGTTGGACTCGTTTTCCTTTCTTTCCTGCCTCCCTTCAACACCCACCCCCCGCACCCTCTCCCTTGCCAGCTGGCAAAGAAAGTACTTCCAGGGTGATACTGATGGGAATGCTCCTTCCCTTGCTCTCTGCTTACATCCCTTAAGCCACACAGCTAAGGTCAGCTCAGGTGAGCCAGGTGCCAGCCTGACCACTTCACCCTCCCCAAGCCTGCCCCTCCCCTCCCCCCATCCTCAGGGCAGAGGTTACAGTTTCACATCAGGGCAGGACTGCAGCACTGGCTGGTTCCCTGCCTGAGCACCAGGCAGATGGAATGAAGCTAAAGCTGCAGGGCTCCTCCCTTGCAGTGGCCCTTCTAAGGCGCTAGAAATATGTTCTCATGGTCACATGGTTTTTATAAAATTTGGGAGAGATATTTTAACCAAAATCAGTGAAGACCTTGTTTCTTCTACTCTGATTTCCCTTCCTTCATTCTTCCCCATCTGTCAGTGGCATTGTGTGTGTCCATGAGCATTTTGGGAAAGTTGAGATGGAGATACATCCAGTTTGGGTTTAGTGGGATCTATTTATGTATGCTGTGGTCTCTTCCATGTAGTTAAATGGTTGCTAGGAATACCACTATTGCCCACTGTGCCAACTCACTGGGAGTCATGACAGGAAAATGCAGGGGACAGAGGCCCTTTCCTGACATGGACATGTCCTGTGGCATCTGGCACTGGAAGTACGAGGAGAGTGAAGGAGAAACAAGGTTTGAAATGTTTGGAGCCAGAAGACAGTCTGTGGAACATTCTTCCAATTATCAGCAAATGGAAGATTCAGTTCTCAAAGAAGCCTAGTCATAATGTTAAGTTCTTTTCGGTCAGGAATACACTTGAAAAGGCAGCATAGGCGATTATAATACACTATATGTATTTTTTTCTTTCCTGTATTGATGGGAATTACATACAACCACATTTATTGGAATTCCTGAGTTTGCAAGCAACAAGTCTGAAGCAGTATTACAGAGGCAAAGTGCCTGCAGCGTTCATAAATAAAAAGAACAAAAAAAGGCGAGTTTCAAAATCAGGACACCCATCTTAAAAGGGTACATGACTTTACCAATAATGAGCTGGAAATCAGACAGAAACTTTTCCAAGCAATCCATTGTAGAAAATAGATTTCAGTCAACCCTGGCGGAGGAAAGATTGAATCATCTTTGTATTCTTTCTATAGAAGATAGGACAAAATTTTGTCATATGGAGAGGTGATCAAAGATTACACAACCAAAACAACATGGGAAAAAATATTATAGAGATGTGTCAGGTAGTTAATTAGTAAAATATTATGTCACTTTCTTCACTTTTGTAGGTTTTAGGTATTAAACAAATTTTAAAATTTGGAATTTATTGTGACCTATTTTCTCATTCTAAATAAACATTCACTTAAATACCAAATTTTGGATGCAATTTTTGTATTATTTTTCTTAGAGAAGGTTCCCTAAATCATGTGAGTTTTGGGTCCCACAAAAACCTGGATCTGCCCCTGGTGCTAATGTATGATTTAAAGCATTTTCCAAACTTGCAAAGAATTCCAAGTCAGAGACGAGAGCACAGAAAGGGACACCAAAAATGATGTTGCTGTTGCACCAAGGTGACCCTCCTAAGGCACCCTGGACACACCCTGGGCTCAGCACCTCTCCAGGAAAGATGAGGGATTTGGCTGCCTGCACACCCCCTCTCCATCCCCAAAATGACCAGCAGGAAGCCTAAAGGACCCTGCTTGAGTTGCTATCATGACTTCTCTTCCTCCTCCTTTTTCCCCTTTCAGGTTGTTAAACTGAATTTGTATTTTTACAATATAATACATTTCGGAGCTTCAAAAGTTGAGTAGCACTATAACGTTTACAGTGAGAAACAGCAGCCTTCTGCAATCCTTCCCCATCCTGAGGCCGTCTCTCTACGAAAACTGCTGATTCCCTCCCCCCAGGTATTTATCTCCATACTTTAACCAAAGATGCTTTACTACAGTTTCTTTGTTTTTCAATCGTAAGCTTTATATGTTGACTTTTTACTGTGGAATGAGAGGCGTTAGTTCTCTTCCACCTCCCCCTCCACTCTCTACCTCCCCGTATGGACATTTCTCAAATTGAGGTTAAATCAATATTTGGTGTTTACATGATTATGAGTATGTACACATTCACATCTTCACATTCATGTATGAATATGTACATCTTCACTTTCTGTTTTTTCACAGAGACCCCTCTGTCTTCCAGCTCCAACCTGGACTGATTGCTCACTGTTCCGCTGCTCAGCTGTGCCTCCAGACTTCCCTTCACCCCACCCTGGGAATTCCCTTTGCCCACACTCAGTGTGGGAGCCCCTGTTTCCTGGACCTGTGTCTTCTTCTTTCATGGTCTAACCTCCTAACTTGGCAGAACACACCCTCCAGGAACTTCCTGAGAAAGAGTTGGTAGAAGGAAATTTTAAAGCCTTTGCTTGCCTGAAAATGACTTTATTTTACCTTCATATTTGACTGATAGTTTAGCAAGGCGTAGAATTCTAGGTTGGAAAAAATTTCCCTCAAAACTTTGAAGACATTTCTCCATTTTCTTTTAGCTTTTGGTGTTGTTGAGAAATCCAATGCCCTTCTTTCTTAGTCCTCTCCGTGAACTTTCAGGATCTTTTCCTTATTGCCAGTGTTCTGAAGTGCTACAGTGACACACCTTATTGGGCCTTTTCTCTTTCATTTTTCTGTATCTGGAGATACTTCCTTCAGTTCTGGAAAATGTTCTTGTATTATTTCCTTAATAAATTCGTCCTTTTCATTTTCTCTGCCTTTTCTTTCTGGAACACCTAGTATTGTGTCTTATATATTATAGAGCCCTACTTTATGCCTAAGACGGTTCTAGGCACTTGGGACGTGTCAGTGATACATCAAGACACCCTGCCCTCGTGGAACTTGTATCCTTACAGTGATGGTCAGATGTTGGACTTCCTGAATTGATCCTCTGACTTCCTTTTCTTGTCTTTCACATTTCCCCTCTTTGTCTTTTTAAAAAAATTAACAGACTTTATTTTTTAACGTAATTTTAGTTACAAAAAAATTGAGCAGATAGTGTAAAGGGTTCTCATATGTCCCCTATTTCTGTCCATCCTCTGCCTCAGTTTCCCCTATTATTAACAGCTTTTATTTCTGTGGTACATTTGTTACAATTGAGGAACCAATATTGATGCATTATTATTTACTAGAGTCCATAGTTTTCATTAGGGTTCACTCTTTGTATTATACAAGCCTGTCCTGTGAGTTTCGCCAGATACATAGTGTCATTCACCCACTATTACGGCATCATGTGGAATAGTTTCACTGCTCTGAAAAATCGCCTGTGCTCTGCTTATTCATCCCTCTCTCCCTCCAACAAGCCCTTGGCAACCACTGATTTCTTTTCATTATCTCTATAGTTTTACCTTTTTCAGAATGTCGTACAGTTAGAATCATATAGTACATAGCCTTTTCAGACTGGTTTCTTTCACTTAGTAAAAGTGAAAGCTTTTAAAGTTCTTCCATATCCTTTCATGGCTTGATAGCTCATTTCTTTTTATTGCTGAAAAATATTCCATTGTCTGGTTGTACCACATTTTGTTTATCCATTCACCAATTGAAGGACACCTTGGTTGTTTCTAGTTTTTGGTGATTATGAATAAAGCTGTTATAAACATTCATGTGCAGATTTTTGTCTAGATATGTTTTCAACTAATTTGGGTAAAGTTATTTAGGTAACCTAGTAGTGTGACTGCTGGATCATATGGTAAGACTGTGTTTAGCTTTTTAAGAAACTACCAAACTGTCTTCCAAATTGGCTGTGCCATTTTGCATTCCTACCAGCAATGAATGAAAGTTTCTGCAGTCCTGCATCCTTGTCAGCATTTGGTATTGTTAGTTTTCTTTTTTTTTATTTTAATCATTCTAATAGATGTATAGTGGTATCTCATAGTTGTTTTAATTTGCATTTCTCTAATGATGTATGATAGGGAGCATTTTTTCATGTTTATTTGCCATCTGTATATCTTCTTTGGTGAGGTGTCTATTTGGATTTTTTGCTTATTTTAAGTTGGGTTGTTTGTTTTCTTATTGTTGAGTTTTAAGAATTCTTTGCATATTTTGGATAGGAGTCCAAATATTTGCAAATATTTTCTTCCAATCTGTGGCTTATCTTCTCTTTCTCTTAACAGTGCCTTTTGCAGAGTAGAAGTCTAAATATTTGCAAATATTTTCTTCCAATCTGTGGGTTGTCTTCTCTTTCTCTTAACAGTGCTTCTACATAGTAGAGGTTTTTGATTATAATGAGGCCCAACTTATCAATTTGGATTGTGCCTTTGGTGTTCTATTTAAAAAGTTATGCCAAACCCAAGGCCACCTGGATTTTCTCCTGTTATCTTCTAGAAGTTTTATAGCTTTGCATTTACATACAGGTCTATGATCCATTTTGAGTTAATTTTTGTGAGAAAGGTAAAGGTTATGCCTAGCTTATTTTTATTTATTTTTTTTTTTTTTGCGTGTGGATGTCAAGTGTCCCAGAACCATGTGTTGTAAAGAGCTCTTTGTCTATTTGTTTTACTTTCTGAGAGATTTTCTCATCACCAACAGAAATCTAAGTTATCCATCTTGGGTGAAAGACAAAAGAAAAAACCCAGTGTCTTGGCCGTGGGAGGACTAGATCCATGCTCTCAGCGCCCTCCTTTAATCTCCCAGCATTAGCATATTTCTCTCTGCACCTCATGGTCATTAGGTGGCTTCCATCTTCCTGGCCTCCACCCTATTTCCTACTTTGTGGTTGGTCATATTTGCAGGTCTTTTTTAGGGATAAAAATTCCAACATGTGGAGAAAATAGTTAATTTAAATTCAGTCCAGGAATAGGGACTGACTTCCTGATGCAGAGAATTGCTAGATGACACAGAAAAGGGCACTCACAGAGTCACATAGACTTTAGTGGTTCCAAGCATAGACAGCCTGGGTTCAAATCCCGGCTCCGCCTCTGAATGGCCATGACACCTTGGATGAGACATATAAACCCTTCCTGCCTCAGTTTCCTTATCTCTAAAGTAGAAGTCATAATAGAAATTGCTTCCTAGAGTCCTTTCAGGATTAAGTGACTTATTTCATACAAAAGGAATAGAACAATGCCTAGTACACAGGAAGAGCTATAAACATGTTCCCTATTAGCATTATTGCCTGACTAAGTATGTGAGTCACTGAAAACTCAAAATCCAACTTCAATCCCCTTATGTAACTGTCATTGTTCACTTAAAGACAAGCTGGGGCTGGAACCACAGGATTACATGAGTCATTCCAGCTTTTCCAATCCTGACCAGATTTCACATTTCAATGCTCATTTAAAATGAAGAGGTACCTGCATGAATGATAAATGAAAAGGCTTATACTGGCTTAGCAAAATAGTCCATTTTAATGGTGTCCCAGAAGTATCAAGACTCCAATTAAACTAGTCCCAGGGACTAGGACTGCTGAGTAAGGTCACCATTTGATTTTACCATCCTCGGTAAGGGATCAAAACCACTAAATCTACTTACCATGGAAACTTCGGTTTCTTCTATGATAACCTGACCCTACTTGCTTGGCTCTGCTCCTGTTACTTCACAACCCACATTACCTCTGGCCTCAGCTCCCACTTTTAAAAGCAGAATATCACCCAAAGCACTGATAATCTCCCCAGGAAAATACTCCAGTTGTCACAATAGAATTTGAACTTTTATTGAGTTCAAAGACTGACAAGCTCCCACGGTTGTTGGATCCAGAGTACTAAATTGAAAAGAAATAATACTCCTCTTTATAATGTCATCTAGTAAGCAGAAAAGGTAAATTTTTTTAGTGAGACATTCTGAGAGAGAAAATAAAATAATTTTTTAGGAGTTCTGAGATTTTTTTTAAAGTTTCTCTAAAAGTTTTCCCTTCCCTCTAATTCTGAGATATCTCTCTTATATTCTGGATTTGGAGTATAGTCGAAATGTCGAGGTTCGATTGCTGAGAGAAAGGCACTGTCAAGTTGGGGTGTATGAAACATGGGTGTCTCAGAAATTATAGTTAGCTCTCACTTTCTCGGTCTTTAACAACAAGATAACAAAGAAGGGGAAAGTGGGTTAGTCCTTTAGAAAAGCATAGAGGAGGAGGCTGAAAAGGTTAGAAAGGTCAAGTCTCTTGGAAGCCGTGTGTGGGAATTCCATCACTTTATCTTCAGGATACAAGGTAATGATGGTGGTGATGACGATGACGACGATGATGATGATGATGCACTGTGCTCACATAACAGCCTTTCATCTCTAGACTCAGAGTGCAACACAACCACTAATTAATTCTGAAGGCAGGGTAGGCAAATATCATCATCTCCAATTTACAGGCTAGGAGTCCAGGCAGGAGGAAATTAAGCCCTTTACCCAAGGCCATCTCAGAGTGAATACCAGAAATGAAGAGTCCCTGCCGCCTTACTTTCTACTGGCCCCTGTAGAGATAGCTACAGAGGGCTTCTTTTTATCCACAGACAGAACTAACTCCCTGCTGCATCTGAGCCTTCCCTTTACAGAGTTCAGTGAGGGCAGGGAAGAGACCTAGTAGAATGATGTCTCTATCACAGAATGATTTTGGAGGCTGTCACATCTCTACCTAACCATGGAAGCAGAATTGTGGAAGGTGTACATGAAACACTATGGTCAACTGGGAGGCAAGAACTATAACTCAGACTTTGCACCACCTACAATACCCAGCATTGAGTTCAGCCATAGATCTTCACAATTTTGGTTATTTCTTGATTGATAGTCCTGTTTCTTGGCAAGGAGAAGAGATATTTCCTCTTTGTCTAAAGTCTATTGAGCAGAGATTGGATTGGTGGTTACCAGAGGGGAAGAGGGGAGGGAGGAGGGGAAAAGGGATGATTAGGCACATGTGTGTGGTGATGGATTGTAATTAGTCTGTGGGTGGTGAACATGATGTTATCTATGTAGAAATAGAAGTATAATGATGTACACCTGAAATGTATGCAATGTTACAAACCAATGTTACTGCAATACAAAATAAATAAATAAATAAAAAGTCTATTGAGTTAATTTGATTTTCCTGTTCCAAGAAGGAATTTAGGGAGTGTGTCAGAGTCAGTAGCTGACCACCAAGGATTGTGTCCCCCTCCCATGTGGCTCCCTGTTTTTGGGAAGTGGCTGCCTAACTGGGAACAATATTTCCCAGCCACTTTGCACCTGGGTGACTATTTCTGGCCAATGAAATGTGACAGGAAATGGTGTGTATCATTTCCAGGCTGAAAGAGTTATCTGATGTGCTTCCTATCTTTCTACCTCTTGTAGCCAGTGGAGGGCTACATGTTGAAGATGGCAGAGCTAAAGAACATGGGTTCCTGTGTCCACCCCGGCAGGGGAATCACCAAGTAGTATTCACATTAGACTTAGGGTAAGTGAGAGGTCAACTTTATTGTGCTGAGATTTTGGAGTCATTTGTGAATGCAGTTAGCCTACTCTGATAGAGGGAACCTTTGGAATACATCCAATGTGATAAACAACAACTTAGAGATGAAGAAATTAGGGCAAAAAGAAAGCAAGGATAGGAAAACAAGATGAACATGAGTGCGAAGTACATACAGAAAATGCATGCTCTAAGGAGCTGTGCAAGTTGTTGGAAGTGGGTAACACATTTGGCTTTCAGTTTCCTAGCATCCCAAGCAAAGAGGGAAATTCTGTGAGTTGCAAGATTTATAATGCCCAGAAGAGAAAAACACACTAAGACTCAGAAGAAACACACATTTTTCTGGTTCTTCAAGTTGAGAGACATTTCTCCTAAGAGACCTGAAAAAGGGAATCAATGGTGTCAGCTGCACTGGGCCACATCCTCAATACCATCTGCACAGTGGATATCACAACAATATTCCTAAATCTGATGTAACATCCCTTGATGCAAAAAGTGACAGTATATGAAAAGGTGGTTCAGAAATAGAACTTTTATGAGAGGCCAGGAAAATGTAGTGCACAAAGGCAGCTCTCTGAGGGTCTGGCACAGGCTCTGAGGTTATGGCTTGAGGATCAAAACCATCTGCTTCTGGATGAGCCATGAAATATAAGCCCAACCACACCATGCTGCAAGAACACAGCCTGATCCCCTGGATGGATGACATTGTCCTTTGACCAGATGTGCCAGGAGGCGCCCAGCACCTGGCTTGCTGACCATTAAGTAAGGAAATTCCCCTCCCTGACCTGCTTGCTTGAGTGGATGGTCCTGGTGTAGATGTTCATTCAATTTCCACATCTCAAGGGCAGTGATGGGAAGGAAATCAAGACCGCACCTACTGAGGTCACCCTTGGTTTCCTAAGGTCCGCAGGGGTGGATGAAAAACATCTGGCCAGGAAGCCAGCCTGCCAGAATCCCTGGAGTGAGAGCACTCAGCCACACTATCAGGAAGGAGGAAAGCTCCTCAGGGTTATTCTTGCCAGCATTCATATCCTCGGGGTTTGCTGAGCAGTGAACTGATTCATATAGCTGCCCCACCAAGGGTCTTCAGAATGAGGTAGATTATGTCTCCGAATTCCCGGTCCTTCCTGAAGCCAGATGCTCAACACCACTGGTGGGGATAGCACAGCTCCCTCTGAAAGAGGTAACTGTTTTGGGGGAGAGAAGTGCCATGGAGAATGGCTTGACTTTTCCCCCAGAAAGTGTGTTCTCCATTGGCCTAGTGGGAAAGAGAGGTGGACACATGTCAAAGATCTAAAAGGCATTTTAGCTCCTCTCCTTTCCTCTCCCCTTTCCTTATCCCTTCCCTTCTTCCCTTTAAGACACAGATGGAAACAGTACATTAACTGTAACCATGGATACTGCATTTACCAGAGATATTTATTTACAAAGGCTGATACCAACAGGATGCGATATCCTTTTCTTCTTTTCGAAACTTTTCATGGGATCCTTTTTTTCTTTTTTTTTTAACTCAACAAACATTTGTTGAGCAAGTTAAGGGAGCCAGTGTGGCAGATTTGGTTAAGAACATGGGTTTCTGACTCAACAGATCTAGATTTGATCTCATCTGATCTTATTAGCTGTGGTAACTTTGGTAAACCCATATCCTCTCTAACCCTCGGGTTCCTCACATGACTGTCTGAAGGTTTAGGGGAGATGACGATGCAAAATGCCCAGTGAGAGTAACTGGGGGTGCTGCTCATTAGCATCATTTCTCTCCAGGTCCTATGTATATATACCATATACTATATATTTTATATGTATATATATATAAGTGATTCCTGGTCTTTGGTGAATTCAATCACTTTAATATTGTTTTGTGTAAAAAAGACCCTTCCCTGTCTTCTGAAAATGTGTAAGACACACATTGATTTTTCTAAATATAGTAGAATTAAATTGGTTTTATATTAAGAATTTGCATGAATTTCAGACTCCCTTTGAGATTGTAAGGGAAACCATGGATAACTGAAAAAAACAAAGTAAGAATGAAAATGCCAAGCTAAAGCTGTGTCTTCTCATCTCCTTGATACTTGTATTCTTTAGAGGCCCTCCTAAGGTCTTCAATTCCTCTGGGGGAGGGTGTATGGGGTGACATCTTTCTTTTTCAACTAGCTTCAAAACCATTAGCCCACTCTAGAGTCACCAAACCTCCCTGGGTCTGACCCACGGAGGAATTGCTAGGAAGGGTGAGCTCCTGGGTTCCCGGGCTCCTGGGCAAGTGGTGCCCCTTCTTAGGGCATATGTTATCCTGGGTAGGCCCTGGCTTTGCTACTGCTGAGGCTTAGGATGTGGGTTTTAACCTTGAAAGTTCCTTCCTGAGAGCCTTACTTGCCATCTCTCTGGCAATTCTGGGGCTAATCCTCTAGAAGACTTTGCTTATCAGGGGTGAAGAGAGGCAAGTAAGAGTCTCATCGAACCTGGATGATAGTCCCTTCCACTCCTGCCTTCGTCTCACCCTCCTGACTTACAGAACTCTCAGACAGACCTCCATTTTAAGGTGGGCTAGAGCTGAGTCCTCCAGTTAACAGTGAACTGGAAGCAACTTTTCAACAAACTCCAGCTCACCATTTTCCTAGTCACTTTTTTCAGTACAGGATGACAGCACTGGTTTCTGGGACCCTGAAGCCCATATATAATAAATACTGCCTTTACCTTGTGTCTTAGTCCCTGTGAGCAGCTATAACAAAAATACCATTAGACTGCATGGCTTAAATTCAAAAATTTCATTTTCATAGTTCTGGAGGCTGGGAACTCTGGATCAAGGCTCAGACAGATTTGGTGTCTGGTGAGAGCCTGCTACCTGGTTTACAGACAGCTGTCTTCTTGCTGTGTCCTCACATGGCAGAAGGGGCAGGGGAGCTCTCTGGGGTCTCTTTTATAAGGGCACTAATCCCATTCACAAGGGCTCCACCCTCACAACCTCATCACCTCCCAAAGGCTGCACCTCCTTATACCATCACATGGAGGGTTAGAATTTCAACATATGAATTTGGGGGCGGGGGGGCATAAATATTCAGTCCGTTGCACCTTGGACCGGGGTCTTGGTGTTATCATCTAGAAATAGGAAGGCAGTGGTTTAGTCCGGAGTAAGCCAGTGCCTGAATAAGCCAGCTTGCCAGTGGGTCAGGATCGTAACCAGCCTATATCCTTGAGAAAGTGAAGAAACAGGGCACAGCTAAGGCATGAGGCCGTGCAGTGTGGACACTTGTCTCCTGCAGATTCAACCACAGAGTGGGAGTGTCTTTATTAATTTAATCAACTGTCTGGCCCTCGCTGTTCATTTCTCAGTCTGCCTTTCCCTCTATGGAAGAGCCCTCGCTAGTGTTTCCTACACGTGGTAAACTCAGCGAGAGCTGCCAGCTGTTTTGTTTGCTCAGGAAAATGTCATGTGAATATGGGTGTTTAATCAATAACTCTTTGCCTTTGGTGGTGGTGATGATAGATTCTTTCCTGGCAGGTTATATAGTTCCTGATACAGTAAGTCTTATATTTCTGCAGTTAATTGTATGCTTAAATATATGTATTTATACTTATATTTATATGTACATACAATATACTATATATAGTATATTATACACACATACATAACCCATGCACACATGTAAGTACTTTGAGAGGCTTCCAATTTTAGAAAAAACAAGAGGACTGGTAGTAGAAAGTAATCAGTGGTTTTTATTGTATATCATATTTGTAACTTTCAATCCCTTGAAAGTACCACATCCCTTGTAAATGACACTCTGTTTTGATGGTGCCCTGGTGGTGAAGGGAAGCTGGGAGAAGGGCTGAGTGGAGGCCATGGTGCTCCTTTCACACCTGCCCAGGGGGCTCAGTAACAGCTGCAGAGCTCACCATCTGGAAAGGCCATCTCCCTCACCTGTCGCTGATGCTGGAATTCCTGCTACAGGGAGCATAACCTTCTATTTCGATTCCAGTTAAGCAAATATTCAAATGCCCTAGTGGAGGCAACAAACACCCACATGTTAACACTTGGCAGTTTTGACATCCAGAAAGAGACGTGTGTAGCCACTTAGGTGGTGGGAGGGGGGACACCACAAGGGGTGGATACATTTTTGGAAAGAGGAATTGACAGCCTCAGAGTCAAAACTCGTTACTTCATGCTTTTTCTTTGAGCCTGATCTTCCATCCCTGTCTCATCTTTGGAAGAAGCTTTCAGTTCCTGGCACGGTGGTGTTCAACGGGAACCACGAATTATTTGTCCATGTGCTTTACCTGGGATTTACATTTAAATTTTCAGCCATTCATTCAAGGCCTGGCAATAATTAACTCATTATGAGGAAATCATAGGATTTTCTTAGTGAAATGGCACCAGAAAATAATTTCTGTCACTGAGTCACCGAGAACAGTAAACAGCTGTAGTCACATTCAGGCCATTTTGTATCAGCCAGTGTCAAAGTCCTTTTTAGCTGTAGGCGGTGTCTGCCCTTTCCGGGCGAGGCGGGACGGGTGAGCCTTGCCTTCCAGGCTTGTAGACGTGCAATCGACTTGTGTGTTTAACCAAAAGATTCCCTGGAGCCGGAAACAGTGTAACTTCCTCCATCAAACACTTTTTGAGCGCCCACTTGGTGCTGGGCACTGTTAGACTCTTGGAAATAAAAACATTGGTAAAAACCAAAAAACAAAATATACTGTTTTGGCCCTGGAAAAACGTGCCTGACTCAGAAGTCTTTAGTATTTCTGTTCTGGTCAAACAGCTACTCTTTCCTGAAGACCACAAACACTGAAGCTCATTCTTATTCTAATGAAAATTGCCTGAAGCAAAAGAGGAAAGCAAGCCTAGAAAGAACAATTAGAAAAAAAGAAAACTCTTCAACATCTTACCAATGCTGCCCTCTGCAGAGCAAAATCAGAATCTCAACTCAGCAGTTTGCACAAACTTCCCAACATTGGTTAGTTGGAGAGAACTTGAAGGTCCAGGGCTCTTCAGACTTTGCTCATAAACTAAAATTATTGCAAACAATCATGTGCCCCTTTGTATGCTTTTAAGCTGATGTGTAAGTTTTCTTTTTATTGAGGTGTTACTGACATATAACATTATATTAGTTTCAGGTGTACAAGGTAATGATTCGATATTTGTATATATTGTGAAATGAACACCACAATAAGGACATCTAAGTTTGTATCATCAATTTAATAGTTGTAAAGGATGAAAATTTCCACACGTTTTCTGTGCTTTAAATAGTCGCAGATTGAGTTCATCCAAATTATGAAAAATGCCCTCCACATCACCTCCTGGGCAAAACCAGCCCTCATTATCAAGCCGATCGACCAAGTTAGAATTGCTTTTTGACAGAAAAGTAGTTTACTTGATTGTTTTCCACTCAATGGAACTATGTTTTGGTGGCAGCCACTGCCCCCTTGCTCTCTGCTGTTGGGGCAGGTGAGGAGCTACAGCAGGTACGGTGACAGGGCACTGCCTCCTTAGGATGTCCTTCAAGAAAGCTCCCTTTGTTTTGCTCTCCTGGGACTCTTCCTCTCTCAGATCTGAATTTTCTTCTTGTGCTGTTGTTTGGTGCACGTTCACACACCGGGACGGTGTATTGAGTAAGATGTGGTTGGTAAGAGGTGTCTGTCTGTCTTTTGTTAGGTGGGAGAAGGGCGTTTGTGAAAGGTGAGGTATAAACAAGAGGTGAGGGGCAACCGGCTGACCGAGCTCCCATAGGCACTTCCTCGGCGGTCACTTAGGAACACAGAAGCTGAGGATGTGGAAAATGACTTCTGTAGACAACCCTAAGGGGTAACGGCCCCCTGTGTGCAGCCGCTGACCTAATTCACCTGAGAAACACGGCTGCAGGAGAGCCGCACTCTGGTCACAGCCGGGGTCCAACAGGTATTTATGTTCAGGTGGCTTGTCTTATCCCTGCACTCATGCTTGGCCTTTAACAGACAATGGCTCTCCTTCAGGGTCACCTAGAGCGTGGGACTATGGTGTGCCTTTATGTTTTTTAAAGGTTAGGCCTCTTGGAATATAGCTCTTCCTTCTCTGTCTCTCTTGAGGTCTTGAAGATAAATTTTGATCCCCGGGAGCTACTTAGCAAGAGGTAAAAGCCACTTTACAGCAGCTCTCTGCTCATACTGACAGGTCAAGGGGTTTCCCATCTGGTGGGCAGCTGGACAAAGTGCCCAGTATGGACATAGATAAATCAGCCAGAGGGCTGGGTGAGGTGCAGGATGCGAAAATGATCAACTCTCTGCCAAGGGACACCTTGAATGGCAGACTAAGACAGTCTAGACCCTGCATCACCTACCCCCAGCCTACTTTTCTAGCCTCAGCACCTGCCGTCCCCTCCATCTTACTGGTGGGATAGAAGCTGCTTCCCCACATACCCTATGCTGTTCCCTCTGTCTGGCTTGCCTTGACCCTCTTCTGGATCTGCCAAAAGCCTCTTTTCAAGGCTAAAATGCTGTTTCCTGATTATTCCCCAGTACAAGCCTCTTTCCTTCCTCTTAATCCTAGAGCATTCTGTACTTTTTTACGGTATGTATTGTATTTTTCCTTGTGCTATAATTATTTAACCACGTCTCTTAGCTTTGAAGACAGAAAGCAAATTCATCTTTATATTTCTCAGCCGTCTAGCTCAAGATCTGGTTCAGAGCAGGTACTCAGGAAGTATTTCAGGTCCTGGGTCCACCCCATACCCCTGCTATGTGAGTTTATAAAATAATTCTTCCAAGTAAATACAGATGCTGCTTCCTCAGATCTAAGCATGCACTTCTTCTATCATACTTCTAAAGACTGACAGGAGGGGTTCTGAGAGTTGGTAGCTTCTAGAGTTCCAGCAAAAGGCATCTGTGAGGGTGAGGGAACCTATGAGTGTGATCAGGGAGTTTGTCATGGATGATGACACACTTTGGGTGGCATTTCTAAAGCACTGCCTGGAGCTTCTAGGTTAGTAGACCTGAGTTCAGTGACAGCATGCTGTGCATCAAAGGAAAAACAGGAAGCTCAATCTGGGTTCATGCATTTTTTTTTCCTCTGCTATAGGAGATATTCTGCTCAAGACCCAGATTCATTTGTTGATTCAGATAGTTTTTAAAACATGCTAAGCATTCAAAGGTCTTTGGGAATGTTGACAAATTTTATAAAAGACACAGAAACTTAATAAAATAAACAGAAATCAAATTTCATGGTAACTCCCTAAGCATACTCCAATTCCCAACTAAATATGTGGCTTAGATTTAAATGATGGTCATGTACCATCACTTACTGGAGATAGGATAAATGAAAAATGAACAAGGGATGAAAAGTTTCCACTGAAATCATGTATAAGTTGGCACAGACCAAGCCCATGTAGATAGTCATACATCTGCAAATAAATTGCAGAGTAGCTGGAATGGTGCTGCAGTATAGTCATTTTCCAAAACAAATCAACTCAGACAAACCAAAGGATTGAGAAAATGGGGACTGTGTACATTGTCTCATACACAATGCATAAAGAATTATGCCTCTGGAAAAATGTGGTTTTATTTTACCCTGTAAGAACGAAAGTCTTAGCTATAAAGTGGGAAAGCAAAATTTTTGACTGGAAATGTGTGCCAAAGCCTACGGCACAGCATGACAGTTTCCTGCCTGGGAGCTTCTTGTCCCAGCTCTGCCATTAACCAGAGTGAATCTGCCTGAAGATCTGTCCATTTTTATACTTAAAAAATTGAGCATTGGCCAGTGAGTACGGATAGGAACACTTTGGATTGCTAATCAGTCTTGTTAAAGAGTCGCCCATTCTTTAGATGATGAAGTTTAGAGAATTCATCTCCCAAGTCTCTCACCCAGCATGCTCTTATTCACTGAGCACCTACTACAAGCCCTGCACACCTGGCACTTGAGTATTTGGCAGCCAGGATGTTCCCATGGAAACCAGCTCTATTCTGTGGAGAGTTTTCCAATCTGGCTGAAAATTGGGGTTAGTGAGGGCAGCCTCCATCCTGCTAAGAAACAAAGGCTGCCTTTCATAGGACCGAGAAGCTGGCACTTTACCACATGTTTTCCAACATCCTCTATAAAAACCCTTTGTGGTGTTCTCTGGATGACCTCTCACTGATCTTTCTTTTATGTTCTGAATGCCATTCTCATGCCAAGCTTGATGAGAGTTTTCATTCTTTCTGCAATAGTAGGGTTGTTAGATTTAGCAAATAAAAATACAAGACATCCGGTTAAATTTGAATTTTGGATAAACAACAAAGAATTTTTTAATATACAATATTTGGGACATACACTAAAAATTATTCATTATTTATCTGAAATTGAATATAACGAGGTATCTCGTTGGCAACTCTATACGGGGATTCGAACGTCCTAATTTTCATATTCACTGGAACGCTTGTTTCTTCTGTTTATCCCTCATAACAGGAAATAATGCTACATAACCTGGAAGTACTTTACTTATCTAAAAAGGACATGCACTCTCCCTCCCTCAAAAGTTACCAATAACACATCATACACTTTTCATTAATGACTGTCCTGAGGTTTGTCTATTCTCTTCTCCGATGCCTATAATTATTGCCTTTCAGTCTTTACCTCTTCATTCCCGTCTCTGTCGCCACTTGTCTCACTTTCTTAAATAAAAAAAGAAAGATTCTTTATGTCAACCACGGAGTGTGAAGGACAGCGATTCTCAAGTCCTTCAGCTACATGGGTAAAATGGGCTCCCATGAGTTCTGAATCTAATAATAGAACAGCCCCCCTGTACCTACTCTTTCTGTTGCCAAGTAGCGCTTGTATGAAGTAAAGATGACTCTCACATTTTAGGTTAAACATTTTGAAAAGACACCTTATTTTCGTTTTTTTTGAGTTAACATAGTGATCTGAGGGGTGGGTTGGGAATCAGCGACAATCTAAGTCTTCAGTGCTCACTTTTGGGGGCTTCTAACTTGACTGTTGTCACAACTAAACACTTCTTTCCACGCGTTTCTGCCCACAGAAAGGCTGCGGTCCCTCCTCAGAGTTTGGCCAGTGTCCAGCATGTGTCTACAGCAGAGTCCGTGTTGGAACCTGCCGACAGACTCTGCGTTAGCTGATCTAACATAAGCTGGTTCCACACTCTGGGAGGCGACAGAGAACTAATTACACAGAGGAAAGGGAGCTGGCAGAATGGGTAATTGTCAAGGGTGGATTTATTCCTGATTAACTGCCTGGGGAGACACAACAGGAAGGTATAATCACAGGGGAGTGTCAGAGATAAGCAGATTTGGGGGTGAGGCAGGTAAGCAATATTCTGACTTCTTACTTATAACTTGGCTACACACAAAGTTCAAAAACAACCACCCAAATCAACCAAGAAGTGAACACTGGTAGACACTGGGGCAGTAGACATGAAGGGTGGAGGAGGCAGAATCCCCCAGGAGGTCCAAGAAGCAGGGTAGGCAGGAGGAATATTTTAGAAACACTTAGAAACAGAACATCAACTACACAAATCACCCTGGATTGACCCATGACTCAGACACAAGAGAGAGGACACCTCTTGCAGGATCAATTCTGAGATACCCACTACAGCATCCAAAGTCCCCACAGTCCAGTCCCAGTCTCATCTCCCCAGCTTATCTCTCAGATCTTTCTTACTTGCTGAAGCGTGGGGTCAGCCAGGAGGTCACAGTGGCATAGAACCTGACTTTTTTGCTGGTACCCCTTCTGTTATCCCCCACCTACTGTATGCCCTCCCCAGGCCAGGCAGCATGGCCTCCTTGTTTTCCCAGACCACTCCTGGTGCTTTCCTCCCATTCCTCTAGTTGGAAAGCCCTCTCCTATCTAGCTTTCTCTACATACTCCCTCCCCTCACCCCATTCCATCTTGTCTGCCCCTGCCCAAGCCTCTATTTTTTTTAGTTCAAGTCTGAGTCTGGCAGGTGGGTGAGTACGCACAGGCCTCCTCCACTGAGCAGCAAACACCTAATGGCAGGAGCTGCCTCTTACCTATTTTTCTACCTCCATCCCCTGGATTAGCATTGAATCTGGAACAGAGTAGGTCCTTAGTAAATGTTTGTTGTTGAACCAGGTAGGTGAGTGGATGGATGGGTGGATAGATGAGTAGGTGGATGGATGGATGGATGGGTGGGTGGATGGATGGGTGGGTGGATGGATGGATGGGTGGGTGGATGGATAAATGGGCGTGCATGTGTGTATATATGTATGTATATATATGTGTATGTATGTATGTATTGGTGGATAATGGCTGGGAGGCAGGAATCCACACTGAACAGGAAACCACCCCTAAGTTCTCCCTGGGTTGGGGAAGCAGCAGAGCAGTGGAAGGAGCATGCACCAGAACACAGAGATGAGGATTTTCACCCCAGCTTCTTCATCACTGGCCATGTGATCTTGGGTGAGACACTGAACCCTTCCAGCCCAGTTACCATTTGCTTGTAAATTGGTGACAAGAATACCTGTCTGCCTGAAGTTAAGGAGTTGGACTGGATGGTCTCTTGATGTCTTTTCAGATGATTCTCAGAGTTAGTTGCTCCCACATCACCTCCAAGACAAGTCATGGTGAGGAGGTTTCCCATCATAGAGCTTCTAGAGTAATATGTGGACCTGGGGAAGCAGCTCCATGATGTTTTACCCAGCGGCGATCCACAGAGCTTGACCTTTTCCAGCATCCCTGGTGCTAGAATGCTAACAGTATTTGTCAGACACTTTTTAACTGCTATGCCAGCAACACCTCAAAACACAACTTATCAATTTATGCCCAGCTTCTTCTATCTCTCATGGACTGAACACACAGCACACAGCCCAGACTTCAGTCCTGGCCATCTCAGAAAGCAGAGCCCTCATTTACGAGAGGTTTCTCCTTCACAGAGTAGAATGCTGACCGACAGCCTGGATGGGCTGCTCAGCTCGTTCTTCTCCTTCCACGAGAGGGAGGATTAACCAATAAAGTTGCCTTAGCAATAAGAGCCAGTACGTCAAAGCTTGATGAACACATTTAGCAGAGCAGCAAAAAGTATTAAAAAACCGGTGATTCCTGTGATGCTGGTCATTGGAGCGACTAGGGATGGTGCACATTATCTCCCCACAGTTGGTTTCTGGTTGCTGAACACAGTTCTGGATCTGACCCTGGGAAGTGTCCCCACCTCACCCGCTGTAGACTGACTTCCTCCCCCATTCCCCCCACTTGGGGAGGTGGCCAGTGTGTGTGGTGGTTGTTAGTGTGTGTGTGTGTGTGAGTGAGGGCAAGGGGTAAGTAAAGAAAGAAGGGGCAAACTAGAGATTAGTGGCAGCTCTGCCTGACCCCTGAATCCAGAGAGGACCATCCCTCAGAAGGATGTTTCTGCGGCTGAGTTTTGCTTTGGGGCAAACACCCTTTCCCTGACCCTGAGCGTCATGCCCCCTTCAGTGCGTGGCTTCGTGATACCTGTTTTGGCCTCTCTGTTGCCTGATTCCGGGCCCTGGTGAGGGTATCAGGTAAGAATTGTTTCCACGTTTGCCCTTACTGGTGAGTGTGTGTACGCTCCTATTTATGTGACATGTCTGTGAGTCTGTGAGCCTTGTCCTGGCCACATGATGGAGAGGTCCTTAGGCAGGAAGCTGGTTCTCATGTCTGCTGGGCAGCTCCTCAGGGCTAGTCCCCCCACTGCTTAGGACACAGCCTGAAGGAAAGTCCTTGGCAAATTGTGTTTGGGGCATAGCATTTAAACCTTCATCACTGCATAAAGTTAGGAGGTTTAGAGATAAGGGGCTAAGTGGAAAAAAGCCCTGTACTTTTCTCCACTCATCATCTCACATAATCTTCCTGGGGTGACCACGGCTGATACAGTTTTTAATTTCCTCCGTTATTCACGTGAAGAATCTGAGGTGCAGAAGGCTGAGTGGGGGATTCAAGTCCTTTGATTCGGGTTTCTCTGCTCTTATTTTTTGTCTCCTGGAGATTTCCCACGGCTATAATTGAATTTATTTTATGCAGTAGCTGAAAGTAATAACCTATTTTCTATAATCCTTTTGTGTGTCTGTGGTAAAAGAAATACATGCTCTTTGTTTAACAAATATTTCAAACCATCAGAAGAATGTAAAGTGGATATGTCTGCATTTCCCTGAGGTAACCGCTCAGTGAACAGTTTGGGGCCCAACCCTGCTATTCATTGTGGGTATTAATTTCTTGACCCTTTCTGTCTCTCATCAAGTTTCCACCTCAGGTCTGCTTTTCCTCCACTCGTGATTTCCTCACATCTTTCCACATTGTGTTGTGAGAAGCTGGCATCGCACCAGCTTGGGTATTCATGGTTTTCATGGTTTCTCATTTTCCCGAGTCTCTCTTTTCCTGAGGATTTTTTTTCTTTTTACTCATGGAGTGTTTTCGCTTGGGGAGTGAGTAAACAGGTGGGTAGGAGGGTAGGAAAAGTGGAAAGGAAAGTCACCTTGTTGGAATAAATGGATGAGTCTTCTTACAGAGAATAATTTCCTCAGGTGATAGGTTGTGAGGTTTAGCAGGCCTGTTGTAAGATTTTGCAATAGCCAAAATCGTGATGTCAAACAAGGTGCACCAGGGTTTAGCTTTCTGGCTTTCACTGGCAGATTTGTCGGGGTAGCTTAGTGTTTTGATTAATTAACTGAAAGCTGGGATTCTATATAAATGCACATGGTCACTTCCCCCCACCTACTGAGTCTCTCTCAGGCACAGAAATGGGTAATAGCTGAGGAAAATGAGGTGGGGTTGGAATTACTGGCGGCTGTGACGTTATCTGAATTTCATCTCTCAGAGGTGGGGACACCACTTGTACAAATGCCATAGTCACAGTCCAGCATTCGCAAAATGTAACCCCCTGAGGTGGAGGCTCGGTCTGTGCCACCAAGGCCGGCTCGCAGCACTAATGAACTAGGAACACGGGGAGCCAATAAAGAATCCTCTAGATTGGAAGGGAAAAAATGTCACCCAAATTCTGATCTTTGTAGATACAAAGGAACACATACTTAAGGAGTTTTACGGTATATCAGATTCTGACTTCACTCTTACCAGTCACTGATGTTGATTTTCCATGTAAGGCAAAGTGCGGGTGGAGAAGGGAGGACTCAGGGGGTGACCGGAGCAGATGCAGCCCTCCCGCCCCAAAGGCTGACAGGAAGACTGGAAGAGTCACATCCCTGGGCTGCCATTGACTGCTTCAGTGAACTTGGGCATGAAACCTAACCTCTGGGGCCCCTGGATGTCAGTGGACCTGAGGCTTGCCTCCTAGGAATGCTGAGAGACCTCAACGAGATGTCTGCAAATTGCTTAGCACGTAATAGCTGCTCAACAAATACCAGCTAAAATGTGACCATTACTTTGTCCCATCTGGGGTTTATAACTTCTTTGCTTTTGATGTTTTTCTCCTAGAGCCTGCAGAGGGTGGCAGAGCGCTTCGGTCGGCTGTCCTTTCTTCCCACCTCGGTTCTCAGGGCCTATTTCCCCATTAGGTGACGCAGGTGCAGAGTCATGGGCCCGTGAGACTTTTAGGGGCCCATGAAAATGTTTTAATTTCTCTTAAAATCAGAAGAAAAAACACATTTTAATGAATTCATAACAATGAATCCAGCCTGTATTAGATTAATCTTTATACCAGCACAGTCATCAAACATAATCAAAAATTTTTTTTTATGGAGGAAGGGGCCACGAGGACGAAGTGCTTTGAGTGCATGAAAGTCGTAATGTGGCTCTGCAGGTTCTGGAACTCACTTCAGAGAGCAAGTTGGCAGCCGAGGCTGCCTTTTGGCAAAGGCCAGAGGGGCTGAGCCAACAAAGTTTCTTGGGGGGATTTAGGAGACCCCCTTTATCAGCTACAGAAAAGCATAGACATTTTTCTGGAGAAAACCCTGAGTGCCCAGACATGCAGAGTAAACAGCCCCTGTTTGCCCAGGTAACTGAACAGGTAGAGTCTGAAGGGAGACCTTGTGGTGGGAGCTGGAGGGTGTGGTGAGCTGTGCTAGGTTCAGCGTGGGGGCCACATGAGGACGTTTTTCAAATATTGAAACTTGAGATTAAATCCTATATGGGTGCTGGTTGATGCCAGCCATTTTGAAGGATATCTCTTTATAGCCCCCTACATTCCCTAGCCTTCTCTGTGCATTTTAAACTTTTGTCAGTGGAATGTATATACACACAGACACACACACACATATATTAAGTCCAATAGTACTAAAAGATTAAGACAAATCACATTGGTTCCTTGTTTCACATTTCTGTCTTTCTGGCTCCTCATTCCTGCTCTTTGAAGGCAATCCTCTTCAATCCTTCTAAGCCCCTTCTATTTTTCTGATATTTAACTTCATATTCTAAGGAATATACAACACCACTATTTCCTGACCCAGTTTCAGACAGTGGCTATTGTCCTGTTATGGTGGATGAAGTCTTACATTCCCACCTTATTTTTCCTCTCTCCCTCAGCTACCACTAAAGTTATAGCATAATTTTTTGTTAAATTTATATTTAGAATTTTCATTATTAGCGCTACGGAAATGTTCACTGCTGAGCCAACAATTACATTCCCTTTCATATACAATATTTAGATTGTCCAGAAGTTAATAGTTACCTACTTTTAATATTTATTAGTTATCTTTTTGTTCCACTCCTTAGTTCTTCCTAAAGAGTCCAAGTATCTGTAGAACATGATCAAAGTCACCAGGCAATTCATCTGTTCCTTTTGTCCCTCTGGAGCCCTCTCTTGGAAGCGCCATCCTTCCTGCTGGAAAGTGGGGTGGTCTCACTCTCTCTGGTGGCTCCGCTGCTGGCCTCCTGGCACTTCTCACTGCTCTCCCGTGTGGGATTGCTACTCTTCCGGATCCGCTGTCTTACCCTTGTTTCCTGTACTCAATCTTTCCCTTTCTTCTCATATCTACCCTTTGATTGGTTGCTTCTTGAGAAAGCCTACATGAGACATAAATTTTTTCGAGTCATTGTGCATCTGAGAATGTCTTAATTCTACATATTTAATTGATCGATCATCTTCCTAGAATTTTGAAACATCTCTCTAACATATTCTAGCTTCCAGTGTTGTTGACAAGTGCAAAGTCACTTTTGAAGAAATGTTTGATTCTAATGACAAAATTAAAGAACAAAAAATTTTTTCTTCCTTTTTTTCATTTTAAATCTGTAATTTTATTAAGTATATTATTCTCATTTAAAATTGTTGATTATACGACATAAAACAAAATATAAAACAATTTTAAACAAAGTCATTCTGATTCTTAATCCTTTATATTTGATTGTATTTTCTTTCTGGAAGCTATTAGGATGTTCTCTTTTACCCCAGAAATTCTGAAATTTCATGATGGTGTGCTATGGTGGGTCTTTTTCATTCATTGTGTTGGACATTAGGTGTGCTCGTTTCAACTCAGAGACTTATTTCCTTTGGCCCTGTTAAATATTCTTATACTCTTTCCTCAAAATTTCCTTCCCTCTATTTTTTCAATTCTCCCTTTCTGGATCTCGTATTAGTCAGATATTGATTACCACCTGATATCCATCCTCTAATTTTCTTACCCCTCTCCCAATGATCCATCTCTTTCTCTTGTGCTACTTTCTGTGTCGTTATATTAAGTTTATCTTCCAAGTGTTATGTACAAATAAAAGTCTCTGAATCTCCAAAATCTTTTATCGTCTTCTAAAACAATGTTGACATTTCTTGTCCATCATTGTTTCCTCTTGTGTTCTCTTTGTCCTTGTGGATTTATACCTTTTAAATTCCTTGATGGTCACTTTGGTGGGTGTTTGCAGAAGGATTTGGGGGAATGGTGCTGGTGGGGATAGGAACAGAGTGGAGGTTCAGTACTGGGCTACCTGGTGGTTTTGTTCCTATCTTGTTGATCTGCTTACCCCATGGGACCTGGACACACCACTGGGTTCAGTCACTACCCTCCCATTCTAGCTGATCCTTAAGGACATCCTCAGTTTGCAGAGGCAGAGGGTATAATGCGAGGTTTTTGGATTTCAGTCCTGCTAAGTCAGCTTAAACCCCAGCTCTGCGCTTTATTTTTCGTGTCAACTTAGTCAAGGCACTGAACCTCAGTGCCTCCGTGTCCTCCTCTGTGAAATGGCTTTATCATGCCTGCTATACCTATGCACAGGTGGTTATTATGAGAATCAAATCAAGAGATGTCATGCGTAAGAGTGTTGGTAAACGGTAAGGCATTACGAATATGTTAATTAGAATTGACAGCGAATGGTATTGCTGACAGCTAGTTGGCCCAGGAGGATCCCACATTTGGAGGCAGAGCACAGAGTTTTTTACTTCCTGGCTGTGTGCATGTTCCATGACTCCCTCTGAGTGTTTGCTCGAGACTGCGGTTAGACTTTTGGGAGCCTTGAAGTTGGAAACTCAGTCGCCCTTTCTGGAGGAAATAAGGATGAATGAACATGTACTGAATAGGACTCCTAGGAAATACAGATGGGAGTTGGGGAGAGTTCAGCTCACCCATTTTTCAAGCAAGGTGACCAGGTGCCAAGGTGTAGTCATTAGAAGGAGTGATTGGAAGGTGAGCGTAACCAGGAAAGTTACAACTGGCTTGTACCTTGTCTGAAGAAAGAATGTGCCAATCCAAGGGCAGATGTGCAGAGTAAAAGGGAGGTCAGGGAGAAAAATGTTATCATTGTCTTCAGTACCATCCAGTGAAGATACCTATCACATCTGCTTGGCAGCTGCATTTTCTTAGCAGAGATGACTGTATCGGTCCACATAATCAATACCAATAGGACAGTCAAACAAATTTTTCCCTGTCCTAATTTTACATTGATTAAAGAACTCCTCATTCATTCAACAAATACTCATTGAGCCATTGAGCACATGCTATTTGCCAGGCACTCTTTTAGGTGCTTGGGATACAGCAGTGAACAAGAAAGGCAAAGATGCCTGCCCTCCTGGAGCTTACCTCCTATGAAGAAATAACTTTTTGAGTGGTTATTCACTGTGCTGGGGGTTGGAATGACATAATAAGGACTAAGACTGGCAATCTAGGGACTCACAGTTAATGGATGTGGCTTTCCAATTAGATCTTTCCATAGGCAGAAAATGGTTGATTAGCTAATTCAAATACTCAATCCCTTTGGCACACTAAAAATTAATTAATTGCATCCTGGTCTCTTGTGAGTTTGGTTAGCTTGAGTCAGCTATGAGTGTGCTGTGAAGATTGGGTTTCCAGACCCATACAACTTATGACTAGATCCTGGAAAGTGCTGACTCCATAAAGCTAATTTTACTTAGCTACACCAGGCTTAAATATCCTATAATTTCTCTATCACATCCTTTTCTCTCTCTAACCTCAACAGAGACATTCATTACGTCATCCATACATACAACCTCTTGCAGAGCACACGTAGGAACAGATAAAAGTGAGCTGCTCATATATTCATTCCTCGAATATTTCTTGAGACCCATTGTATAATAGACACTGTGCCACGAGATGGACGGGGCAGCTTCTCTCCACAGGAGCTCAAAGTCTGCTGATGACTGGAAAGGTCTCCTGGTGGACAGAGTTGATTCTAGTGCTGGATCTGCTACTGACTTGCATGAGTGACCTCTGCTGCCTGAGCCTTAATTACCTCATCAGCAATCAAGAAGCTGGACTAGCTGATCTCCTGGCTTTCTGGTTTAATATTTCTGTGTTAGCAAGGTGTGTGGTGGGACCCTTTGGAGAGTGACTGTGAGGAAAAACAACGTGTTGTTTGGCAGAGAAGGGAAGAGGAGGAAGGATGAGTGGTTTTGCTCTTTTGTATTTTTCCACCAACAGAAACTATCATCTTTTCTCAGCAGCACGAGGGAGTCACTGAGTGGGCGATTTGCCATGGTGTGCCTACCTTCCTTGGCCAACGAATGCTGGAATCAAACAATTGATAAACCAAGCAGGGCTGTCAGGCTCTGGCAACATGTTGCCCAAAGAGCATTGTGAGCCCAGCCGGCGGACTCTGGGCAGAGGCAAACTTGAGTCTGCGTATGAGGACTGTGCTGCTCCTGGTGGATTCCTGCCCCTTCCTGAGGCTGGAATTGCGCTGTTCGCATCTGGATCGTGAGGGAAAACAGCTTCTTCACAAACAGCAGTTTCACTCCTCTCATTTACTGCTGTCCTCAAATTCCATTTTCTTAAAGGAGGTACAGAGAGGAGGGTCCTTTTCCTTGGATTGTAACCCCCCAACAATTAGCCCTTTTCCTATTCTCTGACCCCTTCCAAATACACACACACACACACCCCCCATACATACACACTACACACACGGACATCACACACACATCACACATACACACTACACACGTGTACATAACACACACACTACACACACATATATCACACACACCACACACACACACCTTCTTTAACCAACTTTATGGCAAAACGACATTTTTACTTCATTCATTCGTTCATTAAATAATTATTTATTAGGACCCGACTAAGTGCCAGGCCTGTTCTAGATCGTGGGGATGCCATGGTGAACAAGAGATAACAAGGCCTGCCTTCGTGGAGCTCACTTTTTGTGGGGAGAAAGACCATGAACGTATGAACAAGTAAATACATAATATAATGTCCGGTTGTGATGAATGCTATGAAATGAAATAAAGCAAAGTCGGGGAATAGGGAATAGACACTGTGGGGGAGGCTGGATAAGGTGGTCAGGGAGGGCCTTTCACCTTCTCAGGTGATCTGTGAATGAATTTTCCCAATTTCCAAACCTTACCCTTTGAATTGCAAAAAAGTTTTTATTCTAACTAGTTTTGACCAAAATTACTTTAAATGCAGTGTACACCTCTGCCTTGTAACACAGGAACCCATCATAATCAAATCTTTTCTGAAAAAGATTCCATTGTTGGGAACACCTGGTAGTGCCCTGGGCTAGAATCTAGGCCAGCGATTCTCAAAGTACATCCCTGGACCAGCAACATCAGCAACCCTGGAACTTGTTAGAAATGCACTTTCTCAGGCCCCACCCCAGATCCGCTGAATCTGAAACTCTGGGGGTGGGGCCCAACAATCTGTGTTTGAACACGCCCTCTAGGTGATTCTGAAGCCCACTGGAGCTTGAGAAGGGCTGATATAGGGATGCCCTCGGGGGCCATGGTGGTGAGCAGCATCTTTGCCCCAAGCTCACAGCCTGATTCACTTTTTGCAGGAGGATTTCCTGCCTCCTTTCTGCAGTGTTTATTCCCACTGCTGTCATCAGTATGTCTCTGTCTAATTTGTATCCCTTTCTAATTTGCTATTTCTGATCTGCTTTGGACTGAGAAACCAGATCACCGGCCATAACTTCATTATGCAGAAAGTAGGAATAAACTCCAGGGCTGCTGGAGCCTGTTGTTCATAATTTGATCTTTTGCCCTCACAACACTTGGTGTGGTAGAGAGAATACAGGTTCTGGAGTCAGACAGACCTAGATTTCAGTCCAGAATCCCACCCATGTCAGCTGCTGTGTATGTCTATTCCAATTATACGTTCTGGAAATGGGGAAACAACCACAGGACGGGTTCAGGGACCTGCTGGACCCACTGTGAGATGGATCTGAGCTAAAACACCATTGATCACCCGACCTCCATAAGGCCCCATATTCTGACTGGTGGCCCACAGGTGGTGTGTTGCTCTCCTGGAATCAGTGTCAGTTCAGAGTTAGCGTCCAGTGATTCCTGAAAAGTCTAATTATTTCCTTTCCCCCAGGGAACAGTCACCCTGGTAAAAGGCTGAAGGTCCCTTTGGGGAAGGCTGGGATGAAGATTAATAGTATACATTTTTAGCAGTGTAGCAGGGTCCTCCTTCGAGGGGACCTGGCCTCCTCTTTTACTGATAGTGTGATCTTGGTGGCATTAGAAAAGGGATTGCCTGGCACCAAAGATGTGCTCAACAAGCACTGATTCTTTTCTCCTTGGCTGGAAGATATGTGACAGGAATTAACCTATGTAATTTTTTTTTCTTGCATAAGTCATTGCCTTTCAGAAAAATTTGCTCAATCTTTATCCTTTTCTAAAAAAAAAACAGCTTTAAAAATATTTTTGAGATATAATCACATACCATACAATTCACCCAAAGTGCACAGTTTAATGACTTTAGTATATTCATAAAATTGTGCTTCCATCACCACAATTTTAGAATATTTTCATAACCCTAAAAAGAAACCTCATCCCCTAGCCACCACCCAACCCAACTTGCCCTATTCCCCCTAATCTTGGGTAACCACCGCTAACTTATTTTCTATCTAGATTTGCCTATTCCAGACATTTCACATCAATGGAATTATATAACATATGGTCCTTTGTGACTGGCTTCTTTCACTCAGCATGCTTTTGAAGTTCATCCATGCTGGATAGCACGTATTAGTACTTCATTTCTTTTTTTTTTTTTTTTGTGGGGACGACCAGCCCTGAGCTAACATCTGTTGCCAATCCTCCCCTTTTTACTGAGGAAGACTGGCCCTGGGCTAACATCCGTGCCCATCTTCCTCTACTTTATATGGGACGCCGCCACAGCATGGCTTGACAGGCAGTGTGTCAGCGGGCGCCAGGGATCCGAACTCGCGAACCCCGGGCTGCCAAGCGCGGACTAAACCGCTGCGCCACCGGGCGGCCCCCAGTACTTCATTTCTTTTTATTGCCAAATAATATTCCATTGGATGGATATATCACATTTTATTTATCTATTCATCAATTGATAAATTTGGGTTGCTTTTACTTTTTGATTATTAAGAATGATGCTGCTATGAACATTTGGGTACAGGTTTTGTGTGGATGTATGTTGTTAGGGACTGAATATTTGTGCTTCCCCAAACTCCAGTTGAAGCCCTAACTCCCAATGTGATGCTATCAGGACGTGGGGCCTTTGGGAGGTAATTAGTTCATTACCTCATGAGGGTGGAGCCCTCGTGAATGGGATTAGTGCCCTTATAAGAAGAGAAAGAGACCAGAGCTCTCTCTCTCTCTCTCTGTCTTTTTCTCCACCATGTGAGGACACAAGAAGGTGTCATCTGTAAACCAGAAAGAGGCTGTCACCAGAACCCTACCACACTGATACCCTGATCTCAGACTTCCAGTCTCCAGAACTGTGAGGAATAAGTATGTTTGTTGTTTAGATCACCCAGCCTGTGACATTTTTGTTATAGCAGCCTGAACTGACTAAACCATATGTTTTCATTTCTCTTGGGTGTATACCTAGGAATGGAGTTTCTGAAACATATAGTAACTCTATGTTTAAACATTTGAGGTGTCACCAGACTAATTTCCAAAGTGGCTGTACCATTTAAAATTTCCATCAGCAGTGTATTAGGGTTCTAACTTCTCCACTACTTGTCAGCACTTGTTATTATCTGAATTTGGTTCTAGCCAACCTAGTGGGTGTAAAGTGGTATCTTATTTTGGTTTTGATTTGCATTTCCCTGATGGCTCATGATGTTGAGCAAATTTTCATGTGTTTATTAGCCATTTGTACATCTTTTTTGGAGAAACGTCTATTCAAGTCCTTTTCCAATTTTAAAATTGGCTTATTTGTCTTTTTATTACTGAGTTGTAAGAGTTCTTTATATATTATACTTACAAGTCCCTTATCAGATACATGATTCACAAATATTTTCTCCCATTATGTAGGTTGTCTTTCAACTTTCTTTATGATATCCTTTGACACACAAAAGTTTTAATTTTGATCCTATCTTATTTTTTAATCTATTTTTTTCTTTTGTCACTTGTGCTTTTGGTGTCATATTTAATAAACCATTGCCTAATCCAAAGTCACAAAGATTAACCTCTATATTTTTCTCTAAGAGCATTATACTTTTAAGTCTTACATTTAGGCTTTTGATCCTTTGAGTCAGTTTTTGTTAGTGATGGTATGAAGTAAGGGTCCAATTCCATTCTTCTGCATATGGATATCCAGTTGTCCCAGCATCATTTGTTGAAAAGACTATTCCTTCCCCCATTTAATTGTCTTGACACCCTTCTCAAAAATCAGCTGACCTACTCATTTTATTTTGTTTTAAATTTTTGCCTGAAACAATTTTGCTGGTGAAGATAATGATATGGGGAAAAAAAACAGAGGAACAAACAGACACTGAGCAAAAGCAAGTGGTGCCGAGTATTTGACTATTTCTGAATGGCAGCAAAGTACAGCCTCCACCCTATGTTAATCGCTTCTACTGTCTGTTTTATTGCACACTGGCCAATTTGTCCCTCAGCTTGCTGCTTGGCATCATGTGCTGAAAAGATTTTATTCTACCTCAAAGCAAACAAAACAGAGACTCCTGAGAAGTATGCTGGCTCTAGATGATTAGAGAGACCTTAACATTTGCCACAATTCAACCAGATTTATTTTTTCTAAGACTAAGACTTTTGACCAACCTGGAGGAGTCCACTAAGATCTTAGCTGTAAGACAAAAAACCTGTTGAGGCCATTACTGCTTTTCTTGTAAGGTTATGGCATCTGTTTCAAGGCTGCAATTTCAGGAGCTGCTCAGTGCCAGGATTGCCTACCCAGTAAACCTCTTGATTCAGAAAGACTGCCCACTTATAATAATGGCGTAGCAACACAGAAATTGCAGAAGCTGTAACTCAAATTCTGTCCATTGCAAACAGTCTGAGATCTCTTGTCGACAGGAAAGAGAAGAGGGAATGTGTGTTCCCTCACAACTTGGAAACAGTTCAGACATGTCAGCCTCGCACGTGCTTCAGGAGCTGTCTGCCAAGCCACAGAGGCAGGGAACAGAGACTTCAAGGAAAAAAGCCACCTTAGGAGAGTTTATCATTCAAAATTCATCAAAAGGAGGTTCACGTCACTCAACCTCAGGTGATCTTCATCATGTGGATTGAATCCCATTCAGAAGAGTATTTACAGCAACGTTCACCAACAACCTGCGTGTCAGCTCAGGTTATAGGAGATTCTTCTCCAGTCTGGTCTCAGAATTCAATGTCATTTCTGTTTGCTCCTCATTGAACACCTACTACATACAAAGCTCCCTATGTGTATTATGGGAGCAGGATGTGTAAAGATGAATATAGAAAGGCACAATCTTTATTGTAATGGAGTTTATAATTCAGCAGGACTTTGCCAGAACTGAATGTTGAAGGAACCATGCGTTGCATAAAAATTATGGACTTGTATTAGACAATAGTTTCTGTGTTTGGGGGTCCACCTCAGGCCCCCAGGAGTTCCTCAGAGGGTCCGCCCTCAGGTTCAATGATTCACTAGAAGGACCGACAGAAATCAGCAAAGCTGTTACAAACATTGCTATGGTTTATTACAGTGAAAGGATACAGATTAAAATCAACAACAGAAAAAAGTGCACAGGATGGCGTCCAGGAGAGACCAGGCACAAGCTTCCAGTTGTCCTCTCCCATTGGGGTCATACAGTCTCCAGTGTTGCTTAATTCTCCAGGCAACAGTGTATGGCAATGCACACAAAGTATTGCCAACAAGGGAAGCTCATCTGAGCCTTGGTGTCCAGGGTTTTTATTAGGGTTCTATCATATAGGCATGGCTGACTGCCCATGTGGTTGACCCAACTCCAGCCCCTCCAGAGATCAAGCTGTTACCACATGGCCCAAGACCCCCATTGTAAGTCATGTTGTTAGCATAAACTAGCTGGTGTTGCCCAAGACCCACAGATAAACAAAGACACTTATTAGGCAGGATATTCCAATGACTTAGAGGTTATCTCCTAGGAGCTGAGTAAGGGCCAAAGCTTTCTGTGAAAAGTGCAGTGTTTGGACAACCCAGACTTGCTGAAATAATCCTTGACTGCACAGTACCCCAAAAACACTCTTATTGTTAAAAAAATTCAGACATTACAGATAGATCTAAAGTACCCTTCCTGTGTCAGGAGCATCTTTACAAATTCATTGTTTGCCTGGGTGCTGTTGCCAGAAGCTCTGTTGTAGTGTGCATTGGAACGCTCTCTCAGAACAGCTCCAACACCTCCTAGGAAGATGGATGATGCAAAGCGTACTTAGCATGAGAATAAACTCTCACATACTTCCCAAGGAATTCTCAGAAGGACTCAGAGATCACATTCCACTTAAACCCAGAAAAATTATGGGATAAGCTAAAACAAACCATTTCTCTTAGGAAAAGAAGACAACTGAAGAGGCACTTGTCCTCATGCCAGCTATAAATCTGGAGTGGCTTATGTTAGTTCCTCTGGGACCACTGGGGAAAGCAGCATGGAACTGGAGTGCTAAAATCATATAGAATTGTGTTTGAGTCCTGGCTCTGCCACTTCTTAATGACTGTAATGGGTTGACTGTGTCCTCCCCTAAGGGTATGTCCAAGTCCAACCCCCGATACCTAGGAATGTGACCTTATTTGGAAATAGGGTCTTTTCAGGTGTAATTAAGTCAAGGATCTAGCGAGGAGATCACCCCAGACTTAAGGTGGGACACAAATCCAATGACTGGCATTCTTATAAGGCAAAGGATCAGGGAGATTTAACATACACAGAGACACAGAGGGGAGGCCATGTGAAGATGGAGGCAGAGATTGGAGCGCTGCATCTATAAAGAAGCTAGGAGGGAGGCAAGGAAGGGTTCTTCCCCGTATGCTTCAGAAGCAACCAACTCTGCTGACACCTTGGTTTTGGACTTCTGGCTTCAAAAACTGTGAGAGGATGCATTTCTGTTGTTTCAAATGACGAAGTTTGTGGTAATTTTTATGGCAGCTCTTGGAAACTAATACAGCGAACTTGTGCCATTTTCTGAATGTAGTTTTCATTTATAAAGTGGCAATACCCACCTCCTGAGAAGATTAAATGAGATAATGTATAAATAAGAGTAAGAAGCCTTTCTAATTTGAAATTTGTTTCCCTAGAATGTTTTTTTTTTTTTCGGTGAGGAAGATTAGCCCTGAGTGAACTTCCATTGCCAATCCTCCTCTTTTCGCTAAGGAAGATTGGCCCTGGGCTAATATGTTTGCCCATCTTCCTCTACTTCACATGGGATGACTGCCACAGCATGGCTTGATAAGCAGCGTATCAGTCTGCTCCCTGGATCTGAACCTGCGAACCCCAGGCCGCCGAAGCGGAGCAGGCGAACTTAACCACTATACACCACTGGGCCGACCCCTGTTTCCATTGAAATTTGTAAATGCTTTATTAAGATACTGCTTTGCAGGATTCCAGGACATGATGACCAAGAACTCAATGAAGGATGACTTCAGAGAAAGATTCTATGAAATCTCACATGATTTCAGTGCCAAAGAGCAAGAAAACAGAAATGTGTATTGGGACAAGTGTCAGCTACCTAGGCTCTCCTTTAAGAGATGCGTGTCTCCTTCTGCTAGGGACAGCCATTGCTGAGTGACTTCATTGCCTTCTGGAAAGGCTAGTCCAAGGGCTGGGGTCCCAGAGTAGGAGGCTGATGAATACAACCACTGTTTCTTTCTCTGGGTCCTCTGTGTTGGTGCTTGCTTTGACACAAAATGCCAGAGGGTACCGCGGGGAAAGGACTAGGTCCTTAATGGTAAAAATTATTCCCTAATGGAGCAAGAAGGCCTGTTGCTACAGGAGCCCAGAATTGCCACAACTTACTTCTTTGGTTCTGCCTTTCTGTCATTTCGATATCGGTGTGTCATTGCTTACTCACAGGCCTGGAAAAGCAGTCTCTAGTGTAGGTGCTAGGAGCCATCTGATGCTGTGGCCCCAGAACTTTTGTCCCTGTCACTAGAAGGACTCATATTAAAGAAGCCTCTGACCCACTCCTTCCGGATAATCAAATCCCATACTATCAGAAAGAGGGGGCAGAAACTTAATTTATCAGGCACCTATTCTGTGCCAGGAACAATGTTAGCTGCATTTACATACATTTTCTCATTTAATCCTCATTTGATTAACTTGGAAAGATCCTGCCTTAAATTGGATTTGGGGGATGCAGCCTGAAGATAAATTGACCAAAGAATTTAGTCTTCACAAGCCATTGGGAGGAGGATTATCTGCCCCTATAAGATGCCTTTGGTTGGAATCACAATTTTGTCCCAACAGAATCATTCATTCATTTTCATTCATTCATTCAACAAATATTTCCTAAGTGCCTTCTACGTGTCAGCGTTAATGGATAAAACAGTCAGAAGCTACCCTATGGAGCTTATGTTCCAGCTTGGGAAGAAGACATAATAGATTGGTCGATTATATGACATGTGAAAAGATGTTACTCAAAGTGGAAAAAATAGGAGAGTAATAAGGTTTGGGAGTGAGGGGGTTGGTAGATCACAATTTTGAACAGAGTGGTCAAGGCACACCTCACTGAGAAGGCGACACCTGAGCAAAGACTTGAAGCAGGTGAAGGAGGAGCCGTGTGGGTATTTGGGGAAGAGCCTTCCAGGCAAAGGCAGAAGCCCTCTGGTGGGAACATACTTGGCTTTTACCAGGAACAGCAAGGAGGGCGAGCAGCTAGTATGGAGTAAAGAAAGGGAGAAGGACAGGAGGGAGGTGAGAGAGGTGAGGGCAGGAAGGGAAGATCACAGAGGACCTCATCATGGAGGACTTTGACATGTAGGGTATGGAGGGTTTTGACTGGAGGAGTGATATGGTAGGAATCACCTTTTAAAAGGATCACTCTTGGGTCTATGTTGACATAGACAGTATAGGGGTGTACTCATTTCCTAGGGCTCCTTTAACAAATTACCACAAACTGGGTGGCTTAAAACTACAGAAATCTATTCTCTAACAGTTCTGGAGGCTAGAAGTCTGAAATCAGGTGTCAGCAGAGCTATGCTCCCTCTAAAGGCTCTAGGGGAGAATCCTTCCTGGCTTTTTCCAGCTTCTGGCGGTTGCTAGCATTCCTTGGCTTGTAGTAGCATGACTTCAATCTCTGCCTCCATCTCTACATGGCCTTCTTCCCTGTATCTCTGTGCCTCTAAATCTCTCTCCTTATAAGGACACCAGGCATTAGATTAGGGCCCACACTAATCCAGTCTAACCTCATCTCAACTTGATTATTTTTGCAAAGACTCTATTTCCAAATAAGGTCATGCTCACAGGTACTGGATGTTAGGACTTCAACATATCTTTTTGGGGGACACATTTCAACCCATAACAAGCAGGGAAGCAGGGACCCCAGCTAAGAAGCAATAGCAACAATCCAAGTGAGAGATATTGATAGCTTGAATCTAAGTTGTAGTAGAAGAGTAGTGAGAAGTGGCTCGACTCTGGATATATTTTGAAATATGAGTCAATGGTATTTCCTGACATATTGGAAGTCACAAAGAGAGGCATCAAAGATGTCTCAAGGTTTTTCACCTAAGCACTTGGAAGGTTAGAGCTGTCATCAGTTGAGATGAGGAAGGCTGTGGGAAGAGTAGGTTTGGAATATGGAGATTAGGTGTTTGATCTGAACATGTTTAATTTAAGATGTCTTTCAGACATTCAGGTGAAGATGTTGAGTAGGAAATTGAATGTACAAATCTGTGATGGTTCAGGGAGAGGTCTGAGCTAGAGATATTGGGAGTCATGAGCATATGGACGGTGAACTCCCTATTTTGGCCATTCTAGAGACACTGTACCAGGAAAATATTTAGATGAAAGCTATAGCCGGATATCTGGAAGTCATTCTGATGTTGAAAAAGGCTGTCAAAGAGGAAAGCATTTGCCAGGCTTCTCAGCACAACATCCAAAAGTCACTTACCCTTCCATAGGAAATGAATATAACAAAACACTTGGTCATTTAAAACAATAGGTAACATTTATTGAGCTCCTACTCTATTCCAGATTTATTTCATAAGTTCTTTCATTTAATATTTATTATAACCCTTTGAGATTGGTACTGCCATTGGCCTCAAATTACAGAGGAGAAAACCTAATTTTAAAGTGGTTAGGTAACTCACCTAGAAACACCCAGCTTCCAAGTGGCACAGTGGAGATTTAAACCCATGTTTGGGGGCCGCCCGGTGGCGCAGTGGTTTAGTCCGCGCTTGGCAGCCCGGGGTTCGCGAGTTCGGATCCTGGGCGCCCGCCGACACACTGCTTGTCATCCACACTGCCGCGGCGTCCCATATAAAGTGGAGGAAGATGGGCACGGATGTAACCCAGGGCCAGTCTTCCTCAGCAAAAAGAGGAGGATCGGCAACAGATGTTAGCTCAGGGCTGGTCTTCCTCACACAAAAAAAACCAAAAATAAATAAAAATAAAAATAAACCCATGTTTGTCTGAGAGTAGAGTTGGAGATGCTGAGCACTGTGTTCTTTAACCTCACAAGTGTCTGTATTCATTTTATGTAAATGTCCAAGGAAAGGACTTCTCATTCGGGATACACTTCTCAAATTATCTCCAGTTTCCTCTAGTTTTATGTCAAGCCCAACCATCACAGCTATACCTATTAGCTTATGATTACCCTCAACTCCTCATTTCTGACAGTGTGGCTGAGTTTCCCATGAGTGAGTTGAAACAACTTTGTTCGGGAAGGAATACTTGCTAAGCTGTCACATCAGGGCCTATCACCCCCCAGCTGGAGCAGATGACTATGGCTGCTCTGACCCCAAACAGCCAGAGTGGGTGGCCTCTAGCCTGGTCACACTGCCTGTCCTCAAGGTGTTTCCACAACCCCATGGCAGCTGTCAGAGCTGCAGGCCAGGCCAGAGTCTCTTGGCCTGGGGCATGTCTCCATGTTCTTTGGAGCCAATAAAATGCTGCTGCAAGTACTCACAGGCAACTCCTGGTCTACCTACTCCTGACACCCCAGTCCTGGGTCATGCTAGACCCTGTCTTCGCCCTCCATCAACTCCAGGACCTCTTGCATGGAGACTCAGTTAAATTTCTCAGTCTGGCTTTGGCAGCTGGTTTATCTTCATTCAACTCTCAGTGTTGGTTGTTCACCTAGTGCTGACAGCAGCCAGCCCTGCCTTTCCCTCCACCCTCATTCCCACCCCCACTCTGTGCCTCTCTACTTTTTAAGGTGGTAATAATAGTTATTATGATAATAGTAGCCAGTATTTATTAAGTGTTTATGATGTGCCAGATACTACACTCATGGCTTTACATATGATTATATTTCTAAGCCTCACAACAACTCAGTGAGTTAAGTACCAACTTTTTATGATAAGGAAGTTAAGCATAGAGAGATAACATAATTTTCCCAAGGTCATACAGCTAACGGATGGGATTGCTGGGACTTGAACTCAAGCACTCTGCCTCCAGGACCCACGGTGTCAATCTGACGGGACTTCACCATGTACTCTCCATTCCACATCCCACTCAATGACTTCTTTAGAAACAATAGGTATAATGGTAATTACATTTGCAACCAGAAAATATGTCAATACTTGTGTCAACCACCCCAGTCAAGTTTGGATAAGGATGCCCAAGACAGTCCTATTCTGACTGTTGCTGGATACAGTCTACTCCCTTCCTTCCTTCCTTCCTTCCTCCCTCCCTCCTTCCTTCCTCCCTCCCTCCCTCTTCCCTCCCTCCTTCCTTCCTTCCTTCCCTCCTTCCTTTTGAATAATAGACTCGGAACAAGATGGCAGCCTTATGAAAGTAAGGTCATGGGGATTGTGTCACACAGTGGACAGAAGGTCAGCTTTGGCATCTGCTCACTGACTACTACTGATCAGCGTGACTTGGCAGTGGCAGACCCTGGTGAACACATCCTCCTCAGAGGTCACTTGATTTTGACTTTCTGACTTGAATCCCTTGGAACTTCATAGAAAAAATTGGTCCTCCTGTCACCATAGTGGCTGGAGGGGTCCCTTGGCATTTCTAGGCTGGTTGGTCAACCACAAGGACAGGACTGATAAAAGGGAGGGGTATGAGTCACATCCGGATGGATTACGACTCAAGATGAGTGTTTTACCCATTTTAGTTTCTATATACAATCAGTTTATTCAGGAGTCTAAACTCATTTGTCTAAAACATAAAATGGTTTTATTTTTTCTCATAATTTTGCTGAGCTGACCAGTGGGTAGCTTGTTCTTTACTGATAGCCTGCTCAAATTTTATATTTCTTTAGGCATTCTTGTTTTAGAACAGTCTCATTTTGGTATGAGACTCATTGCTGTTCATTTCAAAGCTTCCATCTCAAAAGTCATTCCAAGCTCTTTTTTTCCTCATCCTCCTAGTACCAACTAGAACTGTCTTGGTTCTTTGGGTTTGTGAGGTTAAATATGGTTTGTACGAGTGTGACTGAGAGCAGGTTGGAGTCCCCCAGTAAGATCAGATTTGGTTTGATAGACAACATTCCAGACCACATGGCACTGTAATTATACTGGCTCCCCCTCCCCACTCTCATTGCCCCTGTCCGCACCCTGTCCCATGGCCTGTTGCTCCTGGGATTCTCCTTCCCTGTAGGTTAACTATCTTTGATCTGGTATTAGCAACATGACGCAAACCTAGTTATTGAGTCCTTTTGACCTATTGGAAATGTATGCATCTTTGCCTTGTCAAATAGTGGATGTACCACCTGTTCCACTGTGGAGCCCTCTCTCCATTTTGCCAACTTCCTAAGTTTCTCTTCTCCTTTCTCAAGTAACAGGACAGATTAGACTTCTACTAGATAAGCTGATGTTCAATATAATCAGCAATTCTCTCCTTATAGTCTCCCCAAATCTTTATAGCTGATTCTCTCCTTATAGTCTCCCCAAATCTTTAAAGCTGATTCTCTTGGGGTCTTCTACTTTCCCTTGGTTTTAGAGAATGGGAGGAAATAGCTTCTTTTCATGAACATTGTACTAGTCAAAAAGCCAAGGACTCCCTTACCTCTCAAGCTTTTTGTTATAGTCATTGTGTGTGGGGTGGGGTGGGAGAGGAAAAGTGGGATTGGCTCTGAACTGGTGCCTCTCACAGGCCCTGTGGTGAATAGCTAAACCCAACTGATGACAGCTCTCTGAATGTGCAGTGCTTAATGTTTCTGGTTAATTCCAGAACCACAGGAAAAATCTCACTTGATGTTCAGTTACATTTAATTGCGTGTTTTAATAGTTTGGGGGTACAATTTACCCAAGTTATTTTTTCAGCAATAAAGATCCACCTTATTAAGATCTGTATGCTTGTGTGAAGTCCAACATCCATTCTTCCCTTCCTCCTTGCTAGCAGAATCTTGATTTTATTCATGAAGGAAGCCTCCTCATTCTTCTCTCTTACTATTTCTCTGGATCATCTAAGAGTAAGACACAGACATCATGTCCTTTACTCCTAAGTATTTCAGTGTGTATTTTCTAAACACAAGGAATTTCTTACATAACCACAGTACAATTATCAAAACCAGGAAATTAGCATTGATATAATATTATTCTCTAATTTACAAACCTTATATATATTTTGTCAGTTGGCCCAATAATATACTTTACAACAAAAGAAAATCCAAGGTCATCAGTTGTGCTCAGTTGTCACATCTCTTTAGTCTCCTTTAATCTACAGCTGTTTCTGAGTCTTTCTTTGTAGTTCATGAAGTTGACATTTTTTAGGAATACAGGCCAGTGAGTTTTAGACTGTCCCCCAGTTTGAGTTTGGCTGATGTTCCCTGGTGATCAGATTCGGGCTATGCACACTGCTCAGCAGTGATGCTGAGTTCTTCTCGGTACTTCACATCAGGAGGCACCTGTTGATTAAGCCCATTAGGCAGAGAATTTGATTTCTAACACAAACACTGCCAACTCACCAGCCCCTTGCCGCTGCTACTTTGGTACCACACTCAGAATTTCCCATATTCCTGCTTTTGTGCTGACTACTCTGAAGGTCCTTTCTCTCCCATCCCCTTAATGTAGCAAGCTGTCAATCATCTTCAAACGGAGGACCGATGCTAGGGACTCGACTAGTAAAACCAGATGTATTTCTACTCATTAATTTGGGGAGGGAACTCACTACAAATCTGGTCAGCCCTCCCACTCACTATCCCTGGTACCCCACAGTCCTGCTCACAGTTTGGAAGGTGACCCAAGGTTAGTTTGCCTGCTAAACCCCAGGCTTTCGGGGACTGCTCCTGAATGACGTTCAAAATGGGATTTTAGTGTCCACCTCTCATTTTTAGGAAGTGAAAAGCTGCAAAGTTAATTTGTTGAGTTTTCATTTTTAAAGTACATACTGTCCTCTGACCAGGTACTTTTTGTCCTAGATCTGGCAGAAATGGATTTTATGAGCATGTGCTCAGGAGTGGGCTGCGGTCTTCCCAGGCTAACCCTTGCTCCTCTTCAGAAGCAATTTTCCTAACACCAACTTCTGTGCACTTGGCCTTCCTAGGTGAGGAGGGGGCTCCAGTGGGCTCTACTGCACTCACACAGAGTGCTGGGAGATGAGAGCCGGTTGTAATGTTTCCTTTCCTTTCCTCTGAAATTCTTGATGAAAGAAGCAGACACCCGAAGCAGAGGAGGCCTTCTGTGTGGGGGTGAGATGTGGTCCAGCACATCCTCCGCAGAGTAACTGCTCTCTCCCTTCACCAGGGTCTCCCCAAAAGTAGAGGGGTGACTCTGGGGTGTGAGGTGTCGATGGCTTGTTTTTTGGGTTGCCATGGCACCCAGGAGAGGTCCTCCCGCTCACTGTGGCCTCAGCTGCCGTTAACAGGCAAGCTACCACAGAACAGGCGTCAGCAACAGGAAGTGAAACCAGAAGTAGCCAGAGTATGTGGCTGAGAGGGTGGTGACAAGAAGGGAACCTGACTTTTGTAGTCGAGACTGGACTTGTGATGAATGTCTGTCTACAGTGCTCCTTGAGGAAGCCGACATGGGGGGAGTTTTATCTTATTTTTTGCGGCAGCCAAACATATCGTTTCCTACTAGCCACACCTGACACTATTATACTCAGTAGTGGTTTTTGACACCTGGTTTTCAAAGGGGCTACAGTTATAGGTTCTTAAACAATGGCTAAGTGAGTTTTAAGAATGATGAATCACCTACAAGCATATTTATATGCCAAAAAGAAAAATTGAGAACAGTATTAATGTTTTATACTTATGACAGTAAATATAACCCTCATGTAGAGATGCCCTTGCTCATGCAGTGGAGGTTCTTCAAGGGAGTGGTTGGGATGCTGTACGGTCTACTTAGCTCAAGGCTGTATTCTGCACCATTGCTAGCCCATGTGCACTCACCCCTTGAGAGCATTTTTTCTTTTGCATTTTATTATTTTAAAAAATTGAGAGATAATTTACATATCATAAAACTCACTGTTTAAAAGTGTACAGTTCAGTAGCTTTTAGTACATTTACAAGATTGTGCAACTATTACCACTAATTCTAGAACATTTCATCACCCCCAAAAGAAACCCCATGCCCATTAGCAGTCACTCCCCATTCCCCCCAGCCCCCGGCAACCACTAATCTACTTTCTGTCTCTATGGATTTGCCTATTCTGGGAATTTCATATGAATGGCTTCTCTCACTAGCATAATGTTTTCAAGGTTCATTCATGTTGTAGCATGTATCAGTACTTCATTCCTTTAACTGCCAGATAGTATCCTATTCTATGGAAATACCACATTTCGTTTATGCATTCAGCAGTTGATGGACACTTGGGTTGTTTCCAGCTTTTGGCCATTCAGAATAATGCTGCTGGGGGGCTGGCCCAGTGGCATAGTGGTGAAGTTCACGGGCTCTGCTTCAGCGACCCCGGGTTCAGAGGTTTGGATCCTGGGCACCGACAGACACACCGCTCGTCGAGCCATGCTGTGGTGGCGTCCCATATAAAGTAGAGGAAGATGGGCATGGATGTTGGCCCAGGGCCAGTCTTCCTCAGCAAAAAGAGGAGGATTGGCAACGGATGTTAGCTCAGGGCTGGTCTTCCTCACACACACACACAAAAGAATAATGCTGCTAGGGGCCGGCCTGGTGACATAGCGGTTAAGTTCGCACACTCTGCTTCAGCAGCCCGGGGTTTGCAGGTTGAGATCCTGGGCGCGGACCAAGGCACCACTTCTCAAGCCCTGCTGTGGCAGCGTCCCATATAAAGTAGAGGAAGATGGGCATGGATGTTAGCCCAGGGCCAATCTTCCTCAGCAAAAGGAGGAGGATTGGCAATGGATGTTAGTGCAGGGCTAATCTTCCTCACAAAAATAAAAATAAATTAAAAAAAAGAATAATGCTGCTGTAAATTTTTTTTTGTGTGTACAAGTTTTTGTGGGAACATGTTTTCATTTCTCCTGGGAAATGAAATTCCATTATCTAGGAATGGAATGTCTGGTCGTAGGATAACTCTATGGTTAATTTTCTGAGGCACTGCCAAATTATTTTTCATAGTAGCTGTACCAGTTTACATTCCCACCAGCAGTGTATGAGTTCTATTTTTTCCACAGCCTGACCAACACTTGTTATTTGCCTTTTTTTTTGGATTCTAGCCATCCTAGTGGTTGTGAAGTGGTATCTCATTGTGATTATGAGCATTTTTAACAAAATACACAATATTATCACCCACATTATAACCACGTTTTGCATATGAGTTCTCCCAGTCCATAGTCTATTGGAGAACTTTAGCCATTCACTCATTCAACCAAGATTTACTAGCATCTGCTATGTGCCTGGCATTTCTGAGAAGGATACAACACAAGGCAGACAGAACAAGGCAGACCTGCCCAGCCCTCATGGAAATTGCATTCAGTAAAGACACTAAAAAAACATGAAATAATGAATAAAATGTCTGCACATTGGAATGAACTTCTGCAGGACACAAACAAGGGCCAAGGGTTGAGAAAAAGAATAATGATGTGTATGTGTGTGGGTGTGTTAGTCAGGGTTCTCCAGAGAAACAGAACCAATAGGATGTATTCACATATATACAAAGAGATTTATTTTAAGGAATTGGCTCACACGATTGTGAGGCTTGGTGAGTCCAAAATCTGATGGGGTAGGCCCACATTCTGGAGACTCAGGAAGGAATTACAGTTAGAGTCCAAAGATAGTCTGCTGTAGAACCAGAAAGAGCCGATGTTGCAGATGAAGTCTAAAGGCCATCTGCTGGCAGAATTCTATCTTGTGCAGGGGAGGTCAGCCTTTTGTTCTATTCAGGCCTTTAACTGATTGGAGAGGCCCACCCACATTAGGGAGGGCAATCTGCTTTACTCAAAGTCCACTGATTTAGATGTAAATCTCGTCCAAAAACATTCTCACAGAAACATCCAGAATAGTGTTTGACCACATATCTGGGGACCATGCCCAGCCAAGCTTACACATAAAATTAATCATCACAGCGAGTATCCACAGTAGACAGGTGATTGGGAAGCCTACTCTGGGAAGGTGACATTTAAACTGAGATCTAAAGGATGAGAAGAAATCAGGAGCTGGCCTGGTGGCATAGTGGTTAAGTTCGCGTGCTCTGCTTCAGTGGCCCAGGTTTCACTGGTTAGGATCCTGCATGTGGACCTACTCACCACTCATCAAGCCATGCTGAGGTGGCATCCCATATAGAAGAGCTACAACTCTACAACTATGATACACAACTATGTACTGGGGCTTTGGGGAGAAAAAAAGAAAAAAGAGGAAGATTGGCAACAGATGTTAGCTCAGGGCCTATCTTCCTCAAAAAGCAACAAACCAAAAACCATCATTAAAAAAAAAAGAAAATCTGTAAAGGATGAGAAGAAATCAAAGAGCAAAGAGCAGGGAGAAGAACATTCCAGGCAGAGGAAACTGGCCTCTCAGGTTGGATTCTTATTCTTATCACCTGCCATCAAGATCAGTAAATAACAAAAGGGGAATAACAGCTGGTCCTTCGGTGGAACCAGGGCAGTGGCATAGAGTCACATGGGGTCAATCTCTTTTCTATTCCAAAGATAATCAGCTAGGTTCCAAAGTAGGGGATTTTGTCCACTTCCCGAGCTGGACACCAAGTAGGTTCCAAAAGAAAACAATGGAAAAATGAGACAAATCTCCGAAGTTCCAGAGAAGATGGTTGAGACTTTAAGGATTCACTTAGTCATTTCCTTGGAAGTCTAAAATTACAGATTACATGTGATAGATAGGGATCCAACCTATTTCTAAAAAAGGCAAAGACCATTCTCACAGTGAGGAGTCCCCCAGATCCAGACCCATCCTAATGAGAGAGGGTGAGCCTACTCCTCACTCTGGCCTTTGGTGCCATCTTCCACAACTCCCAGAAGGCTTAGAACACAGCTGCTTGAGCATCCGCCTTACTGTTACCCCACCGTTTTTGCCCACTGTCCAGAAAGCCAAACACCGAGATGATGAGATTGCAGCAGAGAGAGGGTTTAATAATCACAAGGCAGCCAAGTGAGGAAATGGGAGAATGAAACTCAAATCTGCTTCCCTGAAAATAGAGACTCAGCGGTATTTATGGAGTAGGGGACAAGGTGGTCTGAAATGATTGGAGGTGAGGAGAGATGAGGTAATTGATGATCTGCACAAGCATAGTCAGGCTTCATGCCTCCTTTTAGGACGCATGTTCACGGAATGGCAATGTTAGCATGTCCTGAGGGTGGAGTTTTAACTTCCTGACACCAAAAGTTCGCTTATCAGACATACATCTGCGTTGTTGATGGGTTGGTGGTCTCAACCAGCCTGAAGTGGGCAAGGGGTTCCAATTTCTGAAAAAAATAGCTCAAACACCCATTACCATGGTGACCCAGGCCCTAGGGAGATGTTGTCTATAGCAACCTAGTGGGAGTCAGATAGCATATTGTCTGAGCAGCATAATTAACAATGGGTAAGTTTATCGTGTGGATTTAAGTCCTTACCTTCTGTTCTGACAAGTTTCTAGGTAAGGCCATCCCCCACCCCTTCCTGGTACAGGGAAGAAGATACCTTTACAAATGGAGATTTCCTTTATAAATGTGAATGTCTCTTACAAAGGGTAACAAGAACTAAGAATGGGCTTAGCAAGGACCCTCCCAGATACCCGGAGATGTCTGTGGTGATGGCCTGTTCTGGGGGCATGCCTCCCATCCCAAACTCTTTTGGTCAGCTAGTGGGGGTGGGGATTAAAGTGTCTTACAGGCAGAGACATATTTTGATTTGGCCTATTCCGATCCCCCCTAGTTACTAGCTGCTTAGTCATCAATGGCTGTTTGCCAGTTTCATTACCCTATTCTTTGAAGTTTCAGAACTCAAGAAAAACAAAACAAAACCCTACCAAATGCCTTTCCTCTCTGCCACGCAGCCCAGATTCAAATGTGCATGGTTCTTTCCGCCGTGTGGTAGGGACTGGGATGCCAGGACATGCTGGTCTCTCCTCAGCTGACTGTCTAGGCTTCAGGCAGGACACGCTAGTCTCTCCTCCATAGACTTTGTATTTTGTCGTCTTCAGCTTGCCTTTCCCCTCGGGTAAGGGGCTGACTGACACCTTCCATGCTGACCAAAGTGGGGTAATTATTTGCCTTTCTGGTATGTCTATGTATCAAAATGGTGTGTCTTTTTCCTTTGGTTCCTTGCCTTAATGTCTCTCTCTGTCTTCCTGTCAAGGAAGACAAAACATCTCTCCGCAAGGGAAGTGGAAAACGCCCTGTATTGTTTTTCCGCAGTCAGAGTGGGCTCCTTTTGTGCTCTGCTCTCTGGAAGGAGCAAGCCTCTGTCCTCTCCTTTTCCTCAGGCTAGGCGTTGACCATTTGATTCCAGCCACCCAACTCTCACATGTAGATTTTCACCAGCCAGACTGTTAACATTTTCAGAAACTGGCCCAAAAGACAGAAAAGTTTGTACCATTTGAACTTGCTTGTGTGAATAATTTAAATTCTGGCAAAAATTTTGGGTTTGTAGATGGGTCATAGGGAATAAATTCCCTGGTCAAATGTTAACTCTTTCTAAGGAAAAAAATAAAGCCAAAAAGGAGGTCATGGGACCTCTTTAAACTCTCCTGAAATGAAAACAATATTAGCTAACCCCTGTAGCACTTACTACGTGCCAGATATTGTTCTCAGACTCTACAAAGATTGACCCATTCAATCCTCACAAGCTTCAGGAGATAGATACTATCTCCCTATTTTCAGATGAGAAAACTGACCTAAGAAGAGCTTAAGAAACCTGCCCAGGGAAGTGGTGAAAACCCGGAGAATCTCTGAGTCCACTACATAAATTTCCCAATAAGTATCAAAGATTAAGTTTACCCTCCTGAGCCAGGAAACAGACTTGAGAAAGTGCCCACCACCCTTGTCCTGGTGGCCCTGAATGAGGGCTTTCTGGGCCTGCTCCAGCCAAAGGCCAGGCCCTAAGGAAGGAGGTCTGTTGTGACTTGGTCCCATTTCTGCATCAGGATTCAGACGGAGCCACTGAGGCATGTGGACCCACCCCCTCTCATCTGCAGCAAGCTAATCTTCTTACTTAAACTGGTGCCTAGAGCACAGCATCTCCAACCATAATGTGAGAAAGAATCACCTGGGATGCAGCGAAGGTGCAGGTGCTGACTCAGTGGGGCAGGATGGAGCCTAGATCCTGTCCCTTCTAGCAAGCTCCCAGATGATGCTGATGCTGCTGGCCCACGGGACTGAGAAGCAAGGACCTAGAATGCCTGCTTCTTGATTACACTTGTCAACCGCGGGTTTCACCTAAAGGAACTTTTCTACTAAGTTAGTCCTTCTGTATTTGAACACATATTCAACCTAGTTCCCACTTACTGTCCCTATTTTTACTCACTGGAGTAGAAGTTTTCCAGTTGGGAGGGTGTTATGGGCTGAATTGTGTTCCCCCCCAAATTCATCTGTTGAAGCCCTAACCCCCAGCTGTATTTGGAGGTAGGGCCTTTAAAGAGGTGATTAAGTTAAAATAAAGCCATTAGAGTGGGCCCTAATCCAATCTGACTGGTGTCCATATAAGAGGAGATTTGGACACATGGAGAGATGGTAGGGAGGCGCCTGCACAGAAGAAAGACCACTTGAGGACACGGGGAGAAGCAGAGAGGCCTCAGGAGAAACCAAGCCTGCCGACACCTTGATCTGGGACTCCCAACCTCCAGAGCTGTGAGAAAATAAATTTCTGTTGTTTAAGCCTCCCATATGTGGTATTTTGTCATGGCAGCCCTGGGAAACGAGTACAGAGGGCATCCATTATCTGTACTCCCTCCTGTGTTGGAGGAACCTGCCACTGGGTGAGTATTGCTGGGGGTCAGGGCTCCATCCCCCACCAGGCAAGCTGCAAAGACAGGTGGCTGCTTTTCCTGCCCCTTAGCAGCTGCAGAGGGCACGTAGCCCAAGTTTGGCCCACTGTGGGCTCCTCCCAGGACTGGAGTGAGGTGCACAAACAAGCAAGAGCAGCTCAGAATCTGCTCCAGTGGCAGCAGTGGCTCCCTTTGTCCAGGGGCCCAGTGGCTGTGGTGGCAGTGGAGGAGGCCAGTATCTGGTGGTGGTGAGCAGCGCCCTAACCAGGCTGTCTGGAGGTGTGACCCAGACGGGGTCAGTGGCCTGGTTCCCTCCATTCTTTGCCTTTCCTCTAAGCCTGGTTCTCCAGCCTTCCTAACAACCCTCCCAGCTCCCCAATGGCTTTTCAACAGGTTCCCATTCTGCTTACACTAGCTAAAGCCGGCTTCTATTTCTTGCATTCAAGACGTTTGACTGGTGTAGTCACCAACACTTTGAATAACTGACCTTGCTTTCTGGCTTAAACATTCTTCATCTGGAATTCTTTTTACTCACCTGTGTTCCATTGCCCTCCCATCAGAAGCAGAGTGATGAGGCTTTCTCTGTTTTCCATCTTTATTACATCCAAACCAAACCTGGGACTTGGACTGCGTTGCCCCTTGCAGGCCTCCTGAGCGTAGTCGCTTCCTTCATTCTAGCCGGGATGTGGGGACATGTGCTTAGATGCCAAGTCTACATCCTAACCTTCAGGCTTAAGTCAAATGTCTCGCTGCTGTCCCGTATAGCAAGGTGTGTGTGCTGAAGACAAAGAGAAAAGCAAATCAGATTTCTTCCAGTGGAGTTTGCACAAGAGCTTTGTATGTTGGAGCACGGCAGAGGTTTATATCCCAGGCAGCCATAGAGACATGCCTGTGTGATTACGGGAACATTGGAGTTAGCTCTCCCCAATTATATCAACACCCAGACCTCTTTAGTTAATTCCCCCCCCCACTCCAATGCCCCTGAGTCACCAGTTTTGAAATCTTTTACTACAAAACTGTGTTGATTAATTAACAAATTTATTTTTTAAATTAATCAAGACATTGCTACAGAGCTTTGGGAAAATCTCTCATTCTGTCCAAGCTTCAGTTTCATTATTTATGAGAAGAGAGCAACAGGATCAATCTTATAGGGTGATTTAGATATGGCAGGATCCTGAGTCAGAAAAGACCCCCACCACTGGGGGTCAGAACATGCCGAGTGTGTTTGCAGGCCTGGTAGGACTGGTCCACTGTGAGTCTGATTTGCAAGAGGGCTTGACAAGCCTCCTATGATAGAACTCCCCGAGAACCAGGCGAGGCGATCCTGCCCCAGGAACAAAGACTTCTCCTGGGGAAAGAGATGTAATTCCCAGTGTAGTATGGTGTCTGTCCTGTGCCTTTTCCTCCCGTGTCCAGGTCTGATGGAACCACAGGGATGAAGGCAGGACTGGAGGGGAAGTGGACACTAAGTACCAACAGAAAGAACTCTTTCACTGAAAACTTTAAGATATTGGGGCATGAACAGCATCATTTGGTATCCCTCTAATAAAGTAAAGAGATAGACGTGTTCCTGACATCTTTGCCAAAGCCCACCACGCTACTCAGCACCTCAAAGCCTCCAGAGCCTGACGAGTATTCCTGAAGAGAAGTGGGAAATGGCAGAGGTGTCCATGGGGGCAGTTGGCCGTGAGGACATGGCAATGGCCAGCAGAGGGAGCTGGGGCAGATGAAGAGACTAGAAACGGCAGAGAGCTGATGGGACTTGAACCTCTGCCAGACACCACCTAGGGACTCCTGGAAATATTTAGGAAGATTTTTACTCAGGACTGTGGTCCTGCATTAATAGATGGGAATGTGGCTCAGAGAAACGTGGATCACATAAGAATTAGGAGCAACACAGGAAAAACTTTGAGTTGGTGACTGACGCATGGAAGCTGCGCGCCCACAGAATATCCACAGAGACAGTAAGTAACCATTAACTTTACTTGTTTACCAATGACCGATCTTTTTTTGTCTCATGAGGCCCAAGTGAGTATTATAGTTTCCAATAGCTTTTGGGAAATACTGAAAATCTCTCCAGGACTCTTGTTTCTATCTAAATGGACTTCTGGGGGAGGAGATCTTCGGATCAGAGACCATGATGTGAACAAGGGAAGGATGCAAGTGGGATAAGACATCGTCCTCCACGTCCTGTGCTGCAGGCCAACCAGTGATTCCTGGGAAATATCAAACCCATGTGTGATGGGTGGCTAGCCCAGCCACATGAACTTTTGGAATGGTTTATTTATTTGCTTGGTGGCAGAGCCAAAGACCCTGTGAGTCCTTAGGAGACCTTGGGACAAATAAAAACGCCTAAGAACCTCTGGTTTAGGAACATAAAATTGAGAAAAGATAATAAGATTGAATGTTGGAAAAATAACTTGTGGGCCGTAAGAGCTATTCTTGGGCTCTCGGAAAACATTGAAATGCCACATTTGAAGGATTTACTGCTAGATTGATCAACAAATATGAGGACGTAGTAAAGGAAATAGTGTTACTGAGAAAGATGAGATAACCCCTAATTTTCCTTCTATCTTGACTTGCTATAATCATGATAATTTTCGTTGCCTTGGTGTTTAGATAAACCCCTCTGTACGCACATACTCAAGGCTTTGGTCCTCAAATGGAGCCAAATCTGTGGTTAAGATGTTGTAAAGGATCCTATAAGAGAAGTCCTATGAGCTCTGTGGACCATTAATGAATAAACCTAGAGGATTTGACAGCAATTTTGGAGGTAGGGAAGGTTGGGAAGGAAAAGGAGATAGGAAAGGGCAGAACTGGAAGGGGCAGATTCAATGTCTATTGGCAAAATGTAACATTTCAATTAATTTCAGGGCTTGATGAAAGTGGGCAGAGGTCATTTCTTTATTCTTACCCCCATCCAGTACTCTTTCTTGTTTTGTTCCTCAATATGTAACTCAATTAAAAAAAAAATTGGGGGGTGGAAGGAGGGCAAAAAGGGTAAAAGGGCACATTTGTATGGTGACAGATGGCAATTTAGACTTTTGGTGGTGAACACGATGTAGTCTACACAGAAGTTGAAATGTAATGATGCACACCTAAAATTTATATAGTATTATAAGCTAATGTTACCTCAATAAAAAAAATTAATTAAAAAAAATTACAGTGAAGATTTCGCTCATCCATCTTCATCAGCAAACAAGATACCTAGTCTCCTACTTTACTGAAAAGTCAAAGAAAGCCTTTAAGGTGAATTAGAGATGATCAAGATGGCAACATAGGCGGCTTCTGAGCTCCCCTCCTCCCATAGGCACACAGAACGTACAGCTGGAGCAGTTCCCTCTGAGAGAAATCCAGAAACTAACTGAGCGACTCCTACTCACCGGATGACTGAGAAAATACCCACATTGAAACAGTAGGAAAGGCTGAGACACACTCTTACCATAAACCCCACCCACAACACAGTGTCATACAATCAACAGGGATCTCACAGCTCCCAGCTCTCCCTGAGGAGTGAAGGCTTTGTACCCCACATCTAGTGCCCCAACTTTTAAGACTCCCAGTGGGGGGACCATCTGCCTAAATACCCAACTCTGAAATCCAATGGGCCTGTGGCCACAAGACCCACCAAACTATAGCAAACAAAGCAGCAGTTCTTAGCAGGTTGCGAGCACTTGTTGTGGCTGTCCTCCCAGGGCTCAGTGCAGAGAGAGCAGGCAAAATCACTCAGTCTTCCCCTGAGAGAGGTTTATCTGCATACTTTCAAAGCTGCTGCCAGGCTTCTAATCTAGTAGGCACTGAGGAAAAAGTCAAACTCAAAGAAACAAAGAGTAGAAAAGTGGTTGCCAGGGACTGGGGCTGGAAGAAATAGGGAGAGGTTGATAAAAGGGATCTAAAAAAAATGAAATTAATTTATACTTTAATCAGGAATTATTGGACATTTCCCCCCTTGATGCCTCTATACAATTTTATATTTGGGAGATTAGACATCTCATTGTTGGATTGTCAAGTTTATTTAATTCCATAATTGATTTTTTCATTTTGCCAAAATATCTGGCAATAAGAGTAAGAAAAACAATTGATTTGAGTTTGTGTTGCAACAGATATTTTACTGTAAAGTGTAAACAATTTATATATATGGTTTAACTTAATGCTCATAACAACTTTTTTTATTGATGTCTTAATAGTTTATAACATTGTCAAATTTTAGTTGTACATTTTTGTTTGTCAGTCACCATATAAATGCATCCTTTCACTCGTTGTGCCCATCCCACTGGTAACCACCAAACAGTTCTCTCTGTCCGTGAGTTAGTTTATATTCCACATGTCAACGCAAATAATCCATAGCCAATCTACAAATCAAAATTGGGGTGAGTTTATTATGAGCCAAATTTTGAGGACCATATAGCCCAGGGCCTTCCTTCGCCAAGGAAGAAAGGGCACCAAAGAAGTGGGGTGTACAAGAGTGGTTATATACCATCAAAGAGCATATATCACATATGAATGCAATGTCATTTTTACAATAGTCACAAGATTGCCCTGTCGGCACAGCCTTTGATGGACACTGCAGGTAGCGAGTCTGCTGTCTCCAGCTGAGTGGTCACAGGATGAGTGCAACAATCAAATCCTCGCCTAAATCCTTATCCTTAAGGAAATGCTAATGTGGGGAAAGTTGCAGCCTTATCTTAAGGGCATTTGTTCTTGTCTTTGGGACATGGTAAATGCTTAAAGCAGATGTACAATGCATGTTCAAAGGCCAGTCAGGCCCTTTTGGAAAAACAAAGTCCGGGCGAATTAGTTTTACACCAAATGGCTTCCTCATAGACTCCAATATATCCGATTGCTTGCCATTTTATTTATCACACATATGAGTGAAATCATGCAGTGTTTGTCTTTCTCTCTCTGGCTTATTTCACTTAACATATACTCTCCAGGTCCATCTGTGTTGTTGCGAATGGGACAATTTTGTCTTTTTTTATGGCTGAGTAGTATTCCATTGTAAATATATACTACATCTTCTTTATCCAATCATCCATTGAGGGACACTTGTGTTGCTTCCACTTTTTGGCTATAGTGAATAATGCTGCGATGAACATACGGGTGTATTAGCCTCTTTGGATTGTTGATTTCAGGATTATTGGATAGAGATACCCAATAGTGGGGTAGCTAGATCATAAGGTATTTCTATTTTTAATATTTTGAGGGATCTCCATACTGTTTTCCACAAAGGTTGCACCAGTTTGCATTCCCACCAGCAGTGAATTAGGGTTCCCATTTCTCTACAACCTCTCCAACATTTGCTGTTCTTTGTCTTGGTGATTATAGCCATTCTAAAGGGCATAAGGTGATATCTTAGCATAGTTTTGATTTGTATTTCCCTGATGATTAGTGATGTTGAACATCTTTTCATGTGCCTGTTGGCCACCTGTACATCTTCCTCAGAAAAATGTCTTTCCACATCCTCTGCCCAATTTTGATAGGGTTGCTTGTTTTTTTGTTGTTCTGTTCTGTGAGTTCTTTATATATTATAGAGATTAACCCCTTGTCAGATATATGGTTTGCAAATATTTTCTCCCAGCTATTGGGGTGTCTATTCATTTTGATCCTGGTTTCATTTGCTGTGTAGAAGCTCTTTAATGTGATGAAGTCCCACTTGTTTATTTTTTCCTTTGTTTCCTTTGTCCAAGTAGATATGGAATTTGAAAAGAACCCTTTATGACTGATGTCAAATAGTGTACTGCCTATATTTTCTTCCAGGAGTTTTATAGTTTCAGGTCTCATTTTCAAGTCTTTGATCTATTTTGAGTTAATTTTTGTCTATGGCGATAGAAGATGGTCTACTTTTATTCTTTTGCATGTGGCTGTCCAATTTTCCCAGCACCATTTATTGATGAGACTTTCCTTTCTTCGTTGTATGTTCTTAGCTCATTTGTTGAAGATTTGTTGTCCATAGAAGCGTGGTTTTATTTCTGGGCTTTCAATTCTGTTCCACTGATCTGTGTGTCTATTTTTGTACCAGTACTGTGCTGTTTTGACTGCTGTAGCTTTGTAGTATATTTTGAAATCAGTGATTATGATGCCTCCAGCTTTGTTCTCTTTTTCAGGATTGCTTTAGCTATTCAGGATCTTTTGTTGCCCCATACAAATTTTAGTATTCTTCTATTTCTGTGAAGAATGTCATTGGGATTCTGATTGGGATTGCATTGAATCTGTAGATTACTTTAAGTAGTATGGACATTTTAACTATGTTTATTCTTCCAATCCATGTGCATGGGATATTTTTCCATCTCCTTATGTCTTCATCAATTTCTTTCAATCGTGTTATGTAGTTTTCACTGTATAGGTCTTTCACCTCCTTGGTTAAATAAAAATACTTTATTCTTTTTGTTGTGATTGTAAATGGGATTGTCTTTTTGAGTTCTCTTTCTGTTAGTTAGTTATTGGCATATAGAAATGCAACTGATTTTTGTAAGTTGATTTTATACCCTGTGACTTTGCTGTAGTTGATTATTTCTAATAGTTTTCCAATGGATTCTTTAGGGTTTTCTGTATATAAGATCATGTCATCTGCAAATCGTGAGAGTTTCACTTCTTCATTGCCTATTTGGAGTCCTTTTATTCCTTTTTCTTGCCTAATTGCTCTGGCCAAAACCTCCAGTACTATGTTGAATAAGAGCAGTGAGAGTGGGCACCCTTGTCTTGTTCCTGTTCTCAGAGGAATGGCTTTCAGTTTTTCTCTGTTGAGTACAATGTTGGCTGTGGGTTTGTCATATATGGCCTCTATTGTGTTGAGGTACTCTCCTTCTATACCCATTTTGTTGAGAGTTCTTATCATAAATGGATGTTGGATCTTGTCAAATGCCTTCTCTGCATCAATTGAGATGATCATGTGGTTTTTATTCTTCATTTTGTTAGCGTGGTGTATCATATTCATTGATTTGTGGATGTGGAAACATCCCTGTGTCCCTGGTATAAATCCCACTTTGTCGTGGTGTGTGATCTTTTTGATGTATTGCTGTATTTGGTTTGCCAATATTTTGTTGAGGATTTTTGCATCTATGTTCAGTAGCAATATTGACCTGTAGTTTTCCTTTTTTGTATTGTCCTTGTCTGGCTTTGGTATCAGGTTGATGTTGGCCTTGTAGAATGTGTTAGGAAGTGTTACAGCTTCCTCTACTTTTTGGAAAAGTTTGAGAAGGATAGGTATTAAGTCTTCTTTGAATGTTTGGTAAAATTCTCTGGAGAAGCCATCTGGTCCTGGACTTTTATTTTGGGGGAGGTTCTTGATTACTGTTTCAATCTCTTTACTTGTGATTGGTCTATTCAAGTTCTCTATTTCTTCTTGATTCAGTTTTGGGAGGTTGTATGAGTCTAGGAATTTATCCATTTCTTCTAGATTGTCCAATTTGTTGGCATATAGTTTTTCATAGCATTCTCTTATAATCCTTTGTATTTCTGTGGTATCTGTTGTAATCTCTCCTCTTTCATTTCTAATTTTGTTTATTTGAGCCTTCTTTCTTTTTTACTTAGTGAGTTTAGCTAAGGGTTTGTCCATTTTTTTTATCTTCTCAAAGAACTAACTCTTTGTTTCATTGATCCTTTCTACTGTTTTTGGTTTCAATTTCATTTATTTCTGCTCTAATTTTTATTATTTCCCTCCTTCTGCTGACTTTGGACTTTGTTCATTGTTCTTTTTCTACTTCTATTAGATGTAGTTTAAGATTGCTTATTTGGGTTTTTTCTTGTTTGTTAAGGTGGGCCTATATTGCTATGAGTTTCCCTTTCAGGACGAGTTTTGCTGCATCCCATATGAGTTGGTATGGCAGATTTTCATTTTCGTTTGTCTCCAGATGTTTTTTGATTTCTCCTTTAATTTCATCAATGATCCATTGGTTGTTCAGTAGTTTATTGTTTAGTCTCCACATCTTTGTCACTTTCCTGGTTTTTTCCGTATAGTTGATTTCTAATTTCATAGCCTTATGCTTGGAAAAGGTGCTTATTATGATTTCAATCTTCTTAAATTTATAGAGGGTTGCCTTGTTTCCCAACATATGGTCTATCCTTGAGAATTTTCCATGTGTGCTTGAGAAGAATGTGTAATCTGCTGTTTTTTGGTGGAGTGCTCTGTGTATATCTATTAAGTCCATCTCACCTAGATTTTCATTTAAGTCTGCTATTTCCTTATTGACTTTTGTCTGGATGATCTATCTATTGATGTGAGTGCGGTGTTAAGGTCCCCTACTATTATTGTGTTGTTGTTAATATCTTCTTTTAGGTTTGTTAATAGTTGCTTTATGTACTTTGGTGCTCTTGCATTGGGTGCATATATATTTATAAGTGATATGTCTTCTTGGTGGAGTGTCCCTTTTATCATTATATGTTGGCCCTCTTTGCCTCTCATTATCTTTTTTATCTTGAAGTCTACTTTCTCTGATATAAGTATGGCAACACCTGCTTTCTTTTGTTTGCCGTTAGCTTGGAGTATTGTCTTCCATCCTTTTATTCTGAGCCTGTGTTTGTCTTTAGAGCTGAGATGTGTTTCCTGGAGGCAGCATATTGTTGGATCTTGTTTTTTAATCCATCCTGTCACTCTGTGTCTTTTGGTGGGGGAATTCAATCCATTTACATTTAGAGTGATTATTGATATATGAGGGCTTAGTGTTACTACCTTATCCCTCATTTTCCAGATCTTTTGCATTTGCTTTGTTTCTTGCCCTATGTGTTTCGGACTACCAATTCAATTTGGTAGTTCTGTATGATGGTTTTCTTAGTTTTCTATTTATTTATCATATGTGTCTCTGTTATGAATATTAGTTTAGTGGTTACCATGAGGTCTGTATAAAAAAATCTCGTAGATGAGATAGTCCATTTTCTGATGGCCTCTTATTTCCTTTGACTAAGTCCATTCCATCCCTTTCCTCTTCCCCTTCTAAGTTATTGTTGTCACAACTTATTCCATCTTGTGTTGTGATTTTGTGTTTATAGTGATGAGGTTGTATTTATTTTTGGTGTTTTCCTTCCCTTGATCTTTGATGTTATAATTGTTTGCTAACCTATTCTGGTAGAGAGCTGCAATTTATCTGATTTTGTCTACCTATTTTCTCCTTGCTCAAAGCTATGTATCCCCTTTCTCTTTTTTTTCAGTCATGAGGGCCTTCTTGAGCATTTCTTGCAGTGGGGGTCTTGTGGCAATGAACTCTCTTAGCTTTTGTTTATCTGAGATAGTTATTATTTCTCCATCATATATGAAGGATATTTTTGCTGGTAGAGTATTCTTGGCTGAAAGATTTTCTCTTTCATAATTTTGAATATATCATTCCACTCTCTCCTGACCTGTAGCATTTCTGATGAAAAGTCTGCTGAGAGCCTGATTGGAATTACTTTGTACATTATCTTTTTTTTTCTTGCTGCCCTTAATAAATATTCTTTCTTTGTCATTAACTTTTGCCAGCTTTACTACTATATGCCTTGGAGATGGCCTTTTTTGTTGTTATATTTAGGAGATCTATTGATTTCATTCACTTGTATTTCTAGCTCCTTCCCCAGGTTTGGGAAGTTCTTAGCTATTATTTCTTTGAACAAGCTCTCTGCTCCTTTTCCCTTCTCTTCTCCCTCTGGGATACCTGTAATTCTTATGTTGCATTTCTTAATTGAGTTGGATATTTCTCACAGAATTTCTTCACTTCTTTTTAGTCTTAGTTCTCTCTCCTCCTCCCTCTGGAGCCTTTCTACATTCCTATCCTCAATAATACTAATGGTTTTCTCCATATTGTCATCTCTGTTCTTTAACAATTCCAGGTTTTTCTTTCTCTCCTCCATTGTGTATTTCATCTCCAACATTTCTGATTGGTTTTTCTCTATAGTTTCAATCTTTTTTTGTGAAGAAGCTCCTAATTTCCTTGAATTGTCTATCCATATTTTCTTGTAATTCATTGAGTTTTTTATGATAGCTATTTTGAATTCTCTGTCATTTAGGTTATAAATTTCTGTGCCTTCAGGGTCGATTTCTGGATGCTTGTCATTTTCCTTCTGGTCTGCAGATTTAATGTATTTTTGCATTGTGCTTGAGGGTGTGGTTTTATTTTTCCTTATCCTGACGATGGCTGGTTGTAAATTCCACTTGCTGCCAGTAGGTGGGAGTCAATAGCTGTGTATTCTGAGCCCGCTGAGATCTGTGGGCATTCTGTCTGGACTGAAGCCTGGCTGGGCTGATGTGTGGCTGAGCTGGGGCACCTAGCCTCACATGGCCGAGCTGGGGTGCTGCATGCTGCTGCTCAGCTGGAGTGCCACTGGGCTGGGGTGCTGTGTGCCACTGCTGAGCTGGGGCATGGCTGCTGGACTGGGGTGCCATGTGCCACTGCTGGGCTGGGGTGCCGTGCACCACTGCTGGGTTGGAGTGCTGCTGGGCTGGGGCACCACCACTGGGCTGAGGTGCCGCATGCCACTGAGGGGCTGAAGCACCACTGGGCCAGGGCACCATGTATCCCTGCCAGGCTGGGCTGGAGTGACACTGGGCTGGAGCACCACTGGGCTAGGTTGCCAAGCTGGGGTGCTGAGCGTGTCTGAGCTGAGGTGCCCAGCTGGGGCACTGAACTGGAGGGCTGAGCTGGGGCACTGAGTCGAGGAGGAAGGGGCACTCACTTTCACCTCCCGAGTCCTGGGGGCTTCTCATTCTTCCTTTGCTATCTGCTCTCCTGGGGTGTTAGTTTGATGAGGACACCCCCACAACTGTTTGGTGCTCATAACAATTTTATGAAGTAGATATTATTATACCCATTTTGTAGACTAGGCAACTGAGCCTATCAGAAAACTTTCAGCTTCAAGTAGCAGAAAACCCAACTCAAAGTGGCTTGAACAATTTAGAGATTCAGTAACTCATGTTACTGAAAAAGACCAGAGGTTGGTGGGACCAGCCATGAGTCCATCAGGGATCTCATTCCATTTCTCTGAGATTCTCTTGGCTTTGCCCTCCTCCATATGTCACATTCACCCTCAGGCTGGTGTCATGATGGCTGCAAGAACTGTGGACCTCACAGACATATAGGACAATATCCAGTGTCTTTTCCTGTGGCCCTCTGTGAAGAGTGAGGAAACGTTCCCAGAATCCCTCAACAAACTTCCTCTCACGTCTGTTTGACCTGAAATTTTATCACATGTCCATGTGTGAACCAATCCCTATGACTAGTTGAATGCCTTGTGCTGATTGGCTTGGACCTAAGTTTCTGAACCAATCTCTGGCAAGGAGCATAGAATTACTTTTAGATCAATTAGAGCCAATTGTGTAAAACTGAGTTCAGTTATCTAAAAGGCACTTTGCAAATGAAAGAAAAATATGAGTGAAAAACGGGGAGGCTCAGGCTCTGGTCTCAGTTCTGCTGCCTTGGGTGGGTCACTGGATTAATCTGAGTTTTCTTTCCCTCAGCTGTAAAATGATGATGTCCATCTACCAGATGACCTCTAGCCCCCTTCTAGCCCTGAGGTGGTTAGATGGGCTCCCTTCACGGTCCTCTCCTCACCTAGTTCCCCCTGTGACCTTCCCAGTCAGTGGTGAGGCATCACCATTACTCTTTTCTCTAATACTACCCATTTCTCAAAGTTGTGACAGCAAAACTGCCCCTGTGACTGCTCCAAACAAAACAAATTTCATTCATTAGGTGATTATAACACCAGACAATAAATTTTCTCACAATAGGGCACAATACTTACCTCAAAATTATAAAGTATTGCATTGAAACACATTCACTTCATTTATTTACTGAAAAAAGCTTTAATTGAGCACCTTCTACAAGCCAAGTGATGTTCTAGGTTCTGGGGAGACAGTGATGACATGGAGAAAGCTTTTGCCCTCATGGAGCTTACTTTCTGGTAGAATATAAACCAATACACAGATGAACATATGAATAAACAGATCAGCAGATCTATGATATGGTATCAAGACTGAAAAGTGGTATGAAGAAAAACAAAGCTTGATAAGGGGTCGACAGAGCATGTGGGAATGCTGGGTGCTCTGGGAAGCCTTCCCAAGGTGGCCTGAGAGTGAAGCCTTGAATGCCGCGGGGGCATAAGCCAATGGAATATATGGCAGGAGAGTATTCCAGCCAGAAGTGCAAGCAAGTGCAGAGGCCTAGAGATGGGAGTGGACTTGGTGAATTTGAAGAGAAGAAGGGAGGCTGGGTGAGCAGGGGTGATGTGAATGAAGGGCCTTGTGGTAAAATATTTTGGATTTTGTTCTAAAGTGTGTTGGGTAGTCGTTGTTGCTGTTCCAGTATTTATTAAGCTCTTACTGTGTGCCAGACAACTGTGCTAAATGCTTTATATGTGTTATATTCCCAGCTGCTTTGTAAATCCTTGCAGCTCTGTTGGCCTTGGGAATCAGATAGATCTGGGTTTGAAACTCATCCCTACAAATTTCTAGCTGTGTGACCTTTGGCAAGTTGCTCAAACTCTCTGTGTTTCAACTTTTTATTTGTAAAATAGTCCAAAAACATCTCTCTCATAGAATTATTGAGAGGACTAAGTGAGATAGTTCTTGTTAAGTAGCAAAATGCCAAATACTTAGTAGGCATGCTCCTCCTCCTTTGTTGTCCTCTACCTAAGGTCAGTGACCAGGTCCTAACTCATTTTTGTAGCCCTTTGTTATCTAGCCAAGTACCCTGTGTACAGTAGTGACCTGTGAAGTTCGTTGGAGTGAGTAAATGAATTTCCTCACTGTACAATTATAACTAGGGTCAGCCACTCCTAGAGGATGATGCACTGCTGGCTGATGTTGGCATCAAAGCTGTGGGACTGGGATGGGAAGAGAAGGCAGTCTAGGGAGTAGGAATGCCTCCAAATAAGGCAAAGATGCAGGAAAGGGCAAGGAACACTCTAGAAACTGTGACCCCTGAGTGAAGAGAAACAGGCAGCCGTGGGAAAAACTGGGGAAAGGCAGAAAGACCTGTGATGGGAATGAGCTCAAAGAGTTCAAGGGCCAGAATTAACTGGAGAATTGGCTGGAGAACAGGGCAGCAAGAGGAGAGTTCAAGGAGACAGGTTTGGAGTGGCAAGTGCAGGTTGGATAAGCCTCGAAGGACTTCGGATTTTATTCTAATCATAATGTTTGAAGGGTTTATGTAGTGAGGTGATATGATCAGATTTATGCAATAAAAAGTTCATTCTGGCTGCTGTGTGGAGAATGGATTGTAGGGAGCAAGAGTGGCAGCAGGGAGACCAGTCCAGAGGCAGTTACAATACAATACAACAGCTTTATTGGTTCTCCAGGGAACAGAGTTCTCCAGGGAAACAGAACCAATGGCATGGGGATAAATATATATATGTAAAGAGATTTATTATAAGTAATTGTCTCACACCATTATGGAGGCTGAGAATTCCCATGATCTGCAGCCTGCAAGCTGAGGACCCAGGAGAGCTGGTGGTCTACTTCAAAGGCCTGAGAGCTAGAGGGCCAATGGATGTACTGGGAAACGTAGGTCCTAGTCCAAGTCTGAAGGCCTGAGAAGTAGGAGCACTGAGGGCAGGTGAAGATCAATCCCAGCTCAGGCCCTCAACAGATTGGATGATGCACACCCACACTGGGGAGGGCCATCTGCTTTACTCAGTCCACCAATTCAAATGCTCTTTCAGAAACACTCTCACAGACACACCCAGAAATAGTGTTTAATCAGATATCTGGGCATCATTTGGCCTAGTCAAACTGACATGTAAAATTAACTGTCACACCAACTGAGATTTGGTGGTATCTCGAACCCGTATCTTAGAACAGTGGTGATGGTGAGAAGGGGGCAGATTTGAGTTATATTTCAGAGGTGGAGGCAATAAGATTTGCTGATGAATTGTGTGTTTACTTAGGTTTAATTAGGATTAGGTTGCACTGTACTCAAAAGAATAGAAGTTTATTTTTCTCTTAAGTCAAAGTCTGTGTAGGAGATCCAGGGCTGGTGAGGCACCCTGTGCCGCTTATCAGTTTTGCCTTTCTTCTTTCTCCCTTTTAGAATGGGAATGTCTATGTTATGCCTGTGCCACCATTGTGTTTTGGAAGCACATAACTTACCTGGTTTCACAGGCTCATAGCTGGAGAAGAACTTTGCTTCAACATAAATCATACTTTGGGTCTCAGCCATACCTGCTTTAGATGATATTTAGATGAGACCTTGGATTTAGAGTTGATGCTGAAATAGGTTAAGACTTCTGGGGCTGTTGGGATGGGAGCAATGTATTTTGCATGTGAGAAGGATGTGACTTTGGGGGGCCATAGCGGGGAGTGTTATGGACTGAATTGTGTTCTCAATAAATTCGTATGTTGAAGCCCTAATTCCCAATATGACTGTATTTGGAGATGGGGCCTTTAAAGAGGTAATTACAACTAAATGAGGTCGTAAGTGTGGGGTCCTAATCCAATACGACTGATGTGCTTATAAGAAGAGGGGAGACGCCATGGGATGTGCGTGTGCATGCAGAGAGAAAAGGAAATGTGAGGACACAGCAAGAAGGTGGCCATCTGCAAGCCAAGGAGAGAGGTCTTAGGAGAAACTAAATGTGCTGATGCCTCCCTCTTGGACTTCCAGCCTCCAGAACTGTGAGAAAATAAATGTCTGTTGTTTAAGCCTCTTAGTCTGCTAGGCAGCCTAGCAAACTAATACAGGTTTTGCATCTCGCCTCCAAATCCATCCTTCATTGCCTTGTTAGTGGCATTGGAGCTGAATCCTATAAACATTTTTCCTTTGCTGGTTGGTGTGATGTTAACTTTGTCAGTGGATGGCACTGTAGGAATATTGCAGGAAGAAGGAGCTTCTCTTCCTGGTTCTGGTGCTCTTTCTCTTCCTCTTGCTCCTACAAGGTGACTCCTAGAGGCATGCATATGGGGCATCCCATGGCCCTCACTGTCCAGTTTTGGCCCACAGTTTCCTGCCCACCAGCTTTGGTCCACTGGCTGTGAATCAGCTCTAGGGTAGCTGGTCTAAGGTAACCCAACAAACTTCTCTGCCTCTAATGGGCTGCAGCTACACCCTTTCCAACAAGTCCTGATGCCCCCTTTTCAAATTTCTTTCTTCCTTGGCTACTCTCGCTCAGCCGTTGGGTATTCTTTAGAGTTTTCTTTTACTCTCCTTTAGTACCCAGTCCCCTATAAATAGTTAGTAATTCTTTATGTTAAACTTTGCCTGTTCAAATTCTATCTCCAGACTGGAACTTGAATGATACACATGCTAACAGCTCACTATTAGGGCATCATAGGCTGGGTGTGACTGTCGTCCTTGTGGTCCAAGGCAGCACCTGCATTCAAGACATCAAGATAGAAGAAGTGATGAAGAAGAGACAAAAATTGTCATTGACACTTCTATTTACATCCAGTTGGCCAGAACTAAGTCACAAGGCCACAATTAGCTCCAAGAGAGGCTGAGAAGTGTAGTCTTTATCCTGGGTAGACGTGTGCCCAGTAAAAATTCTGTCACTCTGGAAGAAGGGAAAATGAACGCTGGAGACAAATAGCAGTCCCTACTACGTGGGTTAGAAGTGAAATCAAGGAATCAAGGATAACTGCCAGATTTTGCCCAAGCAAAAAATATTAATGGTGACGCCATTTACTAGGATGGGTAGGACTGGGAGTTGAGCAGGTTTTAGGGTAGATGTGGGTGGAGAAAGAATCAAAGATCCTGTTTTGTCATATCAAAATTGATGTTCTCATTAGAAATTTAAGTTAAGCCATTGACCACAGAAAACTGGAACTCAGAGGAGTCATAAGCATATAGATGGCATTTAAAGCTCTATGATTGGATGAGTCACCTAGCGAAGGAATATAAAAAGACAAGTGAACAGAGGACACAACTCCAACATTTAGAGGTGAGGCAGAGGAGAGGAGCCAGCAAAGGAAGCTAAGAGGGAGTAGCCATTATCTTTGATGATATTAAGGATTGCTCATTTTTTTTAGGTATGGTAATGATGGTGTGGTTATGTTTCTTATAAAAGAGTCCTTATTTAGACAAACATATTGAAATATTTATGGATGAAATAATATGTCTAGGACTTGCAAATAATTTGGGAGGGGGAAGTGGGTAGGAGATAGATGAAACAAGACTGGTCATGAGTTCAGGCTGGATGATGAGAACATGGGAGTTCATTATACTGTTCTGTCTACTTTTGTACATATTTACAACTTTCCATAATAAAAAAGGAACAAAAAAAGGAATAGCCACTCAAGTAGGATGACAACCAGGATATCATGGTGTCATGAAACCTAGTGAAGAATGTGTTTCATGAAGGAGGAGTGGTCAATGACCAGTGCTGCTAAGGTCAAGGAAGATGTGGTCAGAGAACTGACCATGGATTTAACAAAGTAGCTCTCACTGGTGATCTTGTTAAGAGCCATTCAGTGGGTTGAAAAGGACAAAAGCCTGGTTGGCAGAGGGAGGTGTTGTGTAGAAAGTGGAGGATGAGGAGGTAGAATGAAAAAGATAGACAACTTCTTTGCTCTAAAAAGAGAACAGAGAAGTGGAGGACTAGCTAGAGGAGCATGGGGTCAAGGAATTTATTTAAATGGGTCATATTAAGGTATATTAACATGTTGATTGGGATGATCCAGCAAATCAGAAACTTGCAAGCTGAGAGAGTTGGATTGTTTGTTTGGTAATTATCCACTCCCCTCATTTAAAACGGCTGTGAATCTGTATTCCCCAGAGGGAAGAGTTATTAAATTAATCTTTTCCTTGTGTATAAAAAGCCATTCTTATTCCTCATAAATTTATGTTATATGTTGCATTTCAGGGTTTTCTGGAGAAACAATACTAATAGGATACACATGCAGAAATTTATTTTCAGGAATTGGTTCATGTGAACGTGGGGGCTGGCAAGTTCAAAAACCATAGGACAGACTGGTAGAGAGGCTAGAAATTCTAGTAAGAGTTGGCATTGTAGCCTTGAGTTCAAATTCTGTAGGCCAGCAGGCTGGAAGCTCAGGCAGGGTTTCTGTGTTGTAGCTTAAGAATTTCTTCTACTTTGGGGAACCTCAGTCTTTGCTCTTAAGGCCTTCAACTGATTGGATGAGGACCACCCACATGATGGAGGGTAATCTGCTTTACTCAAAGTCTACTGATTTAAATGTTAAGCTCATCTAAAAAATACCTTAACAGCAACATCCAGATTAACGTTTGCCCAAATGACTGAGCGCCATAGCCTAGCCAAGTTGACACATAAAATTAACCATCACACCTGCCTAGAAGACAATGCACATTACAGGAATTTAAATTCATCCATTTCCTCTGTGGAATGTTAGCATTCTACTTGGAGTATAATTTTTGTACAAGTTTCTTATCTGAACCACGAGACTTTAAGTTCCTTGATGACAGGCTCTGTTTTTAATTCATCTTTTTATTCTCTCCCCAAACTTAGCACAATACTGCATGTTATCAGGCTGCAGGCTGAGCATTTCAGGGGCGTTAATTCACTTAACCTTCAGAATAACCCCACTGTGCTGCTCCATTATTGTTATCATCATTTCACAGGGAGCCAAGAGGCTCAGAGAGGGTAAGTCCTGTGCACACATACACAGAGCTGGAAATAGCGATGTGGGATTGGAACCCAGACTGGCCCATTGCTCAGGTTCATGTGTCTCCCTGCAGAGTGCCTGGCGTTTCTCCCAAGATTCCCTGCCATGAAGGCCCTCCCTCCACCTGGAGCATCTGCCTCACTGCCACTAAAAAGCCTTTTCTGATCTGCTCTCCCTCGGGAAGAAGAGCTGACCAGGGCCAGTCAGGTCAGCGGTGATTGTGCCCTGGAGTGAGGGGGATGGGTTGGAAATCCAGCCCCTCCTCCCTGGCTACTGTGAACCCTAGCCAGGGGCTGTGGCTAACCGAGGAAGGGACATCTCGTTAAAATTCTAGTACCCATAAGGGGGTGTCCCTCATACACAGGCAACTGTATAGTGACCATTCCTTCCTCCAGGCCCCCACTGGCACAAGTACTCATGACTTATTGCTTCCCACCTCTCTCTACTAAGTAGTGACCCTCGTGAGGTGGGGACCCATGTCTTATGTTATTGTATACTCCTCGCCCAGCAAGGGGACTGGCACACCTCTGCTTCATGTTTCTTGAGCAAGTGGATCAAAGGAAGAATGAAGGAAGGAGGAACTTAGATGTATTTCTTGAAGTTGGCAAGATGATTTCATTCCTTTCTTCATGCATACACACATATTTATTTAGTACCCACTATGCCTTAGTTGCAGTGTAGACAATGGGGCAACAAAGATATCACTGACTAGGTGCCACGAGAAACTCAAAGGTGGGTTGCGAAGCAATTAACTGTTTTTCCAAGTTGTTTCTTTTCCTTTTGTGTGTTAAGGAGATGTAACCACCAAACATCCTGAAACTGACCAAGCCTCACCACAAGAGCTATGCCCATGACCTTTGCCTTATTTTTAATGCAAAGATCTCTCCAGGAGGAGCTTAGGCCTCATTATGTGGAAGCATGTTTTACGACTGAGCCTGTGCAGGCAAATACCCATGTCGACCTTTTGAATATTCATTTCCCAACCAAAATAAAAGTTCCTGCTTCCCTTTGTTTGGGGACACCATGACTTTGGAAATGATTCCTCATGGCCTCCTGTTTGCTGCAAATACACTTTACTTTGTGAGACGACTTCCACTGGTGTAGAGTCTTATATAACTCACCAGGAGGTGAGCCCACTTGGTTCAGTAACAGAAGTGGCAACCCAGGTGGGACATACTCCTTTGTGACGCCTGTGCCTCCTGCTTGATGTTGCTGCCCCATTGGGAGACCCAGCAGCTGCGCTGAGTGCTTTGCTCGGAGGATCTCTCAGTGGAGGTGAGTGGCACCAACCCCATGGCATGGCCTTAAGAGTTATTTCCTTAAATTGTCTCACAAAACCTGCCTATTGAGTCCTGGCATTGGGGTTCGAGTCTGCACCTGGAGGTATCCTGGCTCAGAGGAGTGAGTCCCCTCTGTTTGGAAGGATTGCACGACCTGTCCACTCCAGGAGGGCCGATGTTCAGCTCTGGTGAAATGGGAGCAATCCCTGGTGACTAGTCGGGGGTGAAATCCCATCTGGAGATTGATTCTCATCTGGGGTGCACTGAGTCTGCCTAGGGGTCGAGTCCCTCTGGAGATTGAATCTCATCTGGAGTGATGAGGTGGGGGTTTGAGGCCTCCTGAGGTCACTGAGTCTGTCTTTGTGTTGTGCCTGTAATCAGAGGAGGGGTCCCCTTGGAGGGGGTTAAACCCCTCTGCAGTTGCTGAGTCTGGTATTTATTTGTTTGTATGTTTCTGTTGAGGATGCTCAACATAGCATTTTTGTCAAGGACGTTCATTTCCACAGTCTGGCTTTTCTGGACTCCTAGGTTTTTTCTCCTTGACGTCCCTATTGGTGGTCACTGGGTGAGGCCCAGCATCCACCTGTTTTGTTTTTCAAGTTTGGTTGCACAGCCTAGGTCTAGTTTCAGGCTATTAGGGTGCTGAACCTCCTCTGGGCACAGCCTTGTGGCATCTGTGTTCAAGTAGTTGTGAGTAGTTCCTGGGAGGTTGGAAGCAGACCATGAGAGAAGGTTCTGGAGTGTGGGGGAGCAAGCTCCATCCCAGAGGAGAGCCTGTTGGGCTGCATCCTCCAGAACTGGAAGGTCTTTGGGTATTCCCCATTGACCCAAGAGCACATGGTCTTTTTGTGTAACACAGCCTGGCCACAATATTCACTGGAGGATGGGGGGAAATGGCCAGAAAATGGGACCCTAAATGTTAGCACCATACTACAATTCGATCTATTTTGCAAAAGATTCAGGAAATGGGAAGAAATCCTGTGTGTCCAGTGCTTCAAAGCACTATGTCTAAATGAAGGGTTAAAAGTTGAATCTAAGACTTCAAAAATACTTCCCATATTACAAGATCTTTCTGACGAGGAGGACCTGCTCCTCCAAATCGGGAACCAGGGGACTAAGGAAAGCCCACTTCAGGGTCCACCTCGCTCAGATACTCCAACTTTGGCCCCACCACGAGAGCAGCTGGTGAGCCCCAAGAGACCTCCACTTTATTCCCCTACCTCACCTCTGTTTAAGCTGGAGGATGTAACAGGGCCAAGCCTTTTACTGTCCCCCCTGAACAATCCCTCTACAGGGAATTGGACTCTCCTACAACCAAAAACCATTCACCCTCCTCTTCCAGATAGTACAACTAGATTAGGAGCCGGTTACAAACCTGGGATATATTCCCTAAGACAGGTACCTGATGGTGAGGGGAGATTTATTAATGTGCACATCCCCTTTTCCAACTCTGATCTGTATAATTGAAAGGCACACACTAAAGGATTGAGGGCTGACCCAGAGGAATTCATAAACCTGATAAAGGGAATCTTCTCCACTCATAATCCATCCTGGGCAGATATTCAAAGTCTGTTAACCACACTCTTCACAGCTGAGGAAAAGTCATCTGTTCTGTTAAAAGCTAGGGAACAAGCAGATAATGAATATGACACAGGATCAGACATTTGCAGACCTAGTGAACAGACTGTACCAGGGACTGACCCTGGGTGGAATTCCAATGATCCTGATGATCAAGAAAATCTAGGATATTTTCAGGGTTTGCTTTTGAAAGCCATGAAAATAGTAAGCCAGCCACACATTAACTGGTCTAAATTAAGAGAGGTCCAACAAGGCCCTGAGGAAAACCACTCTTTTTTTTCAGAGGCTACAGGACTGCCTCAGGTGATATACAAATTGGGACCCTGAGGCCTGAGGCAATGTAGTGGTTCTTGGTACCTACTTCATATCTCAAAGTGCTCCAGACATCCATAGAAAACTCCAAAAGTTGGCTATAGGTCCTGATACTAACCCTGCACAACTAGTAGAGGTGCATTTAGGGTGTACAATATCTGGGATGAAGCTGAGGATGGAAAGGAAGACAAAAAGATGAAAAGGCAAGCTGCTTTCTTAACTGTGGCCATCCAGTCTACTCAAGGTAACCTGAGGAGAGAAAGATGCCATGGGTGAGTAACCCCGGCTCCCACCAAGGGACTGGAAAGCTACCAACAAAGTTGGGGGCTAACCAATGTGTGTACTGCAAATAGGAAGGGTACTGGCAGTAGGACTGTCTAAAGCATCCCCGTAGAGGGAAGGGATTGAACAAGACCAAGCCATGGCAACTTCCCTCAACTACAGATGAGATGTGATGGGGTCATGGGGCTCCTCAGTTGGCTCCGGGCAACCAAATCTGTTACTGCACAAAAAGCATGATCTGCTTGCCATGAGACAAGAGCTAATTGTCAAGAGGCAAGAGTGTGGAAAAGAAAGGGTTTTATTACAGCTTGCTAGCAAAGGGGAAGATGGCTGACTAATGTCTCAAAGCACCATCTTACAGAACAAAGACTACAGGCCAGTTATATAGGACTCCCTCCAGGTAGGGGAGGCATCCAGTCTCAGGGTGGAGTCATCTATCTGACTTCTGGGTGGAGGCATCTGGGGGGGGGGCATCCATCTAGTCTTAGTTCCTGAGTCTTTTGTTTTACTTGATATGCATCAGAAACTGGAGCAACACTCTATACTCTGATCTTTCAGTTGTCATTGATGATGGCTATCAGCATAGACTCTCTGCCCAGGGGTCATCACATTCCTAAGGAACTCAAAAGAATAAAGTTATCAACTTATTGCAGCTGGGAGGGGCCATAAAATCCACAGAGCCTGTCAGTTAGTCAGAGGTCATTTAAAGTTATAATATAGTTTCTTTTCTACAATATGGCTTCCCTTATGTCGACCTTGTATTGAGCTGGTATCAAATCCTCATCTTCCCTTAGGAGCCCTGGGTGACATTAACAGTGGGAGGAGAGCGTGTCGAATTCTTGCTCAATACTGGAGCTACATTCTCAGTGCTGAATACCCAAAGGGAAATCTTTCAAAAAGAAAATGTGACATAAAAGGAGTATCAGGAAAAGGATAGGCCAAAAGGTTTCTGGAGCCCTTGACCTGTGAAGTGGGATCAAAATCGCTGAAGCATTCCTTTCTGTATGTACCAGAATGCCCTGTTCCCCTTCTAGGGAGAGATATCCTATCAAAGTTAGGAGCCTCAATAAGCAGGTAACAAGAAAAAAATAGAGATCCAAGTCCCCAAAAGTTGGAGAGTTGAGCTTATGGCCGTATTACATCAGCACCTGAGAAGGAAGAGATTCCTCTAAATGTTTTAAGCCAAGTAAACACAAAAATATGGGCACAAGACAGGTGAGCTGAGCAGCCAGTGCCGCACCAGTAAAGGTAAAATTGAAGCAGATAGACCACTGGCCCTGGGTAAAACAATACCCCTTGAAGCCAGAAGCCATAAGAGGAATCCTTCCTGTAATTAATAGGCTTTTAGAACAGGGATTGATGGGGCCATGTAGATTCCCAAAGAATACTCCCATTTTACCCATTAAAAAGCCAGGAACAGGGGAATATAGATTTGTTTAGGACCTTAGGGCTGTCAACGAGGCTGTGCAAGACATACATCCGGTAGTGCCTAATCCATACACCCTGCTAGTTAATCTCCCTGGGGACAGCAGGTTCTGTACAGTCCTGGATTTAAAAGATGCTTTTTTTCTGCATCCCATTGGACCCTGAGTCCCGGGAGATATTTGCCTTTGAATGGGAGGACCCAGACTCACACCAGAAGCAAAAGTATCGCTAGACTGTCTTACCACAAGGGTTCGAAAACTCTCCCACTATCTTTGGGGAAATCCTAGGCCAAGATTTAAGGGAACCAAAATTAAAACAGAGTACCGTGTTACAGTAGATGAATTATAGCCTAATAGCCAACCCTACTAAGGAGATCTCTGATAGAAACATTATAATTATGTTGAACTTTGTGGCCAGGAAGGGATATAAAGTGTCTAAAAGGAAGGCACAAATATCTAAAGAGACTGTAAAGTATTTGGGACACATCATTTCAAGGGGACAATGCAGCCTTCCTCAGGAGAGAAAAATGGTAATATGCCAACTTGCTCCACCAAAAATTCATAGGCAGCTACAAGGATTCTTGGGGATGGCTGGTTTTTGCCACATTTGGATCCCTAACTTTGGATTAATTGCTAAGCCTCTCTATGATAAACTACAGAGGCCAGAAATGAACCCCTTTGAATGGGATAAGCTATGTGACCAAGCTTTCAATAAGCTTAAAAACTTGCTAATGGAAGCACCTGCACTGGTCTTACCAGACCTGAGAAAACATTTGACCTATATGTTGATGAAAGACAGGGAATAGCTAGGGGAGTGTTAACCCAAATGTTGGGACCCATAAAAAGAGTGCTAGCCTATTTCTCAAAGCAGCTAGACACCATGGTGAAAGGATGGCCCTCATTCTTGAGAGCTGTAGCTGCCACCTGCCTCTTAATCAAGAAAGCAGAAAAACTGACTATGGGCCAACCTATGATGGTGTGGACCCCCATCGAGTCTCTAGCCTACTAAAGACTAAAGGACATCTATGGCTATCCCAGAATAGAATACTACGATATCAAGCTATGTTGCTAGATTCCCCTCGCGTTTCCTTAAAGCACTGTCAAACCTTAAACCCAGCCAGCCTGCTCCCTGCTTCCAATGGGCCTATTACCCATGTTTGCCCAGAAGTGATTGATCAGGTTTACTCTAGCTGCAGGGACCTCCAGAGTGAACCGTTGCCTGATGCAGAGGAAGTATGGTTTGTAGATGGAAGCAGCTTCGTGACTAATGGACAAAGAAGAGTGTGTTCTGCAGTAGTGTCTCTGCATGCGACTAGAGAGGCCAAGGGGCTGAGACCAGGCATCTTGGCCCAAAAGGAAGAAATAATTGCATTAACCAGAGCTTTGGAATTGGGAAAAGAAAAAATAATGACAATATACACAGACTCTAAATATGCCTTCTTTGTAATTCACACTCATGGAGCCATTTGGAAGGAAAGAGAACTAAAATGGTGGGATGGGGCACTCTTTATTTTTATTTTTGTATTGTGTGTGTCAAGAAGTACTCTGTTCATCTTTTGCTTTTTGCACTGTTTGTTCCCATGTCTGTATTTTGAGCTAGTGCTAGGACTGAGAGGCTGAGCTATAGGGAGTCTGACTGGGGTTGGGTTGTGATGAGTGACGCCAGTTAGGGGTGGGAAAGGAGAGGCCTGAGCTCTGGCCTAGGTTTTTAGACCCACCTGAGCCCAGCCAACCAAAGCCAAGAGTAGGTGGCCAAGGTGAAACTCCTTTTGCCAGAAGCGTGGCTTCAGTCCAGTTTCTGGGTAGACCACGCAAAGATGTCTGCTGGAGGTGGCTGACAGTCTGCAGTCTAGCTCCGATTTGGGTCAGGGGCCGGCCGGCCTCTAATCGGGCTATTTTGGGCTTCATTCATGCTGACTGCAACATCATACCAGGAAACTCTCTGTGGGACCCACGTCCCCTAAACCAGATCAATTTTTCTGAAAAATCTCCACTATTGAGGAGAAGCTGCTCAGTGGATACCTTGAGTTCTGGTGACTTGAAAGGTGGTTATCTTCAAGTGTCAGACTTAGTCTAACCGGTTAGTGTTAGACTCCTAGGAGGACTACAGGGCCTGCAGGGCTGGCTACCTGTTAGTTGGAGAGTGATCTTGTTCTCTTGTCGCTACCATTTGCCTGAGGGATACTGGCCTGAAATTGAAGGATCACATTTAGAGGTCACTTAGGCTTTAAAGAGATGAGGTGAAATTTGAGTTAAGTTTACCTCCCCCTGTCTGTGCCCAGGAACAGTTTAACACAGTTTTAGAATTATGATTTGGCTTCTTTATCTTTTTGGAGAAGCTTCTGTTTTAAGGAATTTCTCTTCCTTCTTATCCTGCCTCTACCTTCTTCTAGGAAGGCCTGCTCATGGCTTCTAGAATCTCAGTTGAACTTTAGAAAACAGCAGCAGTATTTTCCCTTTCCTAGCACTTATATTCCTTTCCCTAAAAATGGGCTCACCTTGGGAAATCCAGGGAAAGAATCAGCAGGTTCTCTGCCCTCCCTGGGGATTGGGGAAGGGCCCACCCTGGTGAGCACAGTGCCTTTCCTCTCCTGCTCGGAGCCAGGGTGGGCATTCTCTCTAGATTCAGGTCTGGGAAAGGGTCTTGCATTCCCTGTCATAGAGCTGCTTCCCTATCCCTTCATCACCCTTCCCTTTGCTGGATGGCTGTCTTCCTGCCTTGAGGAGCCTTAATGGCATCAAGTGGCAACATGTAATATTGTCCCCCACGCCTCTCCAAAAGAACCTAGGAGAGCAGGTGAGCTTTCCAAAGTGACAGAGTAATAGATGCTCCTGTTTTTAAAAAAGGGGTGGGAGATGGGAGGATATGCTTTGGGCCTCCTCCTGCTGTGGCCCCCAGGGAAAGAGCCCGTGATAAGGCTAAGTGGTAATGCAGAGCCAGAACCAGAAACATCCAGTATCTGTTCAGAAATCTTAGAAAAATCTGCTTCTCTTCTATGAAAAGATAGAATTAGGGATCAAAGAGCTCCAAGAAAATTGCAAAGAAGCCTAATGTTCAAGCTTAGAGAGATCAGAGTAATTTTTTCCTTCAGTCCTGGCTAGGACTCTTTCTATATTTAGACCTCTCCTGGGGCAAGATTTAAATGACCTATGGGATGCCATTCCCTAAAGACTCAAATTTGCTCAGAAACCCAGACCGAGAGGTTTCCATGGCAATCAAACACATAATCGATTTGAAGCAGTGGTAGATGCACTCAGTAAATATGAAAACTTCTGTCTTCCCTTACCTATGGAGATCAAACTCCACCTATGTGAACTGGGAGATTGGGTCTATCTTAAAACTTGGAAAGATGGTTTGTCCCAAGATCAGCTAAATCCTATTTGGGTAGGGCCTCACCTGATGTTACTAATCACACACTCTTCCCTAAAATTAGAAGGAGTCACCCCTTGGGTCCACCACACACAGGTAAAAAAGGTGCCCATGCCTGAACATCAAGAGAGATCGTCACAGACAACTGATGACTCCAAGTTTTCCTGCAAACCACTCTCTGATTTGAAACTCCTGTTTCAGTGACATCATGCAGATGAGTAATGACCAGCTATCCACCCGAGGCTCTGCCCTATATCCTAACCAACTCCATACCATTTAGGCACGGTATGCTTCCAAGGAGGTTGCATGTTCTTGGGCAGCAGAACTAGGTCCATCAGAGAAATGAGAAACCCAATATCTAGACTATAAAGAGCTGATGGAATCTAGAGGGGAAAGGGCAAGTATGCCTTGATCCTAAACACATTGTGGCTATAACATTACAGATGGTTGTTATGAACAACTCAAGGCTATGCCTTTGGTGACCCACAAACCTTTTGAGATTAACTGGAAATTCTGCTCCTCTACTGGTCCCTATGAAACCCCCATGCTCAGCAGGAAGCAGTTACAGAAGACGGACCTTCAACCTGTGCCCCTTAAGAATGAGGAGCAGGATAAAACTAGAGGCGGATTTGTCATCCACTAGGTGCCTCGAGAAACTCAAAGGTGGGTTGGGAAGCAATTAGCTGTTTTTCCAAGTTGTTTCTTTTCCTTTTGTATGTTAAGGAGATGTAACCACCACCATCCTGAAACTGTCCAAGTGAGAAGCTCAAGGGAGGTGTAACCACCAAACATCCTGAAACTGACCAAGCCTCACCACAAGAGCTATGCCCATGACCTTTGCCTTATTTTTAATTCAAAGATCTCTCCAAGAGGAGCTTAGCCCTCATTATACGGAAGCACATTGTCCAACTGAGCCTGTGCAGGCAAATACCCACACCTCCCTTTTGAATATTCATTTCCCAACCAAAATAAAAGTTCCTGCTTCCCTTTGTTTGGGGACGCCATGACTTTGGAAATGATTCCTCATGGCCTCCTGTTTGCTGCAAATACACTTTACTTTGTGAGATGACTTCCATTGGTGTAGAGTCTTATGTAACTCACCAGGAGGTGAGCCCACTTGGTTTGGTAACAAAGACACCTAAGATGTTCTGATTCTGGCCCATAAGAAGAAACTCATTTTTCCTTTTTGACCACTACACAGAGAGGAAAAACAACAGCCTTACATCAAGCTGCTTCCTTAACATACCCTTCAAAGTTTCCGGGGGATTCATCCTTCCAGGCTCCTAATTACTTAACATGTTCAAAATAGAAAAGTCTTTTTGTTTGCACCAGAGGGAGGAATTTATAAACACTGACATCCCTGGAGTGTGGGAAATTCAGATTTCAGAATGCCTTCTCTGCTGCATATTTCCCATCTGTTTGTTTTTCTGCAGCATCCACTCCTTTGCTAAACCAGCCTCTCTCCACCCTACCAGGACAGTGTCCAGGCTGGTCTCCCAGGCAGAGCTCCCTTCCTTCTGCAGTATCTCCCCCTTCCCATCAGAGCAGAGGGTAGCACTAATTGTGCCCTGGGCTGTCACGAACAGGAGCCTCATGGCTCCTCTGCCAGAAGCAAAGTGAATTGGCTCGTCTGGCAGTTCCTAAGTGGCTTCGTGCATGGGACCTCCCTAATGACTTGGATGAAATAATACAATTTCCTGGGCTCTGCAGAATTCTAAAGTCTCCAGCTATTAAAAAACTGCAAAGTACTATTTAGATACTTAAAGACATGTTGCATTTTGTGTTGTTTTCTTGGGCCATCAGTTGGTGTCCATTCTATTGAGTGTGCCCAGTATAAGAGGCACCTGCTGCCCCATCTTCAGGGCTGTTAGTGTTAGCCCTCCAGGTCCATTTTTGCCCACTGCCCAGAAAGCCAAACACTGAGACGATGAGATTGCAGCAGAGAGTGTTTAATCACAGGTCAGCCAAGTGACAAAATGGGAGAGAATGAATCTCAAATCTGCTTCCTTGAAAATAGGGACTCAGGGAGATTTATGGGGTAGGGGGCAAGGTGGTCTGAAATGATTGGAGGTGAGGAGAGATGAGGTAATTTATGATCTGCACAAGCATAGTCAGGCTTCATGCCTCCTCATAGGATGCATGTCCACAGATTGGCAGTGTCAGCCTGCGCTGAGGGTGGAGTTTTAGCTTCTTGACATCAAAAGGTCACTTATCAGACAACTATGTGGGCCCAGTTGATGGGCTGCTGGTCTCAACCAGCCTGAAGTGGGCAAGGGGTTCCAATTCCTGAAAAAAAAATAGCTCAAACACCCATTACCATGGTGACCCAGGCCCCAGGTAGATGTTGTCTATAGGAACCTAGTGGGAGTCAGATAACACATTGCCTGAACAGCACAATTAACAATGGATAAGTTTATCATGTGGATTTAAGTCCTTACCTTCTGTTTTGATTGGTTTCTAGGTAAGGCCCTCCCCCACCCCTTCTTCCTGGTACAGGGAAGAAGATACCTTTACAGATGGAGATTTCCTTTACAAATGTAAATGTCTCTTTCAAAAGGTAACCAGAACTAAGAATGGGCTTAGAAAGGACCCTCCCCAATACCCAATACCCAGAGATGTCAATGGTGATGGCCTGTTCTGGGGGCAGGCCTCCCATCCCAAACTCTTTTGATCAGTTAGTGGGGGTGGGGATTGAAGTGTCTTTCAGGCAGAGACATATTTTGAGGTGGCCAATTCTGATCCCCCCTAGTTACTAAGCTTAATCGTCAATGGCTGTTTGTTGGTTGCATTAAGATGGAGAGAAGCTTGATAAGCCGAGGAAACAATGATGCCACATGAATGCGAGTGTCATGTGAACACTCAGTAATGCTAAGAGGAGCCATTGTTTCTGTTAATAAGGAGGAATTCCCTAATATGGGCAGGATGGGTTTATGATATCAAAGGGATCTATAGTTTGTATGCCTGGCATTTGCTAATGGCAGGAGGATGCATAATTACTCAACATCCCTGAAATGTAGGCTCCTCATCACTTAGATACTGTCAGATGGTACAATATCTAACTCAGAGTGTCATTGCACTGACTATATGAGATAAGTATGTGGCAGTGCCTGGTGCAGGCCTGGCACATGGAGCGTTCCCAGTAGCTGATCACTGTAGCATTTGAGTGTGTGAACACGTGTCCCTCAAAGAGTGAGGAGCTTGTCAGGGAAGCCCATCCCTCAGCTTTCGTGGGCCTTGGTGTACAATTGCCTGAGAGCAGCCTGAATATTTAAAACAGGGAAGGTTTGCACAGGTGATGGAAGAGCTGAGAGACCAAGAAGGGACTCCGGTAACAGAGATCAGCACAGTAGGAGACTATTACCATGGTGGGCTACAGGGGAGGGAGGAAATGGCTTTCCCCAAGCTCAAAGGCCACCCAGCAGAATCTGGGGCCATGCTGGGCCAAACTGGCAGGAGCTGGAGACACAGCTGCCATCAGAAATGCCACCTGAAGAGTGGATGGGAAGGAATACCCTGGCTTCTTTTTCCCTTTCTTCCACACTCCACCTTCCACTAGTGCCAAATCCAGCCAGAAGCTGGGCTGCCCTGGGAGTCTGAGCTATGCAGCCCTTAGGGATGAGTCCCCACCCCACCCCACAGAGCAGGGGAGAGGCAGGAACCTAGCTGAGGGTAAACAGGCCCAGGGCCCGAGCTGCCCAGTGGGCTTCGGAGCCTTGGTGGTAGAGGGACCAATGAAATGGTCTGGCTTGGGGGTCTTCATCTGGGGTGGCAGTTTGTTTCCAGCCTGTCTCCTGCCTAGTGTCCTTGTCCCCAACCTTCCCCATGCCTCTATTTTCTAAATGTCCCTGAGGTTTTCTGCTCAAGCTGGGTCATTCTTCTGTCTACGGATGAGAAAGGAGGAGAGACAGCAGGCTCACTGCAGTCTTGAGGCCACCACCCTCTGCACAAGCAGTGCCTAGGCCAACCAAGCTGTCACCACCTGGCACCTTGAGAAACTCAAGGGTGGGTTTGGAAGCAATTAACTGTTTCTCCAAGTTGTTGTTTTTTCCTTTGTTATGTTAAGGAGATGTAACCACCAACCTTCCTGAAACTGACCAAGCCTCACCACAAGAGCTATGCCCATGACCTTTGCCTTACCTTTAACGCTAAGATCTTTCCAGAGGGAGCTTAGGCCTCATCACCTTAACCTGCAGTGTCTGTGGAAGCGTGTTTTCCAACTGAGCCCACACAAGCAAATACCCACTTCATCCCTTTGAATATTCATTCCCCGTCAGAAATAAAAGTTGCTGTTTCCCTTTGTTCAAGGGTACCATGACTTTGGAAATGATTCCTCATGGCCTTCTATTTGCTGCAAATACACTTTACTTTTTGAAGCAACTTCCACTGGTGTAGAGTCTTATTTAACTCATCAGGAGGCAAGACCACTTGGTTCAGTAACAAAGCCAGAAGGGCAGTTGGCGTGACACCACCGTTCCTGTGTGCATGCGCCCTGCCCAGAACTGGGCAGAAATCACTCATAGCCTCTCTCAGGGAGCCTGGGCACTCTGGCCCTGAGCCTGGACATGGGATGTGATATTAAGGAGAATCCTCTCCCTGAGTCACCCACATTAGTTCTTACACCTGTGGCCTCAAACTCATACTCTACCCAGGAAAGGGAGAGAAAAGAACATTCTTTAGAATTTTCCAGTAGTTCATTTGCCAAGAGTCCTTCTTCCATCATCTGCTGTGTTAAGTTTCATGTTTACAAACTTCCTCCTTACATTCCATTGTTGAAACTAACTCAGAGCCATCCACAGCAGTCTATCACCCCAAGTTTGGGAAAAGTGAAAGGGAGAAAGAGCATTCTCTACCCACTCTGTGTCCTTTCTGGCTGGGCTACCAATTAAATTGACATAAGGCTGAATAGCAGGAGAAAATCAAACAAAGTTTTATAACATGTATACATGGGAGAGACTCAGGGAAACTGAGTATCTCTCTCAAGAATGGTGGAGGTTCTCCTCTTATATAGACAAATGAGGATTTGGGAGGGGGTGCATTTGGGAGTGTCAGCCATGAGGGATTACAAGAAAAGCACAGTAAACAAGAATATGCAGATTTAAGTTTTTGCCTTCCGCATCAACAAGATCCCTAGAGATAAAGTCATTCCCCCTTCTTCCTGGTACAGAGAAGGAGATACCTTTACAAATGGAGATTTCCCTTACAAATGTAAATGTCTGGCAAACAGAACTTTGATAAGAATGGGCCCAGCAAAGGCCCTCCGAGTCTATCAATACCCAGAGTTATCCACAGTGACAGCCTGTCCCAGAGATAGGCCTTCCCTCCCGAATCCCGTCAGACAGTTAGTGGGGGCAGGGAAAGTCAAAACCTCCTTCAGTGCTTGATGTGGCCAATTCTGGTTCCCACAAAGTCATACCATGGGACATGGGCCTGCTCCTCCCCAAAGGCTGTTGACTGGGTCTCTTAAGGTCCAGACCTGGAGTCTCTGACTCTCGTTCTCACGCAATACTCTGCAAGGAAAACTCACCTGTTGGAATTCCTAACTTGGCAACCCATCACCAATTTGCTCACTTCGCAAAGGGGTGTGTGTCTTGTGTGTGTGTGTCATGTGACCAACATACAACACAGTTCTCCTCCATCTCCTCCCTCCCCCTCTCTGATTGAACTGGACTGGAACTGGCCATTAACACTCACTCCAGCCTCAGCACTTCTCCAGAGAGGCGACACTGCTTGGGAAGCTAAGCTGTTTCTTTGAAGGGAGAATTAAACATGACAGATGAAAAATCAAAACATTAAAATAAAATAAATCCATTGTGGATTAGTTAAACCTATTGGATGATTCATGGCAACTAATCACTTTCTCCCTGAATTTTAGGTCCTCCTGATTGGAGAAGTTAGGTGTATGAGTTTTCTAAGGCTGCCATAACAAATTACTGCAAATTTGGTGGCTTAGAACAACAGAAATTCATTCTCTCACAGTTCTAGAGACCAGAAATCTGAAATCAAGGTATTGACAGGGTCATTATCCCTCTGGAAGCTCTAGTGGAATCCTTCCTTGCCCTTTCTAGCTTCTAGTGGTTTCAGATATTCCTTGGCTTGTGGCTGCATCACTTCACATGGCCTTGTCCTCTTTGTAGGTCTATCAAAAGTCTTTCCACTTCTCTCTTATAAGGATACCTGTAATTGCATTTTAGGGCCACCTGGATAATCAGGATAGGCTGTTCCCATCAAGATCTTTAACTTAGTCACAACTTTTGCCATGTAAGGTAATATATATATATATACAGATTCTGGGATTAGGGTATGGACATATCTTTAGTGCCACTGAAACAGGGGAAGACTGTCCTCTACCCATTCTGAGTCCTTTCTGGCTAATTAAATTGACATGAGACCAAATAGCAGGAGAAAATCAAACAAAGCCTTATAACATGTATACATGGGAGAGACCAGGAAAACTGAGTTTCTTGACAAAATGGTGGAGGTTCTCCTCTAAATAGAAAGACAATGGAGGATGTTGGGAGTGGGTCAGTTATGGGAGATTACCAGAAAAGCACAGTAAGGTTATTACACAGCCTCGCCTGCCTTCCACATTGATAAGTTTCTAGAGATGAGGTCATTCCCCCTCTTCTTCCCAGTACAGAGAGGGAGACACCTTTACAAGTGGAGATTTCCCCTACAAATGTAAATTTTTGGTAAACAGAACTTTGATAAGAATGGGCTTAGCAAGGACCCTCCCAGTCTATCAATACACAGAGTTATCTATGATGATGGCCTGTCCTGGGGATAGGCCTTCTATCTTAAATCCTTTTAGGCAGTTAGTGGAGGGGAAGGTCAAAGTTTCTTTCAGAGAAAATAATCAAGGTAAAGAAAAATATTTTGAGGTGGCCAATTCTGATCCCCTACACCACCGTTCAGCACACTACACTAGGTAATTCTTCTCTCTGTCTTATCACAGAATGGACCCCACTGCACAAAAAGTTTGTTGCTTTCTAAATCCCATGAGTTTTCAAGTTTTAATTCCATTCTTTCCCTTGGTTAATGACCCAAATAAAAACATGATTCACATTGACTTCTTCCTTGGTGTTTAACCTTTTGTTATGAAAATAAGCTCCTCTCTCTGATGCCCTACCAACTTAACAATGGTTCTGATCTTTTAAAAATCCCAGACTTGTGTTACAAGAACATACCTGCTAGATTCAAGCTTATATCCCTAAAAGTCTGAGTAAACAGCTCTGCAACTAATGTGTTAGTGTAATCAGCAAGAAAATGGCCCCAATTCTCCTTAATTCCTTTGTCGTCCAGAAACAAACTTTGAAATCTCCTTCAAAATTGGAGCTCATCCTCATCTTTTGATGACTTCTGCAGGCTCTTGAGAGTTTCAGAGAAGGTCTCTGTGCACTGTATACATTAAACATGCTGCCATTGTTTTTTCTCAAGGTCGTCAGTAGCAACAAATTGGAAAATGTGTTGATTCATTTCTATGCTCTCTCAGGATTATCTTCTTTTTGAAGCTATTGACCCTTTCCCTTTCTACTCTTAACAAATGACTTCATTTTCCATCCTGGCAAACTTGATTAAAATGAGATTTCATCTCTTTTTTTTTTTTTTTGGTGAGGAAGTTCGGCCCTGAGGTAACATCCGTTGCCAATCTTCCTCTTTTTGCTGAGGAAGATTAGCCCTGAGCTAACATCTGTGCCCATCTTCCTCTACTTTGTATATGGGATGCTGCCATAGCATGGCTTGATGAGCTGTGCTTAGGTCCACACCCAGGATCTGAACCTGTGAAACCCGGGCCACCAAAGCAGAGCATGCAAACTTAACCACTATGCCAGTGGGCCGGCCCCAAGATTTCATTTCTTTATGTCATCAGCCTAGTTGCACAAAGGAGTTTCTAATGGGTACTTTTCAGTGAAGTTACTGCCAATGGAGTGTTTAGCAATCCCAGGCTGTTCTAAAAATAAAAGAAAGTCTTGAAGAGATTTCTCCTCTCCCTGAGGTTTACAGATTCAGAGGTGGGGGGGAAAAAGAGGTTTTTCTCTCCTTATCTTTCTAGCACTCTTGAAAAGAATCTTGTTCTGCTCCTTGAAAATCTGATATGCATGAGTTAGCTCTGGAAGTGTAAGGTTGAATTTTTTTCACTTTGTTTATTTTAATGAGATAGACAGTAGTCAATTTATTGGACTTGTTTGGAAGGGGAATGAAAACCTATAATGATTGCTTGTGGAGTTATTCCTCAAGCTCTTTTTTTCTGAAGGTGAGACTAGTAATGTTGTAATATTCGTACACTGAATTTCCACTTGGGTTAATCAAATACTAGAAACAGTGTCCCAGGCCTGGGGAGAGCCTTGTTCTCAGAGCAGCAGCCTTGGCCTCAGCCCCTTCTCCACAGCTCCACAAAGAAGCCCCACAGAGAACCACTTGCCCTCATCCCCAGTTCTGTGGTGTGAAGGTCAGATCACTGCATTGTCCTGGCCATGGTCATTGCCGGAGAGCTGTGGGACATTCATACAATGGTTCCAGGACTCCTTCCTCTTTTTCTTCACAGCAGAAGCCCAGAGCTTTTGAGGAAGATCTATTTCTCATTTCTCCCTAAGTTTCAAGATTTTTATCACTTGTGGGAGCTACAGATAGGATGAGGAAGGATTCACATGTTTGGCTCTTGGCACCAGGCCAGGGTCAGGACTGGGAAAGTCTGGGACAGGGCACTAGAATCAGTGGTTTCCAGGGTTGGAGGAGACCTGGGATGAGGGTGTACCCAGAACCTGGATGTCTTTCCTATGGCCTTTGGGCCAGCAGAGGACACTAGTGGAGTGGGGTAGATTGGGCAAGTGTTGTGGATCATTAGCAGCTTTTCAGACCCCTGCCCTGGGTTCTAGGTCTGGTGTGACATTAACTAGCTGTGGGCTGGGACTGAGCGGCCAGGTCTGAGCCTCTGTTTCTTCATACACATCATGATGATTTTTAAGGTCTGTTAGAGATCCAGGAAACAAACTATAACAAGCAAAGCAAACAAAGCCTTCCTTGTTTATTTTCAAGGAAGCATTTGCTATTTTCTAACCAACACAACTAAACTCCTCACCATTTTGTGCTCCTCTCAGGCTCTAAAATAGTGCTTTTTATTTTTGGAGATCAACAAATAGTTCAGTTTGACTGGAACATGGATTGGGAGTAAGAGGGTCACTAACAGGAAGTATGACCTGAAAGGAAGGGTAGGGTGGGACTATGAAGGTGGAAACACTAGTAGACTTGGGCATGGGGAACCACTGCCCTGAGGGCCATGCTTTGGAGGACCCGTCTCTGGTCCTCCTCCAGCCCTTCCTGTCCCAAGGAGGTGGGAGTCTTGGGGCTAAGAGGTGTGCCCACCCCCTATCCCCACTGCCCTGTCTATAGTGTGCCTAGGGTACCTGAGAATTCCCCAACCGAGTGTCCCCAAGGGCTGTGTGGCCTCTTCTTTGGATATGTTGGAGCATATGATTTGTGTAGCTCTATGTCCTAGCAGTGGCCAAGGGCAGCAGTTTGCAGGGTGGGGAAATGAACATGAAGGCTGGAGTGTCCACAGGCCTAAGTGTGGGAAGAGAACAAGGACAGCTGCAGCTTTACCAGCTCTTCTGAGGTGGCCATGTTCCAAATCAAACTCCAGGGAGTCTGAGAAGTCTGCACAGATAGGATAGGAGTCCAACAATTTACAAACAAACATACAATATCATAAGAAGAGGTGATGGTGATGAGCACTATAAGGCAATATAAAGTGGGGTAAGGTGGTAGAGTGTGTGTGTGTAGGAGCTCGTCTAGAAAGGGAGGTCAGGGAAGTCATCTTTGAGGTGGCAGCATTTAAGTAGAGACCTGAATGAAGTGAGAGAGTGAGGAGGCAGGGCCATTCCAGCACATGTGCCTGGAATAGCAGCAGGGAAGTCCTCATGGCTAGTGATGAAGTTGTAGAGATGTGTGGCAGGGGCTGATCAGGTCCAGCCTTTGTAGACCATGATAAGGATTTTTCTTCTGAGAATGTTGGGAAGTCATTGCAGAGTTGTGAGCAGGGGACTGACATGATCTGATTTACTCGTTAAAAACTTGACTGAAGGGGCCAGCCTGGTGGTGTGGTGGTTGAGTTCATGCACTCAACTTCAGTGGCCCAGGGCTTGCAGGTTTGGATCCTGGGGGTGGACCTACACGTTACTCATCAAGCCATGCTGTGGCGGCATCCCGTATATGAAATAGAGGAAGATGGGCACAGATGTTAGCTCAGGGCTGATCTTCCTCACACACACACAAAAAACTTGACTGTAGAACAAGGGTGGAGACAGGAAGACAATTAGGTAGGATGTTCCTACAGCATTCTTTTTCTTTTTTAGACTTCTTCCAATTTATTTTTTAATTATTTATTTTGTAAAATTGTGGTAACACATGCATAACACAAACTTTACCATTTTAATCGTTTTTAAGTGCATAGTTCAGTAGTATTAAGTACATTCACATTGTTGTGCAGCCATCACCCCTATCCATTTCCAGAAATTTTTTCCTCTTCCAGGACTGAAACTCTGCACCCATTAAACAATAACTCCTCATTTCCCCCTCCCTTCCACTCCTGGCAACCACCCTTCTACTTTCTGTCTTTATGAATTTGACTTACTTTAGATATCTCATATAAGTGGAATCATACAGTATTTGTCTTTTTATGACTGGCTTATTTCATTCAGCATAATGTCCTCAAGATTCCTCCATGTTGTAGCGTATGTCAGAATTTCCTTCCTTTTAAAGGCTGAATAATACTACATTGTATGTATATATCACATTTTGCTTAACTATTCATCTATCAGTGAACACTTGGGTTGCTTCCACCTTTTGGCTATTGTGAGTAATACTACTATGAACGTGGGTATAAAAATATCTCTTCAAGACCCTGCTTTCAATTCTCTGGGATATATACTCCGAATATATATTCAGAAGTGTAATTGCTGGATCATATGATAACTCTATTTTTAATTTTTGAGAAACCACCATACTATTTTTCATAGTGGCTGCACCATTTTACAATCTGATCAGCAGAGCACAAGGGTCTAATTTCTCCACATCTTTGCCAACACTTGTTTTTTGTTTTTATTTTTGTAATTTTTGTAATAGCCATCCTAATGGGTATGAAATGATATCTCATTGTGGTTTTGATTTGCCTTCCCTTAAAAATTAGTGATGTTGAGCATCTTTTCATGTGCTTATTGGCCATTTGTGTATCTTTTTTGGAGAAATGTCTATTCAAGTCCTATGCCCTTTTTTTTTTTTTTTTTTTTTTTTGTGGGGAAGACCAGCCCTGAGCTAACATCTGTTGCCAATCCTCCCCTTTTTGCTGAGGAAGACTGGCCCTGGGCTAACATCTGTGCCCATGTTCCTCCACTTTATATGGGACGCCACCACGGCATGGCTGACAGGCAGTGTGTCGGCGGGCGCCCGGGATCCGAACTCGCAAACCCCGGGATGCCAAGCGCAGACTAAACCGCTGCGCCACCGGGCGGCCCCCCTATGCCCATTTTTTAATTGGGTTGTTTGTTTTTGTTGTTGAGTTGTAAGAGTTCTATATATATTCTGGATATTAATCCCTTATCAGCTATGTGATTTTCAAATATTTTCTCCCATTCTGTGGATTGCCCTTTTACTCTGTTGATAGTGTCCTTGGATATACAAATGTTTTTAATTTTGATAAAGTCCAATTTGTCTATTTTTTCTTTTAAAGCCTGTGCCGTTGGTGCCATATTTAAGAAATCATTGCCAAATCCATGAAGCTTTTGCCCTCTTTTCTTCTAAAAGTTTTATAGTTTTAGCTCTTACATTTAGGTCTTTGATCCATTTTGAGATGATTTTTGTATATGATGTTAGGTAAGGGTCCAACTTTATTCTTTCGCTTGTGGATATCCAGTTTTCCCAGCACCATTTGTTGAAAAGACTGTACTTTCCCACAGATGGTCTTGGCATTCTTGTCAAAAAATCATTTGACCATATATGTGAGGGTTTATTTCTGGGCTCTCTATTCTATACCATTAGGATATATATCTGTCTTCATGCCAAGACTACACTTTTTCGATTACTTTAGTTTTGTAGTAAGTTTTGAAATCAGGAAGTGTCAGTAATCCAAGTTTATTCTTCTTTTTCAAAATTGGTATGGCTATTTGGGGGTCCCTTTAGATTCCACATGAATTTTAGGGTAGGTTTTTCTAGTCCTGAAGAAAACATCATTGGGATTTTGAGAAGAATTGTCTTGAATCTATAGATCGGTTTGGGTAGTATTGACATCTTAACAATATTAAGTCTTCCACTCCATGAACATGAGATATCTTTCCATTTATTTACATTTTCTTTAATCTCTTTCAGCCGTGTTTTATTTTCAGCATACCAGTCTCTTAACTCCTTGGTTAATTAATTCCTAAGTATTTTATTCTTTCTGATGCTATTGCAAATGGAATTGTTTTCTTAATTTCCTTTTTTGGATTGTTCATTGTTAGTGTATAGAAATACAACTGATTTTTGTCTGTTGATTTTGTATCCTGTCACTTTGCTGAATTTGTTTATTAGTTTTAACAGGGTTTTCTTTTGGTGTGGAATCTTTAGAATTTTCTACAGATAAGATTGTGTCATCTCTAAACAGACATAATTTTACTTCTTTCTTTCCAATATGGATGCCTTTTATTTTTTGCCTGGTGCATCATTCTATCTAGGAAATGATGAGGATTTTAATGGGGATGAGGGAAGTGAGAGATGGTTGGATTTGGGACATATTTTGCAGGTAGAACAAATGGAATTGTTGGCTTGGATGTTGGCTGTGGGAGAGAGAAGTTAAGGATGACTTCTAGGTTTATGGACAGATTAACTGGCTGAATCATTGTGATGGCATTTGATTAGATGGAGTAAATGGGAGAGTGTATGCTTGGGAGAGAAAGAGAAAAGCTCTGTTTTGGCTATATTAAATATGGTCATGGATGTGGATAATGTAGATAAAAGCAAGAGAATACAGTGGGAAGAGCTCAAAAGACAGACTTTTGGGGCAAGCTCACATTTAGAAAATGGGTGGAAGAAGAGAAAAGGGAGGTAGAAAAAGAACCAGGAGAGTCAGAGAAACAAGGAGAAAGTTTCAAGAAAGTGGCATTGGTTAACTCTGCAACAAGTTGAGGAAGGAAGATGAGGATTGAGAAAGGACCCTTTACATGAGCAATGAGGAGGTCATTGGGAACATTTGACAGAGCATTTTCAGCAGAATGGGTAAGGCATCTCCCTGAGTGCAAGTCAGTTGAAAAAGCAAGTGGATGATGGAAAGTGCTCTAAATAGCTCTAATGTGTTATTGGTGTAGGTGTTGATGTGACTGTTGTCATGGAAACAAAAACAATTTAGAAGAACTAAAAGCCACTTAAAACCTCAGACTCTAGCCCATCAAAGTCCCTTGAACTGTTGTGAAAGATGCTAATAAGAACACTTATTAGAGGTGCAGGGCTAATGCAGGTTTCTTCCTCTTAGATGTAGTCTCTAACTGGAAATCTTCCCCCCACTCTTCTTGAGAAGGAAGCCAGCACCGACACCCACACCAAGTTCTATAAAGCACAGCTGAGCCACTGACCAAAGTTCCTTACTATCTTGCTATTGGCTGACACTGTTCATAAAATATAATTTGCTGTTTCACTTTTCTTTTAAAGAAGCAAGCTGAATTACTTGGAGGAGGAGGGCAGGAGAGAGAGAGAGGAGACAGAAGCAAAGGCAGCCAAAAGAAAGAAACCTTCAGGTGAGCATTTTTATGTTTGCTTGGTGAATTCATTGTTATTAATTATGCCTTGCTTAGCCCTTCATAGTCAGAAGACGAGTTTTTAAAAAGGAAGTTAATTTTGTTCTACTATAAATCTCTTTCTACCATATACATAATAGTTTAAAAAATACTGGGAAAATACAAAAAAGTAGAAGGAAGCAAAAACTTCCACCGAGATAGCCTCTATTGATATTTTAGGGATATTTCTTTCCATTCTTTTTTGTGTGTCTGCATATGATTTTAGTTTGATTTTCATAGTTGTCTTCATACAGTATGGATAATTTATATTTCTTTTTCCACTAGAGCATAAATTTTTCTACATTTCTATAAATTCTTTATAATCATAATTTAAAATTGCTGCATGATATTGCATTGAGGAGATTTACTGTACTTTACCCAAGCATTCTCCTATTTTTGGCCATATAGCATCTTTCCTATTTTTTATAGACTGGGTCATTTAATTACAGAAGTTACATATTTTCCATTCAGTGTCTTGTTCTTTGGGGAGAGGAGGTTGAATTTAAGAATGTAGATTTTAGTAGTTTTACTCAGAGGCACAATGAGAGGGAAAGAGTGTGTGAGAGTGTGTGCTCATAGTCTGTTTATTACCTCTTTGGGACCTCAATCTGTGGTTCTCAACTCTGGCTGTACATTCAGTTAGAATCACCTGATTCTAAGGAGATTAGAAAATTACCCTTAGAATAATTGAAACAACTTTTGGTGATGAGTCAGTCTGTAGATTTTTGTTTTCTTTTTTAATTTCAACAATAAAAATTTCAACAGATTACAAACCATCTGTGGTGGGTTTTTTTAATTTCAAAAATCTTCCAGGTGATTCAAATGGGTGGCCAGTAGAAAAACAGCTGACCTAGTTTATTTGAAATATTTTCTGTCTCTGACATGTACCTGAGAGTAACACATTTTAAGGGAAAGGGAGGTACGCTTTCAGGCAAGCCATCCAAATCTCCCCCCCAATACTATATAAATAATGCAAGAGTAATTTGTGGGAAACATAAGACTTCTAGAAATTTCTATTATCCGTCTCAACCACATAAATTCTTGAGATGAGAATCTACTTGAGAGTTTCAATTTATGAATGTTTTAAAGAGACGGATTCATTTTCAGTGCATTGGTGGTTAGAAGTTAGAGAGGTTGAGGCTCCAGAATGTTCTAAATATATCAAAATTAAGCCTAGCATCTGTTAGTAGCCTGCCAAGGTAGCCAGACTTCCTTTCATTTGCAAACTCTTCAAGGATCAAACAGAAGGTGGGCATTTAATAGCTGCTATTAGATGTTATTAACAGGTACAAATTTTATTAATATTAAAAGGCAGAGCAAAGACTGATGGGATTGGAATGGAGGCAGCAGGTGAATTATTCTGGGTTTCCAGGAGCATAGACATGGCACTTACCTTCTCTGGACCCCATGTCCCGAGAAATAGAGTGGACAGAGGTTATACCAGAGCTATGCTCTGGTTTCTCCAGTCAGGAATTGAAAATAGACCAAAGGCAGCTAACCCAAGTTGAAGACTCTGCTGCTGCATTCCTAGCCTACAGCAGAAATGTACTTTTTTGATTCAACTAACTTGATCAAGAGCATGTCAATGACATCTTCTCGTTTTGACTCAGTGGAGGAGAATATCTGTTTAGCACCTTCCTTGATGAACCTAAACATTCACATAGTACTTCACTGTTTACAAAACTCGTTTACATATAGTAGTTCATTTGATCCACATAATTGCCTTGAGTGCAGGAGGGGATAATTCTTATTTTACAGCTGGTAAATGTGAGGCCCAGAGAATGTAGGATCTTTCCTAAGGTGGAACCAGAATTGGCCCAATCTGGTGGAGCCAAGGGCACATAGTCTCTTCCTTACAACTTGAATAATGGCTGTTGTAAAAAATTTATTAAAACAAATTTTATTATGTCTATATATTTGAGTACTTTTTAGCCATTTAAATGACATTGATGTTTATTAGTTGACACAGAAAGGTGATCATGATATGGTGATTTAAAAAAGCAGGGTACAAAACAGCATTATTATAGACACTCATTTTTGTTTTAAAAATATACATAGTTGAAGAAAGGTGAAAGGAAGCAAATGCACGAAAATTTGGATATGTCTGGTTGGTGGTAAAGCTTGTAATCTAAGTTTATTTCAGCTTGTATAATTGTTACCACCCAAAAAGGGGGTTCGTCTGCCCACTGCAAGACATGCCAATAGTCAAGAGGCAAGGTGGTAGGAGAGAAAAAACTTTTTATTACAGCTTGCTTCCAAGAGGGAAGATGGCTGACTCATGTCCAAAAGAACCATCTTACAGAACAAAGACTATGGGCCAGTTATATAGGGGGCTGGTCTCCAAGTGGAGGAGGCAGCTGGTCTCAGGGTGGGGGCATCCATCTGGTCTTAGCTCCTGACAGTCTTTTGTTTTACTGGATATGCATCAGAGACCAGAGCAATGCCCTACACCCTGATCTTTTGGTTGCCATTGATGATGGCTGTCAGCATAGACTCTCTACCTGGGGGTCATCACATTCCTAAGGAGCTCAAAAGAACAAAGTTATCAACTTATAGCATCTGGAAGGGGCCATAAAACCCACAGAGCATGTCCGGGCTAGTTAATCAGAGGTCATTCAAAGTTACAATATGGCTTCCCTTATGTCAACCTTGTCTTGAGCCAGTATCATTACCTTGTTATTTTTTACCATAAACATTCACTACTTGTATAATAAAAATGTGAAGTAAATTAAATTGAATTGTTCTTGTCTTTCTGGCTGGCTCTTCTCTAGATGAAATGGTCCCAACTCCTTTTACTTGGCCACAAAGAAATGTCCCATTTAATTCTCGATGCAAATAATCCATAATCAATCCATAAATCAAAGTTCGGGTGAATTTATTATGAGCCAAATTTGAGAACCATATAGCCCGGGGCCTTCCTTTCCCAAGGAAGGAAGGGCACCAGAAAAGTGGGGTGTACAGAGTGGTTGTATACCATCAAAGAGCATGTATCACATATGATTTGAATGTCCCTTTTACAACAGTCACAAGATGGCTTAGCTTGCCTAGCCTGCCTGGCAGGCACGGGGATTCACACAGCAACTGATGAACACAGCAAGTAGCAGGTCTGTGGTCTCCAGCTGAGTGGTCGCAGCAGATCGGTAATCAATCCCTTAGCCTAGAGAGAGATGCTTATCCTTAAGGAAATGCTGATGTGGGGGAAGTTACTTTATCTTAAGGGCATTTGTTCTTGTCTTTGTGACATAGTAAATGCTTAAAGCAGATATGCAATGCATGTTCAAAGGCCATGTCTGGCCCTTTTGGAAAAACAAGTTCAGGCTGAATTAGTTTTACACCAAATGGCTTTCTCATATACTCCAGTATATCCTATTGTTTGCCATTTATTTATCATAATTTTCTATGAGTTTGTTCATTATTGTCACAAATCTTATTGTTACCGTTAGCTAGCACCGACTGGAAACTTACCAAGTGTCAGGCACCAAGTTAATCACTCCCATTCTTCATCAATACTCAACTCCAGTCCTCCCTCTGCAGATGAGGGTTTTGAAGCTCAGAGAGGTGAAGTAATGAGAGTGGCCAAGAGGCAGAGCTGAGATTTGAACTCGGGTCCCTTCTAACTCAAAAGCACATATTCTCATTCATTATACAATTCTGCCTCCCTATCCATCTGGGATCATAAGGGGTACCCCCATCATGTAAGCAACACCCATTTTGGAAGAAAGATGATATATTTTTGCATGTACTCATTGCTATGTGTCAGGATCACCGTGGGCATTTTTAGTATCTAGTGTGTATTCCAGACTCTGGGACTCCTCCTGCTTTCTAGTTTGTCTTGTACACCAGACATCTGAGGAGCGCTAGTCCCCCAAGGCTAAACCTGGAAGATGAAAGCCTAACAAGGGATTGTGCAATGACCCAGTGAGCTCTGGTTAATGCAGCAGCCAAGCTGGATAATGCAGAGAAAGGCAAGAATTTGCCTGGGTTGCTCAGCTTAGCTATAGAGCCTTATCAAATCCATGAAAGAAGCTCCCCAGCACTGTATCTGTGCTTTTTTCAGGGAGCTGACCACTGCCTTCTTTGTACCGGAGTTACTTATGTGTGGATCTCATCCCTTTTACTGGACCAAGAATGCCTGAGGATAGAGTCCTTGCAGAAAACCCAGTACATGGGCTCCAGTAAGAATAAATGGGGAGGTGTAAATAAATTGACTAAGGTGCGGATAAATTAATTCATCAATGAATGTGGACTTCAGTTAACAGCTTGTGTTTATCTCTGTTGAACCTATTAACCTCTTTATATTAATTGACCTATGGATAAAATGGTACAATCTTTGAAAATATTTAAAAGAAAGCTTCTCTTATTGGATTGATGACTTGGTGGTGGTATGGGTTGATTCCTTTAACAAAGAAAGTAGTGGAGAACAGTGAGTTGAAGCCAAAGAATCCCAAGGTTGGAAAGATCATTAGGAAGAGTGGGAGCCAGGCACGGAAGCTTTTTGCATCTTTAGTGTTTCAAGAAAAGCTTTCAAAGAAAGGAGGAAAGAGATCTCAGGAAGAATAAGAAGGAAGAAAAGAGGGGAGGGGAGGGGAGGAACAGGGAGAAGAGAGGGGAGGGAAAGGGAGAGGAGGGGAGCCTATTTGCTCTGGAAGTTTAAAATCAATTAAGCTGTGAAAATTTAAAGGGATCCAGTCCATTGTTACTACCTCTATTGTACATTATAAAAACAAGAATTTTTTATCATGAAAAAAAGACTATTTCCCATATAAATGTCCTCCTGTGAGGCTGTAGAGACATTATTTACCTCATTTACACCTCTAGGATGGAAAACACAGATTGCTGAGTCTACAGAATGCTTGGAGGCATCACAGAGTCTTTGAAGTAAGTTGGTTTCTTTTTATTTTGAGTCTCTCCTCAACAATGAATTTGTTCTCCTGTAAATTCTCTGAGCGAGTTGAATGCAGTTCCCCTTGTTAGTTGTAGCAGGCCTAAATTCCTACCAGGAACTTGTTGGCATAGAGTAAGAAAGTCTATTTGCAATCCTCAGAGATGTAAATAGTGTCACTTTCTACAATGTTTAGAACAGAGCACCATTTGGGCCCCTTTTGCAACTGCTTCCTTGTCCCCATGCCATTGACCCTATATTCCTGTCCCCAGACCTTAGATTTGAATTTCAGAGACAGAAAATTTGTGAGGAGAAACACACTAACATCATTTTGTTGCAAAAGACCATTGGGATTTTTTTTCCCCAGAAGATAATTATTATGAGGCATAAAAGGAGGGGATTAGATAATAGTATCATTAGCTCTCTCATTGGCCATTTATCTGAGCATGCTTATGTGCCACAAGCTGTGCTAGGGCCAGGGATACAGCAGTAGATACATGAGACCCCATTCTTGCCTTCAGCCGGTGAACATTCTGGTGGGTGGGGATAAACAGGAGCTGCCCCATGGGGTAAGTGTGAGGACAGGAAGCCCATGAGGCTGCAGGAGCCTGTGGAACACCAACCTGCCAAGACTGGAGGGGTCAGAGAAGATTTTTCTAGAAGAAGTGATGTCTAGAAAGAAATCTGAGGTTGGGTAAGAGATAGCCAGGTGATGAGCTGGAGGTCAGAATGAATAGGCAAGAGAGAGCTTGGTGTGTTTAGGGCATTGAAATGAGTTCCACAAGGCTGGAGTGGATTGTACTTGTTACCGCCCAAGGGGGATCCTCTGCCCACCGCAAGACATGCCAATAGTCAAGAGGCAAGGTGGTAGGAAAGAAAGAACTTTTATTACAGCTTGCTAGCAAGGGGGAAGATGGCTGACTCATGTCCAAAAGAACCACCTTACAGAACAAAGACTATGGGCCAGTAATATAGGGGGCTGGTCTCCAAGTGGAGGAGGCAGCTGGTCTCCGGGTGGGGGCATCCATCTGGTCCTAGTTCCTGATAGTCTTTTGTTTTCCTGGATATGCATCAGAGACTGGAGTACCCTGATTTTTCAGTGGTCATTGATGATGGCTATTAGCATAGACTCTCTGCCGGGGGGTCATCACATTCCTAAGGAACTCAAAAGAACAAAGTTATCAACTTATAGCAGCTGGGAGGGGCCATAAAACCCACGGAGCATGTCTGGGCTAGTTAATCAGAGGTCATTCAAAGTTACAATATGGTTTCTTTTCTACAATATGGCTTCCCTTTTGTCAACCTTGTCTTGAGCCGGTATCACACTGAGGAGAGTAGTGGGGAGAGAAGATGTTGGATGACAAGGTCTGAATTGTGAAAAGCCTGGAGTTGAACTTTTTTCTGAGGTGATGACGGGTTTTAAGTAGAAGAGTAATGTGGTCAGATATGCATTTTGGAAAGGTCACTCTGGCCACTGTGTGGAGAATGGATTGAGAACAGCAAGAGTGGAGGCAGAGAGCCATTCAGAAGACTGTGTCCATTGTCCAGATGAGAGATGACAGCCTGTACTAGGATAGCTCTGAGCTGGCCCTTGTGATGGAAGGAGGGGCTGGTGGCGACTGTTGGGTAATGAGGCCAGGTCTGCCTGGGAGGAGACACTGGCCAGCAGGACAATCTGGGAGAGGAGAGCCTGAGGTTTGCTTCTGCTCCTTGCCCTCTCCTCTTTAGGTTACAGATGCCCACTGCCCCTAGGCTACTAGCAGCTGCCTAGGGCACTTTCCTGGGCAATTCCTCTGGTTTTCAATTTTACTGGACATATGAAAACATTCTCTCTTTATCTGTTTGTTTCTTATTATCCTACACTAGTATCCTGCATAGTAAAGTTCTTAGGGTTTTCTTCCCTTGGCAACAGACAGGATTGCAAGGGCATGATGATACACTGAATGTGTACGATGTGCTACTCAGTGCAGCTGTGTTGGAGGCTCCCCTGTGTGGCCTCCCTGGTCATCTCAATAACTCTGAGAGATTGAGGACTTGCTAATGCTCACACAGTTAGCAAAGGGTAGAGCTAGGATTTGGATCCTGTTGGGCTTTATTCCCAAATGTTTTCCATGATATCACAATGTCTCTATAGCATTCCAGAAAATGTATGACGTTTAACAAACTACCTTTGTAAATAATTCCTTTGCTCTAAAAAGTGAATTTAATGGTAGAATATGAAATGCATAGGATGAAGGGAAGGGAAAGAGAGTTTTAATTTGAATAAGTGGGCTTTGGGGGAGTCCCTGAGTCATGTCATTTAGTCATTTTGAATGTGGACAGGGAGAGTCCTAATGCTGACACAATCCTAGGAAATTTTTGGAATGAGTAGGGCAATGGCCTCTGAGATAACACTTAGATCTTCTTTCGTCTTCTGTCTTTGGAATCAGAAGCCTTAGGAATCAGAGATTCAGATGCAGAATGATTCTGCAGGCTCACTTAGATCAGAAATTGGGTCAATAACAGATACCTCCAATCTTCCTTAATACACCAATGGAGTGCATCAGAAAAATGACAAAAAATTGTTGAGATATTTTTATAAAATTAAATCCATAATCAATTGTCATAGGCTTATATGTTCTATTAACAAAGAAGAGCTGGGAAAAGTTATGAGAGGCAGAGAGGAGACATCATTTAGTCAAAAAGATGCTTTAAAATAAAATGAAGTTATATCTCCAAGGAGCTCAGAGCTCTCCTTACATTTTAAAGTTTTTTGTGTGTTGAATTTGTGTTTGTTTATTGTGGTAGCTGAGTGTTAGTGGTTAGGATGAAGGTGGAAGAAAAGCTAGCTTTTGGAGAATATTAGAGAATGAAACAAGAGAATTTAGCAAAGAAGTGGGAAGAAGGACGTCGGAGATAATGCCATGCATCTCGCTCTTGGAGGCAGAGAGAGGCCCCCTCATATGTTTGGATGCCAACCTTCTGCTAGGGTTCAGTCCTGCTACGTCCCTGGGGGTAAATTGTTCTCTGGGAGCATTTGTCCCTCAAAACAACACAAAAAAGAATGAAATTGTGAAAAGACTCCAATTTTAAGGGCTAGTTATCCCCAAATGTGTCCCTAACCCCTAGGTACCCTTTTGCACAGGGAAATTCTCAAGAAACAAACTTTAGAGGAGAATGTGCAAACTGACCCAACAAGCAAATAGAGGAAAAAAGCTTATCGGCAAAGGATAGAAAAAAGGCAACTATTGCTAAACCCTCAGTTCAATGCTGGTACTTAAAGGATCTGACATTTTGGCCACACCAACACTTTCCAAATTGTCACTTTTCACCCATGCAGATCTTTGCCCTGATGGTGGCTCTGGCAACACACATCTTCTTGATCTGTCCATGTGCGTTTGCGGTGGTGGATGTCATTTCACCACACATTCTGTGGTCTGAGCGAAGTTCTCCTTTCAGTGGAAGAAGGCCACAGTTGGTGTGTGCTGCATGTCCAGCCCCATCCCCAAACTGGGCAAAATAGTCAATGTTTCAAGAAGCCCAACAGCCTGAGGGAGAGTCCAGGCAAGGAAGGCTCTCGCAGCTCCCGTGAGTTCTCAGGAGTCAGGGAAAGTGCTAGAAGGAGAGGGAGGCAGACATAAGCTAAAGGGCACTTGTGGATTGGCGGCTGGGAGAAATCACTAAAAAGTTGACAACCCAATTACTATGATTTCAGGAAAATAGTCTAACTAGAAAACTTAATATCATAGGTTGTGTCTGGTCTTCAGAACTAAAATAGGAAACCAAGGTAATGAAATTCAGTTCTTTCAGGGGTTTCTGAACATTCTGGAATTTAGTGAGGAGGCAGGTCAGAGAGACTGACCAGTTGCCAATCTCCCCCTTCCTATTGGCCTGATCCTGGTGGGTTCCTGAGGAAACTGAGGAGAGATGGTGAAGGGGGCTGCAAAGTTTGCCTATAAAAGAATCCAATTAGAGAAAGTGATTACTAGGGAGAAGCTGCTCATGCACTTGGTCCCCCACAGGGATCCTCTGCCTGTTGTGACAAGTGCTTGTTAAAGCCTTCCCACCCTCTCTGCAAGGACTCACTCAGATCTTCCCCCTGATAGAAAAATAGACCAGTTCCAAAGACTGTTCCCCAGGGGCTTCAAGCTACTCCAGGAACCCGTGGAAATCCTATGAGCAACACATCACATTTTCTGCCTGCGGAGTTCCAGGGTGAGCCAGGCATGGTTTGGTTGGGATCTGGGAGGAGAGGGCCCTGTGAGCTTTGCAGCTTCCAAATGTGGAGTCCCAACCAGAGGACAAAAACGAGACAAGAAAACTCTGCATAGGCCCTGGAGGGGAAACGTCAGTGGTTCTGCAGTGTGAATTATCAGGCCCCAGGACTCTGGCTGAGAAGACCTCTGCGCCCCAGAACTGTTAAAGTGAATTTCTGCAGCACAGAGAAAGAGACTTGGAGAGTCTCCTCCTCAGGGGACTTCCTGAGCCACAAATGCTATTTAACGCCTCCTGGTTTACAGTTGGGCTGAGAGCACCTCTTTCACCAGCGCACCACGTGCTGACTTCGCGGCTACGAAACTCGGGAAAGAAACCGGCATTCGGAAGGCACATGGGCATTAGCCTGTGGTGCGTGAAGTGACTTGCACTTTGGGGCACTTTGGGGAGACGGCGGAGGAAGGACGGGAGCAGCAGAAGGCTCTGAGGTGCTGACTCCATGGAAACGGGGCCCTGTGTGGTTCCCTTCCCTGCCCCTCATTTATTCTGGAAGCCTAGAGACTAGCTCAGTTCCTCATTCAAAAGATGTTGCAATCTCAGTTCTTTTCGTCTGGATTTCTATTTTGATCTCCAAGAACTGAATTCACTTGATCCCTTTGAAAAATTCTGAAAGTTCAAGACAGTTCCCCGGAGGCCAGAAAGGTCTACAAAGCTTTATGTTTCTGCCATGACATTTGGGGCCTGTTTCAACTAAGGGCTGATCTAGCAGTCTTGAATTTCAAGAACTAGGCACTCAATGATACTTCCCTGTTTTGGGGGCATACTGAGTTCAACAATCTGGGCCTCTGGGATCTTGAGGGACAAACTAGTTGTAGAATCTTCCAGTCCAGGTGATCACAACTTGGGGGGGCTAAGTCTGTGAGCCTTTGCAATAACAGCAGCTACACATGATGCTATCTCTGGTCCAGGCCTGGCCTAAGTGCCACTCATGTATCATCTCACTTAATCCTCACAACAACTCTGTGAAGTAGGACTGTTATAATCATTATCCCATTTTACTGATAAGTAAACTGAGGCACAGGGAGACAAAGTCAGCAGCTCAAGGTCATAGAGCTAGTGAGTGAGAGAAGCAGGACTCAAATCCAGAGTCTGTGCTCTTCCCTGCAGCGGAGGCACCGTCACACCTTGCACCATTTTTTATCGCTGAATCAACGCTCAGCCCTTGCTTTTATATTTTTGCTAATGCCCTGAAATCCTTTTTGCCTCTTTAATCATTTCTCTAAGCCCCAACCTTGAGGGCTAATCATAACAGTTCACATCACTGAGGGTTCACCCTGTGTGAGGTACTTCACAGGCATTGTGCCATTTATACAGAAGGAGACTGAGGCCCAGAGAAAAAGAGTCACTTGCCCAAGATCCCCAAACCTGTAAGTGGCAGATCTGGCTCTCTGACCTGACACCAACTCCCCTCTGTAATCATTCCATGAACTTTAAAAAGAATGTGCTATTTGTCATTCCATAATGTGCGGTAGCTCTGGGAGCTGAAATCCAAATTACGTTCTAAAATTATTAGATAAAACAAAGAGATCATTGTGGGGAGACACGTGAATTGTAGGGTGGGTTATTAAAGCAGAAGCGTCCTACTGTGGAGAACTTCAAACCGCCAGTGACGTGGCAGTTAGACGTAGATGTAAATGAGGAGGAGAAGAAGCCGAATGGGGCTGGGAATTCACCTGGACCATCGCATGGTTCTGTGTCTAACACACACAATTTACAAGCCGGCTACGGTAACTCTCATTTGTCTGGTGTTGAAGAGTTTACCAAGTTCCCCCCAGTATGTGCTCGGCAGAATAGGGGATGCAAAAAGCAGTCGAGGACTGTCTCCTCTTCCTGCAAATCTCACAATCTGGAGAGGCCAGTGTGATGTGCCTGCCTAAGATATAGCTATCAAAGCACGGGAAGAGCTAATTTTAGGCTGCGGTCATGCATTCACAAGTGCTGTAGGAATGACAAAAAAGAGAGAGTCCCATGCGAAGTGTCAGTTGGGTACGGTGACATGCAGAAGGCAATGTAGATGTTGAAAAAGAAAGAGAGTTAGCTTGATAAGAGTTAGGCACCTTGCAGAATGGGGGTGGGGGGTGGGGAGGTAGAAAAGAGGGGAAAGGAAGAGAGAGCAGAGTAGAAGGCACAGGAACGTGAGGAACAAGTGCAAACCCAGGTCTGGGCTGCCTGGTGCTGAGGAGCAGCAGAATAAGAACAATAATGCCAGCCTCACAGTTTTCAAAGCCCTTTTACATCCATTTTATATTTGCTCCTCTCAGATCCCTCTTCAGCTATGGGGTTGGGGACATCGTTATTCTCATTTTACAGAAAAGCTAAGTGATGTGTCTGGCCAAGGCCACATGTATCTAGAGAGTGGCAGACCAGGAGCCAGATCTCTGTGCTCTTTCTGCCTTCTGTCACCTCGTTGCATGGCTCCACTAGTTGGTGCTGAATCTCATCTATGAGAGCACAGGTACAGCTGGGACAAGTGGTGGAAAGTCTTATGTTTCCAGTTGGGAAATTTGCATTTGGTCCAATAGGCAATTATAGGTTCATGGTGACATGAAAATGATGTTTTAATTGGTTTAATCTAGCAGTGGTGTACAGGTCAGGAGATGTGTAAAGTTTCTAGGCATCAGCTAACAAAGTCCAAAGTTAGGATGGTGACTTTGAACATAGAGAGTAAGGATAGAATTCAAGGCACATCATAAAATAATGGAGATAACTCTGCCAATTGACTGGATGTAACATAAAAGAAAGAGAAAAACTAAAAAAAAAATCCCAATAGTGGTCAGCTGTATTAGTCAGCTAGGGCTGCTGTAACAAAATACCATAGACTAGGAGGCTTAAATAAAAGAAGTTTATGTCTCATAGTTCTGGAAGCTGGGAAGTCCAAGAATAAGGTGCCAACAAGGTAGGTTTCATTTTGAGGCCTCCTCTCTTGACTTGTAGGTAGCCACCTTCTTGCTATGTTCTTACGGGGCAGAGAGAGAGAGAGAGAGAATGCAAACTCTCTCATGTTTCGTATCATAAGAACACTAACCCTACAGGATCAAGGCCCTACCCTGTGACTTCATTTAACTTTAATTATCTCCATAAAAGTCCTACTTCTAAACACAGTCACATTGAGAGTTGGGGTTTCAACATATAGATTTGTGGGGGGGGACACAAACATTCAGTTCATAACATCAATTGAGTGGGATTGGTTTGAGGAGAAGGATAAACTCAGGTTGGGTTTGAGGCAGAGATAGAATCTCCAAGGCTGTCCTGTAGGCAGCTAGAAATGTGGCAACATAGTTCAGGTTAGAATTCAGGAAAAGCCACTTAAGTTCTCTTGGTCTCAGTTTTTTTTTTCTTTATTTATAAAATTGGGATAATAATGCCAACCCAGCAAAAGAGAGTCAAGTGGAGCAAATGAGATAACTGAGAAGAAAACTCTTTGAAAATTATAAGTTGAAACTATGATATTTTCATATGTAAAAGACATATCTGGGAATCTGAGGCAGAGAGATGGTGGTAAAGTCTCCATGGTGGTGAGTTCTTGGGGGATTATAGGGAGAGGTGAACCAAGGACCATGGTAGAGCTCCAGTGAGTGTCTCAGTTGGGTGAAAAAGAACTCCCAGTGGATTAGGAAGGGCTGAGCAGTCAGGAAGTGGAAAACCACAAGGCCTTGGGGCCAGAGAAGCCAGAGGAGGGGACATTTCAAAGACAAGACTTGAGGATCAAATTCTAGAGTGACTGAGAAGGAAATCTGAGGAAAGGGCAGCAGAACCAGCTGCTGAACAGGAACAAATGAGCTTATCCTAGTTATGTATTACTCAGAGGAGGTGGTGGGGATGGGGCAGGCTGACTTGCTGTAGATTAGGAAGAGGAAGATGAGGAAGAAATGACAACAGTGAGCCCAGTGATTCAGGGAGTTCAGGCATAAAAGGACAAGGAAAAATAGAAATTTGAATAGGTCGCAGAGTTAGGCAGGAGAAGAGGAAACTGGCATTTGGTTGACCACCTGCTGTGCATGGTGAACATGTTCGTTTACAACTCAAAATAGTCCTAAGGGACTGTCTTTTTATCAGCCTCATTTTAAAGGTGAGGAGGCTAAACCTCAGAGAGTAAGGGTTATACAGCTAGAAAGTGGAAGTGTTGGGAGTCAAACCAGGTCTACTGGACTTCAAGTACAGCGTGCATTCTCTCTAGCACAGTTCAGGTGTAGGATGTTGAAAGAGAGAGGAGGAGAAAGGAACAGAGGAAGAGACTGAAGTCTCTGAAGGGAGAAAGGCTGAGAGTAACAATCAAGATGTCATGGCCAGCCCCATGGCCTAGTGGTTAAGTTCAGTGCACTCTGCTTTGGCAACCCGGATTCAGTTCCCAGGCGTGGACCTACACCACTTATCAGCGGTCATCCTGCAGCAGTGACCCACATACAAAATAGAGGAGGATTGGCACAGGTGCTAGCCCAGGGCAAATCTTCCTCAGTAAAAAAAAAAAAGGAAAAAAGAATCAAGATATCTCTAAAGAAAAGAAGACATGTGTCTTCCCACCCTGCCTCAGAGTCTTCCTCCAGCAACAAACCCTTCACAGCTGCAGAGCTTGAGAGCTACTCTCCCATCACTGTGGTCACTTTCTCAACTGCTACTGCTGTATCAGTTTCCTATCATTGGGCTTCCACTGGTCACTGATAACCTTCTTATTGCTAAGTCCCTTGATACTTTTTATTCTCACTCACCACTCCATCTTTAAAGCAGTCTTTTTCTTGGCCTCCTTGACATTGTATTCTAGATTCAACTCTTATTGTTTGGTCAGTCTTTCTCAATCATCTTTCCAGGCTTCTAGTCTCTCTGCCCATCCCTTAATTGTTGATGTTCCCCAGGGTTCTGTCCTTGATTCTCTTTCTTTCTCTGTTCCCACACCCTGCATTAGTGCATTGACCTCTCTGGGTTCAGTTACCATCAAGTGCTGATGGCTCCTAAATTCATCAGGCTTCCCAACTCCTCCTTCCATTTGCATGTTTCATAAATGCCTCAAATTCACAATACCCCAGTGCCCCAAATTGAACTCACTTTCTCCCTAAACAGCATCTTCCTCTTTGTTCTTTTTATTAATGTAAGGCACCATTCTCCCTTCAAAATACCTGAGAGGATCCTTGACTCCCCCTTTCCCTGATCTTCCATAACTAGTCCATCCACAACTCCAGTCAACTCTCATTTCTTTATATCTCTCCATCCCATCTAGTATGTCCACTCCTTCTGCCCTGGACAATCACAGGAGCATCCCTACTAGTCTCTCTGAACCTAGGCTTGCCTCCTTCCAAACTGTCCTCCATCTGCTGCCAGAATCACCCCTCTAAAATGCAGACCTGTTTCCTACATTTTAAGGGCTCTCATTGCCCTCAGGATAAAACCCAAACTCCTTTGAGTGGATGTAGGTCACTCTCAAACTACCCTCCACCCACCTTGTCCTCCCTTTCACGCTTTGCCTAAACTATATGACTTGAAGTTCCCCCAGCTTGCCATGTGCTCTCAGCAACCTGTCTTTGTACCTCCAGATTGTCCCCCTGCCTGGAACCCCTGACTCTCTCTCCTTAGCCAGCTTTTCCCCTCAGTACCTTAAAAACTCTCCCTTGTTCCCTGAGGCTGTCTGGGGTCCCTTCCACCAGTTCCCATGGCTCTCTTTATCACTCGTTCTGGTGGCCCTTCTCACTTCTCTTTGTTAACTTCTCACCTCTAATAGAGCTTCATCTATTAACTTTCTGACTTATTCACCACCCTGAAGTTTCCTTTAAGTCAGAGACTGTGTTTTCTTCATTGTCATGTACAGTATATGTGGCTCATTGTGACTGGGAGCTGACAACTGGGTTCAAGCCCCATCCCACCAGTAATTGATGAGTGAACTTGGGCACACAAGCTTTTTCACGTCTCTGCACTTTGGTTGTCCATATCTATAAATGACCAGTTCAGAGCAGCTAGGGCTATTTGAGGATTAATTGAGTTAATACACATAAGGAGCTTTGCAGAGTGCCTACCACAGAGTCAGTGCAGTACAGGTTGGCTGTTGCCCCTTGTTGGATAAACGAGCATCTGTGGCTTGAGCTGAAGGCAGGCTGATGGAGGAAACGTGCTTCCCCAGAGCACTTCAGCAAGTTTGGCCAAGGCTGGGTGACTTCAAGTGAGGAGTGATGAGGGTGGCTGAGGAAATCCCACCCCAAGGGCCCTGATGTCAATTTACCAGAAGAATTTTCAACGTGGGAGTTAGAAGTCCCAGAAACAGTGGCCAAATAGGATTCAGAACGTCACCTAGTAGCAATCAGAGACGTCGCTGGCGCAGCAGGTCTACCCGTTCTCCTTCCGAGGAGGTGCTGACAGGTTAGGAGCCGATGTCCTCTCCCTCACAGCTGCTCTGTGTGAAATTTCATCATTAATTCCTTGTAAAGGTGATGCAACCTGTGCAAACCTTTATTCAGAAGATTATCTACTCTTTAGCAGTTTCCCACAATGTGATGGCAGCTGGTTGTGTAATTGCTGCTATTCCGGCTATGTCCGTGTCAGTGCGTGAATGCCTCTGTCTATGGGTTCTGAGGGCAGGGCACAGAAGAGCTGAAAGTACACACACCTCTGGGCTCAGGGTCACAGTCAGTGCTGACGGCGGGGGAGGAATCTGCGACAAGGTCTAACGACCTCCTGGGAGTGCATCAAGAGATTTTTTTCTCTAAGTATAAATGAATAGCCATGCTATCACCATGAAAACATTCTAAGCATCCGTGTAAGCTATTCATCCTCATCAGGTTTGAACTGGTCATGCAGCACATTTGGTTTTCTTCATAACTGAAATATGGAATCTCCATCTGCTGCTGCTTCTCACTGTTTCTTCTTTGTTGTTTTATTACCAGCAAAGCTGCAGGAGACAAAACCTTAATTCTTTCTTTGTTCCCAGCCCCCTTTCAGTACAGGATGCCGTGCGCATGCTCCTTCTCTCCTCTCCCTCTAAAGCAGTGGAAATTATGCTGTCAATTTATTTCCTAATTTCCCTTGAATTTACCTCTTCATATATTTCTCAGCTTCCTGTCACATACTTAATTGGTTTGGCTGATTTTTACAGCCACATCTAGCAGGCGATTTTTTTTTTTCTTTTTTTTTACGGTCTACTGAAAGGTTGCAGTGTGGCATAGTCAAATGTATTTTATATGGGCAGGAAAGAACAGTCTAAGTGTTTTAAAGGTTTCTCAAGAGAAAGTGTTGAGCTAAATGGAATTTTGGATCTGAGCTGGCCCTGCTTTTAGCCTGTGGCTTTTAGCTAAATGAGGCTTCTAGGAAGGGTGTTTGTGTATTTTCTTTCTTTAGCTTTCCAGGGATTAAGATGCTCTTGGAATCAAAGTCCCAGCTTCTGTAGTTATCCTCTCCTCACAACTGCAGCAGCTTGACAACTATCGACCACTTCTGCTCCCCTCCAGCCCTTATGGGGCCCAGAACCAATCCCAACCTTAGAGGTCATAACTGTTCCTTCAAAGGAATTGGAGCAACTCTGGGACTCAGTGTTACCTTGGGTTGATCCGATCCTGGTCTTGTGCCTTGAATCTAAAATTGGGCATCTTTCTTGTTCCTGAGATTCGGTCCCCACCTCATTAGGGGAAAAGGGCCCCTGTCTTGGCATCCCTGGCCTGAGTCTTTGTGCCCATGCTTTGTCCAACTCTCAGGCTCTCCAGGACTCGGGGCCTTCCTGCAATGACCAGGCCTCCTCTCAGGTCCAAAGTCCTCTCCTTGAACCTAGCCTGGCAGTAAATGGGCCTTGTTGCTTGCAGAATGACCTCCCCCATGAGTTCTGTTTTCCTCCCCAGTTACTTAAGGAGCCTCTATTGCTAGGGTCTGTTGTTGGTCCCCCCACACTCTTCAATTCCCTGGTGGACCACCTGTTACCACCTTTTTTATGACCTCTTGTCTGTGGTCGTACGTGCTGGATTCCATGCTCTGCCTATGATAACGGACTTTCCCCAGTATCTGTAGCTGACAGTGTCTCTGAAGGCTTGCCATACCCCAGTGAGGGAAGAGTGCAGGGCTGGGTCCCAAGCTACCCTTCTCATTGCAATTCACAAGCCCTGTTGGTCTTGAGATGGGAGAAATGGTTTTAGGGTCTTCATGGTCAAAAAGTTTAGGGACTTGATTGCTTTCAAGTCTATTTCTACTTTTTCAGATCCTTCCCTGGCCTCTTAGATGCAAGCTTTCCCTAAGATTCTATCAGAATCCTGGCTCTAAAGTCAAGGCCTTTAAGACTAAAGTAGGTTCTAATGGCCATATGGACAGGATTCTATTTGTAATGGAAAACTTCCCTGAGAATTCTTCTGGCTGGTCACACCCCAGTCTTAGTTCCTGTGCATTATCTCCTTGCTCCCTAGGCATTGTGGGCTAATGGTTCCAGGGTTTTGCCCATCCAGAGCTGACACACAATTGTGACGTCTAATCCAACACGTTTGCTTCCTGGACTTGGTCTGTGCCTGCTGCCTGTACTACCTCTAGCATTTCAACTCTGTCCTTCCTGATTTGGGGTTTGATCCCCCTGTCTTGGCCCTGCTAACCAATAGAAACTTTAATTCTCTATAAGGTTGAGTAAAAACACTATCTCCAAGCTTCTCATTTTGCTGTATTCCCTTCCCAAGTCAGGCTTAGAGACTTTCATCCTCCATGTGACTATTGCCTTGAACTGTGTCTGCAGCCTTGACCTGTGTCCTGAACTCTAGCGTGTGTGCTCCCCATCTCAGCTAATGACTGTACCATTCTCCTTATAACCCAAGCTAGAAACCTCAGACATGCTGTTGAGACAGATCAAAAGGAGAGAGCCATTATCCATGTAATCAGAACTAAGGCCCTAGTGTCACCTCAGAAAAAAGGATGTGGCCTATCACCGCTCTGCATATGAGAAATTTAATTTTGTCACTCTACTCCTAGGCCTCAAAAAATCAGTTTATGCAAACCAAACTCACAGGGGACTAAATTTTTAACCCAGAATTCTGATTTGCACGTTTATAATGGGGGATTCTACTTTCCCTTTATTGGACTCTTCCATTCACAATCCACAGTCCACTATTCCAGAGAGGCCTGACTAAGCAGATGGGTTATCAGAAGGTTCCTGTTAGGAATAGACTTAGAGCAAAGGAATGGAGTAGACTTGAGAGATTACAAACATGTCAGAATAATCTGAGAACAATCCATGTTTCTGTAAAGTATGCCTTTCTAGCAAACACCAAGAGGAGTATACTTCTTTTTTTTTTTTTTTTTTGGTGAGGGAGACCAGCCTTGAGCTAACATCCATTGTCAATCCTCCTCTTTCTGATGTGGAAGACTGGCCCTGGGCTAACATCCGTGCCCATCTTCCTCTACTTTATATGGGATGCCGCCACGGCATGGCTGACAAGCAGTGCGTCGGCAGGTGCCCCGGAGCCGAACCCATGAACCCCGGGCTGCCAAAGAGTGACCTAAACCACTGTGCGACCAGGCTGGCCCCAAGAGGAATATACTTTTTACACTTGATATGAACATGAGAATTGAGGTCATCAGCTCATCCCTGTGGTCAGTGGGATGACAGATGTTGAAGCTCCACCATTCCTACATTCATACATGAGAGTGGAACTGGGGAGTACTTACTCAGTATCAAGTACCCTGTGAAGCACTCTATCTCTTGTTTAATCCTTACAATAACTCTATGAAATAGATGTTACATATCCCATTGTGGGTTGAATTATGTCCCCCAAAGACATATGTCCAAGTCCTAATCCCAGGTTCCTGTGGATGTGACCTTATTTGGAAATAGGATCTTTGCAGATGTAATTTGTTAAGATGGGGTCATACTGGATTAAGATGGGCTCTAAGCCCAATATGACTGGTGTTCTTATAAGAAGAGAAGACACAGAGACACAGACACACTCAGTGGGAAAATGATGTGAAGATACAGAAGGAAAACACCATGTGACAGGATCAAGAGATTGGAGTGATGCATCTACAAACCAAGAAATGCCAAGGATTGCTGGTAGCCACCAGAAGCTAGAAGAGGCAAAGAAGGATTCTTCTTAGAGCCTTCAAAGGAAGCATGGCCGTGCTGACACCTTGATTTCAGACTTCTAGCCTCCAGAACTGTGAAAGAATAAATTTCTGTTGTTTTTTGTGGTACTTTGTTAAGGCAGCCCTAGGAAACTAATACAGTCTCCATTTTACAGATGAATTAATGGGTGCTCAGAAATGCTAATCATCTGTCCAGTAGTTAGTGCTTAGAGCTCCCTGACTCCAAATACTTGAACACTTACTGGCTGACCTGGCGCATTAGGTGGGGGCAGGGTTTCTCTTTCTCTTCCATCAAAATCATGTTTCGGATAAATTATATAACAATCAGCATTTCCCAAGTAAGATTGTGTAGACCATTAGTTCTGTGGGATATTAGAATATGTTAATGCACAAAAAAGTTTTCAGGGTCAAAAAAAGAGAATGATACTCTGTATAAATCAGGCTTTTTTTCCCCCTGCAAGATCCCATAGAGGCTTTAACATGCGTTATGAATCTCCAAGAGAGGGATACAGAACTTTCTGTTTCTCAGGCTTGTCTGAACACGGAAGCCTTTTCTTTTACAGAGCATCTCATGGAATTCATATTCTGTCAAAGATGTTTTAGGGAGGGCTGAATTAAAGAAAAAGACATTCTTTTTCTGACATCATTTACATGCCAACCATGTTTTCTGAGTGACATCTTCAAATAGGTTTCTGAAGCAGAATTGAAAAATATCCTTGCTGCATCAGAAATATGTTTACAAACCATCTCTTTGGGCGGGTTAACTTAGCTAATGTTTTACCATACCTCTTTTATTCTTTAGATCGTTGTGTGGATTCTCAGAGTCAGTGTCTTCCAGTTAGGAACACGTCTGTGGTTGGACAAATTTGGGTTTGTTGATTTGCTGTATCCAGGGAGAATGCACACTTTGGGAAACTGGGATGTCTCAGAAAGAGGGTGTTAGAAAGGAATTATTATAGGATTTGTGCTTGTGTTAGGTAATTTGGGGGTAAGATTCAAGGAAGTAGGACTTTGCAGAAACAAAAATGGGTATTAGTTCTTATAACAGACTCTGAAAAGTAGAGACCCAGACTATTACACCCAGACAGTGAAAAATATGTCTCCCCAAATGCACCTGTGCTTTCCTAGACATCTAAGACGTATTTCCTCTCCTGTTATGGGCTGTTCTGTAGTCTTTATACAGGTGCAGCAAGAAGTGTTTACCCCAGCATAAATTTCTCCTTGGCTAGCTAAGAAGAAATTAAGGACTGTGCGATTATCCATGACAACTCTGCCTAATGAATTTACATTTAAATGAGGCTTGGTCAAAGATAAACAAAGCCAGACACTAGTTAAAGTGGTAAGGACAAATTTTACCTTACGACTTTAGGGTAGGGTAAAATCACTCATTCCTCCATTGATCATTCAGTTCATGGACTGAGCTCAACATGAACTGAACTCACCTCAGTTTTGACGGAGGTGACTGGATGTTTTTAATGGATAATGAGAGAACAGGGAGGGGAGTGAGCAGGGCTCAGTAGAGTCAGGGTATTAAAAAATTACAAAAAACGGGAAAGGAGAATTGGCCCACGTGAAACACATCTGGGTTTGCTAATGGGTGCTTACAGAGGTCGGTCTCCTATCCTCCCACAGAGGCTGGAAGAAGGGGCTCCATCTTCACGCCTTGGCTGGAACAAACAGTAAATTCTTTTGACAGCCTTGAGTTTTCTCAGGCTATATGAGAAAGGAGGGCTATGGTCATCCTAGGGATGCGGCCCAGAACTGTTAAAACTCTGTTAGTGTTTTGCTCAAGTCTTTATAGGCCAAGGTTGAAGCCTAGTCAAGAAGAGGACTCAGAGGGGCCTGGCTAGAGTTTGATCAAGGAGAGAATCTTTGTCAGCTTCTAAAGAAAGAGTTGTATAATTTATGACTTTCACCAGGGGCAGAGACAAGTTGTGGATGATCCTTTCCAGTTGCATTATCCCAAGTCTGGTAGTTTTTGCTTGAAGCATATACGTGCCCCAGAGTCAGCTATCCCTCCCTTTCAGAGGCTTCCGTGTATTCTTTTTAGGGAAACATGATTCATGGGAGGGGTAGTGGTTTTAAACATCTGAAATTCTCTAACAATTATCCTGAATACACAGGAAGAAGTATCCTAGTGGGGCACAGACTGTACTGGTATTGGGAATTTAAGACTCATTTATCACTACAGGAATGAGCCTTTTTCTTTATTTGAGAGTCTGTTGGGGGAGTCGCTTGAAGTGGATAGAGTCCTTCAGGGGAGTCAAACAGCCTGCAATGTCAGCCTGCAAGCGGGCTGGAATGTCTCTGAAGAAAATAAAGTAACTATTTTTATCCAGGATAGGCCCAATCTTTGTTCCCACTCCTAAAGGGCTAGGTTTTGCTGATAGGGTTGTAAGGACCTCAGCAGAAGCATTTTGTTGATGTGGGGCCAATGTACAATTTTATAAGAGTGATATTTAGGATTAATTATGCAAGGGAAACAAATATCAGAAAAGATATGTAGAAGAAAATGTACCATTTGGAGTGTTTTTTTAAAAAGCTATTAAATTTTGTCAGTAATCAGTTAAATTCAGAACAGTAGCTATAGTCTGAGAAAAACACACCAGAGAATTTTGTTTTTTCTCAAGTGGCAGAAGACCATAATGGGGTACAGGATAAAGATAAGGAAGATCATATTAGTTAATAGAGGAGGCCGAAGTACAATGATGGGCAAGAGTCGTGGTAAACAAAAAGAAAAAGGGTGCTAAAGACCAGAGAATTAATTTTGTTCTGTCTTGTGTGAAAGCTGTATGCTTCGGCAGTCAGTAGTTTGTTCTGCTGTTTTGGCCAGAAGCTGTCCACTCCTATAAATCAACAGCTTCTGGAGAATTTCTGAAAATATTCAGTTTGAAGCCTCTCAAAGAAATGGACTTTCAGTGTTGGGGGGACTTTCCATATGTCATTTTAGTTGGGAAACATGAATCCAAAGATTAAAATGTTGGACTCTTAATGCCACGTCAGTTGTTAACAGCAGCAACAAGTTTCTTTCCATCAAGTTTCCAAAGAAGCTTTTCTCTTACGTCTTTTCCAGAAGACCACATATCTAGGTTTCAGATCACACAGAAGCTGCTTTGGAGAATATTTTGGAACTGCAGCTTTCCCACAGTCATCACACTAGATTGCAATAGGATAGGATCAAGGATTGGAAGTAATTCCCAAATGCATAAGGTAGCCTGTTGTCTACTCAGAAGGAGATAATTTTTGGGCCCTACAGGAGATTGATCTACTTGCGCACCATCAAGACCAATGGGAATACTTTGGGTATTACAAGTTCAATGGTTCTGGGGCCAGCTCGGTGGCATAGTGGTTAAGTTTGTAGGTTCTGCTTCAGCAGCCTGGGGTTGACAGGTTTGGATCCCGGGTGTGGAACTATGCACCTTATCAAGCCATGCTGTGGCAGGTATCCCACATATAAAGTAGAGGAAGATGGGCACGGATGTTAGCCCAGGGCCAATCTTCCTCAGCAAAGAAAATAAATAAATAAATAAAATAGTTGGAAAAAAAAGCTCGATGGTTTTAAAATTCCATTAGTTCTTATCACATTCCCTCTTGTTTGTAGCTAAGGACAGTGATGTTTCTAAGTAAAAGGTAAAGTCTTCTAGTTCTTTTATAACTGTATCAGTGAAATGTGTGTCTTTATTCCTGGAGAGACAAGTTGGGATTACAAAATTAAGCAATTTTTTTTCTACCATTGCAGCCAGAATTCTCCAGCAAAGAAAAGCCTTAACATACTCTGAGAATAAACAATATCCAGAACATAGACCTTTTGGAGATGCTCAAAGGAGCCTCGAGGCTATGGCTGTCCCTGTCCTACCTTCACAGTCTTGCTAGGATTGTGTTGCCAGCAGGTGGCGCATGCATTGGAACATCCTTAGCAGTAGCCTTAAAACAACCCCATCAATGTTGGTTTAATGTCATTGCCAGTTTATCTCTGCTATTGTAGATAATATCACGAAGCAGTTTTGTTAACCTCTCCTTTTATTATGGCTCTCTCCTTAGGTAATAGCAAAACATCTCAAGGTTCTTGAATTCACTGTCTATTTTATAGGAGTTCTTGTAGTGTCAGGATATCTCCATCTCTAAAGCATTTTGAATTCACAGACAAATCCAAGATCATATACCTTCTTTCAGTATAAATATTTGTTCTTTCATCTTTTATCAGCTGGCAGGTCTGGGTAAAGGCAATTAATTTAGCCATCTGAACTTATTTTATTTTGGAGTGAAGCTTATATTTCAAGGGTAAATTCAAGTCAGTGATAGCATAGCCTGTGTGGCAGTTTTTAGTTTTTCTTTTTAAATATGAGCCAGTGAACAAACAAAATTAAATCAGGGATATCCAAGGAAGAATCTGGAAGGTCTGTGCAAGGGAGGGATACCTAACTAATGTAACCAATCACAGGCTTCTGTTTCTACAGATGAGGGAAGGAAGGTAGCTGGGTGTAGTGTTAGAGTGATGGACGGTGATGTTTGAAGGTAAACCAACAAAATTGTATAGGAGGTTAGGTGATTAGCTGAAAAGTCTCAAGTTATTTCTATCAATAAAAAGAGCCCGTACAGCAGGGAAACTATTGTTTAGTGGAGACCCTGGAACTAAGTTGACTAAGTTGAATAAGGCTTCTACAAGCCCTGCTGCAGCTGCTGTAGCTCTTGAAGACAAGATGGTTATGCCGTGGCTACTGGATCAAATGGAAGACTAGTGAAATAAACAACCGATCTCGGATGATTCCCATGTAATTGAGTCAGAAACCCTAGTACTTGTTCAGATTCACCATGACAAAGAAAGGAAAAAGGGTTTGTGAATCTAGATTCCTAGAAAAAAATCTTTTGATACTCAGTTACAGTAATCTTCATATTTAAACATGAGTACGCTTCTATTAACTTAGAAAGTGTGTAATCCTTGAAAGATAGTTATATTAGCATATTTTTTTTACCATTTTTTTTATTGATGTCTTAATAGTTTATAACACTGTGGGGTTTTAGTTGTACATTTTTGTTTGTCCGTCACCTTGTGGATGTAACCCTTCACCCCTTGTGCCCCCCCACCCCCCTTCCCCTTGGTAACCACCAATCAGTTCTCTCTGTCTGTGTGTTCACTTATATTCCATATATGAGTGAGTTCATGCGGTGTCTGTCCTTCTCTCTCTGGCTTATTTCACTTAACATAATACCCTCTAGGTCCTTCCATGTTGTTGCAAATGGGACAATTGTGTCTTTTCTTATGGCTGAGTAGTATTCCATTGTATGTATATACCACATCTTCTTTAACCAATCTTCAGTTGAGGGACACTTGGGTTGCTTCCAGTTCTTGGCTATAGTGAATAATGCTGCAATGAACATAGGGGTGCATACGCCTCTTGTGATGGTTGATTTCATGTCCATTGGGTAGATGCCCAAGAGTGGGATTGCTGGATCATACGGTATTTCTATTTTTAATTTTTTGAGGACTCTCCATACTGTTTTCCATAGAGGCTGCACCAGTTTGCATTCCCACCAGCAGTGAATGAGGGTCCCCATTTCTCCACAACCTCTCCAGCATTTGTTGTTGTTTGTCTTTGTGATTATAGCCATTCTAACCGGTGTAAGGTGATATCTTAGTGCAGTTTTGATTTGCATTTCCCTGATGATTAGTGATGTTGAACATCTTTTCATGTGTCTATTGGCCATCTGTATATTAGCATATTTTGCTTAAGCATAATTAACTGAGGAAAATCAACTTTCTTCTTAATTCATCAGTTTTTTATTACTAAGTTTGGTAAACAGAAGAGCTCTCATAATAGTTTTAAGTTAATTAAAATTCAAAGGATTTTTAGAAATCTATTCCCATTGTCCTTCCTTTCATAGGATGAAGGAACAAATCTTGTGTTACCTTTTGGCCATTGTAGTAAATCCAAAGATGGTTTAGGCGCAAAACCTATATTAATAGCTTCATTAATCTGAATTTGGGAGGAGAAGATTCTAGAATATTTGTCTGAAGAGACAAGATATAAGTCATAAGTATCTAGAGTGAAGAAATAACTATAGGCAACATTGTAAAAACACACAGCAATTAACGATAGTTATTAGGAACTTAACTTTTTTTTTAAAAGCAAAGAATCTTTTCAAAAATGATTTAAAAGTATGTCAGAAGCACTGAGAGTTAACAATCTTTTATTGACAAAAAGAAATTTTTACTAATATGCACACGAAATAACTCAATTATGGTATACTAAAAAGACCCAAATTCTAATTTTATTCTTTTTGTGCATTATTCATGTAACAATCTACAGTAAGGATTTATTAATTTACCCTTATGTTTATGCATTTAGGCATTCACGAATATGTAAATATACAAATAAATAATAAAGTGTTTAACTATAGCTTTAAAATTAAATCTATTAAATAAAATAATGCATATATCATATTAAATTTACTCTCTGAATAAACTGTTTCAGCTTTCCTAATAAACAAACAGAAAATCATATTCATTATCTTGTATGCCTATTTGGATTTCTCTGCATTAGCCTTTTATATTAGTTATCTTTAAAGTAATCAACTTTCCTTTTCTTCAGGCATAAAAAAAGTTAAAGGAGAGGAAATAAAGAATTATGTAGATATTTTTCTGTCTACTAGCATTTATTTCACACAATTTAAACAATTTTGATGTATAAACATATATAATTCAAAGGCATTTGAATATTTTGTTCATCTATTGCCATTCTAAGAAATAAGGTAAAAGTTATATTTGGTGACCAGTGTTTTGTATCTGTTTCTTATTTAGAAATTGCTTAGGCATCCAAAGATGATTTATTAATTAACTTAATTTGTCTAAGGTCTTAAAGTTAGTTAAGGATCAGAAAATTATAATTTTAGTTAACACATTAAATCCTTATGATTTGTAGCAATGTAAAAATTTTATAAAATTAAACCTTTAAAAAGGCATTCATTATCACTCATTTTAGTTGAATACAATTTTACATGTATAATTTTGTATTTTATACAAGTTATGGAAATAGTGTTACCGGACACATACCCAGGTTCTTTACCTGTCACACAAGAGGGGCCAAAATAAAACTGGAATGCCAGGCTTATGGCAAGGAAAGACTTTTTATTTCCAGTGATGTCAGCCAGGAGACGTCTGAGAGTGAGCCCTCAGATTTGTCCCGTCCCCTGGAAAGATAGGAGGCGTGGGGTTTTAAAGGTTGGGAGGAATGCAGCTGCTTGTAGGGAGGGGGAGCCAGTGGCCTTGTTGGTCAGTGCTTCCTTACCAGCCTGCATTTGGCCTTGTGAGGTTGCTTGCAGGGAGGAGGATGGAGAGGTAAGGGAATCCTCAAGTGAGTGTCCTTGGTAGTCTGTCACCATGGTGGACAGTGGATTCTGGTGCCAGAAAGCCAAGGAGTTGAGGTCTGGGAAGCTTTAGCTTCTTGATATTCTCTGGATATCAGTTTCCCTGTAACAAACCTCAAGAACTGTGAATTAGCTGAAACTTCAGTGTGAGCCCAGCTTGAGGCCACCTGGGCTTTTAAGAGTTTGTAACTTCTAATTGCCTTGTGAAGTTGATCAATACAAAGTTTAAAAAAAGACCAATTCTTATATATGAATGTAACTTAGTGAAGCAGGGAAAGAGGATGAGTGCTTTTGGTTTTAACCCCATATATGCTGGGTTTAATGTAGGGGAACTGATATCAGGGCCGGCATCAATAGTGGAATCTTGCTTAACTCATAAAACTAATGTAGGAAATTCTGTTTAATCAAAAGAAATTTAACCCTGGCTTTGTATAAACCAAAATATTGTGCTGACACTTGTTTATATATTAAACTAATCTTTTGAAGACTCTGAATCGTGCCAAAAATGTTATCGTCTTTTAACTTGAAGATAATGCCCTTTTTCTCTTCTCATAACTGTAATAATAAAGGCTATTATGTAAATATACCTTTAGTGTTCACAAAAAGAAACACATTTTAATAACTTTTTCTTTCTTTATATCGGACATTTTGACTGTTTATCTGGACTAGATATTCCTAGAATGTGCACATAAGAAGCGAAGACTCTTTTGATCAGGTAATCATTAATTTCCTAAGAGAAGGAAAAAGAAAGGAAAAGGAATTAAAAAAATATATGTAAAGGGAGCCTGCTTCAGATGAATATGACATTAACACTGAAAAAGGATAATTATGTTCCCTCTGAAAAGAGAGGGAAGAAAGTTTATATATAGAAAACCAGATTTTGAAATATATACACACAAAAAAGAGTGACATTCCAATTGTTTTAAGTCCTTGGCAATTTTATCGATGTCTGCTTTTAAAACCAGCACTTATTAATTATTAATTTATTATTATTATATAAATATAATATATAATATAATATAATTATTATTAATCCTTGAAATATGGAAGCAAAGGAGGAGACTATCTTTGACATTAAAGAAAAGGATCTCTCTTTTAGACAATCTCTTCTTGAAGGTTTCTTCACTTTTTGTCCTCAAGTGCCCCTCAAGTAAACAATCTTGGTTATGTCAAAAGTCCTCCAAAGTGGCCACTGCAATTCCAAATTGTCCGTGGTGAAATTATGCAAGTTTCAGAGATAAGCATGCACATTTATGTTGCAGTGAGAAAAGCTGAGGAAACAGGTCTTGGGCCTGGAAGAGGCGCAGTTTTAGGTTGAGGTTCGATGGTGTAAGGATGGTACTTATCTGAACTTCTGTCTCTGGAATTGGGGCAAAGGTCAGTTGTCTCCAATTAGGACTGAAAAACTAAACAAAGCAGTTCTCAGGGTCACAAAGATAAGACAGAGGAAGTCCTTTCAAGTCTTGAAATGGTGACCTGCCACAAAGTTTATCCAAAGGGCAAAGTTTGTTCTAGGAATGCCAGTACTTCTGAACTCTCAGCCCCCGGGGCAGCTGGAGGATGGACTTATGGGGCCTTTGCTGGTCCTTTCTTTATAGACTTTTCCCCTTTTAGATGAAGAACATTCAAGACAATAGACAGAACACGGAATGGGTGTGTCTAGAAGACAATTGTTGCAATTAACAGATTTACAAATCTGATCAGTAACTGAAATATCTTGGAGGATTTATTCCTAGGAAAACAAAATACACCTCTGCTGAAGGTTCTTGACAAAGTGTCAGAGCTCAGTTCAGGGTGAACTTGACTCCAGCCATGAACTGGGGGCTCGGTTGTGTGCACTCTTACTGAGTTGAGGTCCTTGTTCAGGGCAGCAAGGACTTCACATGAAACTCCATTTTTGTCACCATCCCCCACCAAAGACCACCAGAAAGACACCTGTAACGGAACAGGTTGGTTTTATTACTGATTGCAACAAGGCTCCTGAGAGCCTTCTCTCATCTTCCTTGGGGTCACCTCTCCAGGTGCACAGTGTGTACAGGTTGGGGGGGAATGCTGTGTGTCGGGAAGGGGACTTTCACAACAACAACAAAAAAGGCCCTAAACACAAGAACTATTGAGAAGTTCTTTCCAGATGGAATTCTGCAGTTTTCTTAGGGTATTCTGCTCAAACCACACCTAACGTTTTTTTAAATTAAACTTTTCATTTTGAGATAATTATAGATTCTCGTGCAGTTGTTAAGAAATAATAGAGAAATCCTTCCCCCAATGGTAACATGTTGCAAAACTCTAGGATAATATCACACTGGGATACTGACATTGGTGCAGTTATGATACAGAGTATTTCTTTCACAAGGATTCTTCAAGCTGCCCTTTTATAGCCACGTCCACTTCCCTCCCATCCTCAATACCTTCTTAATCCTTGGCGACTACTAATCTATGTTCTCCGTTTCTATAATTTTCTCATCTCAAGGATGTTATATAAATGAAACCATACTGTACATAATCTTTTGAGATTAACTTTTTTTTTACATAGCATAATTCCCTGGAGATTTATCCAAGTTATTGCATGTATTAATAGTTCATTCCTTTTCAATGAATAACCATAGTTTATTTAATCATTGAAAGTCATCTGGCTTGCTTCCAGTTTTTGTCTATTATAAATAAAGCTTCTATAAATATTCACGTACAGGTTTACACGTGAACATAAATTTTCACTTCCTCGGAATAAATGCCCAGGAATGCAATTACTGGATTGTATGATAGTTGCGTGTTTAGTTTTTTAAGAAACTGCCAAATTGTTTTCCAAAACGGGTGTATCATTTTGCATTCCCACCAGCAATGTATGAGTGATCTGGTTTCTCTGTGTTTGGTGTTGTCACTATTTTTTATTTTAGCCATTCTAATAGGTGTGTAGTGATATTTCATTGTAGTTATAATTTGCATTTCCCTAATGGCTAATGTTGTTGAACAACTTTTCACATGCTTATTTGTTATTTATATCCCTTCTGAAATATCTGTCTTTTGCCTGTTTTTTTAATTGGATTTTTTGTTTTTAACTGTTGAGTGTTAAGAGTTCTTTATATATTCTAGATACTAGTCCTTTGTCAAATACGTGGTTTGGAAATATTCTTTTCCAGTCTGTAGCTTATCTTTTCATCCTTTTAACAGGGCCTTTTGCAGAACAAGTTTTTCATCTTGATGAAATCCAATTTATCAGTTTTTCTTTTTATGGATCATGTTTTGATGTTAAGTCTAAGAACTCTCCGCCTAGTCCTAGATCCCAAAGATTTTCTCCTATGAGTTTTTTTTCCTAAAAATTTTATAGTTTTACATTTTACATTTAGTCCATGATCCATTTTGGTTAATGTTTGTATAAGGTGTGAGGTTTAGGCCAAGATTTATTCTTTTGCCTGTGGATATCCAATTGTTCCAGCACCTCCAAAGAGACTGTCTTTCCTCCATTGAATCACTTTTGTACCTTTGTCAAAAATTAGTTGGGTGTATTTGTCTGAGTCTGTTTCTATGTTCTCTATTTTGTTCCATTGATTTATGTGCCTATCCCTTTAATACCACACAGTCTTGGTTACTTTAGTTATAAATTAAGTTTTAAAACTGGGTAGATTGATTCTTCCCACTTGATTCTTCTTTTTCAAAGTGTTTTAGCTTTTCTAGTTCCTTTCTCTTTCCACATAAATTTTAAAATCATCTTGTCTACATCTACGAAAAGGTCTTACAGGAATTTTATTAGGAATTCCATTAATCCTGTATATCAGTTTGAGGAGGGTTGACATCTTTATTCTATTGAGCCTTCCAATCCAAGAACATGGTATGTGTCTCCATTTATTTAGAACTTTGATTTCTCTCATCAGCGTTTTGTAGTTTTCATCATACAAATCCTATACATGTTGTTAGATTTATACTTAAGTGTTTCATTTTATTGTTCAATGATTGCAAATGGTACTGTATTTTTAATTTCAGTGTGTCCATATGTTCATTGCTAGTATATAGAAGTACATTGATTTTTTGTTTGTTTGATTTTATTTTTTTGGTGAGGAAGTTTTGCCCTGAGCTAACATCTGTTGCCAATCTTCTGTTTTTGTATGTGAGCTGCTACCACAGCATGGCTACTGACAGACAAGTGGTGTAGTTCCATGCCCAGGGACCAAACCCAGGCCACTGAAGCACAGGATGCCAAACTTAACCACTAGGCCACCAAGGCTGGCCCAAGAAATATAATCAATTTTTGTATGTTTATTTTGTATCCTGTGACTTTGCTGAACACATTTGTTACTTCTATGACTTTTTTTTCTACATTCCTTGAAATTTCCTATGTAGACACTTATGTCATCTGCATATGTGGAGTGTTTTATTTCTCCTTTCTGGTCTGTATGGTGTTTATATCCTTCCCTGCCTTATTTCTGGCTAGGACTTACAGCACTATGTTGAATAAGAGCAGTGAGAGTAGACATCCTTTCATCGTTCCCAATTTTAGGAGGAACACATTCCATCTTTCACCATTAAGTGTGTTAGCAGTTGGTTTTTTGTAGATGATCTTTATCAAGTTGAGGATGTCCCTCTCTGTTCTCTATTTCTGAGAGTTTTGATCATGACTGGGTATTGGATTTTGTCAAATGCTTTTCCTGCATTGATTGAGGTGATCATATGATTTTTCTTCCTTAGCCTGTTTACATGAATTACATTGACTGGTTTTTAAATATTGAACCAGCCTTGAACCCATGGAATAAACCCTACTTGGTCATGGTGTATTATTCTTTTCGTATATTGCTAAATTCTATTTGCTAATATTTTGATAAGAGATTTCTGCATCTATATTCATAAGAAATATTGGTCTGTAGTCTTTTGTTTTATACTGTCTTTGTCTGGTTTGATATCAGGGTAATAGTGGCTTCATAAAATAATTGGGATGTGTATCTTTCTCTTCTATTTTCTGGAAGAGATTGTATGGAATTGGTGTTTATTCTTATTTAAATATTTGGTAGAATTCTCCAGTGAAACCATCTGGACCTGAAGATTTCTTTTTTGAGAATTTTAAATTAAAAATTTAATTTTCTTAATGGTTCAAATGATCTATTTCACATTGGGTGAGTTGGGATAGTTTGTATTTTTTGAGGAATTAGTCCATTTCACATAAGTTCGTAAATTTATGTTTGTAAAGTTGTCCATAGTATACCCTTATTATCCTTTTGATGTCTGCAGTGTCTATAATGATATCCTCTGTTTCATTCCTGATAACGGTAATTTGTGTCTGCTCTATTTTTTCTTTTGTCAGTCTTGCTAGAGGTTTGTCAATTGTATTGATCTTTTCAAAGAACCAATTCTGTTTCATTGATTTTTTCCTCTATTTTTTTTTCTGTTCTTTATTTCTTTGATGTCTGCTTTTATCTTTATTATTTCCTTTCTTTTTGGCTTCTTGAGATCGAGCTTAGATGATTGATTTAAGACATCTTTTGTAATGTATCAATTTAATGTTATACAGCTCCCTCTCAGCACTGCTTTTGCTGCATCTCACAAATTTTGACATATTTTCATTTTCATTCAGTTCAATATATTTTTCAGTTTCCCTTGAGACTTCCTCTTTGATCCATGGATTATTTAGAACTGTGTTGTTTAGTTTCCAAGTGTTTGGAGATTTTCTTGTTATCCTTCTGCTGGTGATTTCTAGTTTGATTCCATTGTAGTCATAGAGCACACTCTGTATGATTTCAATTCTTTTAAATCTGTTGAGGTTTGTTTTATGGCCTAGGATGTGGTTTCTCTTGGTGTATGTTCTGTGAGTACTTAAAAAGAATGCATATTCTATTGTTGTTGAATGCAGTATTCTAAAATGTCAATTAAGTCCTGTTGGTTGATGGTGTTTTTGAGTTTTTCTATATCCTTGCTGAGTTTTTGTCCATTTGCTCTATCAGTTGTTGAGCGAGGATATTGAAATTACCAACTATAATTGTGGATTTGTCTATTTCTCTTTTAAATTCTTTTTTTTTGTGTGTGTGAGGAAGACCAGCCCTGAGCTAACAACCGTTGCTAATCTTCCTCATTTTGCTGAGGAAGACTGGCCCTGGGCTAACATCCATGCCCATCTTCCTCTACTTTATATGGGATGCCGCCACGGCATGGCTGACAAGCAGTGTGTCGGCAGGCACCCTGGATCCGAACCGGTGAACACAGGGCTGCCAAGCATGACCTAAACTGCTGCACCACTGGGCTGGCCCCTCTCTTTTAAATTCTATCAGTTTTTACTTCACATATTTTGCAACTCTGTTGTTTGGTGCATACACACTTAGAATTGGTATGTCTTCTTTGTGGATAAACTCTTTTATCATTGTATAATGTCCCTCTCTGTCTCTGGTAATTTTCTTTGTTCTGAAGTTTACTTTATCAATATTAAGAGCTACTCCTGATTTCCTTTCGTTAATGTTTTCATGGCATATATGTTTTTCATCCTTTTTCTTTTAACCTGCTAATACTCTTATTTGAGGTGATTTTCTTGTAGACGGCGTATAATTGGGTCATACTTTTTTTATGTTCCAGTCTGTCAATCTGTCTTAATTGGTATATTTAGACTATTTATATTTAATGTAATTATTGATTTGTTAGGGATGTCTTCCATTTTATTTTATTTTTGTTTGTATTATCTATTATTTTCCTGCATTCCTGTTGGTTACGTAAACATTTTTTTTCAATTCCATTTTGATTTATCTCTAGGGTTTTTGAATGTATCTCTTTGTGTATCTTTTTAGTGGCTGCTCTAGGTATTACATTATATACACATAATTTGTCACAGTCTATTGGCATCATCATTTTACCAGTTCAAGTGAAGTGTGGAAACTTTATTTCTTTTATGTCCCTTGACCCTCACCCATTTATAATATAATTATCTTAAAAAATTCCTCTACATCCATTTAGAACCACATCAAACAGTGTTATAGTTTTTATTTCAGTCATCAAAGATAACTTAGACTCAAAAAGAGAAGGAAAGCCTATTGTATTTACCCATATTTTTGCTTATCTTTTTCTTTCTTCTTTTCTCACGTTCCAAGGTTCCTTCTTTTATTGATTCCTTTCTGTTTAGAGAACATTTATGTAAGTCTGCTGGCAACAAATTCTCTTAGTTTTCCATCATCTGAGAATGCCTATATTTCTCCTTCATACCTGAAGGATATTTTTGCTGGATATAGGACTGTAGCTTGGCAGGCCTTTTGTTTCAGCATTTGACAAATGTTGTGCCACTTCCTCCTGTCTTCCATAGATTCTGATGAGAAATCTGCCGTCCAGTAGATTTGGACTGTAGCATCACAGGGCACTCATGTCAACATGGGCACTAGGCTAAAAGTTCTCTAAGTTTGAGGCTTTAGCTTCACCAAATAAATTAATGTTTATTCTGCATTCTAGAAATTTATCATGAAATGTAATGGAGCATGTAGTAAAGACTTAGCCAATATTTTTTGACTCAAGTTTCAAAGAAAAACTAGTATTTCTCTCTGTTTCATTAAAACCTGGAAAGATGTAAGCAGTGAGCAGGAAGTAACTTTTTGTGTCTGTTTCTTTTTAATCCAGCATGGAGAGAAAACTTATATCCTTGGCTCCATCTATCTCCATATCAGAAACAGAACCCAATGGGACCTTCAGCAGTAACAACAACAGGAACTGCACAATTGACAACTTCAAGAGAGATTTTTACCCCATCGTGTACCTGACAATATTTATCTGGGGAGCCTTGGGAAATGGCTTTTCCATATATGTTTTCCTGCATCCTTATAAGAAATGCACATCTGTGAATGTTTTCATGCTAAACCTGGCCATTTCAGACCTCTTGTTCATAAGCACACTGCCCTTCAGGGCTGACTATTACCTCAGAGGCTCCAACTGGATATTTGGGGACCTGGCCTGCAGAATTATGTCTTATTCCTTGTATGTCAACATGTACAGCAGCATTTATTTCCTGACTGTACTGAGCGTTGTGCGTTTCCTGGCAACTGTTCACCCCTTCCGGCTCCTCCATGTCACCAGCATCAGAAGTGCCTGGATTCTATGTGGGGTCATATGGATCTTTATTATGGCTTCCTCAATAATGCTTCTGAACAACGGCTCTGAGCAAAAGGGTAATATCACGTCATGCTTAGAGCTGAATCTCAATAAAATTGTTAAACTGCAGGCCATGAACCACATCGCACTGGTGGTGGGCTTCCTGCTGCCATTCTGCACACTCAGCATCTGTTACCTGCTGATCATTCGAGCCCTGTTAAAGGTGGAAGTCCCAGAGACAGGGCTGCGGGTTTCTCACAGGAAGGCGCTGACCACCATCATCATTGCCTTAATCATCTTCCTCCTGTGCTTCCTGCCCTATCACATACTGAGAACCCTCCACCTGCTCATGTGGAAAGTGGGTACATGCAGAGACTGGCTACATAAAGCTGTGGTCATCACACTAGCCTTAGCAGCAGCCAATAGCTGCTTCAACCCTTTGCTCTATTATTTTGCTGGGGAGAATTTTAAGGACAGACTAAGGTCTGCACTCAGAAAGGGTCATCTACAGAAGACAAAGTGCAGCTTTCTTGTCTGTGTGTAGTTGAAAAAGGAAACAAGAGTGTAAGGGATTACTAGGTGAGGCCCTTGTGTCCACCTTCATTCACACATAGTCTCCAAATGACCCTGTATTTATACCATTCCTAACAAAGGTCGATTCCCAACATTTACTTGACTGTGACTTTTGTTAATAAGACCTACTTCAAAAATTTCATTAGGTGTATTTTCAGTGATTGAGTCTAAATGAGGAATGAAAGAGGAAAAATTCCTAGTAGGGTCTTGCAACCTGTCAGGCTGGGAAAAATTGCCAAGTGAATGCTACTTTTCATCAGATTCTGTACCAGATTTCTGGTCCACCAGGCATTCTAAATTCTTAACTTTAAGGCAACTCCAACTTCCCCAGCTCCTTTTCCCTCTTCAATCCTCTGAGATATAACTAATTAACAAAGCTACTGGAGGCTCCAGAGCAGATAAGAAAAGCATCCTAAGAATTCAGGGGAAAGACTTTGACTGTGAAGAGGAAGGCTGCCCTTTAACAAAGCAGAGTCAAGGTCCCAAACAAGAACAGTGAAAGAAAAAGGGAGATAATTGGGGCAAGAGAGAGCTGAGAAGTAGAGGGGAGGAGGAATTTCACTTTACACTGGGAGAGGGGCTCTAGTGCACTGAAGGCAATAATGTTCCCTTTACTTCTCTCTTGCCAGGGGTTAGGAAGAAGAGGAAGAGTAGGGAGATGACCTGGGACATTGCTCTAGGGGATGGAGGGATTGTGTGGAACAAGAGAGAAGAAGGGCCAATTTTACTCTTGAGATTTGAGTTTAGACTGACTTCATTGCAGTTTTCACTCCTGCCCACTAATCCATTGGGATGGGAGCCAGAATAAAGGAGGTGGCTCTAAGAGTTTGTTTGGGCATTCAGAGAGAGGGTGTGGTGGAGAGCAAGTTGCAAAGGCTGTACCTCTGAAATTCTATTGACAATTTGGCAGAAACTGAGTAGGGTGGTTCTGCCTTCCCTTTTGATAGAGTATAGAAAAATACTGGATAGTGGGAGGGGATCCCTTCTGTCTACTGAAACAAAGCTAGGATACTACCCATTACTACCACCATGACCAGTGTACTGCCAAAAATTGAGTGCCCTCTGCATGCCGGGCGGACTGGACCAGGAACTTTACACTCATTAATCCCATTTAAACCTCACACGAAAGCCCTGTTTCCATTTTACAGATGAACAAGCTGAAGCTCAGAGAAATTAAGAAACTTGTTCAAGTTCACACAGCTTGTAATAGTTTTAAAACCTCTGTGCACAAGGGTTAGCAGGGTGCTGTTCCCACCGCTCTCCCTGCAAGGAAGATTGGTTGAAAGTCTGAATAAGAACTCTTTTCCTCCACCAGGCACCTACCCTCCCTCACACTCATTAGAAGACTGAAGTTTTCTCTTTGGAGTTGATGACTCCAGGCACAGTGGAGGATGGGACGAAGGTGGTGTTCTGTAGCTGGAGAGGGACGAAGTGAAAGTCGTCACTTCCAGTCGTCACTGGAACCCCAGTGCCCTTCCCTTACTCAGCTCCAGAATGCTGACAGAGAGACTCAGATCCTGCCAAGATGAGCCTGAAGGATTCTTCTATGGGGGAACTGCCCAACCCAAGAAAAAAGAGTGACAGATACAGACTGTTGGGGATTCCCCAACACAAAGCTGGGCACCTGCCCTATTACTTACCTGACAAGGAAGCCTACAATGCAACTAATCCCTTCCATTCCAATCAACCTGTTAGAGCCTCAGTCTTAATTATGAACAGTCAATGACTACTACACATTGGAGGAAAAGGCCCGAACATGAAAAGCACCAACAAATAAATGAGAGGGTAGATGGAGACACTTCAGTATGAAAGGTCTCAGCATCTTTATCACCCTTTCACTTTTTATCAGAAGGCTACTGGAGGCTGCGCTCCTCTAAAACAAGAGATTAAACCCAGAGAAAGGAAAACATGGCATCTAGGAAACAAGGAATGCAACCCAGGAGAAAGGTGAAGAGAATTCCCAGGATGTTGGTATGTCGCAGAAAAACAAGAAACTAATTGCTTTGCACACATTGGGAGGGATTTATATTTTTCTTGGAGAACATAGGATGAACTCATGATAAATACACAGAATAATAAGCCAATGAAAAGATAATGCAATTATTAAATGTTAGGGGAAAAGAAACTGTTGTATAAGAGAGGAAATATAACTGTAGTACACTATAAGGCTCAACTGTGAATAATATTTACATAGAGAATAATGTAAATAGCAAAACACTGTAATATAATATTTTTTAGGAAATGAGGGTAGAGGATGTGTATGTGTTGGGGGGATGTGTAAGAAATATAAGTCCCTATCTTCCACCACAGAAAATGCATAATAACTAAAGCTAGAGAATGATAAATAGCTGTATAAAAAATGTTATTTAGCAATAGGAGCTAAAGACTAGAAGAAACTGGAAAGAATTGACAGATATTGCCTCTGGAGAGAAGTTGGGGATGGGAGGGTAGGGTGGGGACTTCTCTTTTCCTTTGAAGAAATATTTAACTGTCTAATCTGTGAATATGTGTTGCTGAAATAAAAATTAAGTTAAAATGAGATTTTAAAATTTAAATTAATTCTGAGTTAAAAGAAAAAATTGGATGAAAAGAAAAGCTACCAGAAATGGAAATTGAACCCTGACAGGATAAAGGAAAGCAGGAAAGGACTAGACTTGGATTTGGGCCCCTGAGGCATGTCCACCCAGCCCTGCCATGGGAGAGGAGCCTCCTCTTGGGGTGAGGGGAGTCACTTCCTGGGGTCAGAGTTGGTTTGATATGTCAGGAGATTTTTAGTTGTGAGTAATAGAAAATACAACTCCAAATGGCTTCAACAATCACCATCTCATATAAATAAGATGTACAAAGGGAAGTTGGACTTCAGTTCCTATTCAACCAGGGCCTCTGTGAGCCTTTTTCTCTGGGTATTGGCTTGGTCCCATGGCTGAATCTCCTCATGGGAACTAGGTGATTGCAAGCAGCCTGAGGCTACATGCTTCCCTACTGGTACCCAGGAGAAGAAGTCCAAGTCGTCTAATAAAAGTCATGGGCTTCCTTTTGATTGGACCTACTCAGATTACACACCAGCGTCTAAACTAAACCAAGAAAGAAGGGATTGCTCTGACCAAATGAGGATAATCAGAATCTACACCTGGAGTGGGAGTTGGGGTTAAACCCACTGAAATCTCAGCCAGGAGAGGTGAAATGGGGCTTGCAGAGGCCACGTTTTGCACTGCAAGTGAGGTGGAAAGACAACTGCCAGCTAGCCAGGCATCCATGCAGAGCATGGCCTGGACCTAAGTAGTAGGCCCAGCAGCTAAGGAGGGTGGAAGGCAAGGTGGGCTTGAGGAAGAAGGGTGAAAGCTAAATTAGAAGTTTATATTGTGAAGTCATAGAAATCTCAACAGCTTTCCAAGAAAAAGCTGGGAATAACTGAGAGCAACCTAGGTCCTTGAGATGAGCAGTAATAGAGGGGTTGTGAGTTATTAGTGTCTTTAAGTCTATGGTGTGTGTGTGTGTGTGTGTGTGTGTGTGTGTGTGAAAGAGAGAGAGAGGAGAGAGCAAGACTTTAATGACTTATTTTTCCTTTTTCCAAGACTTTTCCTTCTTCCAGCTGGGGTGAAGCATCTCATTTGGTGAAGAATATTGTCCTTGAGAAAAAGAACAAAATGGAACTCTTTATGTACCAAAGTGAAAGCCAATAGTGTTCAGAGGTTTTAGATATAGTTCTTTTGTTTGAGAGATTAGATATCCCCTCAAGAAAGCACATAAATTGTTCAACTGGGAGAAAGGATTTTGGTTGTGTAAACTTTAGTAGGATTACAATACCGGAACTGTGCTTTTTCAGTGGGAACCTAAGAAGCAAATGCCGTTATATTTTGTAACTATTTTAAATGACCAATTTGCTATTTTAGATTTAGTTAAGCTGACTGGCAATTCATTCTAAAGTAGAGATGATGCCAAACTGGCCAAAAACAGGTTAGGAGGGGAGATCGGTGAGGGAGTTGGCTTTCTATAGAGAACTCATTTTTCTTGGAAAAGATCTTGAAAATAGAGACCCTGTCAGAGGAGAATGGGGGCGGGAGGGTAATCCAGGGCATATGGTGATGGGAGATCCTTCCTCTGAGGACATTTCGTCTCAAGTAGATAGAGGCAGCTACTTAAGGCTAATAAAAGCCACGAGGAGAAATATAATGAGAGAGGACTTGTTAAAAAGTTAATATGTATTTCAAAGTTCTAATGAGTAAAAAGCATATGGCACCATAAGAATCTACAGAGAGATCAAAGAAACATAGCCTGTATGGAGGCTAGTTTACATGGGGAGTGGAAATGTCCCAGAAGGATAAGCTGCATGATGTGCTGAGGAGGTTGAATTCTAAGCCAAGGGACCTCCAGCCCCTCCCCTGCTCCTCTGCCCCCAAAGATCCTTGCATGCCAAGTGTGTGGTGGACATAGCAGGGCCTGCTGGACATAAGAGGGACCAGCAGCCTGGGTCAATGGACGAGTGTGGACCAGCGGCTGATGACCAGAGGGGCCTCCCTGATGTGCTGGCTCATGTAGGACCTCAGGATCCTTGCATAACCCTCAAGTTAGGGAAAAACAAACTTTCGCATACCTCTCAAATTGGAGAACCCTTGGAATGACCAAGACTGAATTTTCCATTAGGTTTGTGGGGTGGGTGCTTAAAGTCTGGGGTAAATTAATTTTCTTAAAATTAAACATGATGCTTTCTTTATTCACAAGATCTTTCATACAAACAAAAATGTGTGAACTAAAGAAAATTGTTACCTCTGTTCTTACTCCCCGCATAAGTAATAGAATATTACTAGTACCTTCACGCTCATTTATGTACTCTTGATCTTGGGGGTAACCATTATTCTGAATTTTGTGTTAATGATCCTTTTGTTTTTATTTATAATTTTACCACATAAATGTAGCTCCAAGCAAAATGTTATTTAGTTTTGCATGTTTTTGCACTTTCTATAAATGGAATAGTATAGTAACTATTTTTTTTCCCCACTGAGCTTTATCTTTTTGAGGTTCAGTCATGATACAGCACGGTTTAATCATCCACACGTCTGTTAATGGAGACTTAGGTTATTGTCAGCTTTTGGCTTTCAGGAACGATGCTCCTATGAATATTCTCACACTCGTCTCTCAGTGCACTCATGCAATACCTTCTCCAGATCGTGTGCTTAGGAATGGATTCATGATCAACATTTCCAGATAATATCTAACTCTCTTCCAAACTGGTTTTACCAATTCATACCACTGCCAGCAGTGAGTGAGAATTCCCAGGGATCTACCTCCTTAGAAGCATTTGAGATGGTCAGACTTTTAACCTGTGAAACCTTGGGGGTTTCAAGTGACTTTCACTGTGGTTTTCATATAAATAAAACTTGGAGAGTAACCACCAATAAACTCTCAAGAAAGGAGATTCTAAAGGTTGTACTTTGGATAAAAGAAAAATGATAACAAATGGGAGGTCAGAAATGCAAGAAGGAAGAGTAAACAAAGATATCGATAAATGTATAAGTAAATAAAAAATTCTAGGTTGACTGTCTTCTGCTTTTCATTGTTGCTGATAAGAAGTCAGTTGTCTAATTGTCATTCCAATAATAACTAATTATAGTGTCTATTAATTATGTATCATTTAATAACAATAGCTAATTATAGTGCCTATTAATGCTAGGCACTCTTCTAGGCAATGTGTAAGCATTTTTCATGTAATACAAGAAATTGAAATGTTATTAATCATATTTTACAGATGAGGAAATTGAGTCACAGAGGCATGAAGTTACTTGCCAAAATGTACTTGCAAATGATAAAGCCAGGATGGAAACCCAGCCAGTGCAGTTCCAAGGCTTGTGCTCTCACCAACCACACTTGACACTGTACTATCTTAAACTCTTATTTACTGCACTAACTTACAGTGTAATACTGCTTCATAGACAAGCTGATTTCCTTTCTGGTTGGCCTTAAGATTTCCCTTTGTCTTTTGTGTTCTGAAATATTACTATGCTCTTTTGAGGTGTAGACTTCTTTTTAATTATCCTGATTTGGATTCAGCTTGTCTAATCCACTGTTAAGTCAGTGTTTTGCATTTTTAATTTCAATTATTTTATTTTTCATTTCTAGAAATGCATTTTTTTCCAAAGTGGCATGGTTGTAGTTTATAGTGTCTTGCTCTTCTCAGTCTCTTCAAGACTGTTCTTCATTTCTTGAAATATACTTATTTTATACTCTGTCTAATAATTCCATTAAGAAGTCTATGCCAGTCTGATTTCCCCATCTGTCAGTTCTGCTGCCTCTCACTCATAGTGACATGGTATGTTTGGTGATTTTTGACTGTGAGCCCCTGTTCTTTAGAACTTTATCAGTAGGAATTTCTCGAAGCTTATGTTGACTTTCCTCCAGAGAGGTTTTGCATTTATTTCTGCCAGGTTCCTGGATGCATTACAATCCTGAGACCACATAAAATTAAATTCACTACTTGATTTTTTTTCACTACATAGGTAGTGCAAATTCCCGCCATAACTTCCCCAAGAACTAGCTTGTGATTCAAAATTTTCAGGAGAGATATTTTTCCACCTTTACCTAATGGAGGGATCCAGACAGGCAAGGTCCATTCTGTATAATGTTTGTTTCTCATATGCCCTTATACTGAGAGTGGAGCCTACAATGTTCTAGCTTTATTCAGGGGTGGAGTAGATCTTCTCTGGAAATGGTCACCACTGATTCCTTCTCAAGCTGCAAGTGCGTGCTGTTCATTACATCCAGAGGTGGAATCTAATTCCCTACCTCTTGAATCTGGGCTGGGCTTAATGACTTGTTTGGCCAATAGGATACAGCAGAGGTTACATTCTGGGACTTCTGAGGCTAAGTCATAACAAGCCTTGTGGCTTCTGCCTGAGTCTCTTGGAATATTGCTCTTGAGATGCTCCCTCTTGGAACTCAACTGCCATTCCGTGAGAAGACCAAGCTATCTGGAGAGGTAACATGAAGATGCTTTAATTAAGAGCCCCAGCTGAGTTCCCAGCCAACAGCTAGCATCAACTGCCAGCCATGCGAGGGAGCCCTTCTGAGTGGAAGCTAAGCCTTCAGATGACTTCAGCCCCAGCCTCCATCTGGCTGCAAGCCCGTGAGACTCTCCAAGTAAGAACTTCCCAGCTGAGCCCAGTCAACCTATGGAATGTAATAATACATTTTATTTGAGGCCGCTAAATCTTGTGGGTGGTTTGTTATACAAAAAGCAGTCATCTCTTAGACTTTCTATCTTGGGTAGGATCTAGGCTTTATCACCAGTTTCCCTCATTCCATTAGGTCATCAAAATATCAACAAAGGTCACTGGGGTTTAGAAACTGCTCTCAGGGTGAAAGTGGTTGTTGGTGCTCCCTTACTTCTCAGGGTTCACACTTTTACTTTGTTTTTGACCTCTCTGGACTTTTCCCCTTTATTCTGCACTCTGTAGTGTGCTTAAAAATTAAGATTATATAGTTTTTATCAGGTCAGAATTTGAGGAAATATCTTCCTCCATATTGTCAGAAATTAAAGCCTTTTAACTTCTTTGTAGGAAAGGAAATAAGGTTCTGTGCTATCTGGGATTTTGTTATGAATTTGGTACAGACCAGTGGCATGCTTTTCTAATGAGAATGGCTATCTCCATTCACTCTTCAATCCTCTCCAGTTCAGCTTCTGTTTCCAACACTGTACTCACTGACTTTGCCAAAAATCACCAGTGACCACCATGTTGTCAAATCTAAAGGTCCCTTCCTTAGCCTCAACTTCCATGATCTCTGTCCTATTAGACACAGCTGACCCTGCTTCCTCTTGTAACTCTTTTGTTGGGCTTTATGACACTACACTCTTGGTTTTCCTTCCATATCTCTGGCTACTTCTTCAAACAGGCTTTTATTTGGACACCTGTGTGGATTTTTTTGTTTGTTTTTGTTTTTTGATCCATTCATCAAGTACCATAGACTGAATCTCAGTCCATTTCTTTGAGATCCCAAGCTCTTCTTACCTTTTGCCAACCCCCATTTTTGGCAGCTTAATTCTGCCTGATTTCACTCATCCAGTAACCAGGGAACCCATTGAGTAGGAACAGATTTTCTGAGGATTTCATCACCACTGGTTTATCCTTTCTGCAAGCTTGGATATTTTGGTTTCAACTGATTTGTAGTTCTGACAAAGGTTGTCTCTCTCCTGCTGCTTCTTCCTTTGTTAACCTCAATGGCCTGATCAGTTTCCCCAGCCACCCCCCAACAGTTTACACCCCACTTCTTTTGCTGGCTACAAGATAGCGAAATTGAAAAGAATTTCATCTTCTCCCAAGCCAGATTTTAAACAGAAGGCTTCATAATTTTATTTGAAACAAACTTCCAAAATATGAGAACTGTCATTCAATTCAATTCCACAAGTTATTTTACTGGGTATTCACTAATAATGTGTCAGATGTTGTGCACGGGACCTTGGGGGTATAAAAATGAGTAAGACATGGTCTAGCAAAGGACCTAAAACACCTACACAAAACACTAAGATGTCAGTCAGAAAGTGATGAGTGTGACAAGGGAGGTACAGATGAACCACCCATAGAGCACAGAAAAGGAAGAATTCTAGTTCAAAGGATAGCTTTGTGGAAAATGGGCTATTTGGCTTACTCCTTAAAGAAAGGGCAGAATTTAGCAGGAAGGGAAAAGAGAAGGACATTTCAGTTGAAAGACATAGATAAAGACCCAAACAAAATCACGATCTTTTTGAAAATCATGAGCACTGTGATGTGGACTGCTGGATGTACAGGTCCCTGAGGAAGAGGAGTAGCACATAAAGGCTGTGAGAGCAGGTTGGGAGGGATCATGGAGGACTGTGAGGCCATGCTAAGGAGGGTGCTGCCATTCAGGAGGCAGTGGGGAATCATGGATGACTTCTGAGGGCAGTAGTATGATTACACTTATAGAGCTATCTGTGTATGAGGAATGTTACTCTAGAAGAAACATATAGGCCAGATCTTCAATATAAATTTAGAACCATGTCCCAAAGCTAAACAGAATTTATTCTTGATTGTCTTCAATTGCATATGATTCATTCTCTCTTCTCTGTTAGAGGAGGTAAGTACAAATTAATTTTATTAGGTTTGCCTGCAAGGAAATGGCAAAGATCTTTGAGCACAGGAGCCATTCACTTTGAAAATCTATGACTCTCTTCACCGGTCCTCAGATTGCCTCTCTCTGGCCACAAGTGTACTTGTGCTTTTCAGTTTTAGCTAAATCAATTCTTTAGCTTTTAAAACAGACAAACCCACACCTGGAAATTCTTATTGAATGTATTTGTACTCTGGCCTGATCCTTTGTGTTCTTTAAAAGTTTCACTGGTGATTCTGATGGAATATATTTTTATATCCTCTTTTCAAAACTTACAGATCTCCAACTACCCTCCTTGGAAGAAGCCGGATTGTGTTTTACAAACAGTTCTCCATTGCAAATTTGAATATACTCTGAAATAGCTTCTAAGTATCTGAGTTCTGTTTCAAGGGAACATATAAATCTGAAAAGGAAGTATGTTTATAAAGAAAGGGTGTTTTGACAAGGAGTCAAATGAGCTGAGATCTAGCCTCGGCTCCGACACTTTCCAGCTGTGACCTTGGGCAAAGGACTTAGATCTCTTTGCCTTAGTTTTCTCATCTGTGACATGGGAATGACAATACATGACCCATTTTGCAAAGTAGTCATGAGGACAAAATAAAATATGAAAACACATGTCAATCCTTTTGAAATCTATAAAACACTATGGAAAGGCAAACTATCATATGCTACTAGATATTTTGTATAAATAGAGTTTTTATTAATCAAATTACATTTTAAATGCCTTTGGGGAGTCTGCCAGGCAAATGAAATTGTCAATGAATTTTTACTTAAAAAAATTATTATTTTGTGCTGAGTCAGTTCCAAATTTTTTCTTTGTATTTGAATTTTGCTATTTTGAGTGTTCTGAAAATAGGGCATGCTCATGTTCCTACTTAAAAGACTGCAATGATTATGCTGCACTTAACCCAGCACTGGGCAGAAAGGAGCTCAAAAGTCAGCATACACCCATGTGATGAGGGAGAAGTGAGCATGCTGGAACTCCTCCAGATTACTCCCCCTCCAGGGGCTCCTGGAACAAATGACTTTAATCCTCTTTGCGTAAGAAGTGATGTCATGGAAGCCAAATTCATCATGACTCAGAGCAACTCTGGGTCTCCTTAACTTCCTCTCGAATGCAGACATCTGTAAACAGCTTCTTACATAAATACACTTAGTAACTTCCAGAAATGTGGGAATAAAGCCATAATCTCAAAAGAGAAACATTAGACTATCAAAGCTGTGTGCTAGAAATCAAGAGTAACCCAAACTTGGTCGAACTGTCTTGACCACGTGCTCTTTAGGAACGATTGAAATCCACAACCTTAAACCAAAGGTTAGGGGTTTTATTTTGTGTTGGTTTGTTTTCACTAATTTATCACAAGGCTGCAAGAAAGAGAAAGCCGCAGATGTCATATAAAGACACTTTGAATCACATAAAGATGCGAGGCTAAGTGTTCTGGGAAGCAGTTTAGTGTAGCATGGAGGCCTGGCTTGCAGTTTGGGAGACTTTGCATCTGAACTCTGCCCCCAGAGTTCTCAGGCAAAGAAGGCAATCTCTTGGAGCCTCAATTTTCTCATCTGTAAAATCAAAAATATTAAAATCTACCTCACGGTGTCATGAAGATTAAATGAGACAGCCTATGTAAAAGCAATTAGCAAAGTACTGAGTGCAGAGCTGGCACTCAATAAATCTTGCTTATTTTAGTAGGTGGAACCTGTAGGGGAGGAAAGCATTTTCCTTGATTCTCTTAGGGTCTCTGGCTAGGTCCAAAATTCAAACTGACAAAGACAGATGTGTTGAAATAAGAAATATATTTGGTCTTTGTCCCTAGCTCCTGGCACAAAGCTCCTAAAACCATTGCCATTTCCTGTGATAGGAGTGTGTTTCATTACTCATAAAGTACCCCTTTTGAGCACACCCAAGTTTGTGCTAATGAGGTGCCTTAGGACGGGACCCCTAGGTAGCCTTAGGATGGGGCAGGTCACTAGAAAGACCAAGTGGTAGAGGGTTGGAACTTTCAGCCCCCATTCACTGATCTCTCAGAAGGGGAGGTGGGGCTACAGAGCAAGTTCTATAAAAATTGTTGAATAATGAGTTGATGAGTGTCTGGGTTGGTGAATGCATCCACATGCTGCTCCACGGGAACAGAAGCTCCTATGCTCAGGACCCTTCTGAACCGCCTATGAACCACTTCATCTGGCTGTTCATCTGTATCCTTTATGATTTCCTTTATGATAAACTAGCAAAAGTAAATGTTTCTCTGAGTTTTGTGAACTGCTCTAGCAAATTAATCAAACCCAAGGAGGAGGTCATAGGAAGCTCCAATTTGTAGCCAGTCAGTCAGAAGCACAGGTAACAACCTGGACTTGCAATTGGCATCTAAAGTAGAGGAGGGGGCCAATCTTGCAGGACTGAGCCCTCAACCTGTGGAATCTGACGCTGTCTCCAGGTAGACAGTGTCAGAACTGAGTTCATTGCTTGGTGGCGTTGGAAAAACACACATTAGAACAGATTAACTGGAGAAAAGCTTACAAACTTATCGAACAAATTTTACATAACCCAGGAGTCTTTATAAGGAAATGAAGACCTGAAAGAAACTGTTAGACCTCAGTATTTTTATGTTAGGTTTGATGAAGAATGGGCAGTCATGCAGAAATATGATAGGTTAAGGAGTAGGAGGTAAGTGCAGTAGACTGGGGGAAGCTGAGCAAGGCTGTTTTCGGTTTCTACGCGGGTCCCTTTGTCTTTGGAGATGAGGGTACTCCTTTCCTCTGGGTATAGGGAGGGCACCCTCACATGAAAGTTTTATGACCTGTTTCAGGAAAGAACGGTAGAGGGAAGGTCAGAGTGACCTTCCTGCTTCTGCTGTTCTCTCAAACTCCTTCAACCCAAAATATGCAATATGCCGAGGTGTCCTGAACCACATCAAACTACAGGGTCAGAAAATCTGAGATATTCTAAGAATGCAAATAGTAATGACAGAGACAACAAAAAACATCCGCTCAGTGTGTGTGTGTGTGTGTGTGTGTGTGTGTGTGTCTGTCTGTCTGTCTGTCTGTCTGTCTGTGTGTCTGTCTGTCTCTGCGGTCATTTGCAAATCAAAAGGAAAACATTTCAAGCCTTGGATGGAAGTTGCAGCTGACAGTCTTTGTGGTCTTTCTGAGATGCTCTGATCTAAAGACCACCCTCCTCTAGCCATAAACCAACTAGGATGCAGTCACTTTGCAGGAATTTTTAGTCCATTTGTACTTCCCAGAAGGGAAGCCTTGGGGTCTCTTTGGATGATACTGCAGAGAAAATTGTTGCATTTTCATAATTCCATGCATTTGCCTTGTGCGTTTTGTCTTGTAACCTATGTAAAGTCAGGCATTCTTGTGGTCCAGTCACAACATGGGATCACATTCAAAGAAACACAGCCTGGCACCCAAAGAGCAATTAAGCAATTAGAATCTTTATTACATCTCTTCAAGAAAATGCCCAAGAGGAATTGTTCTCTTAACATGTAGCAAAAATTTTCCCCATCCTTCTCTCTGTTCTCTCTCAAACATCTGGCAGCTGCTCCAGAGTCTCTCTACATCCCCCTACTCTGCATTCTAAACAACACCTACTTCTCTACTTTTGTTTTGTTATCTTGGGGTGATACATAATGTAGTAATTTTATGCCTGCATTTATTAAATGATTAGCATTTCTTTGAACATTAAATAGTCAATAATCCTCTAAATATTCACAGATTACTTTCATAACACATAAATCAAAATATATAAATTTAATAAATTTTCCCCAATGTTTAAACATTGCAAACCCAATCCAACACTTCTAAAAGTTTAATTAAGTTCACAAAGATATTAGAGTCTTATAAATGTTTTCACACCGTAAGAGACAATACTTAGACTATTATAATGATTACAAAAATCAGTACATTTACATTTAACAAGTAACAAGATTGTTAATATTATGAATAAAAAACCTCCTTATTTACAAATGTCACACCCGCAAAATGCTTTCACAACTATTTCACCCACATAACATTATTATTGAGAAAAATTTCCCATAAGGGATACACACACGTTTACCCTTACATCCTTCTGTATAATAGGTTATACATAAATGTTGTCAGCAACTATTTATTCAATTGAATTTTATATTTAGAACTCTCCCCAAAGAACTGTATTATCATCCCCATTTGTGTGTGTGTGTGTATGAGGAAGACTAGCCCTGTGCTGACATCCATTTCCAATCCTCCTCTTTTTGCTGAAGAAGATTGGCCCTGGGCTAACATCTGTGCCCATCTTCCTCTACTTTATATGTGGGATGCCACCACAGCATGGCTTGATAAGTGGTGCATAGGTCCATGCCTGGGATCCGAACCTGTGAACCCCGGGCCACTGAAGCAGAGTGTGTGAACTTAACCACTATGCCACCGGGCAGGCCCCTATCATCCCCATTTTATAGATGAAGAAACATAGGCAAAAACAAGTTAAGGCATCTTGGATTCCAACCACCCCCTGCTCAGCCTTCCTGTAAGCAAAACTGCCCTTCCTAGGAGTCAGAGGAACCCTCCTCCCCAACTGGATGGAAGGTAAACCATGGGCAGGCCTGCTAGAGGTCCAATGATGCAACAAGAAACAGAACACAGACATCACCCATTGGAGTGACTGCCAATATATAGTCTGCTCAGGCTGCCATAACAAATACTAGTGGGTGGCTTGAACCACAGTCATTTTCTCATGGTTTTGAAGGCTAGAATTCCAAGATCAAGGTGCCATCAGGGTTGGTTTCTTCATCAAACCACAGGGTCAGAAAACCACAGGGTCTGAGGCCTGTCTTTCTGGCTTGTGGGTGGCTGCCTTCTTGCTGTATCCTCCCAGGGCCTTTCCTCTGTGTGCACAGAGAGATAGAGAGCTTTCTGGTGTCTGTTCCTCTTCTAAGGACACCAGTCTTATCAGATTAGGACCCCAACCCTTATGAACTTAATTACCTCCTTAGAGGATCTATCTCTAAATATAGTCACATTGGGGATTAGGGCTTCAGCATAGGAATTTCGTGGGGGACACTGTTCAGTCCATCAAGTGCAATAATACATTTGAGTCAGAGTCCCCGAGGGCAACATGAGCCTTCTTGGCCCAGTGGTTCTGGGCTCCTCTTGATGGCAGATTCCTTTCTCTTTATGGGCTATATGGACTCAGAACTTGGGTCACACCCTTGCAAAGAACAAGGGAGGTGTTAGGAAGCTTTGTCTTTTGTATTTCTGATCTTGTGTATAACCTTCACTCTGATTGTTGGTTGGTTTGCATGTAAACTGAAGGAAAACAAATTTCAAGGGAGTCCAAACCATTATTTTGCCGATCTTCAAAACTGGACTAACTCTTATGATAACTCCTTGAAGAGCCAGCATGGTGCAATGTAAAGAGCACTGTACCTGGAGTCAGATCCTAAGAGCTGCCATGGCTCATAAGCCCCCATGTGATTGGAACCCGGCTCCGCCCCCACCTCACTCCTTAGCCCACTTCTCTCTTCCTCCCTTCAGCGTGCTGGCTTCCTGCTTCTATTCAAAACCAACAAGCAGGCTCCCACCTCAGGGACTTTGCAACAGCTGTTTTCTCTGCCCCAATGCTCTCCCTCGGATATTCACTTGGACCACTCACTTACTTTATTTAATACTTTACTTAAATGCCACTCCTTCCAGAAAGCTCTTCTCTGACCATGCTATCTAAAATAGCACCCACCCGTCACTTCTATCGGCCCTATCCCCAGACACTGCTTCATTTCTTTTTATAAAATTGTTCACCATTGGACATTGTATGTATTTATTTATTTATGGTTTGTCTTTCCCAATATATTGCAAACTCCACAAGGCCAGGTTCATTAGTTTCATTCATTGCTGTATCCCCTGCCTAGAGTAATCCCTGAAAAAAAGAAGGCACTTAATAAACATTCTGAGTGAATGAATGACTATGAATGAATGAGGCATTTAACCTGCTTCCTCGTCTGTAACTTGGCTCTTCCTTACTCAGGTCCGTCCCTCAGGGGCCTCTGGCCTGCACTTGACCTCACTGGGCCCTGGCATCTTGGGCAGAGCCCCGAGGTGCCATCACCCTACAGCTTCTACAGTGGTGCTGTTACCAAACCAAGTGGGCTCGCCTCCTGGTGAGTTACATAAGACTCTGCACCAGTGGAAGTTGTCTCACAAAGTAGAAAGTGTATTTGCAGCAAATAGGAGGCCATGAGGAATCATTTCCAAGTCATGGCATCCTGAACAAAGGGGAGCACGAACTTTCATTTCATCTGGGAAGTGAATATTCAAAAGGGAGAGGTGGATATTTGCCTGCACAGGCTCAGTTGAAGAATGTGCTTCCACATAATGAGGCCTAAGCTCCTGGAGAGATCTTTGCTTAAAAATAAGACAAAGGTCACGGGCATAGCTCTTGTGGTGAGGCTTGGTCAGTTTCAGGATGTTTGGTGGTTACATCTCCCTTGAGTTTCTCCTCGGTCAGTTTCACGGCGGTGGTGGTTACATCTCCTTAACATACAAAAGGAAAAGAAACAACTTGGAAAAACAGTTAAATGCTTCCAAACCCACCCTTGAGTTTCTCGGAGGCACCTAGTGGGTGACAGTGCCAGCTTTCAGTTTTCAGCAGACCATGGCAGGTGTGACTGCCATGATTATGTGAGAGGCTCCAGAGAGGCCAGCCTCTCTGAAATGGTGGCTTTCTCATGTAACAGTACGGAGGGTATGGGTGAGGAAAAGCAGAGTGGCTCAGGGTCAGCTAACATCTTAAAGGCTGGGATCCAAATGGGGAATGGCAGGCAGTGGCCTTGAAAGAGGACAGGGTGGGAGGATTTGCTAAAGACACAGCACAAAGCAAAACTGTGTCCAGTCCGTATCTGCCCAAGATAAAAGTGTTGCTGGGACTAAGGCGGAAGTCAGCCAGTGAAGCAAAGGAGCCTGAACGAGCCCACAGACCAGTGCAGAAAGGAAGAGATTGACAGCTCCCTGAGATAAGGCCTGCTCACTGCTCTCTCCCTGGGGCCTGGAGCAGTTCCTGGCACGTCACAGGTATCCAGTCAATTTGCAGTCTATTGAAAGATGCATTTAGAGGGGCCATTGTAGGGGTGTGTGTGGTGAGACCTAGCAAAGGTGGCACGTGGGAAAGACAGTGAAGAGGGATGGCGTCAATGAAGAAGCCGCTTAAAAGAGTCATCAGTGATGAGGTGGAAAGCCATGGGGTCACACCCTGGTCCCTGCAATAACTGGCTATGGGAACCTGGGCAAGTTACTTAATTCCTTAATGCCTTATTTTTCTCATCTGGAAAATGGGTATAAATGCTACACACTTTGTAGATTGCATCTTAATTACATGCAAGAGAGGCCAGCATGGCTCTGGGGTGTGAAGGGTGATCTATTGCAACACACAGAGGAGAGAGAAGGGAGGAAGGAGGGCCTAAATGGAGAGGTGGGATCAGACAGGGAGAGAGCAGTGAGTCAGAACAGAGGATTCAGGCTGAGTGGACAGACAAAGCTAGGAGAGAAATGGGGATTACAAAGAGGTCTGAGAGTGTCCAAAGGATCAAGGAGAGGAAGCTTTGTAATGGGATGGCCAAGAATGAGCAGCATAGGAGGAGGTGGGAGAAGGGGAGGAGAGGAGGAAGAGGAATCTGGCCACCAGGTAACAGAGATCTTGACAGAGACCCAGGGACACAGCCCTCCCGGCCTCCCCACCACCACCACCATGCTGCTGCTGAAACATTGGCTCTGCTGGTGTTTATCCCTCTGCAGACAAGCAGCCTGGGGAAGGCCTCCCCTTCCACCTGGGCAGAGGCAGGGCAATTCAGGCCCAGGGAAGTTGCACAGGTCTCAGCAGGAAGCAGAAATTCTTTAATACAGGATTCATCAGGCTCTGATGCCTGCTGAGGAGGAGATAGAAACAGAGTAAATGCATCTCATCATTCCAAAGCAGGAAGGAAATGAAACATTTTGGAAGTCATTGAAAGGCAGATTTTATGTTAATTTGAAATAAAATGTTTGGTTAATAAACTGCTCTCTGAGTGACTTCTTGATTTTGTACGTTTAGGATAGAAGGTCTGTGAGCTCAGGCTTGTTCCATTTATGCAAGTCTGATTCATCCCATTGATTACTCGATTTCTCATCAGGTACTTTGCATGCTGAGTAATGCCTCTCTTAACCCTTGTGTCAGACACTTTCTCCAAGGACCAGGTTACTTCCTAGAGTGTCCTGTGTTACAGGCTGGAGCTGCTACCCAGAAATTTGGGGTGAACTCACTCAGAGAACAATGTAATCACTATTGCTTATTGAGTGCCTAGATCAAAACTATTTCATAAAACACTAAGATGTGATTTGCATTTTTCACTTCCATTCTTTCGTGAGTGTACAGTAGAGTTTTCTAGAGGCTACGTGATGTGTGACAGTCTGAACGCAGAACAGATATGTGAATGCCAGACATGGAGAGATTGCAAAAATGGAACTGTCACTTTTCTAATTTTTTTATTTTGAAAATATTTTTCATAAAAACATATTTTTAAAATAAGCATCTGATGGGCTTACTAATGTCATGTTTTTCTAACAAAACAAATATTTTCATGAGAAATTTAATCGAAAAGTAAATTTTGGCTTTTAATGTACTAAATATTGATAGAACCCAATAAACAAAAGCTCTTTGAGTCTTCAATAATATTTTTTTTAATTGATGTCGTAGTTTATAACACTGTGGGGTTTTAGTTGTACATTTTTGTTTGTCCGTCACCTTGTGGATGTAACCCTTCACCCCTTGTGCCCCCCCACCCCCCTTCCCCTTGGTAACCACCAATCAATTCTCTCTGTCCGTGTGTTCACTTATATTCCGTATATGAGTGAGTTCATGCGGTGTCTGTCCTTCTCTCTCTGGCTTATTTCACTTAACATAATACCCTCTAGGTCCTTCCATGTTGTTGCAAATGGGACAATTGTGTCTTTTCTTATGGCTGAGTAGTATTCCATTATATGTATATACCACATCTTCTTTAACCAATCTTCAGTTGAGGGACACTTGGGTTGCTTCCACTTCTTGGCTATAGTGAATAATGCTGCAATGAACATAGGGGTGCATACGCCTCTTGTGATGGTTGATTTCACGTCCATTGGGTAGATGCCCAAGAGTGGGATTGCTGGATCATACGGTATTTCTATTTTTAATTTTTTGAGGACTCTCCATACTGTTTTCCATAGAGGCTGCAACAGTTTGCATTCCCACCAGCAGTGAATGCGGGTCCCCGTTTCTCCACAACCTCTCCAGCATTTGTTGTTATTTGTCTTTGTGATTATAGCCATTCTAACCAGTGTAAGGTGATATCTCAGTGTAGTTTTGATTTGCATTTCCCTGATGATTAGTAATGTTGAACATCTTTTCATGTGTCTATTGGCCATCTGTATCTCTTCCTTGGAAAAATGTTCATATCCTCTGCCCATTTTTTGATCGGGTTGTTTGTTTTTTTGTTGCTCAGTTGTATGAGATCTTTGTATATTACTGAGATTAATCCCTTGTCAGACAAACGATTTGCAAATATTTTCTCCCAGCTGGTGGGTTGTTTATTCATTTTGATCCTGGTTTCATTTGCCTTGTAGAAGCTCTTTAGTCTGATGAGGTCCCACTTGTTTATTTTTTCTTTTGTTTCCCTTGTCTGGGTAGACATGGAATCTGAAAGGATCCCTTTATGTCCAATCGCAATTAGTGTACTGCCTATATTTTCTTCCAGGAGTTTTATAGTTTCAGGTCTCACTTTCAGGTCTTTGATCCATTTTGAATTGATTTTTGTATATGGCGATAGGAGATGGTCTACTTTCATTCTTTTGCATGTTGCTGTCCAATTTTCCCAGCACCATTTATTGAAGAGACTTCCCTCTCTCCATTGTATGTTCTTTGCTCCTTTGTCGAAGATTAGCTGTCCATAGGTGTGTGGTTTTATTTCTGGGCTTTCAATTCTGTTCCATTGATCTGTGTGTCTATTCTTGTACCAGTACCATGCTGTTTTGATTACTGTAGCTTTATAGTATATTTTGAAATCAGGGATTGTGATGCCTCCAGCTTTGTTCTTTTTTTTCAGAATTGCTTTAGCTATTCGGGCTCTTTTGTTGCCCCATACGAATTTCAGTAGTTTTTGTTCTATTACTGTGAAGAATGACATTGGAATTCTGATTGGGATTGCATTGAATCTGTAGATTGCTTTAGGTAGAATGGACATTTTAACTATATTTATTCTTCCAATCCATGTGCATGGAATATTTTTCCATTTCTTTATGTCCTCCTCGATTTCTTTCAATAGTGTCTTATAGTTTTCATTGTATAGGTCTTTGACCTCCTTGGTTAAATTTATTCCCAGATATTTTATTCTCTTTGTTGCAATTGTAAATGGGATTGTCTTTTTGAGTTCTCTTTCTGTTTTTTCATCATTAGTGTATAGAAATGCAATTGATTTTTGTAAGTTGATTTTATACCCTGCCACTTTACTGTAGTTGTTGATTGTTTCTAGTAGCTTTCCGATGGAATTTTTGGGGTTTTCTATGTATAGGATCATGTCGTCTGCAAATAGTGAGAGTTTCACTTCTTCATTGCCTGTTTGGAGTCCTTTTATTCCTTTTTCTTGCCTAATTGCTCTGGCCAGAACTTCCAGTACTATGTTGAATAAGAGCGGTGAGAGTGGGCACCCTTGTCTTGTTCCTGTCCTCAAAGGAATGGCTTTCAGTTTTTCCCTGTTGAGTAGGATGTTTGCTGTAGGTTTGTCGTATATGGCCCTTATTATGTTGAGGTACTTTCCTTCTATACCCATTTTGTTGAGAGTTTTTATCATAAATGGATGCTGGATCTTGTCGAATGCCTTCTCTGCATCGATTGAGATGATCATGTGGTTTTTATTCTTCATTTTGTTAATGTGGTGTATCACGTTGATTGATTTGAGGATGTTGAACCATCCCTGTGTCCCTGGTATAAATCCCACTTGATCGTGGTGTATGATCTTGTTGATGTATTGCTGTATTTGGTGTGCCAATATTTTGTTGAGGATTTTTGCGTCTATGTTCATCAGTGATATTGGCCTGTAGTTTTCCTTCTTTGTATTGTCCTTGTCTGGCTTTGGTATCAGCATGATGTCGGCCTCATAGAATGTGTTGGGAAGTATTCCATCTTCCTCTATTTTTTGGAATAGTTTGAGAAGGATAGGTGCTAAATCTTCTTTGAACGTTTGATAAAATTCTCCAGGGAAGCCATCTGGTCCTGGGCTTTTATTTTTTGGGAGGTTTTTGATGACTGTTTCAATCTCTTTACTTGTGATTGGTCTGTTCAGATTCTCTATTTCTTCTTGATTCAGTTTTGGGAGGTTGTACGCGTCCAAGAATTTGTCCATTTCCTCTAGGTTGTCCAATTTGTTGGCGTAAAGTTTTTCATAGTATTCCCTAATAATCCCTTGTATTTCTGTGGTGTCTGTTGTAATTTCACTCCGCCCTGATGCTGATGTCACCTTCGAGTCTTCAATAATTTTTAAGTCTAAAGGAGTCGTGCGACCAAAAGGATTGCAAACTGTGCAAGATCACATACGTACCTTTTCCATATGTTCTCTTTAGTCTTCAGAACAGACCTGTAAGATAAAGCCTTTGATCTCTAGCTTACAGAAGACGAAAAGGAGGCTCAAAAAAAAACCCACACCTCTAATGAGACAGATCTGGGATTGGACATGCCCACTTGCTTGGCTCTACCCATTTTTTTGCACTGCCTCCTGACATCCATTGTGGCAAAAGGAAGTTTTGTGTAAGAGAAAGAAACCCACAACAATTAGCGATTTCGCAAGAGACAAACTTCACTGTCCACAGCTTTCTGAAAAATATTCTCTGTGTTACTTTATCCCAAGGGAATTAAACTAATTTAGTTCAAAATGACATTTCTCTGTCCCTGGCTCAGCCCAGGGGACCTGCTCTGGTTGTTGCTGGGTCTGTGCTGGGGAGGGTCCTGTAATAAGACATGGGCCCACCACGTCTGCACAGCGCCCCCTGCTGGCCCCTCTGTGCTCCAGCACTGCTTGGTGGGGTCTGGTGGCCTTAGTTGTGGCTCCCCTTTCCAGAGAGAGCCCACAAGGACCACTGGCATCTTATAAGGGTTGGGAATTCCTCCAGGAGCAACCAGTTTTTATATGAACATATGAGGCTGCCTTCAACCATGAACCCTCCCTTAGGCCCTCTCCTGGTTTGCAGGTCCATTTTTCTGCATGTTTTCCACATCCAGATCTCAGAACACACACAAAGAACCAACAACTCTATTCTTGTCGCTTGAGGAGGAAGCCTGGCATGGGCTTTGGACCCACACAAACCTAGATTTGAATCCAGGCCCTTTGACCTGTAGCAAGTTATTTAACCTTTCTGAGCCCCACTCTTCTCATTTTAAAAATAGAAATGTTAATATTTACCTTGTAGGGTTATTGTGAGCCTGAAGTGGGACAGTACAGAAGTACTTGGCACAGAGTTGAACAGTGCTGGTTTCTGGTTCCCACTTCTGCTCTGGGCTGCAGGAGGAGCTGTCACACTGCAGAAGGAGTCACTATCACTGAAGGTGACCATGCGCTGAGTGAAACCTCACCCCGCCCCGGTCTCCTTCCAGTCTTCAGTCGTGGACTTAGCTCCCACCAGGGGCAGGCATTGGTGCTGCTCTCAGGACATAAAGTTTAAATAAATGAGGGTCTCTTCTCTTAAGGAGCTCATGGTTTAGTGCAGTAGTTCCCAACCTCTTCACGAACATTACTCAGATCATTCTCCCCTTAAAAGACTCTTTTTAAAAAAATAAAATAAAACAATAAAAAAGATTTTAGTTTTTAAAGCAGTTTTAGATTCACAGCAAAATTGAGCAGAAAGTACAGAGATTTCTGTTTTACTCCCTTTCCCCAGATATGCATAGCCTGCCCCACTATCAACATCCTCCACCATAGTGCTAACACTTTTTACAACCTATGAACCTACAGAAAAAGGTAGACAGTCATTGATGATTAGGTAGCTAGTAACCATTTTTTTTTTCCTTTTTTGCAATGACTGATTATAGCTTTTAGTTTTTCACTCACCCATTGTTAACCATGCTGTTTAGGCAATATGCTGACTCCTACTAGGTTCCTATAATAACATCTCCCTGGCTCCTGGGTCACCATGATAATGGGTGTTTGAGCTGTTTTTCAGGAATTAGGACCCCCTTGTCCAGTTCAGGCCAGTTGAGACCACCAACCCATCAACTGGGCCCATGCGGATGCCTGATAAGTGACCTTTTGAGGTCAAGAGGCTAAAAACAAGAGGATCATGTTAATGCCACCATTTTGTGAACATGCATCCTATGAAGTTTGACTATGCTTGTGCATCATCAATTACCTCACCCCTCCTCGCCTCCAGTCATCTATCTCCACACTTAGACCACCTTGCCACCTACCGCATAAATATCCCCGAGTCCCCATTTTCCAGGAGGCAGATTTGAGACTCACCCTCCCATTTCCTCACTTGGCTGCCTTATGATTAAAACCCTCTCTCTGCTGCAGTCTCATTGTCTTGGTGTTCAGCTTTCTAGGCGATGGGCAAAAATGAACCTTGTTCCATAACACTACAATGACTCATCACAGTCACCCCAAGTCCATAGTTCACCTCAGGGTTCACTCTTGGTGCTGTATGTTCTGTGGGTTTTAACACATGTATATATTCTAAAGGCATGTATGCTAAACTGGAAGCTGGAGTCAGAGTGAGAGAGAGATTTGAAGCTGTTACACTGCTGGCTTTGAAGATGGAGAAGGGGGCCATGAGCCAGGAACCCAGGTGGCTTCTAGAAGCTGGAAAATGCAAGGAAGAGGATTCTCCCTTAGAGTCTCCAACAGGAACACAGCCCTGCCGACACCTTGATTTTAGCCCAGTGAGACCCATATAGGACTTCTGATCTATAGAACCGAAAGAGACAAAAATTTGTGTTGTTTTAAGCCATTAGGTTTGCAGTAATTTGTTCCAGCAGCAACAGGAAATGAATTCTCAGAGAAATATATACTCTGGGGATCAGAGCGCCCCCTGCTGGCTGGAATGTGAGACAAAACCCAGCCATGAGGAGAGGGCCTCCCCCTGGTGGGGCCTTCCAGGCAGCACTTCAGTATCATGAACACCATTTGCTTCAAAAACTTGGATTATTTTGCATTTCAGCCATCCTCAAAATAAGGCACCTGTAGCATTAAAATGATTGTTTTCCTTATAAAAGGGATTATTTATCACATTATCCTATTTGAAGTGATTATTCTCATTCATCAAATTGGATTTAATTAGTTTTCATATTTCAAGTGCTTGATAGCTGCTAACTATATCCACTTGGCCAATAGCTCCATAAAGAATCTGGGTTTTTCCCTCTTGCATTTATTTGCATCTAAAAGGCTATATTTACTTCTCTAGAGTAAAATAGCTCTGTATGCCAGGCCATATTGGCAAATTCTCTGGAGGGAAGAGAATCCTCTAGTAAAACACAGCCCAAGAATCTGTGACAAACAGATGAACACTAAGAACATTGTCTTAGCTAATGGAAGAGGGTAGAGGAGAGAGGGTATTTGTGAAGGAGACAGTGCCTTTCCCTTAAGACTCTGCGAGGATCCTGAAGGTGGAGCTGGACTGCCAGACCCCAGAGCAACCAGCATCTGCTCACAGACAACCTCACAGGTGCCTTCCACTCTGCGGAGCCTGTTCCTGACCTTGTTTGTCTGGGGAACCTTATGAATGGCTTTTTCACATTTGTTTTCTGGCTGCCTGGGAGGAAGCCCACATCTGAGAATGCTTTCATGCCAGCTCTGGCCGTTCCAGAGCTCCCGTTTAGGGGCACGCTGCCTTCAGGGCAGACCATGACCTCAGGGCTCCATCTGGGTGTTTGGTGACCCAGCCTGCAATGTCATGTTTTCTTTTTGTGAGTCACCATGTACAGCAGCATTTCTTGCCAGACTGGCCTGAGGGGAGTGCTAGAAAGTGCTTCAAAACAAAAGGACAAGCCTATCCTGGATTTATGTGATACATAATTAGACTGATATCATCATATAACATATTATTACACGTCTATAAAATTTATGTGTCTATTTACATATATACACACTAACAGAGAAATAGTATTAAGGTGAAATTTTTTTACAGCTCCAGCAAGATTCTGCCATCAACATTCTATAACCTGTAATGAGTACTCTGATCAATCATGTTATAACCATAAACTAATACTACTACCCTGCACTTTCCAATATCCACCACAACCGCATATTGACACAGACTTTCCCGTGTTACAAAGCACTTTCACATACATTGTTTCACTTAATTCTCACAACACTCTGGAGTCAAAGGGAAGAACCTAAGGCTAAGAGGGTAAGTGACGTGCCCATGATTACAGAGCTATCCAATGGTGGAGCTGGAGTCAGTGAATAACATTTGCTATTTCTTCTGTATGATTACACCTTTGGGGAGCTCAAAAACTTTGGGAAATTGTGATGGTCATAACAAGAATGATTATCACTGATTCAGCATCTACGGTGTGCCAGGCTCTGTATGGGGCATTCTGTGTACTTTTCATGTAATCTTCCTGCTCACCCTTAGAGGTGGGTAGTATAATTCTCACTTTATAGATGAGGAATCTGAGGCTCAGAGAGGTGAACCCACAAGCCCACGGCCACACAGCTCACATCTGGTAGAGCCAGGTTTGAACTCAGTTCTGTCTGACTCCAAAGCTGATGCTTTTCCCATTTGGCTATGTTACCTGTTTTCACTTTAGTGCAAATTTAAATCAATGCTGCTACCTTTTGTATCAGTATTTGCATTTTGCAACATCTCTAGTTATGGAATAAAAGGACTTGTTCCTTGTTTCAAAGAAAAAAAGTTAAGCCTCAGTTAATAGGTGAAAGGTAGAGCTTAGGGGTCAGTGGGAAGCCCCCTTAGTATCTCTGAAAATCACACCACAGAGCGGGCCAGCCGAGGCTGCTGGTGACACTTCAACTCTCCGGGAGGACGAACTGGGAAGCACAGCAGAGAAATCACGAGTTCTAGAGGCAGCACTCCAGAGTCTGAGAGGCCCTGCTCTTTAGGAGCTGTGTGGCCTTGACAACTTCCTTACCCTCGTGGGGATTCTGCTTCCTCCCTTGGAAAACAGGGATTCCATTAATGTGTGTGGGGGTTGCAAGGCAAAAAAGGGAAGGTCTTCTTATATGTTCTCTCCCAGCGAGTCAAGGCTCCCTTAAACCTCGTCTGAGTGACCCTCAGAATAACACACTACTGACTGCCAGGGCACACACAATGAGAAGCTTTCCTGTGCTGCCTTCTGCAGGGCTTGTGCGGCGTTGATACACGTGCCATTTCCGCAGGAGTTTCCAAACCTCTTCGCCAAGAAGCTACCCTATGTGAAAAGGCTGTTTTTTGTGTCAGGAAGCGACTTTGCTGACCACTGAAATAGCTCTTGTTCCACAGGCTCCGGTGGTGTGGAGAAGGAAGTCTGCGTGTAGCTACAGATTTTCAGTAACCGAGTTACAGGAGGCCTCACAGCGTGAGCCTCGGACGTGGGTGGTCCACTTTCATTGTTTCTCAGTTATGATGTAGGCCAAGTTGACTTCAGCTCTCTAAGCCTCAAGGACCTTATTTGTATAATGAAGTTAACAATTTCTGTCTTTCAGGACACCTGTAAAGATTGCAGATCATGTTAATGAAATGCCTAACAAAGGGCCTGGTATGTAGTAGGTAGTCAGTAAACGTTAGTTCTCCCGTTTCTCCTTCCACTCTGTCCTCCTCGTGCCCGTGTTTAAAGGCATGCATTGGTAACAGACACAAAGGCAAAAGAGCATCAGATGAAGAAAGGCTCTGTGAGGGCCTCCTTACAGGGCTCTGTCCACTCTGGAAGAGTCACCTGGGTCCACCCTGTTCAGATATTCCACCCAGACGAGTTCTTCAACTCAAGAATTTATGAAGATGAGAAAGGGATTTGGTAAAGAGGGCTGAACCTACAGATATTGATGAGAACAATATTCAGTGTGGTGACTCCTACTGGATTCTGGCATCAAACTCCTGTTTGTTCTCACTTAAGACCAGGGGATTGCCCCAGTGTGGCAGAGGCCATATAGAGATTCACATGCTAACGTGTGTGCCACATCCTGGGGACACTCTTGTGTCTTATGTTGGATTTTCCCTCATTGCCTCTGCTGAAATGTCCACTTCCTGATTCAGAGCTGGGACGCTGACTTCTTAGCCTTTGTTTATGCAGTTGCTGAAAGCGTAGTTTTGAAGTCCTGCATTTTTATTGAATTGATTTCTGCAAAAAGCTTTGCTTCCCTGGCCAGTGCTCTGCGAATGCTGGTTGCCACTTTTCAGTCTGGATGGCTGTGAACCCCATTTGGCTGAACCATGGCATTTCCTGAGAAAGTGTTTCATTCCAGGAAGCAGCAGCTCGTTGGCATGAGTGTTCATCACTGCATATCCAATTTTCTGTGGTTTCCTTATAGTCCGTATGACTTTGGACTCAAGGCTAAGAAAGAATGAAACATGATAAAGCAATTTGCCCTTAGATAATGTCTACCATTAGGCACATAAGTGAGCCAGAGCTGTATCCTGAGCTCTGGCTACATGCAGAGCACTTGCTAGGCAAACTGGTGAACATGGACAGGTATGGCATGGTCCCTGCCCTCGGGGAACCTAAAATAGAGTGCAGGACACGGACGTAATGTGCCGAAATGGAGAAAGTAAACTGGCCAGTGTTCGCACGTGGCAAGTGAGAGATAAATCAACGTGTGTGCAGGTTCAGGAAAGTTATCTAGAAACTAAGAATTAAGTGAAGGGTGTTCAGGGATCTACAGGAACTAAGGAAACAGAAAGGTCAACATGGAGAAGCATTCTAGGCAGAAGAAACAGCTCAAGCAAAGGCACCAAAGTGGGAATTGGCCCAACATACCCAGGGCATTGAGAGTGTGCCAGCCTATTAGGGTTTCTTTCTTTTAGAACAGTGGGAATCAAGTTTGTAAAGATAAATTGGGATCAATAAAAGGGAGGTTGAATTCTAAGCTGAGGAGTTTGGGCTTATTCCTTTAGATCATGAGGTCACTGAAAGTTTTGAGCAGACAAATGGCATACCGAAAGTGGTGTTTTAGGAAAGTTACGTTGGAGGTGGTGTTTGGAGGGGATTGTCATTAAGGAGCAGTAGAAGAAACCCGAAATAGGGGAGTAGTTTGAGGACTATTGCAAAGAGCTAATATGAAATCATAAGACCCTGAAGTAGGATGACTGCAGAGGGAAAGAGAAATGAGGGACAAGTTAAATACAAACTGCAGAGCAAGTGTAGTGGATTTGAAGAGATGACAGGAGAAGCAATGATGTCACAGGGTGAAGGCAGAATCTGGAGCTTGTTTGCAGGACGATGTACTGTGTGGTGCCTAAACAAGTTAAATTTGAGGTCTGGTGAGCCAACCAGCAAATGAAAGGTGAAAATGGCCAGCAAGCTGCTGGAGATTCGAGACAGAGGGTTAGAATGAATTCTGGGCTGCAAACATAATTTGGGCCCCATTTGCATGGATGGGATGGCTGAAGTTGTGCCAACTTTTCTCCAGATTGTGTGTGCCTGTGTGAGATTTAAGGCAGAAGAGAAGACTGAAGAGACACTGAAAGTCTTAAGAGATCAAGGACAATTGAAGGAGCGGGGTGAAAGGCCAGGAGGGATGGGATGAAGAGAACAGACCAGGCGTTAATCTTGAAAAGGAGGGTTTCATAGCAAGGCTCGCTGGGCCCTTAGTGGCAGGATGGAGTGGGGATGGGGAAAAAGAGGGTAGTAAGTCAGGAAAAGGCAGGCTGCAGAACTATTTTGGCTATAAGGCTGACCTCCTAAGAAGAGTGGCCCAAGAGTCGTGGTAAACACAAGACTGGCTCAGGCTGATGTGGACATGAAGGTGTCCAAGCAGGTGGCGTGGGGGCAGGACCCATGGAGTAGGAATGCTGGACTTCAAGGATCTTGGCTTCAGAGGATCTGTCCAGCTTAAACAGGACCCCAGCAAGAACTGGGGGATGTGGACAGGATTGGAATTCAGGTCAAGAGAAGAGCAGATGATAGTACAAGAATCACAAGGCATAGGACAAGCTTTTCTTTTTTTGTTCCCTAAACCCTAATAGTTCACAGAGATGCCTCAGGGGCTGCAAAAGGGGTAGAGAGGCTCCAAGCCCCTACCCCCATTCAACTCAAGCAAGTCTATGTGTTTTACTTATTGAGTTTTGTGACAGGATTTAATTTGAAAAAAAGGTTCCACTCCTAAAATAAAGTTTGAAAATCACCGGTGGAGGATCTGGCCTACCAGAAATAAAAGCGGTGGTGACAAAAAACTAGAGGCAGCCCAAAAGTCCATCAATAAAGGAAGAATTGAATAAACTGTAGCATAGCCATTGTGCTGACAACATTGCAGCTGTCAGACATCACCAGCTAGATCTGTAAATTGACCTAACGTTGGAGCGATGTCCATGGTATGTTGTTAAGGGCCAGAAACAAGTTTCAGGATAATGCATGTGGTACATATACTTGTAAACAAATGAAAGGAAAAAAAACAAAACTCAAAGAAACAGAAACCTATACATTTTTGTTTGTGTTGTCATGAAAGATATGGAAGCCTACACACTAGACTTTGGCTTCTTCAGGGACTGAAATTGAAAGGAGGTAGGGAATTATCACATTTTTAGAGATACTTCTATACTGTATAAGTGGTTACTATGAGGCTGTATTTTTCCTTTTATATTTTTTATTTGAAAATAACTATAGATTCACCAGAAGTTGCAAAAATAGTACAGAGACTCCCGTGTTCCCTTTATCCACTTTCCCCCAATAAGTAACATCTTATATAATGATAGTACAATGTCAATGCCAGGAAGTTCACATTGGTACAATCCATAGACATTATTCGGCTCTCACTATTTTGTGTGTGTGTATGTATATAGTTCTATGCAATTTTATCACACGTGTAGACTTGTGCAGCCACCACCACAATCAAGATACACAATGGTTCCATCATCACAAAGATCCCTCGTTCTACCCCTTTACAGTCACACCCATTCCCCTCCTCACCTCCCCCCTCTCTGATACCTGGCAACCAATAATCTGTTCTCCATTTCTATAATTTTGCCATTTCAAGAATGTTATATAAATGGAATTGTACAGTATGCAACCTCTTGAGATTGGCTTTTTTCCCATTCAACATAATTTCCTTTAGATCCATTCAAGTTTTGCTTGTATCAACAGTTCATTTCTTTTTAATGCTGAGTACTAGTCCATGGGATGGATGTACCACTGTTTGTTTAACTATGTACCCATTGAAGGATATATGGGTTGTTTTCAGTTTTTGGCTATTACAAATAAAGTTTCTATGAACGTTTGTGTACACATTTTGTGTGGGCATAATTTTTCATTTCTCTGGGATAAATGCCCAGGATTGTGATTGTTATAAGCTAAGTGTATGTTTAGTTTTTTAAGAAACTGCCAAACTATTTTCCAGAGTGGCTGTACCATTTACATTCCTACCAGCAATATACAAGTGATCCAATTGCTCAGCATCCTTGCCAACATTTGATATTATCACTATTTTTCTTTTAGCTGTTCTAATAGATGTGTAGTGATATTTAATTTGCATTTCCCTAATGGTTAATTATGGTGAGCAAATTTTCATGTGCTTATTTGCCATCTGTATATCCTCTTTGGTGAAATGTCTATTCACGTCTTTTGCCAATTTTCTAATTGGATGTTTGTATTTTTTTATTCTTGAGTTTTGAGAGCTTTTTATATATTCCAGATGTAAGTCTTTTATCAGATATGTGGTTTGCAAATACTTCTTTCCAGTCTGGATCTTGTCTTTTCATCCTCTTAATTGAGTCTTTTACAGAGTAAGTTCTTCATTCTGATGAAGTCCAATTTATTGATTTTTTTCTTTTATGAATTGTGCTTTTGATATTACATCTAAGAACCTCTCATCTAGCACTAGGTCCTGAAGATTTTCTCCTATGTTTTCTTCTAAATGTTTTATAGTTTTATATTTAAATCTATGATCTATTTTGAGTTGATTTTCATTTAAAATGTGAGATTCAGTCCAAGGTTCTTTTTTTTTTTTTCCTATAGATGTCTAATTGCCCCAGTACCATTTGTTGAAAAGACTATCCTTCCTCCATTGAATTGCTTTTGCATGTTAGTAAAAAATCAGTTAAGCATATTTGTGTGAGTCTCTTTCTTGATTCTTTGTTCTGTTCCATTGATCTATGTTTCTATCCTTTCCCCAGCACCACACTGTCTTGATTACTACAGTGGGAAGTAAGTCTTAACACTGGATAGAGTGACTCCTCCCACTTTATTCTTTTTCAAAATTATTTTAGCTATTCTAATTCTTTTGTCTTTCTATATAAATTTTAGAATAAACTGGTCTATATTTACAAAAAAAATCTTGCTGGGATTTTGATAGGAATTGCATTAAACCTATAAATCAGTTTGGGGAGAACTGACATCTTTATTATGCTGAGTCTTCCAATCCATGAACATGGTATATCTCCCCATTTATTTAGATATTCTTTGATTTCTTTCATCAGTATTTTGTAGTTTTCAGCATACAAGACCCATACATGTTTTCTTTTATTGGAAAAGTCCAATAAAGTAATTTTTAAATCACTGATATAGATAATAAGTACAGAGACAGAGGGCTTTGAAAAGGAACTAGGTATCAAAAGCAAATGTTACATATTAATCTTTTCTCTCCAAAGCCACAAGAAATAAGGGATGGAATTAAGAGCTGCCAAGGGTGAGGCCCAACAGCAAAGAGCTCTGGGCAGCCAGAGACTCCACAGGAGAAAGGAGCCCAGAGTGGGGCAAAGGGTCCCTGGGGGATGTGGAGAGGTACCCCAGATGGCCTCCACCTACTTCATAGTGCTGTCAAGGAGCACCTAGGGCTACCGGCTGCTCAGGGTGAGCCAAAGAGGCCTGTGATCTCACAAGCAGAAGACATATAAGCCCTTTTACAGAGGACGCCCTATATGAGATTCCCATTTCCTATCCAACTGTGGAAAGGTAATGTATATAAATTTGAAATCACCCAATGACTAGGGAACTCACTTCTAAAAAGTGTGCCTATGGCAACCTGCTCAGATGTCACATCCACTGTGTTAATGTACTCTTCTTAATAGCTCAGAGTGTTTCTCCTTGCTGCCAAACAATCATGACAGTGAATGAAGATGCCATTACTTATCATTTTTTCAACTGCAAATTCCCTAGGACATGGCTTCCAGTTAAGTCTATTGTGATCTCTTCCACAGGGCAGAGATGCTAACACCAGGAAAGGTCATTTTATCTCTTATACCTTTGCAAAGATAAAAGTAAAACTGAGCTCAAGTATTGAGAATTTTTGCCTTAAATTCTCACCTTCTCCTTGATAAAACAGAGAGAACTAGAATATTAGAATTTAGGAAAACAAAGATGAGAATCCAATATCCATGAAGACAATGAAAAATCAAATTATATTATACCAGAGAGAAACAGAATTTTGTTTTTAAAGGCAAATATGACCTTTCTCCAACAGGATATAACTTTTGACTCTTTTGTCCCAATCAAATCACTAAGAAGCAATAGCATTTCATTACTGCACAGAGCAATTCCTAAAGAGAAGGAAATGATGTGTGTGCAGTGCCATGTAGGCTTTTGTTCATGCTTATGGAAAATATTGAAGACAGCAAGGTAGACATCTATCCATACTCCATTCAGAAACCCATAAATGAATGGAGCAGACTCCATGACCAAAAAGCATAAAATGGCACACAATAGAATATTGGTCTCCATGAGCATAACTTACATAATTTAATTGAAAGCTATCTAATATAAATGTTATACCTACTACTCAAGATTATTTGAGAGGTTTCAGAACTAATACCAGGAGAGGGAATGGGCACAACAACTAGGACAGTCCACAGTTGGGCATTTGGAAAGGGGCCCTAGAAAAAGTCTGTGATTTTGTTGAGTAGGAGGAGTGAGCTGGGATCCAGTGTACACAGGATGTCTCCTACTGCCATATGGACTTTCTAGAGTCTTGGGGAATTCACTGTGAAGGAATGCCACTTCCCAAATGAACATTGTGAACACCTTGGCAACTCATTTCTGTAGGCAAATATTATCAAAATAAGACATGGGGGAAATAAATGATGATTTGATCAGGACCACAGGACATAGAAAGGAGAACAGTAGCCCACCAGAAGAAAGGAAATGATCAATAGTGCTCACTCTGGGCCTGGCACTGGTCTCAGTGCTGTACAGGGCGGCTCATTAGTCCTCAGGAAAACTCCATGAACTAAGTCCTATTGCGATGCCAGTTTACAGATGAAGAAAATGAGGCACAAAGAGGTTGAGTAAATTGTTCAAGATTATTCAAGTTGGGCAGTGGCAAAGCTTGAGTCCAGTTCTTAACCACCACCCTATGAAAGCAATTTAACAGGATGTTAAATATGAGTCAGAAATAGAAAAGTTGGAGCCAAGTCCTCCCACATTCCATAGCAGGGTACCATAGCAATTTCCCCTGTTTTGGACTTCCAACATGGCCCCTGCCACTGCCATCGAGACTGGAAGACTCCCATTGCTGATACAAACACCTAAATAAAGGAATACAATCCCTGGGAGAGAATTTCTCCATGAGAAGAGAAAGGGTCTGGTAGGGGAGATTTGATTAAGAGACACACAGCAAAATGCTGAAGAAATAACAGGCTGGGATTTAGGAGGCTATGAATCACTTCCACCTGAACCAAGTTAAGTCTGGAAAGTCTAACAAGAAAGTCCTAAGTGTGTACAAGGGCCCAAGTGAAGTGACCTAATTAGGCTGGTAGTAAACAGAAGAGACGAAAATGATCAGGCAACAGCCCAATCATTGTGTGAAGCCAAATCCAGCTGACTAAATACATTGCGTACCTGTAAATTACCGTTTTCATGGTTTACTCATAATTTGGTAAAATGGCTTTGCCCAGTAAGCATCTGACTAACCAAGTTGTGCTGATGACCACTAGGGGGCAGTACCATGGAGAAACAAAGGGAAAGGTGGTCTTCCCAAGGTCCCACCCTTTGAAGAATCACCCCTAGTTCCATACCATCTGTGGAAGGTACTAGCAGGACACACAACAGGGAGCCTTCATTCAGTCCATTGTATTACAGTGGTTTCCTTCTTCTCTGCTGCTATGTTTAGTAGGAAAACAAGATTCATCCCTCCAAATTTTGGCTTTGAGATTATACCAGGGTGTAACATGTGGCGCTGTGATGCCTTGACCACACAACATTGGCCAATCCAGCAGACCTGCCACAGCTGTGCCTGGAGCTTCATAACAGAGCGTCGTTACCAGGTTTCTCAGGGCTTCCCACCAAGGCCCAGGACGGCATTTATATATCCATTCCAGGCCACAAGGGGGAAGAAAAAGCTTTCTTCTTACCTGTCTCTCAGAGCCTCTCCTTTGCAAAGCAGTGTTCTTTTCAGAATGAGGTAGCCAGCAGCTTGCCGCACACAGAAGACAAAAATCAGCACCCAAATGAACCAACTCCTTGTCTCTCCCTGAAACTCTCCAACTATGAGAGTGTTTTCCCAGTACTTAACGCCCAGCTGGAACCTCTGGTCCCTCATGCCTGCTGCTTATTCTGCCTGAAATGTCCTTCTCTAATCCTCTCCTTCCTTGGACCTGCCTAATTCTCATTCATCCCATAGGAATTACCTTGGTCACCTCCTCCAGGAAGTCTACCCTGACTTCCCCAAGGTTACGCCATAAGACACTTATATATATGGCCCCCTAGTACCCTGTGCTCACCTCACTGTAGCATTTATCAAGCTATATTGCAATTTCTTATTTACTTTTCTTTTTTTCTCCCACGAGACTATAAGCTCCATGAAGGAAGGGTCTGTGTCTGCATCATGGCTGATAATCAGTACCCAACAGAGTGTACATTCTGGGCCTTGACAAATATTTGCAGGATGAGCTGATGTTGGAACCCAGCAGGTGTAGAGAAGTGAAGGCATCATTCAGGAGTGGAGTGATCAAGAACACAGTTACTGGTGTCAGACAGGCCTGGGTTAGAATTCTGGTCTTGCCACTTACTAGCTTAGTGATGTTAGATCTACCAAACCTTAATTCCCTCATTTATAAATAACAACCACAATGACTATAAATAATTATTAGTTTTGTTTTCATTACAGTACCTATCTCAGGATGAAATAAGAATTAAGTGAGATATTCTGAGTGCTTACAACAGAAGTGGGCACATTCTAAAGGCTTGACAAATATTAGCAACACACCCTCCCCTCCCCCAATGCCGGCCTCGTCCTTCCTCTGATAGGGTGAGTCTTGAAGAAAAAAATCATTAATATGTTTAGAAAATCCTGACATTCATATTTGAAGAAAACAAAATGGAATTGTTTTTCAAAGACATCTTCCAGTGGGCCAGAAACACTTAGTCATCTTTTACAGAGATGAGTCAATATCTGTCACGCTATCATCCGGAATGACTCACAGCACAGAGGGTCTCAGTTCCAAGGGTGCGTTTGAAGTGTTTTTCAAGAGCCATTTGTAACTCACAAAACTCACCATTAGGTGGCAGCCGAGCCAGGGTCCCTCAGAGAGAAGAGCGGCCTGACCCTTGAAGGCCGCCTGCAGAGGCCACGCTGCTTGGAGGCGAATATCTGACTCATCCGGGGAGTGTTAGCCCAGAAAATGACAAGGGTTTATTTCAACAGCGTATAAAATATAACTTCCTTGGGCCCAGAGTAGCACAATAGCCCGAGTGTGATCTCCCCAGAAATTAAAAATTAAGATGGTTAACAAATGAAGGCACAAGAGCTTATAAACTATTTTAGACATTATGTTATAAATTGGATCCCAAGATAATTAAGTGATATTGCAGGCAGCCTCATCTAGCCGTGTGTCTCCCCTGCTTAAAAGCTGACAGTGACCCCACTGGGTTTCTCAACCAGTGGTGGGGGGTGGGAGCCGGAAGTGGGCGTCAGGACCCCCGGGGGAGCAGGCTTGGTTTGAGGAAGAACATCCCATGCGCCTTCTCCTTTCATAATACAAACGCGGGAATTAAAGTGTGATGGAATCTATCTAGTGGCTATATGCAGAAGATAGAGTGAAAAAGCATTGAAAGGACATGGATTTTTAAAAAGATATCAGAAACAGGGCCATAATATTCACAATAACAATAATTAATATCTATTAAGTACTTACCATGCACAGTGCTATCTGGCTAACATGCTTTGTCTTATTTAGTCCTTACAACCACCCCATGAGGTGGGAATTATTAATATTCTCACTTGACAAGAAAACTAAGACTCAGAGAGGTTAGATAATTTGTCTGAAGGTGCACAACCAGAATCCAGAGATAGGACTCAAATCTGAGCATTCTGACTCCAGAGCGCACAGGAAGTCTGAGGCAGTTGGCAGGACTCCTGAATGCTCTGGAGTGTTCTTTCCTGCCTCTTCTCCTCCCAGGTGCACCCAGACCTCTTGGTGAACTAACCTGCAGAGGAGCAGCTTCCCGGGCTGGCTGGACACTCCAGGAGTTGAGGTGTCTCCTGAGGTTACACTGAAGGGGGAGGGATCAAAGGATAACAGCTCCATCAAACAGATGTTCATCGCTGGGCCCTCCATGGTCGGGTACAAATCAAGGCATGCACTGTTCCAAGATGAAGCCTCCAAATGTAGAAATTTCCAGCCCAAAGAGGCTTCAACTCATGGTTGTTCAAATACGGTACTTCTTGCTTGAAAGCTTTGGGACTCTCTCTTCTCCATCTTTCTTCTTTGAAGGGCAGGGCCCCAAGCTCACCATGCCCTCTCACATGCCCAGGCTTTGTACATGCCCACTTGGCCACGTGTCATCAGCTCAGACATTGCTTCCTCTGCAGAACCGCATCAGCCACCATCAGTGTTCCACGTGCTCTCTTCTCCACTCGCAGGGGATTCTGTAACACCCAGCGTCAGACTGCTTCTCCTACTGCATTTTGCCCCTTTGTCTGCCTCCCACACTAGACTATGAGGGCCTGGATTTGCCCTTGTTCATCCTTGGCTGCTCAGTCCAGCCTGGCGCCTGGCACAAAAGAGATGCTCACCATTCTGAATGTTTACCAAATGAGTGAATTCTTAAATATCCTATTTGTTCTCAGGTTAGAGAGTGGAACACCATAAAACTGGTTCATATTTAAAAACAGGAGAAGGCTCCATGCGATCCTGGTTCTTGGGATTCCAGTTTCTAGCATGCCTCTCATAAAGACAAAAGAAAATCGTATTTCCCCGTCTTGTCACGCAAAAGATTTCAAAAATATACCGTGAATATTTTATGCTTACAGTGGAGAGAGTGATATAAGAAACATCTGTTCTCTACCACCCAGCTTCGTCTTATGTCAACATTTTGCTGTGTTGTTCCCAAATTATTTTTTTGAGAGGTAAATTACAGGAACATTTGAAGATTCCTATGGGGTGGGTCTACAATCATATTTCTCTCTCCACTACATTGAATTTTGATGTTTTTCATCCCTGCTATTTTTAAACATTGACTACATCTGTATGGATCCGTAAACAAGATTTGTACTGTTTTGAACTATTTTAACAGTGTAGAAATGATATACCATTGCACCGATCCTTCTGTAAATTGCTTTCTTCACTCAACAGTATTACTTTTAAGATTTTAAAATATTGATACACATAGGACTGGTTCATTCACTCTAACTACTGAATTGTAGGAATAGATGCTTTATTCTGTGGTTGATGCACATTTACCTATTCTCCATTTTTATTCTGTAAAAACAATACCACAGTGAACTGTCTTATACACATCTACTTCTGCAGTTTGAGAAAATGTCTCAAGTATAATTGGTGGGTTATAGGATTAAATGTCAGACTTTTTAATTTTTGCCAAATTGATGGGAGGCAAATAATATCTCATTGTGATTTTAATTTGTTTTTCCTTGATTCCTAGTGAAGTTTAGAAATTTTTCATATGTATATTGACAGTTCAAATATTCTCTTTTTTGGTTTGCTGCTTAATATCCTTTGCCTGTCTCAGTACTATGTTACTTACCTTTTTTTAATAGGCTTATAAAAGTTCTAGATATATTTTGGGTACTAAACGATTGTCAGTTAAAGGCAATGTTAGCTATGATGCTTGGCTATGTTGTTAAACAGAGGTTTTTAATTTTTATTTTCAAATATATCCATCTTTCCCTTAATGATTTGTGACTTTGTAAGAAATCCTTCTCCATCCCAAGGTCATAAGACATAATTTTAGATCTTTCATTCACTTGAAACCTATTTTTGTGTTAGTGTATGACGGGGGTCTAATTTCAACTCTTCACCTGTAATGTGCTGGTGCCGTTTATCAAAGTCCATCCTTTCCCCACTGATTCGCAGTGCCACCTCTGTCATTTATCAAGTTTCTATATATGAGCATTCTGCTCTTTCTTAAGAGGGGAAATGGTGGGTCATAGGTTACAGACATCTTTAACTTTAGCAGATATTGCCACATTGTTCTCTAAAATGGTTGTAGTAATTTATACTGCCAATAACAATGACAAAGTCTCCATTTTTTCACACCCTCACCAACTCTTTTTTGGGAAAAACTCCATTGGTTTAGTTATCTATCCCTAAGCCAATATCACGCTATCTTAGATTAGGTACATCTTTGCAGTAAGTTTTGTTATCTGGTCAGGGAGGTCTCTTTCCCCTGCTGGTCCCAGAGGAGGATGAGAGACATGTGGGACAGAGCCAAGCATTCTTGCTGTGCCTTTGCTGACCTCCGCCCCCAACTCACACACAAACATTGGCTAAATGAATGCTTATTGATGAGTGCTACTGAGATTTTTGTGGTGGTTTGTCATGTAGCATTCTAAGGATATTTGAAGATTAAATGAGCAAGTCTCTATAAAGTGCTTGGCACAAAGTAGGCACTCTATAAATGTAAACTTTTATTACAATTTCAGTTAATGGTGGTGCATGAGCTGAGTCATTCAAGTTGGAGACCTGGGGCTCATCATTGATCCCTATGTTGTCCCTCCACATGCAGTTACCAAGTCCATTGGTTCTATTTCCTTGATATTTCTCACACCAGTTACTTCTCCCCTTCCCCACTGTCCCTGCCCTTGTTCAGGTCCTCATTGCTGCTTGTCTGGATTACTGGTCTCCCAGCAGCCTCTCTTGTCCTTTCAATCCTTTCTCCATGGTGCTGCCAGAATGATATTTCTAAAATAAATTTGATCGTGACCGTCCTCATTGCCTTTAGAATAACATACTTACTAGCTGTGTGACTTCAAGTAAGCTACTTAAGATCTCATGTCTCCATTTTCTGATCTGTAAAATGGGGATAATTATAGTACCTTTTAAAACCATTGCAAACATACGATATAATTTACATGTAGTGCATGGTGTATAATGAGCACTCAGAAAATATTACTAGTTACTAGTTTCTCATTTTCATTATTTGATGATACCTGTAGTGGTTCTGTGATGCTGCTTGTATCCCCAGCATCCTTATCATTTTCCTTCTTTTTAATAGTATCTTAAGTCTCGGCCATGTGGTTTGGGTTAGATTGACCTCATCCCAACTCTAGGAATGAGTCCCAGTTGACTTAAGCCAATCAGAGTATCCCATTGCCTCAAGCCAAGTCAGGCAAATGGGAGCCAAAGGTTTAATTCCAGTGGTTCAGTTTGCATCATTGAAAAGAGAACTCTCCTTCCCTGGAGATCCTGAGAAGAATAATAAAGAAGAATTATAATAAACAAGAATAAAAACAAGAATATTTGCAGCCCTGGGAGCTACAGGCTACCATTGTAGGACCACAAGTGAAGCTGGATTTATGAGGAAGGAACTCTAAGGAGGGCAAAGTGGAGGCTTGGAATGAAACATGGTTGAGCTGCTGGTTCAAGCTTCACCTGAAGCTAGCCCTATATGTTGACTTTCCTTGAGTCCTTAAATTGCTTTATTGTTTAGGCCAGTTTTAGATGGGTTTTCTGTTCTTCACAACATAGAATCTAACGCAGAGTGCTTGAGAATGGATTCTTGAGCACCTCCTCTTCTTAAGGACATACTGTTGTAAAAGAAGCTGACTCTAAGATCCTTACCAGCTATTGTGGGTTGAATGATGGCTCCCCAAAAGACACGTCCACCCAGAATCTGTGAATGTGACTTTATTTGGAAACAGTGTCTCTGCAGATGTAATTAAGCTAAGGATTTCAAAATGAGATATATTGAATTAAGTGGGTGGGCCCTAAATCCAATGACCAGTGTCCTGATAAGAGACAGAAGAGGATAAGACACAGACAGAAAAGAGTAAGAGGCCAGGCCATGTGAAGGCAGAGTTATGCAACCACAAGCCAAGGAATGGCTGGAGCCACCAGAAGCTGCAAGAGGCAAGGAAGATGCTCCCCTAGAGTCTTCAGCACTGGAGCCTAGGGACACTTTAATTTCGGACTTCTAGACTCTAGAATTGTAACAGAATAAATTTCTATTGTTTTAAGTCATCAAGTTTGTGGTAATTCATTAAGGTAGTCCTAGGAAACTAATATACCTGTCTTAGGTGGGCAATTTGCATAGCTAGAACTGCGAATGAGGGGACCCTCATCTCCGTGAATTTCCACATTATATAGGAGAAGTTGCCTAAGTGCACTTCCTCACAGCCCCTTCTTCACTCTGGTTCCTCCGTCTATATCTACAACACATGATTACTTTCAATAACCATACCCCGAAATTTTATTTAGTTCCTTTTTTCTCCTTTTCTATCAAAATTTAAGCCAAATTAGGGTGGCCATACGTGCCACTTTGCCTGGGACTGTTCCAGTTTACATCTACAGTCCCAGTGACATTATTAATAGCACCTTGTCATTCTCAAAGTATCCTGATTTGGTCAATTAATTCTATGGTCACCCAAGGTTCAATTCTTGTTAAGGAAATCTGTCAGCCTCTGCCAGATTCATTGTGTTTAAGATACCACCTTCCTACTCACACTTTCTGAGGAAAGATGCCATGTCCAGACCTCTGGGTCCCTAATGTCCAGCACCACATGTCTCCCCACTCATGATGGACTGGGGTGGCCACCTGGTTCAAGTGTACCTCATCGATAAGCTGGCCAAAAGCAGGTGGTTTTGGTCATCTGTCTCAAAAACATAAGCTGGATATATTAAATTCCTCTCTCAGGAATTTGAAATTGGGAAATCAAGAGACTTGGGTGATTAAGAACATAGCTATAATGAAAGGGCCTGAGGCAGCGCTCAAGGCTTGCGTAACAATCTGTTGGTCCCCCAGTGAAAGGGATGGAGCGAGTAACAATCTTCAATATTGCCACAGGATTGCAAATCTGGAATTGTGCTCTAGGGGGCGCCATTCACACAGAATGCCTTGTGACTGATGTTCCGAGGCTGTGCCATGTGGTAGCCCTCATTGTCTTGCTTCCTGGCGTCTTTCTGTTCCAGTTCCAGTTGTTATATAACTCTATCAGTGGTTCTCAAACTCTGCTGGACCTTAGAATTACAGGGGAGTTTTAAAAAATCCTGATTCCCAAGTCACATCCCAAACTGAATAAATGAGAATCTCTGGAGTGAGACCTAGATCTCAGTAGTTTTAAAAGCACCTCAGGTGAGGTGAATGTGTAGTCAAGTTTGAGAATCACTGATAACTTCCTGGGCCCCCTTTCCGGAGGTCATTTGAGTAGTCTCTGCTGCAACCAAAAGATCCAAATATTTCACTCTTTCCAGTCTTTTTGAGGGGATTTGACAATTCCCTGGTGTTCTAAATGGTAGATATGGTCTATGACAGTTTTCTTATTGACCAGCTGTCATAATCCTTATCTAGAAAAATTTCCTACACTTTGCCTGACACTCTAAATAGTGAGGTAGTTAACTTGCTGGCTAATTTCAGGAGCTGCTTGAATAGCTCTTTGCATGAAAATGAGAATTATGTAAAACAGAATCTTGTTTCTGTTCATCCCTCCTGCTTCATGCCTCTTGGTGCTTCTCGGTGCTTCTGTCGACAGGATGAGTCATCTCTCAGCTACAACTGGATTGGAATTTCTTTTAAAATACACAGAAAAAGTTGATTGTCCATTTTTTCTTCCAATATGTCTTCTTATTTGTTTCAGCCTACTCATTTTCTACCATGTTTCATCCCTCTGCCTGGATATAAACATTCTGGCTCAGCAGCAGCAGCTGGCAGACGGCTGTGGTTTATAGGAGCATAGGGACATAAGAGACAATCTGGGAATGGCCACTTCTAATGACAAACTGATTCATGCTCTGGAATTTTCTTTATTAAATGGACATTGAAAAACAGACTTTTCTGCCCACTAGGTGACTGACTCCTATATTTGCTGGAAGAATCATTGATCATTTGTTGTTATTAGCAGCATCCACCCACCCAGCACATGGGCACGACTTTTAGAAATGAGGTTAAATGATCTGATTCCAGAGGGAAAAATCTCTCACGATCAACAGTGACAGGCAGGACCTGTCTACAGCCAGACACCACCAATGTGATTTGCCTAGTTGTCCCAGCAAAAAGGTAACAGAGAGAAAATTATGAGCTAAGCATTTTCCAGGGAGACTTGTAGGATTGGGCTCATTTATGGAGCTCCAAGCTCTAGTCTGTGATGGGCATTAATAATTCTTGGCCTCTCTATTGATTCCAGTGCCCAGAGATTTGAATGCGGATGCCAGCCAAAGGAGAGACATGAGAATTCTGGGCCAGGCATGCCAGAGAAAAAAGAGAAATGCTCATCAGTTTTAGAACACTCCATGCTCTTTCTGTCTTTGCTTTTACACCTGCTCTTCTTACCTGCCTCGTGAATTTGTTCTCATCCTTCAAGATCCAGCTCAAGCGACATTTCTGTGAAGGTCTCTCTTATTTCCTGTGCTGGGAGATGTGGACCCCAGACATAATGTAATTATCGTGCTTATCATTCTTCTGAGTTCACTTGGACATGGCCTGTCTTTCTCATTAGTTTAAAAACCCTCTAAAGGTGGGACTGTCTCTCGGATGCATCCATTTACACCATAGCCTATAAAAGTGCCTGCTGGTCCTCAATAAATAGATGGTGAATTCAGAAGGCTATGTAAATGACACTAGAAGTGTAGACAGAAATGAACATTATCTAAGGATGTCCTATGTGCCCAGCACTTACACACATTATCTCATCAAATCTTTTTTACAACCCTATGAAGTAAATATAAATATGAGAATATTAAGGCTCAGAAATACTAAGGGTCTTTCACTACTAAAAAGGGGCAGGGATGGAAGTCAACCCTGGGCTTTCTGACTCCCAATCACCTTCTCTCTCCACTCCACGGTAGCCTGAATTATTCTAAAAGCCTCTTTTAAAATGGAACCATATATTCCTTTTCCTTAAATAGAACATGCTAATGAGAGTAATTCACTTCATTTGGAAATTGCCATTCTGAAGATATTAACTTAATTTTAGCCTCTTATGTGAAAAACCTTTGAAAAGTGTAGGTATCCTCAAGTGCACAGGGAAGTGGTTCTTTCAGGGAAAATTTGAGCATGAGTCATGCACATATCTAGTATATTAAATTAAAAGCATTGATAGTGGTTTCGTGAGATAGGAGTCTGCATCACGGTGGGTTTATTTCAAAGGGCCAGTTTGGAAATGCAGCACAGAGTGTGTTTGCCCCTCTCAAAAGCAGACACATCCTGCAGTAATAACAAAGTGATCTCAATCCCACAAGGACTTTAATAGAATAACTCCATCTATAGATGAGCTCAGAGAGGTATAGTAGTAGAAGTAAGAGCCACCCTTCGTTTTCACTTACTGTGTGCCAGAGACTGTGCTAAGTATTACAGGTCTCAGCATATTGATACTCTGCAGGCAGGGTCTTGAAGAAATATTTGTACACCTATGTTCATAGCAGCATTATTCACAACAGCTAAACCACGGAAGTAACCCATGTCTACCGATGGATAAATGGATAAGCAAAATGTGATATATACATACAATGAAATATTATTAGCCTTAAAAAGGAAGCAAATTCTGACACACACCGTGACACTGATGAACCTTGAGAACATTAGGCTAAGTGAAATAAGCCAGTCACAAAAAGACAGATACTATATGATTCTACTTACATGAGGTGCTTAGAATAGTCAAATTCATAGAGACAGAAAGTAGAATGATGGTTGCCAGGGGATGTGGGGAGTGGAGAATGGGAGTTAATGTTTAATAGGTGCAGAGTTTCAGTTTGTGAAGATGAAAAGAGTTCTGGAGATGGATGGTGGTGATGGTTGCACAACATTAGCAACGTATTTAATATCACTGAACTGTACACTTAAAAATGGTTAAGATGGTAAATTTTATGTTATGTGTATTTTCCCACAATAAAAAAAATTGGAGAAACAAAACAAAAATAGAATCTGTATATATAGGTATATTTGGGAAATGGACAGAAAGGGGAATGGGAGAATACACACCAATCTGATAATCTGATAATAATTCCTTCCAGGATTGGGGTGGGGAAGGGACCAGGACTGGGGAGGTGGGCAGATGGAACTGGAGCCTTATTTGTAATGCAAAATGGATGCCTGCTTCCTCCTTTTCTCCTCCTCTTCCTCCTGGTTCAGTTCCAAACTCCATTCTACTGTGAGCGTATCTGATTGGCTGTCTCTAAACCACATCCTGAAGCCTGACTACAAGGAAGCATAGGATGTCGGTTTCAGCTTCCCGCCCCCCATGCTATGATAGAAAAGGGTTAGGCTGCGTGTTGAGCTTGTCAATACACACGATAATATTCCAGGCAATGATGCTTTGGCCAAATTGCCAAAGAAAATCAAGCTGAAGTGAGAAGGATGGAGGTACGAATCACACGGATTTTTATATGATTTCTTACTCCGTGAGGTGGACTATAGTCTGAAACTGCAATAGTGTGAGCACACAAGAGAAAGGAGCTACACAAAAGATCTTGACCTCTGTGAACCCTACATTCCTGTCATCCTCCAGGGTACCCCTCATCCACCCAACCTGCTGAAAGTCAGCCACCCTCACCATCTCCTGAGATCTTTTCATTCTCTGTCGTGAAAAAAGGCACGAGTAGGAAATAATTTAGGGAGATATTTGGGAATGAAGATATCCATCACCAAATTATTTATAATTGTAAAGTTGAAAATATTTTAAGTATTCAAAAATAGGAGAGGAGTTTTATTTGTGTATTTACGGACTGAGAAAAAAGTCAAAAGCAACATTTCAAAATGTTACATGTGGGTATTTTCTTTGTAGTTCTTCTTTTGCATTTTCCAAATATTCCACAGTGAGTTTGTATTACTTTCATAATCAGAAATACAGTAATTTTGCTTTTTTTAAAAAAAATAAACATATACAACTTCTCTTTCTTATCATCCCTTTCTTCCACCCCTCTTGCTGCCTGTGGTCTAGAGTTTCATCTCTGTATAGTGCTCGTTTTCCAGGCTAGAAGTTCCACTCTGCTCTGCCTGCTTCTGTCTTGCTCTCTGTGTCTGAAATCTCTTTGTTTCTGTTGAGAGCAGCTCCCCTCCCACTCCTCACCCCCAACACCAGGGGAAGTTTAGGCTGTTAGGATGGAGGGATGGAGAATTTTCAGGTGCCCAAGATTAATCCTACTGGCAAAGGCCATGGGTAGGTGGAGGGAGGGACTCTTTGGAGCAGAACTGGACAGAGGCACAATCTGAACCCCACAAATACCGGTGTCACCTTCCCTGTCAGGGGCTATCCAGTGCCATTCAGTTGAGTTCCCAGTTCCTAGTTTCAGAGGCCACTCGAAAGTCAGTAAGTGGACCAAACAGAAGATGAGAGAGCATGAGCTGTGATGACTGAGAGCCCCCCCATCAAGGACACCCACAGATTCCCCTATTACCCACAGTTCCCCTCTGCTATTGTCATTTAAGTTCACTTGGCCAGAGAGACTGCAGTCTGGTAATTCATGCCTGGTTGGCCATCATTAATTTGACCTTTCTGGATCAAATGTCCAGCCATGGTTAAAAATTCTTTATTCCTATTTTGGGTTTAGAGTATCCTGGTAGCAGGGGAGTAAGCTTCCACAGACTGGAGTCAGAAAGCTGCGCCATCACCTGCAGATATCTCCCCAGACATCTCCTGGGACATCAGGGAATGTCAGTGATAAGGAATTATTTATTGGGTACCTACAGGATGTAGCGCCCCCTGGGCAGCCCAGCCCTGGCTGGAAGAGCAGGAGGATAGGCACACTAAGGAGCAAGAGATGGCAGGGTGATTAATGGGAACCCTGGGGGTTAGCTCAGTGAACTAGGCTTGCTGACCAGGAAGCATTTGTAAGGGAAAAATTGCAAAATGCATTCAGGCAGAACTCTCCCTGCAGAATGATGAGCGTGTTGGCTGCCTGTGGTGCTTCCAGTCCCTGACCGAGCGAGGCCCCTTGGCTGGCTGTGTATTAGCCCTGAAGTTTGCCAAGACTCCGGTAGCACAGGCCACAGAGAGGAAGATGTGGTGAGGAGAAGACAAGTGACACAGACTTTCTGAGGAGCTTCTGCCTGTTGCCTAGAACAGTTAGGATGTCTGAGAGTCAGGCAGCTTAATGCCCCCTGCCAGTGAGAGAGGGCTATAGTCTAGTAACTAGTGGGGCAGGACAAGGGAAGGAACAATGGAGCCCAACACATTTGTGTTCCATCAGGAGGAAACCACACACCAACTGAAGAGGGGGCTGCTGCCAAGATGGAGAAAATGTGGCAGGGGGCCCATCTGTCCATGGACCAATTGAGAGGAAGGCCTCCCTCCCCAGTTTATCAGGAGTTGTAACAAAAAGGAAAGCCCCCTGTGGTGTAGGCTGGACTGCAAACTCTACTAAGCTCCAAGAAAACAGAGACTGTGTGTGTTTTCTTTACCACCATGTCTGCAGTCCCGAGACAGTGTCTGAGACATCACAGATGCTCAGAAAACATTTGCTGTCGAGAGGGAGAAACAAGTGAAGTGGGAAACTACAGGTTAGGAAATCTGCAAGCAGGCATGGACCATTTCTTACTTTTCTCTACTCGGCGTGACCCGGATTCCAGGCCTTTCTGGGTATGTGACTTTGGACAACTTCTCAGAACCTGGTGTTTTGTTTTGTTTTTTCATCTGTAAGGTGGAGATAATAAGACTTCATAGGGTTCTTGTAAGGATTAAGTGAGGTAATGTCTATCAAAGTGATTTGTAAACTCCAAAGTGTTATATAAATGTTAACTTGTGCTGTTTTGTGATGATGATGATGATGAAGAAGAAGAAGATAATAACAATGACAGTAATGATAATGGTTTCTTTTAGAAGAAAATGATGTGAAATGGTGAAGTGAACTCTAGAGAATTTCATATGTGGAACAGGAGTGGGTGTGCCAATGGAAAGAAAGGTTCACGGAACCCAGAGACCCCAGTGCAGGATTTGCTCACGTGGCTTGCATAATTAGTTACCTTTTCTGTTAGCTTGAACCCCAGATTAGGAAAGGTCATTTGAGACAAGGAGTGTCTTTTGCTTCTGTTTGTTCCCCATGCACCTTACATAGTACATTGCTCATAGCAAGCAGTAAACAGTTGTTGGAAAAAAACGAATAAATGATTTGATGAAGGGTGACATAGCTGCAGTGGCCAAAGAGAAATGAAAATATTAGTTGAGCAAAGATTGCTTCAGGAAAGTAATTTGTTCAGGCAGAATCAAAACTGATCTTGCCACTTCCTGATTTAAAAACTCTGTTGGCTCTTCATTGCTAAAAAATAAAGTCCAAGTGTATTAGTAGGGCATAGAAGGTCCTTCATAGACTGGGATCCAAGCTCTCTCTCTAGTCTCATCTTCCATCACTCCATCTCCCTAAACTCTAATTCTTTCCACAGCTATCTTTACTCATCTGACATTCTAAGGATGCTGAACTTCTTAGAGTCCCCTGATGTGCCAGATGTTTCCTCTCCTTGGCACACTCCTATGCATCCTTTCAGATACAACTTCAAAGCTCTCTGTTTTGTAAAATGCTCCCTGATGTCCAGGCATTTATTCATTCACAGAACATGTATTTCCTCAGCACCTGCTATGAATCAGGCACTGTTCTAAGTGCCGTACACAGCAGAGAACAAATCAGAGCAGGTTTCTGTCCCCATGGAGCATTCACTCAGATGAGGGACAGGAAGTGGGGGGGGTGGGGAATTAAAAAAAAAGAAAGAAAATCAATATATGCTATGTTAGGAGGTGGTTAAAGTGAAGGGGGTGGCACCTGGGGAAGGGATTGAGAGTGCTAGTTTATTTAGAGGATGTATCAGTCAGGATAGGCAGGGTTATGTCACAATAACAAACAGTCCTCTAAAATCTTAGTGGTTTATAACAAAGATGTTCTTCTAGCTTGTGCTACATGACCACTGAAGGTCAGCTGGGGCTTAGCTCCACATTCCTCACTCTGAAAATAGGCCCAAGCAAGCATTTCCAGTTGCCCCAGCAGAGGCTAAAGAAAATGAGGGGAAGCATGCACCAGCTGTTAAGGGTTTCACCTCAAAATGACACAAGTCCCATCTGCTCACATGTCATTGGCCAAAATGAGCAATCCTACCAACTTCCTGAAAGGAGAGAGAACCAAGCAAATGTGAATAACCCTAATAATTATTGGGTCACATGGTCAGGGAAGGCTTCTCAGATAAATGGACATTTAAGCAGAAACCTCAGAAAAGTAAGGAGCCAGCTGGCACTTACTGGGGGTGGGGGACATCATCCTTCTGGCTTCTCAGGGCAAATGGCTTAGAGTCATCTTTGACTCTTTCCTCTTCCTTCCACAGCCCACATCAAATCCATCAGCGAATTGCATCAGCTACACCTTCAAAATACATCCAAATTTGACCACTGCTCACTGCCTCCACCTCCGGTTCCAGCATCATCTCTCCTCTGGATTATTGCAGTAGCCTCCTAACTGTTCTTGCTGCTTCTGCCTGTGGCCCCTGCAGTTTGTTCTCCCCACAGTTGCCAGAAGGATCCTTTTCAAATTTAGTCAGATCATGACGTTCCTCTGCCCAAACTCTCCTATGATTTCCCATCTTTCTCAGCGTAAAAGCCGAAGTCCTTACAGGGTCTTCTACTGTCCATATCCCCACCCCCTGCCCAGCCCCACCCAGAAACCTCTTCAACCTCATTCACAGCTCTCCCTCTCACTCACTTTGTTCCAACCACACTGGCCTCTTTGTGGCTTATTTATCTGGTTAGGTCAATGAGGATTTGATTGCCTGCTCTGTGCTAGGCACCATTCCCAGTACTAGAAATACAATGGTGAAAATACAGTCAAAACACAGCATACGCTGTGTTGTAATTAGTCGGTTTACCTATCTGCCTCCTCTATTACACTGTTACCTGTTTTCATGTTATTCATCTGTGTGTCTTTGTGCCCAACACTATGCTTGGCGTAGTAAGTGATCAATACATGTTTGAGTGGAGGATGGAAAGATGGCTGGACAGACACAGATGGATAGACAGATAGATAGATAGATGGATAGATAGATAGATAGATAGATAGATAGTAGATAGACAGATAGACTTCAACTTTATTGGAACTGTGGTATATGCTGTGGGTTCTCTGAGGTGGAATATACCAGCCTCAGCTGAGGTCATTTGCAAGAAAAACTGTTACAGCAGAGGCCCTATCTGAATTTGATCAGCATTTTCAAGGAGACTATAAAAATGAACAGATTGTCTGGTATGAAAAAATAGATTCTGAATTTGAGACAATTTAGTCTTGCTAGATGAGTCAACACTAGGAAAGAAACAGCCTCAAGTAGTAAACCACCGCCCATCTGCTTACCCCATGGTTTGACTTGAACATTGGGGAAAGGAAAGAAGATGAGTTGATGGGATCAGAAACAAAAGTAACATATTACCCGTAATATTGGAGGAGAGTATATTAGGGTTGTTCAAGGCTCCATTTAAACTGATAAGTTTTCTGTCTAAAGCTTGTGGTTATAATTCTCAAATGTGAATATATAATCTTTCCACTTTCCACCCATGTCAATTTCAGAGAGCTCAAATTATTAGAGTGTGGACCAGAAGCAAGTTTATCTAATTTTCAAGTTGTACCCTTTGCTGTGAAAAGTGCTAATATTTAATGTAAATCTAGAAAAGAAATTCATTTAGAAGATACACAAAACAATTCTTTATAGATTTCCCTACAAAGATGATTCCTCTCTTTTTTAGAAAGAAGAAAGTTACTCTCCTCTGATTGGAAAAAAGGCAGGGGTGTGGTCTTACTGCATTTTGTGGAGATGGAGTTCTGTGGTTTGCTCTCCTTCTGTCATCTTCTGCCACATGACTAGGAAGTTTTCCTAGTGCTAGTTGAAAGGAAGAGAGTCAGACCAGTTAGCAGGAATGTGGGGAGACTACCAGCTGAGTTAGGAAGTCCTGGGCCGCCCAGGCCTGTCAACAGAGAACTCATGGCCAACACAAAATAACAAGAGTCATCAGAGGTTAGTGAGCGTTCAAACAGTTGAGCTTGTTCTAGATATTCAAGAATTCTGCCAAGTGAGGAAATGCTGCATCTTTCTCAAAAATTAAAAGGATATACTCTATATATTATGTAACAGCAGGCACAGACAATTTGTATTTCTCGTTACACACAGAGACATGTTTATATAATTACATTATATTCCGTATAATTGCTAGTTGTGTCTCACAACCCAACTAGGTGGTAAGCTCCTAATTAGAAGGGGTCATGTTGTCTACTTTTTAAACACAATTAATGGCTTTTATATAGGGCTGAGTCCTTAACAGAAGATTAATATATGCCAGTTGGATGAATGAGTGACGAATGAATGAATAGCATTGCCAAAGTGAGGAAGCAGCAAGAGTGAAAAGCTGCTAGAATACCTTGATTTGTCCTTTTTAGAAGACGACTAATAGTTCATGTACCTTAGAAGCCTATTTATTTTGGTTTTGAAGTATCAACGATATAAAAAACCCTGGAAATGATTCTTACTTGCTATATAAACAGCCAAATAAGAAAAGAAATATTTGGGGTTTCTGAAGCGGTAATGTAAGCAGTAGGGTCTGTTGGTAAATTTCAGATGAGGCGGCAACGTAAATTAAGTGACAATTTCAGTTTAAAAGACTGGAGTGGGCCCTAGAACAAAGTCATAGAGTGGGAGTTGAAGGCAAACTTAAAAGGGATGAAACCATATATGTGCACAGCACGCAACTGAACAGCCTAGAAGGTTGAGGCTCCTTTTTTGTGTACTCTCTGAAAAGGAGCCTTTCAATGAAAGGTTTATTTTCATGAGAATTTTGTTCCTGTGGTGATCCGTATGACTTGCTAATATCTACTTGGCAATAAGTCACCTGTGAAGAGATGAAAAAGTCTCTCACTAGCTGACACAGAACCCCTTTGAACCAGCTTGCCTCTGTGCTTCACTCTTCTATGTTCTGGAAAGAGTGAAATCTCCCACATTACACCTGGGCTCAGAGTGCCAACCCCTGGGCAGTGGTGAACACTACCTTCACACTGTATGAATCTGGCTGTGGGAAGGGCAACCTTAATGTTACATAAGAATGAGAATTAAAGATACCAGACACCAGCGAAAAGACAGTTTAGGAGCTCAAAACAAAACAAACACACAAAAAATAAAACCAGTGGAAGATATGAGGTACAGAAACCCTTAAGCCACCTGGAAATGAATTACACTCACTTAGGTCTCGCCCATGATCTCCACAGGTGCTTGTTGATGGGCACAGATGGTGTTAGTTCCAGACACGGGCATCCCTCCATCGCTGTGGCTCCTTTGGGTTATGTAAATGAGGCAGAGCATTCGCCACAGTAGGCTAGTCTAGGAGTCCAGAGATCCCAGTTCTGGTTTCTAATTTGCTTCTTACTACCTGGTTGAATGTTTCTCTTAACTTTAGCTCTTTTATCTCTAGTTTGAAGCTAAAAATACATGCCTGCCTTGTTGTGGAGGAATAAATGGAGAGATGCACATGAGCATACTATAGAGATGTGAGCTCTAGGAGGTGGATGACGGCAGGATTTTTGTGAGGAGGAAAGAGATGGAGATCGTAGGGATCAACGGTAACCACTAAGACAGAACCTCCTAGCTGGCTGTCACAACGTTACTGGATTTTATCATTGTGCCCAAAGGAGACTAGGCTCAGCAGGGATGGACTCATGCTAACCAAACTTACAGGAGATCAGTGTTTAAATCAGAATGTCAATTCGTTTAATATACAATGGGAGACATCCCTTTACAGTAACAGGAATGCTTGTATTCACTACCCAGGGAATCTTCCTTTATTATGGTGGCTAGAGGTGGTTCTAGTGAGAGGATTTGTTATGGTTCTCAGATGCAGTAGAAAATGATTACGGTGGATTTAAGTAGAGAAGGAATTTATTAAAATTATATTGGATAACATTTGGAATCACGAATGGCTATAGGATCACTTTTGGGTACATAGCCAAGAGCAAATCTCCAGATCATGCCTTGGAATGGTATGGTGAAGACGCTCTGTTTCAGCCACTGGATATTAGGTACTGCACTTTGTGCTGAGAAACACTAAGGAGTTTGAGATATTGTCAGTAGGAATAACAAATGCCCACCACAGTCCACCCGTTTGACTGTCCGACATTAACAGACAGTCTTCATCATAAATGCTCCTGCTTAACAAAATGCAACCATCCTTCACACAATTATACAATTTCTCACTCCCTCCTCAGAAAGATAGCAACACCAAGTCTCATCAGGTACTGTGCCCACCTCATGTCCTGGATCTCTAAACGAGGCCTTTTCTCTTCTATTTCTAAAAGAGGAATATCTATATTGATATTCTATAATATCTATAATATCCTATGGACTAGATTTTAAAGGAAACTACTACCAAGTCATTCTGTGCAAAATAATGGGGAGAAGAGAGAAAACAGAGGGAAATAGTTAAATATAAACATGACACTATAAGGAAGACAATTTAAAAAATAGAACCCTGAAGAGCTGAAACTCTGTAGTTACCTGTTGTCCCACCATCGGTCTGTAACAGGGCCTACTGGTAAAACAAGAGGTGTTTTTCAAAGGTGACTAGCTCCTTTACTTGCTCTAAAACCTTAGGGATGTCCTCTGTGATAACCCCGTTGGGACTTTCTATAGCTTTATTTGACATCACAATCTGCCCCAAATACATTGAGCATTGTTGCTCTGCTGCTACAACCTTGAGCCAGAGAGAATTCTCTTGCTCCGGTTCCACTCAAAACTGCTTGTCTTTCAACTGCTAATGGGTAGAAGCAGAATACCCAAATGTGGTATGTTTTCTATAAATATATTCTATATAAAATATTCCCACTAAGCATTTTCTTTTTCTTAGTGGTAGGAATTACAAGATGCAGCAACAAGTTTTTGGCTTTTAAGGTTATCCTAATGTTCCCCAGACTGCTAGACCCTCAGAAAACTTCCTTGAGGTATTAAGCCTAGCATTTTCATGGGGCTTATCTCCTGACATCTGGCATTCTCAGTCATAGCAAGGCATATCGAGTTCCAACAACTTTTTGCTCCCGGGTACTTATCTCATCCGTGTAGGGGAACAGCATGCTCTTCTGTGAGATGATGAGATAATCAAGGTCCCTGCAGACTGGCTTGTGGCACAAGGACAGGGAGTTGATATAACCCTGAGGCAATACACTGAAGGTATACTTCTTTCCCAACTAGGTGAAAGTAAACTACTTTAGGTATTTTCTGTTTGGGGTGATGGAGATCAACAGCTGCATACCGATGCCAAGGGAAGTGTATATTTGCTTTAGCAAAGAGACCACACCTAGAAGAGTAGCTGCAATTATAATTATTCCATGATTAAGCTTACAACAAATTGCTGTCATTATCCAAAGTCTATCCATTTTTAATACTGGCCAATATGGCAATCAAATGGGGATGTGAAAGTAATCTCACCCCTATATCTTTTCAGGTCCATAATGGCATTTATGTCTTCAGTTTTACTGAGGATGAGGCATTGCTTTTGACTTACTGTTTTAGTAGGGAGGGGGAGAGCCAGGGGTTTCTAGTTGACCCTTCCAACTAGAATAAATCTTATTCCATGGGTCAAGGACCCAATGAGGGGATTCTGAAGATTGCTGAGTAAATCGATGCCAATGACACACTAAGAAACTAGGGAAATAACTAGGAGTCTCACTGAGTCCACTGTGGGATAGAACCCAGGTTAAATCTCCATTTATCACATGACCCTGATAAGCATCCACTCTAACTCTGCATTAGTGTGGCATTCCGGGTCTCTGGAAATCAGCGTTGGTCAGAGACAGTGTCTAATGTCCTGAATAGACTAGATATTTCTTCTTCTAGTAAGTGACCACAAGACCCTTTAGGGAAGCTGCAGGGTGATATACAATAAAGTACATATCAGATGATTGCAGGGTCCTTCTGTAAGTGGTCCCAGCCTATCTCCATTCAAGGGGCTGTAGCCTGTAAATTGACTCAACTTGGGAGTAAGGTGGGAGAGAGCGACTCTTTTGTGGTGGCTCAGGTAAAGCCTTTGTTCATCATTCTTAGAGTTTGGGGGTTTACAAATTAAGTAGTATCTTTACTTACTTAGTCTGCTTATCTATGTTCGTTCTCAGGACTTAATTAGATCAATGGTTCTCAAAGAGTCTCTGGACCAGCAACATCAATATAACCTGGGGACTTATTAGTTAGAAGGGCAAATTCTTGGATCCCATCAATACCCACTGAATCAGAAACTGGGAATGGGGCCCAGCCATCTACCTGTGGTTTAACAAGACTTCCAGGTGATTCTTCTATACACAAAAGTTTGAGAACCATTTACATAGTCATTTATAAAAATTGTTGCTTGTTGTTTATCCTGATTTACACACTGACTTTGATGCCTATAATGGTAGCCATACTTACTTTGCCTCTGATGGTTAAATGGTGTTACTTGGCCTCTGCCACCCAAGTTTCCTGGTATCCTCACGTAAAATAGGGATTTCATTTCAATTTTAGTATTTCTCATTAGACTCCCTGGCCTACAGTTTATAGTCCCTACAGGATGTTTCAAATGTGCTGACGTTCTCCTCACCAATCAATATATTTCTCAAAGCCTTGGTAAGCTAGGTCTTTTCTGGGACTTCTTAGGGGGATGTATTTAGCATGTGGGTGAGCAGATCACACACTGCAGATCCCCTCCATCAAGCCTATTTCCCAAGCCTTTGGCTTCCTTACTTTATATTAAACCAAAGAATTTCTGGCCTCTCAACTTCAATAAACGAAGACCATCAATAAAGTGAGGTTTTAGTCAACCAATGAAGTAAACATTTAGAAATTCTCCCAGCTGCTTAAACCAGTAGATTGAATCCAGAGTCTCTGCTAAGTGATACATATGGATAAATTCAACTTGATCTAAAGTTATAATCTCTACTCCTTGGTCTAGTACTCTCATCATCCATTTCCACAAATATTCATAATATTTGCTGATATAAACTGATAAAATTTTGCCATTGTTTACTTATGAAAGTCTTCCCCCTGGGTTGCCTTTGTAATTGGATCCCTGGTGCAGGCTGGGTTCTAACCTTGGTTTTAAGTCTGGAGATAGAAGTAGGGAAGATGGGGTTTAAGGAGAATTAACTGCTCCTTTCAAGTAATTACCTTTTAAAGTCTTCAAGCAAGATAGGAATAGCCTCATAGGAGAGCAAAGGGGGGCTGCCTCAGTTGGCAAGGGAGTCTCCGTGGAGTTTTGGGGTTGAGGGGACTCTGAATATGTGGGCGTGCACTCATTCAGAGTGTGCTCCTGTATATCTTCATTCCAGTGTTCAGGGTTCCAGTCTTTCCCAAACAGTGCCCAGATTCTCATATAAGAGACTTGGAGAAACTATGACTTCCACTGATGCTAGAATTTAACAACTCTTCAGCATCGAACTTCAAGGAATTGTGTTTGTTTGTTGTTTAGTTGGTTGGTTTTTGTTTGTTGTTTGTTTTTGACTCTGAATTCTTGGTTCAAGGCAGGGACTGAAGATCTGGAATTGGAACTTGTTGTTTTCTCGTTTTAAGGTGTCTAGGCCATGGGAAGCAAGCACTCCCTTCCCAGTACAGATTTTTAGATCATTCAGAGTCTCGACTGCAAGCAACATAAGCCAACTGTAGCTAATTTAATCAGACAAAGAATTTATTAAAAGGTTATTCTTCAACTCTCCAACTTGTTGCAAGGGCTGGAAAACAAGGCTCAGGACCATCCAGTGAAGAACAACCATCTGGTCAAGAACAACCATCCGGTCAAGAACAACACCCAAAATTACATTCAAAAGGGGACCTGGGAGTTCACACTGGCAGTGCTGCTGAACACAAAATACTGGTGCTTGTACCCCCAGCACTGCTGGCCCATCCACTAGATGCTGCCATGGTCATCACTGCCACTGCCGCCTGAGAAACTTGATTTTCCTGCAAATGCCTCTGCTGCTCTGTCACCAAAGAGATTTCCTTACGATCCCCATGACTGTGAGGTGGGTGCATCTGATTGGTAGAGGCTGGGTCACATACTGGTCCCTAGCTGCAAGGGAGGCTGGAAAAGTGAGTGTCTGGTACATTCAGCTTTACAGCAGAAGACACATTCATCAAGGGGGTGAATTTTCCCAATACGTCCAAGAGAGAGATTCCAGATGGTGGGCAGTCAAAGTGGATGCAAAGTCTCCCTAGAGTAAGCAGCATGGAATCAGAGTGAATAAATTTATTTGGAGAATATCAATAGGCAATGGGAGTGGTCTGTGATGTCTGAAGCATCTGTCTCTACAATCAGGAGATAACTATAGTGAGGATTAGAGCATCCTCTTCTCAGCACACTGCTGGGGGAGCACTACCAAATGCCAGCTCTCTGGACTCCCAACGTCCTGGCTTTACACTTAGTCCATTTTTAATGAAGCATCAATTAGACTAGAGCAGTGCTTCCCACCTGGGCCCAATTCTACCACCAGCAATGTCTGGAGAAGTTTGTGATTTTCATAAAGGTGGAGGGGGGTTGGTGGGGTGCTGCTGGCATCTAGTGGGTAGAGGCCAGGGATGTTGCTAAACATCCTATAATGCATAAGACAGCACCGTACAGTATAGAATTATCCAGCCCAAATGTCAACGGTGCCAAAGTTGAGAAAATTTGGGCTAGAACCAAGTCCTTCCCTTCTGGTTTTGGGCTTTGGAACACATTCTATTCTTTTAGATGACTTCCACAAACGCCTGATCTTACCTATCAAATATTGATTTTACTTCTTTAGCTTCCCAGGGTGCCTCACCACTAGCCCTATATTTTCCCCAATGACTAAGAGAAAGCAGCAGTACTGAAAATGGTGAGAGTCCAAAAGGGACAGGAGAGCAAAAGTCAATCCTTACGTACGCCATTATTTTCCCTCAATATGAAGAATAGTGAACAGAGATCTTGAAGCTGGAGAGAGGGCGGGGTTGGATTAGAAGCCCAGTGCTTTACCTGGTGGAACAGGAACCTCAGCTGTGGTACCTGCCCTCGGTGACAAGGATTTGGCTGAACTGATATTTGTGCTGTTCAAGTCAACTCACAATGATTGAGTGAGCATCTGCTATGCGGATTGTATAGACTGTGGGGGATTCACAGGT